>CM032666.1:47572317-47625047 GCA_019095985.1 Streblospio benedicti | reverse complement strand
AACAACTAGCTTTCCCAGGCCACGAAGAGCGAAACCATATCGTATAAATATAGCTGAACTAGATTAGGGACCATATTGAGTTCAATCTATGCTATAAATCTGTCTATGCACATTGCACAGTGCGTAAAACGATTTTTTTTCTTAACTGGCAGCGCATTAATGGCGGTTTTACTCGCTGTTGCTAACTCATATCATAGCAGGGGGTAGATAAAAAGGCAGGGGTGAAATGTCCGCATTTTGAAATATAATTGCAATTTACATAAAGGTGGGCGCATTTGTGAATTTTTAGACTTGATGAAAACTACCCTTGGATTATGTACAATGATTTGCCCACGCTTCATGGTGATATGATGTATGGTTTAGGAGTCTATAAAGACCATACAAACAGACATTGCTTTTTATATATTTTGAGAAGAGAAGAGATGAACACTAGATGTTGATTATCAGTAGTCCGAGGAGCATTCCGTTTTGGGGGTTGTGTTATGCTATAATGATGTTACCTTCATTTAAATGTTGTTTTTGTTTCTTTTTTAAATTAAATTTATTTTTATTTTTCTTTATTATCTTTCTTAGGGGGACGCATGTCCCTCACGCCCCCCCCTTAAATCCGCCCCTGGTCGGGGAGTAAGCTTGAGAGATGGCGGCTGCTCATGAGAGTATTGGGCCTGTGAGCATACACCTGAGGGAAAAAAGTATCTTGAGAGAAAGCTGGGGTTTGAGAGAAAGCGGGGGCCTTCGAGTATATGGATGGGGGCGCTTGGCTTGAGAGAATGCAAGAGCTTCAGAGAATGAGGGGCTTGTGAGTATATGGCGGGGAGTAGGTTTGAGAGATGGCGATGGCTTTTGAGAGTATGGGGAGGAGGGGGTGGAGCTTGGCTTGAGAGAATGCCAGAGAAAGAGCGGGGAGGGGGGCTGGGGGAGGGCTTTTGAGTATATGGCTTGGGGGGCTTGGTTTAAGAGAATGAGGGGGGGGGCTTGTGAGAATACACTTGAGGGGAAAGGAGTAACTTGAGAGAATGGGGGCTTGTGGGTATATGGCTGGGAGTGGGCTTGAGAGATGGCGGTGGCTTGTGAGAGTTTGGTGAGTGGGGGGGCTTAAGACAAGGTGAGAGCTTGAGAGAATGAGGGAGGGGGGACTTGTGAGTATATGGCTGACAGGGAGGGGGTAGCTTGGCTTGAGAGAAGGTAGGAGCTTGAGAGGGTGGGGGAGAGCTTATGGCAGTGGGGCGGGGAGACTTTGAGAGAAGGCGGGGGCTTGTGTGCATATAGGGTTGTGGGTAGGGGTCCTCGCTTGAGAGAAGGTAGGGGCTTGAGAGTATATGGGTGGTGGGATTGTGAGTATAGGTAAGGGGGGTGCTTGACTTGAGAGACACTTACAAAAGATTGGAAAGATGGTAGTTTCACGCGCATTAGGGAAAAGAGCTTCAGGCCGTGTGGGAAGCGGGGAGGGGGGCGATGCTTGTGCCCCCAAAGCCCCCCTCCCCTGGATCCATCGCTGAGCTTGACCTGCAACATGAGTACCCATAGTGGAGGGAACATCAGTGTATAATGTGTGAGAAATTATTCAACCACAAAAGAAATCTGACCAAACATATGAGACTCCACACCTGTGAGAAACCATATGAATGTAGTCTATGTGACAAGTGTTTTAGTCAGTTGACCTGGCACATGAGAATCCACACTGGAGAGAAACCTTACGCGTGTAGTCAGTGTGTCAAGTGTTTTAGTGACAATGGCAGCTTGACCAGGCAAATGAGAATCCACACTGGGGAGAGAGAATATCAGTGTACAGTTTGTGAGAAATCATTCATTCAAAAGAGTGATGTGACAAAACACATGCCACAACAAAATTGTCAGAAAACATATGAATGTAGTCAATGCGGTAAATGCTTTATGGGAAATAGTAACTTGACCATTTCTCTATTTTTAATTTTTATTTTCTGCTATCTAGGCCAAAATCAAAACAAACATATATATTTTTAAGATTTTCGATACAAAAGTATCCTTTTCAAAATCACACCTTCCTAATAACAATATTGACATTAAAGCAAAAGTTTTTCTTCTTTACTAAAATTATAATGTTTCATTTCGTCCCCCCAACCATCTATTACCACTCCATCCCTCAGTCCACTACACACATGTCACGTACTCCATCCTCACCTTCACTCTCAATTATTCCCAATTTTTTAGTTTTCGTTATCTGATTAACGTCGTTATGTAAAATATATAGCATTGTTGAAAAATTATTTTTTAAACTGTAGTTTGTGTTATCGAATGCCCGGCCCTAAATAACAACAGAGGGAGGGAGGTACCGCGCGCGCTGCTCCAGCTACTCCAGCCTCGTGATACTCACACAACAACGTCTGAAGAAGCCATGTAGTACACCATGTCGAAACGTCATAAGTTTCACAAATATAAACAGTAGAGAATAGTAAACTATTACTATTATTATGTAGTTTGTGTTGTTGCTAAATAATAGATTAATGCCTCCTTCAAATACACAGATGCCGCCCTCATTTAAAACCCTATCCTAGACAAAACATGGAAATACAGTATACGGTAGTCAGTATTTTTATAAACATTATTAACTGGAAAATTAACATTTTGTCATATTTTTGCTTCTGTCTAGAAATAACAAAGAATATACAAACTACAAGTTTCTTGTTTATTTAAAAATGCATGCTAACAAACAAAAAATAACTTGTTATAAATAGTAGCATCACAGATTGCTTCAAATGCGTGATAAAAATACAAAATTAGCTATGAAGTAAGATTCTTTTTAATTGAAAGCTATGAAAATCATAATAAAACAAAACAATATTTTGAGGACCATAATGGTCCTATATCGCTCACCTGCTCATAAAAATAATAATGCAAATTTTACAGATTAGGGTCAGTTTGAAGAAAGGAAAGAAGATCATATAGCCTGGCACATTGTCAAAAATGAAATGAAACTGATATTGTTGAAGGTCCTCAGTGGTTGAAGCGTATGACCTCAAAAATGATAGCTAGTGTGATCCCTCTACCCCCGAGGCTCAGTTGGCTACCTAGCCTGCCTCTGGAGGTCCATGTACCAACACCACGTGGCCTCCAAACAAACAGGACCACATTGTAAAAAAGCAATACTATATGTACGCTTTCATGTGTCATCCTAGGAACATTAATTACTGAATAAACTAACTAACTACATGCAACTAAAAAAGGACCCAATGGCAGGGTCAATTGTCACAAGTGAGCTATGATTTTTAAAAAAACCTAATGATTCCAAAAAGGACCATTATGTTATAATTTCAAACAGAATTCAATAGATACCTATAGAAACCATGTGCCTGTCATTATGTTATCGGTAATTTATAACTTTACTTTACTTTAATATCCACAAAGTTAACACACTTGACAAATATCCAGAGCAAAAATCAATGTCACAACTTGCTAGCAATAATTTGGTGATACACCCGATTCAAGCAAATGACCAACAAAAGCTGATCACACTAGCACATCTAAAACTATGATGTGAAACTATTAAATAATGGTGAAATCAGAATAATGTTAGGAATGTTTTCTTGTTTAAAATGTCAGTGAAAATAGTTGATAGAAAAATAATTGATTAATAGAGAAAGTAGGTACAGTAAAGGTCCAATTATATGGACATGCTGGGCCACAAAATTATGTTCAGATATTTAATAAAAATGTTAGCATAAACTACTTCTTGAAAAGAGCATCGACATGTGTGATAATACAAGTACACATATTGTATTTTTCTTGATGCAGTTCGGCATTTATAAGTGACAAATAATATACTTCCTTCAGTGTCATAATAATGTTTGTTGTACATTCAAACCCATTAATTTACATAAGTTAACCTCAACGAGAAAAGGTCTAGTGGAATGAGGCTAGCTAACTGAGTTGTTATAAAGTATGGTGAAATAAAAAGCTAGTAGAAAAAATATTCGAATATTTGAACTTGTCCAGTAGAAGTTTAGAATAATTAAATACATTTAAGATATACCTTAACATCATTTCATTTGAAATGTTCTCCATGCACAGAAAATTACAATGCACAAGCAATATTAAATCAAAAGTAATGGAACAGTTTTATTTGGGCTCAATTTTTCATTCACAATACTTTGAACTTGTGAATTTTCTGACCGATACCATACAAAAACTTTATTCCGTATGCTGGGTGGCTCAATATTGGGGTTATTTTCTGGTGTATTTTCTGTGTCCTTTGAAGCAGATCTTTTTACAGAGATCAGAACTGTCAAACAGGCACCATCATTTTCAGCGGATGGTTTTCCAGAATGTTCCACAGACAAAAGCCCCTTTATACCAGTAGACAATGTCTTAAATTCTTCTTTGAATACATGCTGCAACCACATAAAAAATAATACCATATCATCATAATGATTGAAATTTACATAATTACATACCGTAAGTAAATAGCATTGCATTATATGATATGCACCAAGTGACTATTTTTAATATATCTAAGTTAATATTTGAATAAATCTGTCAACTGTCAAAAAGATCTTAATACTCTGTCCTCATATTTACAGAATACTTGCTAATTGTGATGAAACAAAATAAAATTCCTTAGAAACCGAAATAACCATACTGACTTACCATTAGTAACTTAAATACAGAAGCTTCAAACTTCCAATCTCCCGGCAAAAGTTGCATTTGTGGTAAGCGTCCACCCCCGTCTTCTGATACCACAACATGAGCTACGCTGAAGAACAGTAAAGTACAATTAGTATGAAAGTAGTCAAAATACTGTACCCAGTATGTACTAATCATATAAATCAAAATATATACATGCAGAGAGAGTATTCCAATTAAATAAGTTAGTATTCAAATTAAATAAGTTAGTATTCAAATTAAATAAGTTACAACTGTTAACAAAACCTTGAATATCAAAATTAAATTTGATGAATAAATACACATAAATTTACAACCTTTCATCACAGAACACACACGCAAGTCTGAGGACCATCTTTTTATGAGGCTGTATTACAGGCAGTAGCTCTGGTGGCGCTTCACCTTTCAATAATCGAGATTTCCTCTCCTCAGCAAGCTTCACCAGTGGTCTGATGTCACCTGCTCTGAAAAATGTTACATAAATCCATCTTATTCTTAAAATAGACCAGTATTTATATAGAATATGTAACTAGTTCAGCACAATGTCAGCACAACCCACAGGCTAGGACATTCCACAAATGATGATGACTATTTACGGTTTAATAGATGAAAATGAAGAACAGTGTAGTCAACCATGTGTCCCAGCGTCGTGCAAGTTAGGGGGAGGTTGTATATTATATACAATATTTACGGTAAAAATACTATTTGATACATAAATAGATAAGAATAGTGTTCATATAGTAAATAGTGTACATGCCCCCTTCTACCACTCACAATCTTAGGGCCCATGTAGTCAATTTTTAAATTTGTAAGTACCGGTAAACCATTTCAATACCTCAAATATCGTGGTCCGCACTGTAGAAGCAATATATATATAATATGTAAACTTTCTGTGGGCTCGTAAAAAACAAGTTTGCAATTAAATATGAAAAGAAGCACCTCCAACGATTACAACGCAGAATGTTTTAAGGGAACGATCATAAATAACAATACCGGGGGGGGGGTCCATTTTTGGGGGCGCAAAGAAAAAGTTAACCGACGCCCCCATCAACATTTTAAAAAGTTGAGTGACCCCCCCACCCTCCGCTAGAAAAAAAGTCCTCTATATAGTCATTGCATTGCTAAAAGAAAATATTTGAAAAAAACATGACGACACCCCCCCCTTCCCCCCCCCCCCCAACTTACAAACAAATTTTGAGCATTTTATTTCCAGCCTAGATCATGCTCAAAGAATAATAAAAAGCACAACTTTTTTTGTATACCAAGAGAGCAATACTTTTATTTTCTTTTTAAAAGCCTGGACAACATGGGTCCTTGGAGTTTCAGACTTAGAGAAATATTTGATGTCCTTTCACTTTTTGTCTATTGTTCTATTGAAATAATTGTGGAAATAGACTAACCTTATTGGATATTCTTTCACATTTCTCTCATATACCAACTTAGTCGGGAGCCACTTTGCTTGCAAAGATTCACTGTCCGGTTCTGTCTTTAATTCACCTCCTTTGACAGAAGAAAAAGATGTTACATAATATTCTATTCAATATTACTTGCTTATTTCTGCAATACATGTATGTTCCACCTGATCAGAACCCAAAGAATACTGGTATTATCTGAAGAAATGGATTTCATAAATTATAAACAAATATGTACCGGTAACTACATTTTTCAAAAATAAAATTACACACTCTTGATCAAGTTATATGACTGAAGACAATATCATACAATCATGTATACAATTACTTTTACTGTTCGAAACCGACCTTTACATGCAACCAAAATAGCGGCCTTTTCATCGCTATGCGTAACTAAACCAAAGGCAACTGCATCATTGAGCTTTGAAAAGAGTTTTAGAGTTTTCATTTCTCATTTTCTCGAAGCCCACTGATGCAGTTGCCTTTGAACTAAACATCGAACAGCTTGCATCAGTCATGCTATACAGTCACATGTACAGAATACAACAAAGGATAGGCCAGTATATGCCAACAGAGAGGGCAATTACCAACAACCTTCATGTAAAAAAAGAATGGTCAACTACAAAGATAACAAGGAATCTCAAAAAATATTGCATCAAGCCCTTGGAACATGTAAAATACATCACCCCAGCTTTACATTAGCATATACATGTAGTTCACCTTGGTTGCCAACCGCACAAACAACTGAATCGATAAGGAAAATGGCCATTTTGGTTACACGTAAAGGCTGCTATTTTGGTTGCACGTACAGATAGATGGTGACTTTGTCTATTTAAAAAATTAGAGACCTGTCACATGGCCAATAAATGTGAACCTATACCAAAACCCAGAACCAATTTCCACAGACAGAAGTGAGCTAGGTTCAAATGATACTCCCGTTTCTTCAAGCATTTCTCTTTGTGCACCTTCCTGCAAAGATATTATTTCATTAAATCTGTCACAGTAGAGTAATAAAATACACATAGAGATTATTTTCAAGTGTGCAGAATATGAAAATCTTAAACTTACAGATATTGTTTCATTCAGCTCCATTCTGCCTGCAGGTAAATACCATTTACCCCTACAGCTGGTTTTAGCTTCTTGCATCATCAAAACTTCTCCATTTTCATTGAGTATTATTCCACAAACAATGTAGCAAACAGTTCTTTTTGTAATCGGTACAAAGTCATCTGAAAACACAGTCACATTAATGGCAGAGACTTCTACATCTATCCATGACGACTAATAATTGCCTCAGCATCTTTCATAGTGAAGTGACATGATAATTTTCTATATGTTTATTTACACGTACTTACCTGCCGTATTTTCTAAATCATAACGTCCTAAAGGTGCTCCTTGTCCAGTAAATATATTCAATAAATACTGATCTAAGTCAATGTTCTGCTCAACAGCCATTTTATGTCATCAGTGAAATCTGAAAAAAAGTTAATGGTGACAGATGATATATAACAATCTCCACTGAACCTCTGGCGGGTACAACTGCAGCTACTGCCACCAGTGGACTACCAGTGGGGGCCGCTAGCAGGCATCACGTGGTTAACGAGCGCGAGAAGCACTGGCGGTCCACTGGAGGCCAGCTGATAGCAAACGTTCCCGAAGCTTTATATATTGACACTTTATTGATGTTTGTTGTTGTCTTACTTTTTTATATAGTCATATGCAGTTGAACATCTCTATTAAAACTAGAGATGTCAAAATAATACATGTGTAGTTTATCGTTATAAACTTGTCGGACACGTCAATAGTATGATGTCTATCACTGTTTCATCGTTCTTCTTATAATATCGCACTCTGTAAAAGGGTGACTTCTGTTAATGAAGTTTAACATAATGCCCCGTCCCCTTTATGGCCAAAGCTTCGAAGCTTCGGCCCTCAAAACAGCCGAAGCTTTGAATATCAAAATTGGTGAAAATTGACATCTCTAATTAAAACCACCCAGGGGATCACCCTCAAGTGGTCTCGATAGACACATGGGATCACATGGTCTCAATAGACGTTCCCCATATTTGACACATCAATTTTCTCCTGGATGTAATAGAAGTGTATGAAATGTGATAATTGGGTTGTGCATAATCAAAATACTCAGTATGTTATTATAAGAACGTAAGATTGCAAAGTACATTTACATTTATCAATTGAATAATGATATATAGACTGCCGAACGGAAATCCGTGAATGAATATCATTCTGATAATATGGTTTTCATCATTTCAGATTGATATACTGAATATATATTGTCTAAAATTGTCTATGTTAATGTCAATACATTGTTTCATGTCAAAATTTCTATCATGTTTGATTGAAAAAATGTTTAAAATCACATTATCAGAATAATGATCATTCACAAATTTTCATTTGACAGCAGTTTAAAATGGTTCACATTGGCCCATGTATATTGTGGCCAAAAGTTACAGATAGGACTGTCAAAAACTCACGGTTTTTTACCTTGAAATAATGATTAGTTTGGAAAACAAGCTTATTCTTCACTAATAAGTTTGTTTAGTTTAATTGAACTGAAACAATCTACATAGGAATGTAATGGTATTCTTCATCAGATTGCCGGTTTGTCAAAATTTTGAATAAAATCATAAAATTTGGTAAAATTGAATTACTTTTTAATATTAAACGTTTTATATAGGGTCGGGCCAGCTGCATTCAGTGTCAGCTGGCCCGACTGTCTAACTGAAAATTCAGACTTAAGTCGACCCCTGAGTGTAAGTTTGAACCACAAAAAGTGGTTTTAATATAGATGTTAATTGGAGGTTGAACTGTGCGATATATTAAAATAGCTATCTATGCATACAGTCACTTGAAACATTTATTTAAGAAGCATACTATGACTTGAGTTACTTTGTAAGTCGTATCACAATTTCTTTTTAAAATGCTTCATGTGACTGTGCCTAGAGGTATACAGAGGATATGCATTTGCAGATTTCTTTAACCAAATAATACAGGGGCAATTTTTAAAGAAATACACGCAATTTATGTTGATGAATGGTTTTCGAGGACTTAAGTCAAACTCGGACTCTGAACATAGACTGTGTATATTTCTTTCTAAATTATGAATTGCCCCTGTAGTGTCTTCAACGAGTTCCAGCTAAACATATCACATTAATTTTTACTCGTAGCTCACATGCCCCTCATATTCTCAAGTAAACCCCTGCGTCATATGTCACGTGATTACACACCCGCAAGATGAAAACATTGTCACGTGCCCATATAAAATAAATGAACCATGTGACAAACAAGGAGCACTAAGAAGATATCCATTTAAAATGGAGAGTCTCATTTCCATAGTGGACCTCGGTGAAACATGGAAAAACAACGGACTAGAAATGATAATGCCATAGAACATAATAATTACATTAATACTGATTAACCTTTTAACAACTATATTCTTATTACTCTTTTAATTCTGTCCATGAGACTTAACGTTTGACAACTCTTTTCTCCTAATATTGTATGAATGACTCACAAGTTTAACATCACATAAATATGCAGGAATACTGGGAAAGTTTATAAGAAATATACACGTCTATTGAATACTCATTTCCACAAGTTTAGATACCTAATGAAAATTTTCTTTACTTTTTTGCATTTTTTATAAAGCATACCTCGATAGCTTTCAATCTCCAAAGCATGTGGTAGTGCATGTATGATAGTGAAACATCTAAGACATTAAAAACCAGGTTCGACCTACATAGACAGTCCAGTGGCATCTCTGCACACGTTTCGCTAAACTGCCACCAACCTGACAGAGAAAGCCATCAAATCACATTAGATCTAGAGAACATCAAGATTCAGGACCGTGACCAGAGCACATTCAAGAGGAAGATGAGAGGCAATCTACATCAAACGTCTCAAACCCGACCTCAACAAGAGCGTGGGGGCCGCTGAACTGCCAGCAGTTCACTCCAACATCTTCCTAGCCACTTGCGATGACGTCACACCACCATCATGTGACTAATAGGTGGATGTTGGCAGACTGAAGAAGATCCAGGAAGGATTGAAAGCTAACGAGGTATGCTTTATAACATAATGCACAAAAGCAAAGAGAAACTGTGGACGTCATAATAAATACACAAGAACGTACACTAGAACTAAAGTGTAGAGGCAAGGACGATCTCGGACATTGAAGCTTCAATGTGAAATATATACTACTCAGGGTATATTTCGTTATTGAATTCAATTGACACAAAATAATGTGCATACATATTCTTGTTCTTCTTCTTGATCTTGTTAAAGAGTCCGCAAGTCGAACAGCGACCAAGGCTGAAGCAGGTAACGTTACTGATCTCCCCTCACGAAAAACACAAACGAAGTGAGGTAGATCCACGCCCCTATAGATTTAGTGCAGAAATTTAATATAGAGTCTATGACCACATGTGCCTTACTCAATCCTAAACAAATACATATGGCAATATCCAGGTGGGATAATGATAGATAAGAATTTGTGGTTTGTAACCCCAACACAACCCAACTCGAGCATGAGCACCAACCCACATTCCCACCACAAACAAAAGTGGGGGAGCAATACCAGCACAATTGTTTGCAATATAATTGTGTATTAGTTTAGTAATAATTATTATAGATGCTATCATGTCACTATGTATACATATACATAAAATACCACACCTGACCATATCAATATAATATATATTATAATCTGCTGTAATATTTCCTGGATACGTCTCTCACATTTAGTCTAACCTGGTTTGGTGACGCATGTGATTAATAGTCTAACAGTCTATTAGCACACGGCAACTAATACCTCTTTCAACAAACCCAGATCCAAACATGAAAGCGTTGGTTTTATTTTTAATAATAGCGGGTGTTTGTAGTAATGACATTCCTGTTAAGCGATATAAAGTTAATCTAGACTTGCATCCTACTGTAAGGTGGAACGATGTGCTTGGAAAACACAAGGATTATGTTAACATTCTTAACTCAATTTTCAAGTAAGACTTGTCACTTACTTTAACTTAAAGTGCATCTTCACTGAATGTCTATACTAGATCTAGACTATATATAGATCTAGGCAAGGTAAAGCTGTAGTCACACTAGCCGTATACAATAAATATCGTTCCTAGGGTCTCTCTAACTATATGAGGTAATGGTATATACCCGGCTCTACATGTAGGGCTATGGTCACACTAGCCCCTAAAAATAAATTCTTAGGACATGATCCAGGTCTATGGTCACACCCACTCGTATTTGTTTGTAGATCTAGCAATGTAGAGGTCTACATGTACTGTCTGTACTGGTAGATCTACGTTCTAGATCTAATGTTCTTCAACTTTGTTGCAGCCTAATGTAGGTACTTCTATATAGATCTACGTACTAGTACAAGCTATACTTTGTGGCCCATACATAGATTTCTAGATCTGTATGTAGTCTACATACTCTCATGTAGTCTACATACATTTATTTTACAAAAACATTCCACCTTGTACAGCCTTATTCGAGTCTGCACGTCTATTAAAAAACGCCAAGCTTGGTCACCCTGTATTGCATAATCTTCAGGTATAAAGGAGCGAGTTACAAGGAAGAAGAAGTATGTTTATTAAGCATAAAAATTCTACTTCTGGGTTTCCATTTACCTCTTTCCAATGAGTAAACGATTCTAAATAATCGTATTGACATACTTAGTACACTATGTATTTGCATAGTTCTGATTGAACCATCACTGGAGGAAGTATTCCAGTTATGGACAGTTTATGGTGTTCTTATGGTCACAATTTTCACTGACAAACCAAATTTGAGCATCCTAGCTAAACCAATGTGACTTAATTAGCCTTAATTGCCTTTTTAGTGATTAATTAATTAATTTCAAAAGTACATGAACTGGTTCATCAAAATGTCTTAAACTAAACATTCAACCAAATAGAATATCAAACTCACATACATTACAAGCTCTAAAGTGGATTAAATTGATAGAAAATAGCCAAATATTCTATCACCCTATCAGTTTAGTCACTGTTTGGTTGTCATGGTACAGTCGCTGTTTGTTGTTATAAAACGATGTATTCATCAATAAAAACTTGTGGTAGTCTTGGGAATACTTTATGAAAATACCATATGTAAGAACGTCATGAACGTGCCACGTCACGGAGTTTCCGATGAACCGGGTCATTACACCGGACCGGGTCGTGGCTAAGTGGATTATATGCTCAGAACCCTTGTTTATGCCATAGCAATTACTTTGAAGGGTTTTCATCCTACATGGTTTTATAAATTGTGACTTGCCACACTTGTTGAATTTGGCCACCATTGGCCACTAGCTTACCATTTTCCTGGATCTTAGTGAAAAAAAATCCCATACCATATCATTTTTTCTACCGCCACGATACATTTTGAAAAAATGTCCATGTGTAGCTATTTATCTTTAAGTATTACTAATCTCATGTATCCTATATCATTCAAGAGTCATGGAAAATTATGGAATGATTTTATCTATAAATGATTCTGTCTTTTATATGGGGATATTGAAGTGCTTACTTTGTTGTGACAAGCATTCTATCAACACTTGTGTGGCTTCCTTTATTTCATATAAAGAAGTGATTAACTAGATCAAAGGACAGTCTGAGGAACTTCTAACATTTTGCTCCCTTTCTAATCAAGCCTCTAAACAATTAAAGTTATTACTGAGTTGTAGGAATATTTCATTGGAGTCCAATTACATTTTACTTGGGATTCATAGAATTTGCTACTTTTATAGTTAATAGCTAAATACAGCAAATACATAATACATAAATATACATATATAGCTATTGCAGAGAATTGGGTAAGTATGCTAGCATCTTTAGCTTGAGCCAAAATTATTGTTTTGTTATCATAGATGCTTATTATTAGGTAAAAAAGTTACAAATTACTCGTAAAAGAAATACGGAATTTGGTATTTCTTCCCCTTCGGAAGAAATGGCTGAAGATTGGTATTTCTTCCGGACTGAAGAAATGCGGAAGTTTCCGTGGAAGTTTCTGCCAGCGGAAGAAATTGACAACCCTGTCTATACCTAATAAAAATTACCTATACATGTATGCAGAAACCCTGCTATATGCCAAATGACCCAAATTTGCTACTAGTTAAAAGGATGAGTTGCTAAAGTCTTTACTCATTCTCCACAAGGTTTTACTAGTCAATACGGGATGACGAGTGGCTAATCTTGACCTTGATTCTCTCTCGGAGTTCTCCTTTCTGAGCTGTCCACAATCCCTAAATGGGGAGACACCATGCTTGTCATGTTCCTTGAATTATATACCCATAAAACGGTTTTGCATTATCACTCAGATTGCACTTCAGTTACATTGCAACTTATACACCTCACTCCGCTCCACCCCACCCATAGGAAGATCATCATTTTTGGACACCTTGTCTTGAACCTGACTGAAGTACTGTACCGTGTATATCATAATATAAGATGATGGTAATATGAAGTGGAGTTTGAAATACTCGTGTTTAAACCATGTCCCATGCCACATCAGGTTTTTTTCCATGTAGATCTACAGAATTATATCACTTAAAGAGATCGACCACTGTTGTGCATGCTCATTGTCCAATATCCATATTTCGTCACATGGTGTTGTTATTATTGTTTATGAAGTAAATCATTTGCAATTCTTGCTTTTGGTTCAGGCATAATACAAACATGAAAACATTGCATTATATATTTCAGCTCTATTATACCCAAAGAATTCCTGCCACTTTTGGAAAAGCTAGCTGGTAACTTGGATGAGTATATTCCACAACCATTTGCAGATGAAATAAAAGGTAAAGTTTCTTTGTAGATACAGACCTCTACTGTTTCTAATTTCAAATTACATGTGTATATGATTTATCAATTTTGCTTGTTTATTTTATGTATGGATTGATCATGGTCTAGGAAATTTTGCTAGGTATTGCAAATTATCTTGGTGTTCCCATTGGACAGATCCTTATTGCTAACATTGTCTATGATGTGACAGCTTTTAACCATCCGAAAATCAGAGACAAGTAAGTAAATATACTTTTGTTTTAATTGTCATCTTAGTCCAGCCAATGATGATTTGTTATGTGAAAAGAGTAATTCTATTAGCACGAAGATGACTAAAAATCATACTCATAGTGTGCTCCTGTGGCCTAATGGATAGGAAGCTGGACTCATGATGTGGGTCAGGTCTAGTCTGTAATTCATACCTAAATAGTTCCACACAGCTCTGTGGCCCCTACATGTTAATTAGGTACAGGTTATTGTGTTGAAAGAGTTAATGAGTGATTGTGTGAGTGAGTGAGTAGAATTGTGCGCTGAATGTTGCAAGTATGTAAGAATGAGCAATTGATCAATAAGTGTGCCAATGACCTGGTGTTAAATGTAAAGTCGTGAGATAAAACTTTGAATCACCACATCTGCATTTACATTTATAGTTTTTTATTTGAGCCATGCAGCTTCTTTACATATGTGTTTCAGTGAATAGGGAGACGGTCATGAGTTCAAATCCTGGTACATGTAGGTCTGATGTTGAGTATTGCAAACTCATCCCTTACAGGTTGAACACTGTTCTGTGGTAACTGCATTAAATAGATACAAATCAGGCTTGTGGATGCTGATGTGAATTATAAATACAATCAACTACGTTATCAAGTGTTGTATGCTTCCCGATGAGCAGTGTAGTGTGACAGGTAATGTGTGACAAGGATGGGAGTGACCTGATATGATTGCAAAGTCACTTGAGCATGATAACAGTGCATTGTGACTTAAGCACATGTATGTTTACATGTTTTGTTATAGTCAAAGTTTCATGTATTATATATGTATTGATTACTTACACTTGTCGCTTTGTACATTGTACAGCGAAGAGCACATGACATGGATCAAAGTCCTAATTCTAAAGTTTTTAGGTTGAACTATTGTGATAATACTCATTTTATAAAAGTTATTATCTTGTTCCAGATTTTGCACCAGTATTGTGGCCCAGTCTGATAGTGGAGACATAATTCATGGGCGAAATTTAGATTATCCAATAATTACTGGTGCTCTTCAAAATGTCACCGCAGAAATAGACTTTATCAAAAATGGAAAGGTACATGGTGTACTTAACTATTTGATGATTTTATCTACATTTTGTTCATGATATTGATTCTGGTGAGAGAAATATTTAGATAATGCAACACTAAGATAAATTAACATATATTTTAAGGTTTTGTATACAAGCACACAATACATAGGTACAGTTGGCATCTGGACAGCACAAAAACCTGGGTTATTCACTGTTTCTATTGATGAAAGAGGTAATATTTTCATTAATTTGCATATATCAGGTTTACAATTACTAGGGTGAAGTCTTATGGACAGTTACAAGCTTTATGCAAAAACATTTTTAGATATCTTCAAACAAAGAATGATATAGTTTGGATCCAAATTAAGTATGATATCGATGTTATATTTTTAGATCAAGGATTCTTATGGGAAAATTTGTTCGTGGCTATATTTGAAAGAAGCTCATTAGTTAGTCTCCTTACAAGACAGGTGAATAACTTTGTTTGAATATCTTGAATTTATTTGATGTGGCTAAAGATAAATTATTATGATGTTCTGATTTGCTTAAATTATTATGATGTTCTGATTTGCTTAAGCCTTTGCAAATGTTCCACATCATATACAACCAATTCAATGAGACTATGTTTTCAATAATTTCCCAAAATATGACAACGATGACAATGAGACACCTTGAGCAATCGTGTAATTTTATGATAACAGAGGAGAATCAAAGGCTTGGAAATATATTTCACTTCATAATCACTACAGGGAATTAAATAACAATATATTTCACCATCATAAATGTTAAAGGTTTTAGAAGAAGCTACAAGCTATGAAGAAGCACTTGCGAGATTGTCCCGTACTCCGATTGTTGCCCCAGTGTACTATATTGTTGGGGGATTGAATGCTGGTGAAGGTGCCGTAATCACACGCGACAGAATGGAAGCTGCAGATGTGTGGAATCTAGACAAAAATAATGGCAGGTATAGTGATTCTGATGGAATCTCATATTATTTTCTCCTTTTTTCAAACATGTTATCTTCCTTGTTGAATAGGTCCATTAGCTGTTTTAATCCATCTCATATAGAATGACATGAGTAAGAAAATACATGAAGCAATTTACATATACCTCAGAAAAGCTTCTTTTAATTGGACAGATGGGTACCAAGTCGAGGGTACCAACTGCCTGGTGTGTATTGCCCTATTGTGAGGAAGGAGAAGGATTGGTCGGGGGAGGGGGGGGGGGAGGGGCACATCACTTTCAATCCATTATCCTCAGAGTCAGCAAAACTGGGGCACCTCACTTTGTTCTATGCTTAGTATTACATGGACATTACTTTTTTTATTATTACATGTTTACCTTTCTTTACTAAAGTATGTTATTTTTATATTATTTAAATTATTGTACAAAATCTTGTTTATTATCATTTTCATTCATCTATTGGACAGAAAATTGTACCTAGAACAATTTCAGGTGGTATGTATTAGAGACCAATTATGATCACTGGAAACCAACCCCAAAGGATGATAACAGAAGGTAATTAATTACTTTTAAGGAAAGAAACTGTTGCATTACCTGAGATTTTTTCATTTTGTATCAATTTTCATTTTTGAATTTAAAATGTGTGGTTTATTTATTTATTTTCAGATTTTTTGCTAATCAGGCAATGAATAAAACCGGTTCTTCAAATATTAACTTCGAAACAATGTTTAAGGCACTATCCACACAAAAAGTTCTTAATAAGTAAGTAATAGAAATTTAGGGGATAAACTTCCTTTGATTACCGGGTAGTAACATAAAAACCACAGCACACATGTTTGAATGCAAGTGTTTGTATTTATTTACCTAAACCTCTAGATTATTAAAAAAAAATATATATATATATATATCAATTTGGTCAGGTTATGTACCAATGTAGTATAAGAACCAATAGACTTATTTGCATTACCAAGTAAATTATGTCTTTTGTAGAGCTTTTGAGGCCCAGTTTAAAGATATTAGCAATAGATCTAATAGATTTAATAGGTTCATTTAGAGTGCATTAATAAATTTTGAATGGAGTCCAAACTATGTATGTTTGCATTATGATAAGATGGTTGCATTGTTAAATGTCACCATATCATTAGCCATCACTTCAGAATGATATTGCTTTGTGATACTCTTGAAATTATTAGTTAAATAGAAAGACAAGACAATTTGTCTAAGGCAATGTTTCTTTTGTAATTATTCACATTAGCACTTGTGGTTGAAAAATTAAAAAAATCCCTTGTACTTCTTAGGATTTTTAATTCATTATATTGTGTCCACACTTTGCATGACAAGACTACCTACGTGTCATAAATGATCAAGATAATGGCATATGTAGTATATACACTATATTGTAAATGTAGATGACATATTGTATATTGATAAAGAGCCTATATCATGTCTTAGAAATGAATAAGTAAACCTTCAGTTCCATCAAACCACAAAAGATACTGCACATACATTATTTATACCCTGGGGTATACTATTATGTGCACATGTATGGCCTTTCTTATTTCAGTATTACAACGTACACAACAGTTATGAGTGCCAAATATCCAGAAAGATACAGTTCTTGGCTTCGGCAGCATGATCCCTAAGGTGTTAACTAATGAACTTATGAAAAACTGATATACTTCTGTTTGCATTAAAATGTTATGAATTTAATGTTTGCATTAACATGTTATGAATTTACGTTAAGAATTGTGATATTTTGATGTTATAATTTTGAACTTTTTGTATCAATGACATAGGAGCGTAAGTTCTTTTTTTGGTGTTTATATTAGGATTTTACATCTTTAACATATCCAAACTTTTATATTGCATGTATTAAAGATTTTTATACGCAAGATACATGATTTTTAAGTGAATTTTTAATTGACAGTTAATGGGTACGTACATGTGCATGTACATTGTGAGAATATTAAACCTATATCATACTTTTGTTATAAACTTAATATATTAATGTTGTTGATGTCATGCCGTCAAGATTATTTATGTGATGATAATGTCTACATAGACCAGTGATTATAAATGAGGGTCATAAATGTGGGTGCTCTTTGTGAGCCACTATGGGAAAATAATTTAGTACTTTACAAAACACAATATTTATTAATAATAGAACATATTACAATATTCCCTATGTTATCGTGAAAGCAGTTTTATGTATACCAGGATATTATATTATTTTATGCTGTACCTTTTCTATGATGTCTGTGATATTGTCAACATGGCAACGGCAAACCCATGCTAGTTAGCTGATATATTTCTACGTGTAGTTACACAAATGTATGTTAAAATGTTTTTAGTAGACAACATCTATATATATATGTAAATGAAAGATTGATGCTTTATATATCTATGTTTTTGAAGCATGTTGACTTTAATGTATAAATGAAATTCATTTTTAATTGCTTCTAATCGTATGCTGTTTGTTGGCAAAAAAGTATTGTAAACTGCACCATCCATTCCACCTAGTGCTAAATGAGGACTTTGCCCAAGTACAATAAAGTATCTAAAAAGTAAACTTTGTTTAGGTATCCCACATTACAACATCACATTCTCAATAATCTGCCAGTCTAGTTAGTTCTACATTCTGAACCAGTTGGGAGTTAAAAATCATTAATGACTTATAAAGAGATCCTAAGTACCCGGTATACAGTACAAGTCTGAGGCTGCATGTAGTAGTGATCAGAATCATGTTAAAAGTAGCATTTTAGATCTACAATTTATATCTAAATGCCTTAATAAAATGTACAAACATGAGCAAACATTTGCTTTCTAAATTTTACTATCATGAGCATTAAAGGCTGTGCATAAACATTATACAGAGACCAAATGTTTTCAATTTCGTACTGGTTAAATCAAGGGGACTAGAAAGGTAGTTTTACGCTTTTACTAAAATTCAACTTCTTCTTTTAGTAGTGTTTGAATTTTTACAAATTATACATTATTGTGTAGGTAATAATCTTATATAATGCTATGATGTCAATCAAAAAGTTTTATGTGTGTAAATGAAAGTTGTAGGCTTGGTTTTGATTCAACAACTTACTTTTCCTTAGTATGGTACCTGAAATCTGATAATATAATTGAAAGTACCGAAAAAAACAAACATGGAATACAGTCGTACATGTATGTAGGTTAATCTTTTATAATGAAAATTTACCTCCATATTTCAACACATCTCGATAAGCCCTCCTCTATCAGTATTTTATAAACTACTACTCCCATGTAATGAAGAAATATGTGTAAAGCTCATGTTCAACATGAAATTGTGATGTCTGTGATGGGTTGTGTGCCAGGCGGCTGACAGACATATTTGTGACTCCACGATAGGGAGGAGCAGAAATGTGCAAATGTTGTGTAAGGATTTTCATTGCATGATGATTGAAGAAATGGCTTGGGGATAGTAATAATGTGATGTGATGATCTTTAATGATTTATTGGATTCTAGGCTGTTTTTTTTATCAAAATGACCTTCATATTGTGTTATGTTACCCATTGTACGTGTATGTGTGATTCATGTGAATGACAACAAAAAAATACTAATTGATTATCTGATCACGATGATTTTTAGCAATTTGTGACAATATAAAAACACCCAACCAAAGATGAGGTTGTCATATAAGTTTTTTGTGTACCAAACCTAACCATCTAAAGCAATAAGCAGTTACTTATTTTATCAGTCTTTTGCATGTATTTTCAGTCGATATCGACCTCCAGAACTGCCTTGTAAAAATATGTTGTATCAGGACTGTCCCTATACGGATTCCGTATATGGTTAGTTGTCAACCGGACTACTTTTGCCCCACTTCAAATATGTTCATGAATCTATCACACCTGCTACTTCTAGGAAAACCTCTATTGATTTTATTAAACTACTAAGAAAAGCTCCAACATCAATGAACATCAAAGAGATTGCACAGTACAGCGTGTGTAGCTGTCATACGGCCGACGTAACTGTAGTGCAGAAATCCGACGTAACTGTAGTGCAGAAACTGAACCGTCCCCAGGCGTCTATATGTCTAACAGTGACTGGCCATCTACTATTATGATTATTAAATGTATTCCTACACATTATTGCATTTTGTAATTTATTAATAAATTACCTTTATTAAATGTGTTGAATATATACCAGTTTATTTTTAAAACAATATTGTAATTGTTTAGAAAAAGACTGATAAACACAAAAGCGGGTTCGTTGTTTAACATTGATTATTTTATTGGGCTCATTCTTGGCGTATCACGGCTCGCCCTTTTTGATACGCCACAAGAACTTGCCCAATAAAATAATCAATGTTAACAACGCACCGGTTTTGTCTATATAATCAACCATTGATCTTTAAGGGAAAACAACATGAGTTCATTTTGAGGTATATGTATGTAAATGAGCTGCTCTGATTGGCTGCAGGCAACAGTAACTGCATGGATTTGGATTGTGGCATTGATGAATATAAATAGGTACATAGAGTATATATATATATGTTGATGAATATATATATATATATATATATATATATATACTTATGATTAATATATATCTCATTATCAGCATTTTCTCTTTTAGGAATATAATATAATCTAAAAACATATTCTTTTATCTTCTTTCCCACATAAAAATATAAACAGTTTACCATACAATATACACACATTTAAAAAGTGAATTAAATTTTCTTTTCATAGTTGGGTATGCCAAAAGAGTACATTTATAAGATTAAGTTCAAATGTAGTCTCTAGTATGGATTTCATCCATCTGTTTATAGACATCCAGAAATTATTTACCTCAGTACAATAATAGTAATAGTGATCCAAACTGTCAGTTATATTACATTTGCCACATAGTGGGGTATGATCTTTTATAATTATTGATAGGTAATAGTTGCATGGAAAGAATCTATTTAGGATTTTATATTGAAATGATTGAACAAATGATTCGCAACATGTTTCGAATGCAATTTTATAGTGGAATTCCCATTCCAAATTCAAATTTAATTTTTGTTCCCATTTAGATTGTGCAGTCGGACATGTACTTATATTTGTAATTTCTTCTAGATAAATAGACTTACATGTTATTTTAGAAATATTCACCCTTTTATCATTAATTGAAATAGCATAATCATCATATTTCTTAAAAGTTGCTAGATTTTCCAAGCACCGTTTTCTTCCACATTGATGGAATTGCATGAATTAAGGAGTTGTATTCCATTTGGTTTATAGAGACACTATATTGTATTTCCAAAGTATTCTTGTCTATTATTTGACCATTTTGATCCAGCAAATGGTAAAACCTTGCAATACCATTGTTATGCCAACTTGTATATTCTAACTTGTATATTCCGAGGCACTTTATAATGCTTTTAGTCCACTTCAGACCAAGAGGCATACTATTGCTGCTGGCTAAGGAGCCAATCCAGAAAGCTTCACATTTGTCTTTATTCAGTTTAAGTCCTGAATATTTTGAAAAATTATCAATTAACGCTAGTGCATTTTTAAGGGACTCTATATCTTTCAGAAAGAGGGTTGTGTCATCTGCCAGTTGAGATATCACTATACTTTTGTTTGGGGCATATGTTATGCCTTTTATACTGTCGTTTTGTCTAATATTGTTGGCCATTACCTCGACTACTAACAGAAAGAGAAGAGCAGAAATTGGACAGCCCTGTCTAATTCCACGGTTTAGCTTAAAAAAGTCACTATAAAAACCATTATTCATGGTGCAGCATTCAGGATTTGAATAAATTATTTGGATCCATTTTTTGAAGTAATCTCCAAAGTTAAAAGCATCAAGAGCTTTGAATAAAAATTCCCATGATACACTATCAAAGGCTTTCTCAAAGTCTAATGCAACTATCATTCCTGGGAGAGATCTTTGTTTCGCCAATTCAATTACATCATAAATATTTCTTATATTTTCGCCAATAAAACGTCCCTTTATGTATCCAGATTGATCCGAATTAATGATATATTTTAAAATCTTTTGCATTCTCATTGCTAAAAGTTTTGTTAAAATTTTATAATCTGTATTTAATAGTGTTAGCGGTCTCCAGTGTTTAAGCCATCTCGAGTCCTTATTTTTTTTAGGTATTAATGTGAGAATACCACGTTTTTGTTCTATTGATAAGCTATTGTGTTCATAAGCATATATTAGACTGTTATATACAAATTCTTTTATATCTACCCAGAAAAATTTATAAAATTCTGTGGTTAGTCCATCTGTTCCGGGACTTTTTGAGTTCCCTAATCTTTAAGAGCTTTGCCGAGTTCACATATAGTTATAGGGATGTCACATGACTCTTTATGTTCGTTATTTAATTTATTAACATTATCAATATTATATTGATATACAAATTCTTGTTCAGGTTTAGAATAAAGTTTTTGGTAATACAGTTTTTGCTCTTCTAATATCTCATTAGGATCTGTAATTAGGTCATCATCACTGTTATACAAGGCACGAATATATCGATTATTATACTTCATTTTTTCTTCTTTCATTAGAAACGATAGGTTTTTTGCGCTATTTTCTATTAATTTAGCTTTTGATCGGATTTGTATCCCAATTGCACGTTCATTGGTTATTTGTTCCAATTCTCTTTTAATAGTTTTGTATTCTTCAAAATTAGAATCATCTATTATACATTCTAGTTCTTTCAATTTTTTGTTTAAGGCTATTTCGTCATTTGTATTTTTTTTCCTTTTAGCAGAAGAATATGCAATACTGAAACCCCTTATTTGGCTTTTTAAAGCGTCCCATTTAAGGCCATAATTTTGTTCATTCGAATGTATTTCACTAAAATTTTGTATAATTCTTTTAATTTCATTAACATAAACTTGGTCCTTTAATAGCGCCGCATTAAATTTAAAGAAACCGCGACCTTTTTGGTGAGTGTTATGAATATTTAGTTCTAGTTCAACAATACTGTGATCTGATCTCATCCCGGGAAGAATAATTTGTCTGTTGTAATCATATAATATATGATTAGATATTAACCAGTAATCAAGCCTAGACTGCACCAACCCACATCTGCTCATCTCTCTTCTTGTAAATCGTTTAACATCAGGGTTAATTAGCCTAAAAATATCAATTAGATTATAATTTTCCATCAATTCTAACAATTGATATGTAGCTTTTGACTTATTTTCTACTCTCCCTCCCTTTTTGTCAAGAACCGGATCAAGTATAATATTAAAGTCCCCTCCTAATATTAAGTTATCATCTTTAAATTCATTTAATCTCTCATTTATAAATTTTAGAAATTCTAATTGTAGATTTTGTTGATCTTTTGTTGGAACAAAAACATTTGCTAATATTATTGGTTGGTTTTCAAAAGTTGTCTTTAATGACTTCGTTTACTATTATATTTAAATGGTTTGGAATAAGTATAGCAACCCCCCTAGCAGATGACAGACCATGACAAAATTCAATTTGTCCCTTCCACATACTTTTCCAGTAAGACTCTTTTGCATATGTAGTATGAGTCTCTTGTAAGAAGACTACTCCATTATGGTTTTTTGCAGCCAATGCAATACAAGCCTACGTTTTGACTGATTTCCCAAGCCTCGACAATTAAAGGTGCTCAATTTCATAGTCTGTGGCGAATTAGTTAATTTATGCTTTTCATTTCATAACCAAAAAGGCAAGAGTGTATATTCTCTAAACATATGGAAGCTCGTTTCAGAAAGTAATCAGAGCATACTGCGATGTGTAATACATCTTTCATATTAATTGTACTTAACATAAGTTTAAATATACCTTTTAACCTACGCCAATATCTATTTGTAAATAACTGATCATGAAAGCCGGAGTTACAGAACAAAAACATATAAACATAAACAGATAACATATTTTTTTTCCTTAAGACACAAATTACATGATTTTGCAGACGGTGCATATGGGCTACCTTTTGCTAACACCCTCCATTTTATGTTATATGCGATTCCTTGGTCTTTGAGTGTCCAGACATATTGACTGAGTGTTGTGCTGTGTCTTTTATTTTGTTGTCTGAAGGAGTTAGTATGAGCGTTATATCTGGTTTTAAAACTATTTTCAGTTAGGCCTACGTAATATTCATTTTTGTTGTTGTCCTCCCTTTTAACAGCCGCCTGATATATGATCCCATCTATTAGACATTTCCCATCTAGGGGACAAGTATCCCTATTCCTGCAGTTACAGGTGTTTGCAGTCGTGGTCGGATTGCTTTGTTTCATGATTGATTTGTTATGACTAGTAATTATTTTCTCTATGTTAGGCATGCATTTATAGCTTATTTTAACTGTATTTTTGTTTATAATCGGATGGAGTAGATGGCCAGGGGAAAACATTTTTCTATTAATTTGATAAATCTTTGTGTGTGTGTGCGTGTGTGTGTGTAAGCTAAAGCCAGTTCATTTTAATTTTCATATAGGAACATGTTTCAATGAAATGAACAATAAGTAACTATTGAATGCATACATACTGATACATAGCAATTTGTAAGATTCTACTGAACAATGCCAATGGTAGGGAGAAAAGTGACACTAATGATTTATTAGTTAGCTGTTCTTTTTTGACTATCAATTAACATAAACTGTAAAGACGCAGTGACCCCTGAGGCTGCATGCTTTGTTGTGTTTGTGTGGGGTATAGCATCACCAGACAAGTGGTGTAGGGTAGAATTAGATACTTGATGTGCTTTGCACCCTCTGGGTACAGTTATTGTGAACATGTCAGAATAGCAGACACGCTAACGAGATAAATGGTAACTTTCGATATGGTCAGCTGGTGTAATGTTTGGATATGTGGTCTGTGGTTACACATTCCCAGTTTTGATTCTTGAACAAGCTGTATGATGCTTCAAAAGAAATATCTATTGATGCTAATAATACTATGTATTCATTATTACCTGCCATGACTTTTAGTTAGAATATATATTGCTTTAATTTTGAAAAAATGCTTTCTATGCTGTAGTTAGGAATTTTGAAATGCTGTCTTCTGTAAGTCTAACAGCATGTAAAACTAAGTAAGTAAAACTAAATTACTTTGCTGCTATAGCACATGATCTCCTCAAAACGCAATATTCATAAAAATACAGTTTATTATAATACACCTTATAATGTAAAGATGGAAATCAAATATTATCAAACTGTAATATCTGCACTTTGAAGGGTCGTTAATGCTTGTTACAGTGTGTACTTGATATCTTTATTCTCTGTTAGCCAACGCTTCTGTTGGGACTTGGCATTTTGATAAGATAAGCTTATCTTGGTATTCATGCTAAACCACTAGCGATCATATGCCATATGATGACGTATCATAAATCTCTATACCCAGTAACCTGTATAACTTGATTAAACTGTTGGTAACTTGTATAAATCTGGCACATATCAAAATTGCAATGCTGTTATCTTGCTATCAGTGCCTTACTAATTTGACATGTGGCATTTAGGATTATATTATGTTACATGATTTTCACTGTAGATATGGTAAGTCTTGATATTAATATGTTCTAAACCCTGGGTTTATAGGTGAGAGGTAAAACAATCTATAACCATTCATAATATAAAGCATAAAATAAACATGAGAATGTAAATAGAATTCAACTCAAATATAATCTTCCACAGAAACCTGCTATTTTACTTTTTAGATGCAGGCGGAACATTTTGACCATCTGTGTATTGCATAGTATAAGTTTCTGTGTCTTTTAACTTGTGTTTTTAGGTCGATAAATATGGCTTGGAAACTATTTATATTCTACAAAATAGATATAAATATAATTTCATAGTTCATTATATTGGATAATTTTTCTTGTGTTTGTATCTAAAAACATTCATGTCTGAATTAAAGAAGTGACTGTTATCTTGAGTTTTTTTAATATGAGAGAAAAGAAAGCGAGATGAGTGTGTCCATAAAAGATATTATGTGTTCATGTTTTGAAACAACACCACAACCATCACTTAAAATTTATTTTTATAATTTCCTTTCCAAGGTGAAGTGAACAACCATCATTGCACAGGCAAACGGCTTCTCCACAGTTGGAGATCAGTCTACCAATCAAGTAGCATTGAGACAGAGCTGGCACAATCATAGCTCGCATAGGTGGTCTTCAGAACCATTTCTGTGCATCACTTGCACAGTGATTTGGACAAAAAGGCAGTTTGGATACAAATACCAGTTGGAAATCAACAGCAGACTGTAGCAAGTGAAAACAGAGATAATTTAGGATAATGACTTCATAATTTTGCAGTGTTGACAGTTTTATTGTGAAATAGTGTACATGTACTAGCTTTTTATAGTTGGAATTCTGTATATTTCTTACAAAAATATTTTGAGGATATTAGTTTATCAAAATACGCTAAGCTTTTTATTTGGATATTAGTAACACATTTTCCTCATTAGGTGTCACTTTGGATTACTGGATATACATGTAATGTGCTATTGACGTAATCAAACTGTTTTTAATTACAATGCATTTCAGAATTATCATTTCATCAAACGCCTACACTAAACTTATATGTGTTGTGTAACTAATTGGTTTATCTTTTCACCGCTTGTATATTGTTGAAAATGGCATCTATACAAGTTTTTCCTCTTCTGGTGTATTTCCTCTTTGCACCTTCCTCCTGGGCTTTCAGACCACGGATGGACAAATGTGAGCCCATCACTATTCCAATGTGTATGGACATGAAATACAACATGACGCGTATGCCAAATCTACTAGGCCATAGCAACCAGAAAGATGCTGCTATGCAGGTAATCAATTAAATACAAAAATAGTGAAAAGATCTTCCTACTTCCTTTAAACTACATTGCGTTATTTTCAGAATAGTAGTTCTTTGTATTTTTAGTACATGTATTAAGATTTTTAGTATACGTCTTACTGCAAGTTAGAGTCACTTGTTCAAATGACATCAATCTACATCAGGTGTAGCATGTTCATTTTCTCTGCCTGTGACCTACTCAACAACTTTGGTTACCATATATATTAATTTTTTCCACATGTATGGTTGTTGTTTCAAAAGTTGTCGACTTGACACAAGATTGAATCATCAACATACATGCAAACATATTACATGCAAAAATGAAAAGATCAGCAGAAATGATTTTTTTCTTGGATCATCCACTATCTTCTTCATGTACTACCTAACAGTTTTGATTGTAAAATTGTGCTATCCATTGAGAAGAGGTTCCTACATTAGGCTAAATGAAATTCTCAGAAAATCAACTCAACCAAATCCTATTAGTCTGATGTCACATACAGTTTTAATAACATACACAATGTATATCCACCATACAATCAGCCTTACGATGTTAATTTTGTAGAAATATTTGAATCAGTTCATATTGTGCCCAATTGAATGCATTTAGTACCAGATGTTATTAATTCAAATAATCAAAAGTATACAAGAGTATCAAATTTAATCAAATTTAAAATTTTGAACATGCCAAACCATACTAGTATGTTCTACGGACAAATTCAAATTGAAAGGAACCCAAAGTCATACATGTACATGTACACTGTATACCAGTAATACTTGTTAAAGTTAATTATCAGATTACATGTACAAGGAAAACTGGAGATTGCATTTAGATTAAATTAGGTTTAATTAACTTGGTATCCAATACTTGATACCTATAATATGTATACATATTCAAGTCACTTGAGTTGTTCCAACAGCTAACTAAATGTGCAAAGCTCTAATTCAATGACTACATTATAAATGTATTTAATAATTACATACATGTTCAAACATTTATTTAGTTAAAAGTGAACTATTTCATTTACCATAAGTTTACTACACATGTCATGTCAAGATGAACTAGCTATATAGTGACTAGTATAACAAACGTTAATCATTTTAATGCACTTGTCTCTTGTATGTTTCCTTTCATATAATCAGTTTATGCTCCTACAGAAAATGTATCATTATAGAATTATACATTGACTGTTAGAGCTGCAACAATGCTCTCTGTCCAAAAATGAACATTTGATGACTTAGTAAAATGAATAATAAATCTTTGTGTTTGTGCTAAAGCTAACTTTAAAATCATCATAAAGTAATTTGTAAACCAGAATAATGAACATATTTCATAATACTTTAACAAACTTACTTTAGTTATCAAACAGCTGCCACCATTAAACTTGGCCTAGGTATTTGGATGTAGATATCAGTTTTAATGGGATGTAAATGTACCATAAATTTCTGATTAATAGGCCAGGGCAAATATATGAAAAACTCAAGATGTTACAGGGGGGATGCCATTTTTCTATGTTACTTATTCTAACTTTAAATGACATTATTTGTCAATTTTCACTTGTGTGCCATGTTTGTACATACAAGTAAACCAGTTATTCTAAACAAAATTCATGATCATATAATTGATAGATACTTTGCTTTGGAAAGATCTGTATGAAACAAGTCCCATTAAATGGTCTGTGTAGAATAATCGTCAGTTTAGGTAGATAATTTCAAAATAAGTTACTGTATATGAGTACCTTGTATATTTCAGGTGCATGAATTCCTGCCATTGGTTCAGTTTGGATGCTCCCCTCTCTTGAAGTTCTTCCTCTGCTCACTATATGCTCCTATGTGCACTGAACAAGTGGAAGAAATTCTGGTCATACCAGCTTGCAGGTATATTTCTTTAATTTTGTCTATATATCTTTAATTTTGTCATTTTGCTTTCAATTTTATCTCATTTTGATAATAGGAAACAATTGATCAAGATTTTCAGACGTATATCCTCAAAATTTCCATTAGATATGATAACACTACTTTAAGTTTTGTATGAATTTAATCTATATTATTTCAATTAAATTATGATCTTGACGTTTTTTTAAATTTCCTTTTAGCTTTTTTGCTGCTGTATTTCAAATTCAAAAAATTATTTCATGTTCTCAATGCTTTATTTAGATCAATGTGCTTAGAAGTGAAGTCAAAATGTGAGCCAATATTGCGAAAGTTCAACTTCCGATGGCCAAATATGCTTGACTGTAACAATCTGCCTGAGAAGTCAGATGTTACAAATTTGTGTATGGACCCTCCAAACATGGATGAGGGAACATTAGGTGAATAATCTTATTCATCAATTTACTGTTCATGTTAATAGATCTACAAGACTACGGCTGTTTTTTCTATATTGAATTAATTTCAATATGTACAAGTCACTTGAAAAATTATCTATAGTATATTAAAGTTGTATATATAATTAGAAAATGTACATTGGTTTTAATCTCGTGATATTTTGCTATTCTCTACTTTTGTTGTAATCCCATGTGAAAGTTTTGCTATTTTCTACTTTGATGAGTAAAATCTTGGTTTACAGATAGAAGCTTGTTGGGTGGTGTGGATGAATTCATGCCTGGAGGCATAAAAGAAACAGCAGAATGGCAGAAACTTCTTGAATCTCTTCAGGAAAAGAGTACAACCACAATATTGCCTAAGTTGACTCTATCTCCAGGAATGGATTGTCCAGACAGATATGTCTATGTGGAAAAGTTACAGAAGAATGAGACTTGTGCACCTCGATGTGGAATGGATGTCTATTTTAAGAGAGAAGATAAAAAATTCTCTGAAATTTGGACCATTGTTTGGGCATCTCTATGCTTTTTCTCTACTATGATGACTGTTGTAACATTCCTAGTTGATACAACAAGATTTGGTTATCCAGAAAGACCGATCATATTTCTGTCTATGTGTTATGCGATTTATTCACTGGCATACATCATTAGAGCAATCATTGGACCTGACGCCATTAGCTGTGATGAAAATAAGAATGAGGTAAGTCTATTATTGATCACTGTCATTTATGAGTCCAATTAAGTTTACATTGATATTTTAGAATCTTCAAGAACTAAACTAATGAACATAACATATAACTAGTTTTAATCTCAATAAATGTAAACAAAACTGACAGTAATAACAGAACATCAATCATGATGCAGTAACATGAATGTTAATTCCATAATTAGTATGATATACTATCGGATTCAGACATTTGAAAACTGCAGCATTATATTCCCTGCAAATTTAAGTTGGTAAAAATAAATCCACAAACCTCCACTTGTAGGTGAGTTACTTGATCCAAGAGGGCCTCGAATCAACTTGGTGCATCATCATCTTCCTCATCCTGTACTACTTTGGCATGGCATCCTCCGTCTGGTGGGTGATGCTCACCCTCACATGGTACCTTGCTGCTGGAAGAAAATGGGGTCAGGAGGCCATTGCATCACTTGCTTCCTACTTCCATCTAGCAGCGTGGGCAGTTCCAGCAATCCAGACCATTGTGATCCTTACCATGCGCAGAGTGGATGGAGAAGAACTCACTGGTTTGTGCTATGTTGGAAACCACGACAAACTCAGCTTGGTGGCATTTGTTCTTGCACCACTGCTTGCATATCTAGTGATCGGAACAATGTTTATTCTTGCTGGATTCATAGCTATGATGAGAATACGGCAAGATCTCAAACAAGATGGTGCCAATATCAGAAAGTTGGAGAAGTTAATGGCAAAAATTGGTGTATTTAGTGTATTATATACAGTGCCTGCAACATGTGTGATTGGCTGCTTATTTTATGAGCACATGAATATGGACAAATGGAGAAAGATTGCTATGGAGACACCCTGTCAATTGGTTCAGACAGGACCCAAAGCAGGACAGTTAGACTGCTCCTTAGAGAGCTCTATTCCCACTGTGGAGGTGTATATGCTCAAAGTTTTCATGTCCTTGGTTGTTGGAATCACATCAGGGATGTGGATTTGGTCTTCAAAGACAGTTGCTAGCTGGAATCAGTTTTGCTGTAGAACAGTGCTTGGAAGGAGGAAATCCAATGTGCCAAGTATTCAAGCACAAGGCAGGAATAAAGTCTACTATCAAAAATGTGGATCAAAGCAATTAAATGTGAGTGTGCCTAGCCAAGGAGCTGCCACCTCAGCTAGTTCAAGGATGTAATAATTTCTTATGGTGTTTAGTTATTTAATATTATAAAATAGTATACCACGAATATTGTCTACTTAGATACCGATCAAATAATCTGAAACTGGTGAAGTTCAGAGCCTGCATTAATAATAGACCGACAATATCCGAAGCAACTGAATAGTTTTATTTTATATTTTAGATATATTTAAGCACATATATTAATTTCAAATCCATCTTTATGTATCAATAACCACAATATCTTAATTGTCATTCTTGTTGTCATACTTCAACTTGAAGCTTGAGGATTTCATATATTTTCTAAATTCAGTTTTCAAACTGTTCAAAATCATACAAATGTGTGGAATATGCCAACGTGCCACAGGCATGAAGATGCTTGATAATGGTGTCTCTCGTAAATGTTTTTGTATGGATTGGTTTTCCTATAAAACAGTTGGACTCCTTCATCAACATTGAATTGAATTATATTGGATGTGTAGTTAAGTGGCACGAGTGTGGTAAATTCTTAATGCATTGATAAATCCAAACCAAACAAATTGCCTTTGTTTGTGATAATTTCTTTGTCACTCTCCATAATACGAATAATTGTAAATGATCTTACCATTGCATTCTTAAGAGTGTTGTCATTTACAGTTTCAAAGTATTTAATATAAGTAATCCAAAAGTTTTCTCATTATCACATAAATACATGTTGGGTTGCATAACTACACAAATTTCAGCATTGTTACTGAAATACTTTTTCAAGCAGTGATATTAATAGCACAGAATCTCATGTTTTTTAATCATATATACAGTATAGTGTTGTATTGTGTTGACTGGAGTCACTCATTCAAGACCCCTTATAGTAATAATATTACCAATATAATTTGAATGTGAACAAACGTGTAGTTTTCACTTGCAAAAAATGAAAATAGATACCATATTTTTATTAATAATTACATGTACAAACCATTAATGATTATATATTAATGAAAATATTGGAAATTTGCAAGACTTTTATGTATAAAGAATAAAAAGCTGTGAAGATTTCTTAGAAATTCCTTTTTACTGGTATATTCACTTTAACTTGACATTAAAAAGATGTGAAATGGACTAAATACATTACACAAATACCTCAAAGAGAAATTTTATTGTATATTGCACATCCTGTTAACAACATTATATACACACACAGTCATCAGGAAAGTATCTATGCGCAAAATTGTCTAAAGTGTTTGGCTAATTTTTAAATTTATCCTTTACAGACTAGTTAAAGGGTCAGTCAAGTAAGATTTTTTGTGTGAGAGAAGCAGGCAGGATATCAGGGCAGATGGGGTTAATGAGGCGTTTGCTTTTTTTGCCTTTGGCAATAGGAACTTGATGACCTTACTAGGACTTGTAGGACGGCAAATCTAGTCTCACTGATTTAGAATAACAAAGCAGACTTTTTTACTTCATAATGATTTTGTGTGTTGGGAACATTTGTTTATTTGATATCAACACCGTTTTTAGGGCTATTTATGAATTGCAGTTGAACTAAAATCTATTCATGTTAACAAATTAACAGGTTACAATGTACATCATACATTTGTATTTGTTTACAAATACAATCTTCAACAGAAAAATTACTTTAATTTTGTATGGTATTGTAGATGATAATTACTTACCAATTATAAAGAAATATTAGATCAAATTTTAAAGTATCATTGCCATATGTGAATGTTTTGGTTGCTTTGGCCTTGTGCACTTTCGAAATGCCTATAAATTCTGGTTTGAAGTTAAAATCCAAATTGTGGAAGTTGACAAATTTATCTTCAATCGAATATGCTAACTACTTTTCAATGAATAGAAGGAATGAATTTGGTTGCATATATTTACGCTTTGTGATTCTGAAAAAGTAAGTTGCCTTCACAGATCATATTACAAATGTTGAGATAAGAAAGTTAGAGCACAGACAATGTCATTACTTGAAAGATTGGTAAAAAGACATTGCATGATCTCTATCTAGCTAACTTGTCACTGAATCTGAAAAGAGTTCCCATCAAATAGAATTTATGTTATATTGATGGCTTTATAATGTCATTTTTAATGTTGTTTGAGTTGAAAATATAAATCCCTTTAGTTTTCATGCTTTAATGTTTGTATTTGCAAATGCATATCAAAATGAAGTACTCACCATTATTGTTAACTAGATCAATTGATCCTTGATCCTGGTAATTTGTATAGAAACCAGCAGATTCATGGTCACAAAGGTCGAGTATTCTCTCTACAAATGACCATGCAGTACTTTTGAAAAACCTGGATCTGCCACTGCTCAGTGCTTCATGTACATGAATACATAAAAGTTAAATATTATAAAATGTTAATGTGTCAGGTGCAACATTCTATGAAACAATTTCTCATAAACATAGACATTTTGATAGCCTGTATCAATTGCAATATCTTTTTTAATGTTAAAAATTTCAGTTCTTATTCATCAAATTTGTTTAATAACATTGAAATATGGATATACATGGTTTATTTGCACCATCAATGAAAAATGAACATTTTAATTTATTTTTTACATCATGTATCATACGATGAGGCTGTAGGTTTTTGTTCATTTGTCAAGAATGGCATGCAATCTCTGGCTGTGATGCTCGCAATGTTCTGACTCAAGCATATCATTGACCTTTTCCTCAGCAGATCACCTGCTATGTGGAGTCTGTTGATGGCGCATCATGTATCATGTCAGGTGTTGTTTATGCCAAGCAATGAGTTTATCAACATTTTCACATGAAATCTCAACATTTCATCAGCTCGCAAGTTACGTAGATTGTCAAAGATAGTTTCCATGCATTGGGGCTCTGCTGCTGGGCAAGTTCCTAAGTGCTGTTTGTATTAGCAGTGTTTTAGACTGCACACTTTTCTAAGTATTAACAAACATAAGGCCATTGTTTTATTGCTTCTGGCATCAATGTCTATCAACTGAGGCATACATTTGTGAATGGTTTTATCTTTTAAAAAACAGAGCTACCTTTGATGATGAAATGTAATGTTATCACTATACACAAATGGAAATGAAACGCACCAGTCTGTTTTATTTCTCTAACTCAAGATTCTTTATCTCAAGGTAAAGTACGAATGTGCATGTAGCCAGCCTCTTATAGATTACAACATTCCTTTCATGAAATCACAAGCAAGTTTCCTTTGTTTCAGCAGAGACTTTGTATAATATAGATGGATAATTTCTTTGACTTCCTGTCATCATCCATACTCATAAAAGCTTGAATAATGATTTGAACCTGCAAAGAATTGAACACATGGCAAATATATATATAAGCTCATGTTGAGTGCGCGTAAGAAATTGAAAAATGACAATACATAGACCACATACATTCAATTGCACAAACTACAAACCACAATACTTAAATTGCATCACAAAATCTTATTAATTTTTTATTTCATAATAATTTGGTGGTGTGACATGATGGGCAATATTGTTCTTTAAAAGACAAAATATATAATTATAATCACTAGTTTAGATCTACCAAATGCAATTTATTTAGTGCATACAAGTAACACTTTAAATATGTATATAAGCATATGTATGACTTCTTGTTGAGTGACACTTTTCTTGTTATTCTCACTCTTTTGTAATTTATACCGGATGTTGTGAAAGTCCAAGGCTTACGACTAATTCATTACTCATTGTATAGGAGGTGGTGGAATTCTTATTGTGATTAAATTCTTGCCAACCAGACGTCTTGTCCCATCAGAATGAAATGAAGGTCACGGCACATTCCACACACAAGTTCAGCAAGAAGTGTGTATATCATTATGTAGGTTTGTATATATATATATATATACACTACATGTATGATATAATCAAGGATAGTATATTAATATATAATTATGACATAAATGTAATAGCGCTAATATCTTAAAAATAAAGCAGAATCAGCAATGACAACTGGATTGTGCATATAGAGAGCAGTAGAATGAACAGTACCAGCAACACAACAGCAGTAACAATAGTAATAAGAGAAGTACAAGTAGCAGCAGCAGCAACAATAACAACAACAACAACAACAATTACAACAGCAGCAGCAGCAACAATAGCAACAACAACACAACCTCCGCCACAGCCGCCGGCCCATCTATATTATAGCTATCTGTAACTCTGGGCTGTCTGCAAACTCTGGAATTCGGACTCTTCAGCCAGATAACTAAATGATCACAGACCACAGATGAAACGATCACTAGAGCCTGCTCCCTGTTAATGAGGATGAAATGATACACGGATGGCTCAAACCTGATATGCGAGATAACGTGTTCATCAAAACCATGTGTGAACTGACCTCGTCTTGTACCTTGAGCTTTGGCGAATAATCACCGTTATCATGTGAATCTTGTATTGCACTATCTATTGCCATTTATTATTCTTATTACGACCGTTATGGCTTAAATTGCTATTTGCCTGGTTAACAAAGGCGAGTGACTGCGTGCGGCAGCGTGGTTTAGATAGAGACTCGAGGGGTGGGGGCTACTTCAGGAGTAAATGGGTAGGGGGGCACTTAAGGTCCAAAATCATACACCTAAGTGAAACCAGTGAAACTATGAAAACGATACCCCCCTAGTGAAACCACCTGATGAAAACAATGGGGTATTATCCCAAGGGGTATTATTCTATGTGATACTGTAATGAAAACAAGATTTACTACAACTTATATTTAATTTTTATGCTTTTTAATGGCTCAATAATGCAAAATCACATGAATAGAGAGTGAGATATTGAATCTCCCTTTGTGAAACTGGCTGGAATGTTGAAATCATGACCCCTAATGAAACTGAGTGGTGGAAAAGGTGACCCCTATTGAAACTGAGGGGTTGAAAAAGGTGACCCCTATCAGTGGCACATGCCGTATAGGGCGACTATGGAAGTAGCCCCAGCCCCCCCCCCCCCTCCCCCCGAGGATAGAGATAGCTACACCATCGTCAGATTACGGGGATCTCTATAACACTGCACATAGTTGCATATTAGTTAAGCTTCAAAATGGACACAACAAACGCAGAAATCCACACAGTTGAATATCAGAGACAGACGGACCTACTTCTTCGTCATATATGACGGCTATAAACGCGTGGGCCCCCGATGACTTTGTATAATCTGCTATATTTTGCAGAAAATTATGTGGGAAAATAAATAAACCCACCATGATATCGAAATGTGAACGACCACACCGAATGGCAACTCTTGAGCGTCAAATGCAGTTTTTTTTAAAAAGGGTTTTATATCTGGGAAGATATATACTCAACTAATTCTTTTTGTGCCGAAAAGTATCAGTGGGCTATTATGCTTAATATTTGATGCGATGCTTTTGGAAAGCTTGTGCTGCTAGGAAGACTCCAGATTTATAGGTCATTAAATGAGCTGCCAAGGTTGGTTTTATCTCTTTCCAAAAGCTTACTTTGCTTATTTTGCCGCCATGTTTTCATAACTGAAATTATAATTATTTATCAAAGTAGTGTGATCTTATTTCCATTCTAATATCTCGTGCACTTCTCACACTGTAGCATTTTAAACTATACATGATATACGATGGCGTCCTAAGTGTGCCTACAAGAGCGAGGCCAGTAATATAATTTCATTGCTGGAGTCATTATTTCACCCTACATTTTCTTACACTGTGATACCCACTGATCAATGTCATACTCGTCTCTTGCATCCATCCATCATCATTATGTTACCGACCATCATTGCTCTCTGCATACTTCATAGATAGCGGCTTGAACTGTGCGTGTGAAATGTCTGCACAGTTTTCTTACGGTGTTCTTAGCGTTGGATGTGATGTTGGTAAAGCAATAATAGTTCTGCTGAGACGTTATATGTTTGAACCCTGATGGGTGCATACGAATACCTTATTTGGCCGCGGATATTGCAATAATCTCCAGGAGAATCTCTGCATACTTTTATTTGATGAGCACAGACGACCATTTCACACACCATTACTGCACATGAACGATCATGCAATGAATGCAAATATCTTTTATTACGACTGGGGACCTTGTTATTATTTTATTGATATCCATGGTGTGTTATGTTTTAACACCATCCATGTGCTTATCATTAAAAAATCTAATCCTATGTTTGCTGTTCACAATCATGTCACAGTTTTACAAAAGACTGTAATTGCTTTAGGCGTAATTAATGTTGACAGTTCCCGTCTGACAAGCAGTGTGGCCTCACTTTATCACCGTGCACGATACAAATTAAAAGTACCTTGATTAAATGTGTAATGTTTTGGATAAGTTTTAAATTTGCAGTAATTATGAACCGTCTAACATTACTTGCTTTAATATGTTCATTAATGAACATTCTAGACGTTATTTCAATAATGATTTTATTCTCGGCGTATGTGAGCACACATTCAGGCAGGTATATTTATGCAATCTCGACCCTTGCATTTACATAAGATCCGTTTATTACTGACTACAGAGTATCCTTAATATAACTCGAATTATGGATAACTCTAGCAAATACCCCTTCCGCTTCTAGTTAGTGCGTACACGTACCCGGTTGCGCACTGTCGATCACTATACTAGTTGGCTAAGTTTGGACGATTTATAGTAAAGCTTATTACATTTTCCCACCTAGTTCAGTACAGGAGCTGATTGTCGACTGCATCTATCACATAGCCATTTTTTCAGTGTTACAGTTATTCTGAACAGAAACAGGTTTACGTTATCAGCAATATGATTATATTAAGCAGGGTAATTGTTCTGTTTCGCGCCACTTCAGAATCTTGCACTATACATAAATGCATAAAGTGTGTTGGAAACTATGTTACTCGACACGTTTTTGAAAAGGGCGTCTTCCAGTTGTCTTCTGATATCCTCAAGTTATTCTGAATACAAAACACAATCAATGAGAAACTTGAAGCTCATTCGCTTCATGCCACGATTCCAACAAGTTGTTACGTCTTCATAGTTCTCCTGGCTTGGCTTTGATCCGAGCCACGTGGGCCTGACACTCCCGGTGACTCCTAGCAGCTCGATTCCGAGACTTGTGGTGCCAGTGGAAACTGGTCCAGGTTGTGGCTTCGTGGAGCCAGACACGCGTTAAGTTCGATTGCGATTACTGTGGTTTTACTTGAAAATGTGACTAATATGTATCTAACGTGTACGTAAGTGTCACTGCAAAAATATATAATATCGTCTGCACACGTAACGGCTTGTAACCGTCGGTCTCGGGAATCTCTTTACACTATTGTACGTGTTTCCAGTGTTACATTATCTCCTAGTGGGTTAAGTTGTCTGTTTCAGCGACATTGTGTTTTTTCTTTATTAGTAGAGTATCGTATAAAGCTCATTGGTCGTGCTTATGGAATCCAACATTATATAACCTAACTCATTTAACTCAAAACCGAACATCAAAAAACGTCTACATCATGCACGGCCTAGATATACGTGAAGCACATATGACACTGAGCTTTACTGTATGTTCGCGTTCCTGCAATGCTGTATAATCAGCATGTTTGTCTTGAGGCAACATCATAATCCACACATAAGCACCAGCCATAACCCATTAACCCACATTATATGGTTGTTATGACACCATAAACCATCATAATTCCTTATATTCCCTGGTACGGAGTGGTAGAACAATCTAGTGAGGAAAGGGGGAGAACGCGTGATTGCTTAGTTGAAGATGTTTCATTAACAGCTACAAAGGAATGTTCACGGGTTATCTTGGTCCTTCGATTACCTGTATCGTAGGTTTTCCCAAGTAAATTTACTAGTAATCGAATGTCCTTAGAGCCTTAATCGTGTGTGTACACGTGATTATAATTGACGCCCCCTTATTTGGTTTAAATGTAAATTAACATGTGGTTTATTTGTACTGTGCTAAACTGCACATCAGTTTCCGTTCATTCAAAAATCATAATGTGACTAAATTTCCTGTTACACTTAGCCAGCTCCTATATGGCTATCTCTTGAAATATGGCTTGTTGTTGTAAAATGTAGATTAGATTTTAATGCTCGATCATTGTCCAATTGAATAATGCGTTGTATACAGAAGACCATAAATTCCTGCATTCATAATAAAAGGAATAATTGCTTGGTGGCCGTGTGGCCACTGAATTGTGACAAATGAAGTAAGCTCTGATGACGTTACTATGCAAATCACCCTATATAGGAACTGAGAGAGTTCTATTCTACCCATATTCCGATGGCTATTAATCTAGAATATTGCTGAAGCGGTATCTCCCATCATCACTGTATGTCTTCTTTACGTTGTTGCTGTTAATTGTTTGATATTGTTTGATACTTATCAAAATATACCACACGAAGGGACCCACACGAACACCTCGCCCAACAACGCACTCCTCACATTCTCGCCTGCTTGCAAACCTTGTCGGGTATTTACACGCACTAGTACCTCACGTGCGCGCACGCACTGTTAGCATCGACCAACATTACACCATATGTTGGGGCTCCTTATAACACATTCAGCTTTTCTCCTTTCAAATATTCATAATATACTGTTAATGTGCACTTCTTACATTAATTAAATGATACCAAAATACCACTTTAATCAGGTTTATGCAGTAAATCCCTCACAAACAAGCTAACGTTTTCTAGATAAAACGCAATGCTTGTTTAAATTCTCTGGTTTTAATGTAAGAAAACTAATCTTTTATTGCCATCTCCATTTTCATACATCCCCTTACAGCTATTAAATATAAAAGAAGCAGACTTCTTTTCAAACTTCGTGGGATACAATCTCCCGTAAGGTTAACCTTTCACCTTTCTCTCATTAACCACGTGTTTAATTGCCGTGAAACATAAATCACTTGATAAGTATTACAGTCTACGAAATATTCTTCTATATCTTGTATTCATGTATTGTCTGCTATATTTATACTGTCTGCAATGCTGTATTAATGTTAGTGTAGTCCTTATTGTATTGGAGTAGGAGGAAATTAGTCTGTCTTTTTTACAAGGTTTAGTAGAGAGCTTTAACCCTCCAAAAACACCATGAATGTGGCAGTCTGTCCCATTGTGATGGTAGTATGGTGTGTCTAAAGCTTATAGACAGACAGGTTTGTCTAATCTCTTTTACATTGCCTATAAAAGCGGTCTAACAATATATATCCACTATTTTCAATAACTTGTGAATTTGAAAATAAGCCCGACATGGGTGGTTTAATTTCAGTGGAGATTTTATGTATGCATAGACAACTTCGGCCATGATTCAGTGAAGTATGTGCTGCGACTACTACGTGAAAACCTTGAAGAGAAAGTGAATCGCAATGCTACGCTATCTGCGCTATCATGAAGTTTTGGTGCATTATTTTAGTAGAAACACTGGGTCGTCTTCTTCACCTCGTCACGAGCTTACACATTCTGCGCACGCAGCCGTTTGCTATTAGCTAATTGGCAGTGGCAATGTTTATGGGCGGACATAATCATTGAGAAAAAATAGTCTTCCCACATTTGCCACCCACAAGCATCTGTTCCCTTATACGCTTCAAACTTGATTTACAGTATTAGGGGGAAACAATGGACAAAAAGGAAACTGCAAATGGAAGGAGATCGTCCTGTGTTCGAAAGTAACACGTAAATTTACTCTGGTCGATATTTCTGTGTTATCATATACATGTATTTCTAGTGCAATTTGTTCAATTTTCATTTCTATCCAATCCACCTAATCCCCTTTTGCTTCTCAGAGACTTGTGAGGCATTTTGCACTAATTTTCTTTTGAAATTTTGTCCAAATGCACAACACGTTCAATGTTTGTTTGTTTTTTCTAAATATTAAAATCGTAAATTTATTTAAAAACAATGCTTTACTTTTGACACCTTAATTAGCCTACATGTTTCATCACTTTTAAATGTCGAACTCGGACCGAAATTTTGGTCTCTCATGAAAATTAGCAGCGATAGTATGGAAGCAAAACCACACAACAAACCTTTTTATAGCACCACGTGGCCTCCATTGGTACCCGTTGACATACAAAAAATCCACTGCATGCAAATGTTTCGGCTCCTATTTGCAATAACAAATTGGAAACCAATGCTATGGCCGTGACACAGAATGCATTAACATCTTCCCTCTCAATTGGCATTTAAAGGCATCTGCGCATGAAAAATAGTGGCAACCCATGGACACTTGATGCTTGCATAGTGTGTCACTGTGTGGTAGGTTAGCAATATTTTACCCACCACGTGACTACCCAATGATGTACGATGCCAGCAGCACCTGCACTGCACATGACAGACCTAATAAACTGTCAGAACCTTACTTATCTACGATGAAGATTAACAGTCGGGTGACGGTTGTTTCTAAGTACGATATGCAAAAATATGCCTGAAAGAACTGGCTATTCGTTGGGAACACAATCATGCAACAAATGAAAATGACCCTTAGTTATGGTCCACATTTTCGTGATCCAGATGTGCCACTGCGAGAGAAAGCCCTCTTGTAACCAAAGAATCAGACTATCCGCGTCTGCTCGTGTAAATTAGTGACATACTTTCGGCTTGCTAATGGGCATGAATATGAGCGGCACGGATGGCAGATGGGACATAATGGTTTTGTACAGGCTTTTATAATTTGCGTTCATGCTTAACAAGTAGAATAGGCTCTATTTACATGATATATGCAATATGGTATCTATGTGTCATTCCCTGTCATTCTATGCCATTCCTTTTGACAGCAATGTACAGTGATTGGGATGGGTGTAAATGGACTGGAGGAGTAATGTTCATAGGATGTGCATTGTGCAATGTGATCCAATCTCATACAAGGGTGTGGGTGAATAAGACACAGAAGCTGCGTTACTAAAAGATTAATAGCACTAAAAATTGTATATTTGTTTCTGTATTTTGACATGTGAAACAAGACTCTTCAACGTACGCGTATTCACAATCGTTGCTATCGCCATTGGCAGAAGAGATTGTAACATTGAAGTACCAATTTTTTTAGGCTATGCAAGTAGAGAATGGACAAAGAGCAATAAATCTAGAATGTTTAACAGTACCCTATATTCTCCCAAGCACAAGGCTTCTAATTTGCATCCAACACTATTAAATTTACCATTACAGTTGTGTGAAATGGGATTTGGTCTTAAACTAGCACGTGTTTTGTATCTATTTATTGGCTTATCACGGCGAAAGTGGCTGGAAACAATGACACTCAAACGACTTCGCAGCACACCACGCCCACTTGATTAGATACTGCTGATCACGTTCAGATGTTTCTTTGGTGAGCGATGCTTTCACGACTGGCCATGAGACCATCATTCCAGCGTGAACTATTAATGTTTACTACACATATATTGCCACCATAGCTTTGCCTCGGCTTGATATTTTACAGGTGCATATGTGCTGGAAGTGTAAATATGTTTCATGGCAATATTTCAGTGCTCGTTCTATCCTCATGGCAATTTTGAGTTCCCATAGGGGCACATTCGTGACAAAACAAAACATTAATCATGGCCCATTACTGCCTTCACAACATCTAAATGATGTGTCCCATGGGTGGGGAATTCGGGGAAAAAGTCTTTGGGGTAACAATGGATGCAGCGTGAGTGTCACGCCTACGTGTTTAAAGCAGGGTGATTTGCAAGATTTATGACTCAGACGCAGGTGACCAAACGATAGCGGAGATATGGCAGCTGAAACCTTGTGATTTCACTGCATAATTGTTAATGATTGTTCAATTGTGATATTCATTGTGCTTCTTGTTTATCTTGTAAAAAAGTTGTATTTTTTCCACATCTATATTTCTCTAGTTAATGCGATTGCAATAGCGTTCACTGGCCCGCCCTGACCAAGCTCCTTTCAGCTTTTCTTGGACCGTATAGGCCTTACATTCTACTAGAAAACCAGGGAGTTAGCGGTTTCTGATTCTACCAAACTACATTTAAATTTAAATAGTTCAACAGGAAAGATTGATTTTGTGAACATGTGGAAATAAAATTGTTTTATTGACCCGAAATGAAAATAAATTTGTGGAGTTTTCGGTTCAATCATTTGACGAAAATCGTGTATCTGGCTGTTTCCTCAGTGGAACACAGAGGTCGTCATCCCTACTCATCGTCAAACAACGGAGTCTGGACATCGTTTGGTAACGATGATCTAGATTGACAGAAATGCTTGCGTGTAGCTTTTGATGTGGTCTGGGTTTTTTAAACAGAAATTGAGAAAGTTATCAAACAACATCTAATAGAAGCGACGACAGACGGCTTCAATCGCGTAGTAGAGAAAGTCATGGAAAACATATGCGATAATGGCTTTAATAACAACGAGTGTGAGATGATATGCTGTTTTCAGCCCATGCATGTGTATGTTGTTGACTTGATCGCTGTGCAATTCTGAGGGAAAATGCGTGGTGGTGAACTGTGTGGCCAGATGCGGTAGATTAAATTTCGAGTCCCTCCTTGTCTTTCATACATTTATCAGTTGACTTATTCAGCAATGTAACTTACTACTTGCTAAATCATAGTGCAAATATAATGTTTTGTTAATAGATAAATGTTAATAAACATTTTTTATTCATTCTTATTGGAAATGTATTGAAAGTATTTTTCTTGGATTGTTTGAAAGTAATTTTCATTTTACTGTACGCCTATCACTGAGCATTAAAACGATGAAATGTAATGACAGAATAAATATCTACAGCAAAGGCAGCTTCAATGGATGTGAGGTATGGAACATGTCTTTTGAAAGGGACTTTAACAAAATTAATAATGAAAGAATGTTAAAATTTTGTTCAACGCCACTTTCAAAAGAAGATCAAATCCATTGATGCAGTTGCCTTTGGTCTGCATTAGCTTTTTTACAATAAATTCAAATTTAACAAAAAACATCAAAGTTGTTCGGTCTTGTCATAATGTATACAGTATCTTTTCTGCCACGGCTGATGTTCAAGTCTGGACAGTCTGTCTAGATCACGTTGTGGTGGCTCCCAGTCCGTAGAGTTCACTACCCACCATGTATAGGGGCGAAATTGTTGAGATTGGCACGATCTCCAACAATCGCGCGGTCTCAGTTCTACTAACTCGGAGTTCATGTTTACGTCTGCATATAAGCAAGATCCGTAGAAATTCTCTGACGTATCCGGTGCCCATATGAAATTTTCTTCTCCCGGAAGACTCCAAATCTGGCCTAAATGTCGTTTATAACATGGCTCCAAGAAAAGTCTGTAATTCACCTGTGTCAAACACATGCCATTCGCCTTCAAACGCATGTGGTTTGTAAACTCAAATTTGGTAAATTCTGACACTTCTGGTGAACAATTCTTAGCCGTCATATACACTTGCGTGTTTGGATCGACAAGGGCACAATGTCCAGAGAGTGATTTCAAATATCCCACTTTAATGACGATTTCTTTTTCTTCTACAATATTGTCTTTCTCTAGTTCATCGAGGAACCAAAGTAAACTTTTGTCGACAACTTCTCCCTTTTCACATGAAATTATCATAATCATATAAACAAAAAACAGCGTAATAACCATTATTGTGGTTATGAGCACACAGGCTGATCTTTCTCGTACCTTCATATTCATTTAATGCGTTCCTTTTTCCGATCTTATTCAACATAAAGTATTTTAAAATGTTAATTGCATCGATTGATCACCATATATTTTATAACTGAATATAAGGTTAATCTAATGCATTTCTCACAGTTAAATCTGCATTCAGTATAAAACATACTATATTCCCACTACACTGTTACTACAGATTTGCTTGATAAGGTTAAGTAAAGCCCAAGTTGTGAGGGAACTTTCCTTGTGCAATAGACCGTGTACCTGACGATGCGCAACTAAGCCTCACGCAACAAAACCAATCTCTTTACGTTCGTTTGCAGACCACTGACCTAACGTTACGCACAAGATAACAACCTCGAAATAGATCTAACAACATTTATATAATAATATAATTTATTTTGTGAAGATATTTAGGTAATAGCCTTGTGCAGAAATTAAATATCAATTAGTTAAAAGTGTCCGTTTAAAAAGTAGCCGGTTAATTTGTGACTAGAAAATTCAAAAATGCACTGTCAATGGTCTCGTGCAACGATCACTATAAAAAATTTCTATGCTTTTCTAAAACACTTATGCCCATTGTACATATTTGTTTACACCTCACATTCAATGAGTTATTCGATTAGAACTGATTGTCTTATTATTACACCCTAGTTAAATAATTGAGAAGAAAAATCATGGGCTGTAACGTCTGCTTCTGGGAAGCATATCACAATCCTTTTAAGATGGGCGTCCATCCGAATCTTCATATACTAGTAGCTGAATCGGAGAGTGACTGTGACTTTATATTCAGAGGCTGCGCAATGTCTTATACCAACCGTGATAAACTAGTAAGATGAAAATATGTTATTATCAGGCTGTAATTCTCGTGTTCTGCAGATGGATTCACTAATTTGACGTGCCTTGATAGCATTTGAGTGGTGGGATTAGTTACATACAATGAGTGCATAGCTATGTGGTTGGAGCTAGTTTACCAATACTTATCTTCAACAAATAAACTGATTCCAGCACAACATCAATTCTCAAAAATGGATAAATCCAAGTACACAACTATCAATCTGTCACACACATTAGTTCCAGTTGCTCTCCTGATAGGTGTTGTGGTGATGTACCTTGTCTTGCTGAACTCTTCCTGCTCCAGTCCACAAAGTGAATCATACGATCAGCCCAGTGAGCAGTCAAGCCCTGCTTTGGAGAATTTTCTAGACCGTATTGAAAATTTCCAACATGGGGAAAACGATTATTCTCAAGAAGATCGGGAAATCATTTTAAAGAGAGGATATTTAAAGTCAATGACCGGTCACTGCGCAACATTAAAGAAAGGGAACATACTGCTGGGAGCTGTAAACTGTTCAGAGAGTGAGGAAAGCCTGGCCGTATTCGAATATACTTCACACCATCGACTAAAAGTGAATGGTTTTTGTGTTACTCACATTGACCAGCTTGTTTTCTTGGACCTTTGTTCCAAACAACACAATGGCCAGCGATGGTCGGTTCAAGAGCACGAGAACTTCATTGTTACCACGGATGATCTGGAAAACCCCTATGGGGCATGCATTTATCTTATTTCAGAGGGTACTGGTGGCATCAAACTTATTGCGTTGGACTGCTGGTACAACTGCAATTTTTACCACTTCCGACCAGTTACTTGGTGGATAGTTGATTCACCAAGTTGGCTTCCATCTCAGGTAGAATTGGACAGAATGGAGAGATTGAGACACGAGCCCTGGCAAAAACGTTACTGTGTGCATTATGACAAAACTGAACAAGACTGATTGAAGGGTTGTGCTTTCGATTAGCACTAGTTACAGCTAAAAATGATAACTGATTTGGTTTTAATTTTTGTCTTATTTGGAAATACCATGTGTTGTTTTACGTTTAGCCAAAAAGCTTTGCTCATTATCAAGGATCAATGCAATCTCCAATAGAATCTCTAGCTAATGAACTATGATATTCAATAAATGGTAGGCTACATGTAATATACACCCTGTTCTGTGTGTAAAGTTTAATAAATATGTATTAACGTTGCAATCTTAAACAGTTTGAAAACCATGTAAATATGTTTACTTGTATTCCTCATATTTCCTCATCCTTGTAAACTACATATTCTTATTTTTGTTTATCTGTAGTCCATAGTACCAAAAATAAATAAAAATGATGTGCAAACAAAATTAAAAACAAAATCTTTCAATATGGTCAACTACATATACATTCTAAGCACCAAGAGGTGGTCAAGGTTTTATTTGTTTTTTCGTTTTTTTTTTTTTGTGTGTGTGTGTGTTTTTTGTGTGTTTTTTTTGTATATATCAATTCCTCCTATCAATATTTTGATTGCGCCAACATTTAATTAATGTTATTTGTCTAGATATTGGCTTTCTTAAAATAAAAACCATGTTACCGTATGAAGTTCATTTCATTCAAAGCACTGAACTGCATTTAAGAACAGAAAACTATATAGACATTAGTCAAGTAGTCGTCGGGAACGCCGTAAATCTCCCCTTCCCCGATCAGGCCATTTCCCCGATCAGGTCATTTTTGAAAAGTATGCCAAAGTACTCAAATATCAAATCACATGAGGAGAGTGACATAGTCATACAAAATGTCAAGTTTGGTGATGATAGGTAATAAAGTCTTCCCAGGAGACAGATAAACACAAATTCGTAATAATTTGTTTTTGAAACACATCGTAATTTCATCAAAAGTAGGCCAAAGTACACCAAAATCTAATCAGCTCCGGAGAGTGGTATAACGAAGCTAGATATGAAGTTTGGTGACCATAGGTCAAATACTTCTCCCTGTGGTGTTAAACAACGTTTAATACTTAACGCTCGTAAGTTGAAAAGTAGGTCAAAGTACACCAATATCAAATCACATGAGGAGAGTGATATAGACATACCAAATGTCAAGTTTGGTGATAAGTCATAAACTGTTCCCAGGAGACAGATAAACACAATTACGTAATAATTTGTTTTCAAAAACACATCATAACGTCATCAAAAGTAGGCCAAAGTACACTAAAATCTAATCAGCTCTGGAGAGTAGTACAACAAAGCTAAATATGTTTGGTGACCATAGGTAAAATACTTCTCCCTGTAGAGTGTTAACAAGGTTTATTACGTACTGCTCGCAAGTTCAAAAGTAGGCCAAAGTACACCAATATCAAGTCACGTGAGGATAGTGATATAGACATACCAAATGTCAAGTTTGGTGATGATAAGTCATAAACTGTTCCCAGAAGACCGATAAACACAATTACGTAATAATTTGTTTTTAAAAACACATCGTAACTTCATCAAAAGTAGGCCAAACTACACCAATATCTAATCAGTCTCAATCAGGAGAGTAGTACAACGAAGCTAAATATGAAGTTTGGTGACCATAGGTCAAATACTTCTCCCTGTAGAGTGTTAACAAGGTTTATTATGTAACGCTCGTAAGTTCGTCAAAAGTAGGCCAAAGTACAAACAAAATTTTTTGAGAGGTACTTTTTTCCTCAAACGTGACATATTCAATTTGCAAATCAATAGCAAGTAGTCTTCGAGTTATTAGCCTGTTTATTTCAGACGGATGCACGTACGGACAGAAGCAAAGCTAGAAATCTCCCTCCGGACTTAAAAGCAAAGCTAGAAATCTCCCTCCGGACTTCGTCCGGGGAGATTTAAAAATATATAAATACATAGAATTCCTTTGAGCTTATCAAATAGTTTATTAGATAGACATGTACATACATGTACTTCTATGATACAAAGCAACACACATTCTGCATACCAAAATATCAATAATGAAATGTTATTACACGGCATCGACTAATCCCAAATATCAAAGTTTCACATAGCGTATACCAAAAGTGTTATCTTTAAAAAAAATTTATCTTCACCCCAATACTATTATGATGAGCTTTTTTTCTCACACTCAAGTTAATAATTACGATAGAAGAAAAAAAAATACTGCAAGGTGAAATAAGGCTCAAGGGTGTTACTTTAAAGTTTTCTGGAATAAACAGCTGGTGACTTTTGAAAATTATGAAAATTATACAAGATCCAATATCATTTCTATAAATCTATAAGCAGATATACATAAAATAAAATTAAGCTTCTGAAAATACATTTCTTTCAGACATATAACATGTAATATGTATTTAATAACCCATTCTTATTCAAGACATCAATATACCAGTAATAAAAAGATTAAACTCTGGGAATGAACATTTCTTGTATACAAAATATCATTACACCAAATAACCTCACACACCTTCAAAGTTTCAAGATTTTAACCAACACACTGGGCACACAATGAAAACCATTATTGCTTATGATTCCGCCAATGCAATTCATACTCATCAGCATTGGTAATGTAATTCAGCATATCAAAGTCAGTTTATTCTTTGGTCAAGACATTGATTCTTAGTCCTAATATAATAATTCACCGGTACCCTGCTATATCAGCAAAATAGTTTAATCTATTAAATTCCAGTGGAAAGATCATATTGATCACAATCACAGAGTCCCAATGGTTATAGAGATGGACAACTACCACTGCAAGCTTCCATAGGAAGTGAGTACCATCTCTATGTCCTCATTGGTACTCAGTCATCATGATATTGATCTGCTGATATTTGATAAATAAACCTTGAATGAAAACATCAAGATATTGAAGAAAATGTTATAATATACTACTCAATAACGTATGGAGATACTTTTTACATCTTATACTTTTCTATATCACACAAAATAATTTGAAATTTTATATAAATATTTAGATAAATTTTAGTTAACATTTTAGACACACATTTCCTACACGAGTTTCTCATGATATCAATCTGTTTTATCGAGAGCACCGAGTCTTTCAATAAGTGGTGGGTGAGAATAATGCCAGGTGGAGTACAGCCAGTCAGTTACAGGAAATCCAAGATTGTCATGGTTCAGTTTAATCAATGCAGATCGGAGGAAGGACGCCTTTCCCAATCGTTTTGCAAATTCATCTGCTTGGAATTCAAATCGGCGTGAGAGAACAGTCATACAGAAGTTCAGCAACTGCAAATGGCAAAAATATGCTTATGCTATAGAAACGATATCAAATTGCATATAAGATTATTTGAAATATTGAATAATGGTATTAAGATTGATAATTATTTAATGCCTTAAAATACATACTGACAGAGATGATCGAATGTATTTTGTACTATTTAATCACATACTTGACATAAAAAAAAATCTTCAAAATATTCTTTGATATATTTCTATAAAAATTAGTCATTACCTCATTGTAAGGAGAAAAGATGAATTGGAAAATAATGAGAAGACCAATAAATTTTGGTTGAGAATCTGGGAAACCAAACGCTGTGAACAAGACTTGTTGGTTGATCAGTAGAGCGAACACCATGAAGCAAAGAAATGTGTTGACCTAACAAAAAATACATGCACATTAATAATATGCACATTAATGAATAATGGATTCCCCAAAATGATGTAGGTACTAAATGCTATATTAAGCCTTAAATATATATACCTGGCCAATCACAAGATTTTTAAGATTATGACTAAGTTTCCAGTGTCCCAGTTCATGACCCAAAACTGCCAATATTTCATTGGTGTTACATCCTTTACTCTTTTTCTTCTCCACTTCACTGTTCTTCTCCTCTTGCTTCTCCTCTTGCTTCTCCTCTTGCTTCTCTTCTTGCTTATCTTCTTGCTCAGCCTCTTGCTCATTGTTAGCAGCAATCTCCTTTAAAAATCATGTAAAACAAAAATACATCAGGATTTTAAATAGTTGAGAATAGATCAATTACTTAAGTAAAAGATAAAAGCTATTACCTTATCTTTGTCCTCTGTAGGAGCTACATAACCTTCAATAAGAGTGTCAAACAAAACAATTCTTTTGTTCTTGAAGAATCCATAGAAGTATGCATTACTGTGAGATGATCTTTTAGAACCTGGAAGGATACATACAAAAAAATGTTATCTAGCAGCAGGTGAGGATCCCTCAATGCATGGTTGTCAAATCACTGTAGAAATAAACCCATTATTCCATATTCTTAGGTCTTATGCAGACTACTTTATCAAACAAGTTAACTGCAAACTGGCTTTATGTATTGTACGTATTACATCATCATCATCTCACTCTTCAAACCCAATACTTTTAAGTGTTCTGTGATGGTACATGCCAAAATTTTCTAGGTCTCCCTTTCAGTTTGTTGCCAGCAATCACAATCTTATCGCATTTGTTGATCCAAGCACTACTCCTGTGCACATGACCAGCACAGCACAGCCAGGTTTTCCTTTGACAATGACTTCAGATCAGGGGTACCCAGTCTTTCATAGTGAAGTCATGCTAACATTGGTGCTGACTTCAACACCACAGGTCCAGCGGATCATCGCTTTGTCATTACATATTAGACATGAATGATCAGCTCCTGCACTCACTTCCATATAACATGATGACTTACACAGACAGCATAAATCCTTCTACAGATGAGCATGGAGACTTGTTCAATAGTATTGGCAGTAGCTCCCAAACTTATCCCAAGATACACCTCTCTATCTTGTGATAATATTGACTGTACAATCTTTATAGGCGTGGCTGGAGCCAAGATAGCAAAAGCTATCTAATACACACCTCCTAACAGATGGTTATCGACAAAGACATGTTTCATTGGTCTTCCATCTAAAAGGTCTTGCTGCTAAGCACGTTCATGTTCTCCCCCTCTACACAACACAGAAGTCTTCTTCGTGTTGACACGTAACCCTATACTATTTGTGCCTTGCACCTCGAGCTTGCACCAACCCACTCCATCACATTTTCTGAACCTGGTCAAAAATATCATTCCATGCAACTATGCCCTCTCCAAGGTATCAACTTTTCCCTTTTATAAATCTACGATGAAACTTTCATCCCAATCTGATGCTATATCACCTTCTACCACTATGTTGTTAAGCAGTATGTAAGGACAGTAATGCAGCTTGGACCTGCAGTCAACAGCACTTCTGCCATGATACCAGAAGGCCCAACAACTTTGCCACACGTAGAGAGCCAGACTGCATCAAAAAACATCTTCTTGGACACATGGATAGGAGATCTGTCTACCAGATCCATCTTTAGAGAATTTAGATCCATTGGGAATTCCACATCAAGTAGCCTCTCATAATACTCATAACTTCAGAAATCAGCAATAAAACAGCCTATCATTATCTTAGTGTTTTAATTCACAAAATGTAATAAACCATGCAGTAGACAAAAATGTTATCAGTAATTTGATGACGATGACAAAAGCACATCACATAATATTAAAATATATAAGAGAATGCATGATGAAAATATCTTACCATCAACAACAAAAAAAGCTTGTAAAGAGGAAATCAATTTGAGCTGCAAATTAGCACAATCTTTGTTCTCAAATCACCTTCGGGTAATGGGTGAATTTGTCAAACAGTGGTGCAATGTAGTCAGCATATACAGTCACTAGCACCTACAATCAAGAACATTTAGTGTAAATTAATGGTAATGGTTAGGTTAACCTAGGTAAGGAATATATGCTTCTGTTCAAAATTAATGCCGATATTTATACACTGATTAATAAAGAAAAGCTTTTGCATTTCTGTTTGCATTTCTGTTTCTGCCGAAAAAAATAAAGTCCTATTTTAAATTTAGAGGTATTTTTTGGTTTTGTGAAAGGGCAGAAACTAAAATGAAAATTAAATTTTAAAATTTTAAAAAAGGCATTTTTTAAAAAAACATTTTAAAAAATAACAAAAATGCGGCCCCAAGACAAAAAGAAAACTCCTTTCCAAAAAATTTGGGTTTTTAAAAAGAAAACAAAGGCTGTTTGGTAGATTTCAAGGGAATGTTAACCCCAAACTTTTTAAAAAAGGACCCTTTTGGGGAGTCCGGGGCCCAAAATTTTTCCAATTTTACCAAGAATAAAAATTCAAACAAAAATTTTTAAAAACAAGAACAAGGTTAAAACCAAATGCAAAGTTTTTATTCAAAAATTTTCTTATTTCAGACCCAAAAGAAGAAAAAAATCAAATCCCCAAAAAAATTAGCATTCATTTTTTAATAAGTATCCCGGGCCGTTTTAAAAACCCCATGTTGTATCCCTTTTCTTGCCAAAGGAAAATTTTTTTTTAACCCTTAATGCAAAAAACAAAAATTTAAAAAA
>CM032666.1:47547780-47572217 GCA_019095985.1 Streblospio benedicti | reverse complement strand
TGTATTATATGTTTAAGCATGGACTACCAAGAAACCCTATAATCAAGTATCCTTGAACGAGTTCATCGTGTTGGAATACACATATATACATTATGTATTTAGTTCATCTATACACAACACAAAACAAAATTTACTGTTGACAGTTTGGCAACTCCTGTCACCATTTTCAAAACGTCTAAGCGCATGTCAAGGTCACTCAAAACGACTTCCGATGCGAAAAATCGTGAAAGGGGGGTAACAGAGGGTATTTCACGTATCCTCAATAAGCACCAAGTGTCTACAGCGGTGAAGCCCCTACAGACCATCAAGGAACATTTAAGCTTCACCCTAAGGACAAACATGATAAGCTAGAGAAATGTGAAGTGGTGTACAAAATTCCCTGTAAGTCTTGCAAGAGTGTGTATGTTAGGGGGAAACTGGCAGAAAACTGGGCACCCATGTAAAAGAACACATGAAGGATGTGGAGCAGAACAGTGGGGGATCTTTCACCAGAGCAGTGAGGAAAGAATCTCTCACCCAGATCAACAAAGAGTACACAGACCATGTGAAACAAAACAATCATGAGATAGACTGGGAGAAAGTGAGCGTACTGGATAGGGAGGGGGATTGGAGAACAAGAACCATCAGGGAGGCGATAAAGATACGAGGTCAGAAGCAGGTCATGAACCAAGACGAGGGGGCCTTTCAACTCTCTCACGTGTACGACCCGATTTTCGGCATCGGAAGTCATGCTGAGTGACCTTGACATGCGCAGAGACGTTTTTAAAATGGTGACAGGAGTTGCCGAAACTGTCAACAGTAAATTTTGTTTTGTGTTGTGTATAAATGAACTAAATAAATAACCTATAATCAAGTGTTGTTATATGGTTAGTGATGGTGAGTTGAGAATCCATCCTATCTCTCAGTTCAAAGATTTTTTTTTCAATATTTCTAGAGTATGCTGATAAACTGATGGTGACTTTGTTCAGCGAATATTTGCAAGGATTGAAGCAATTGAAGTCATCAGTATCTATTCAATCCCCACCACCTCTGTGTTCAAAAAGTGATAGAGGAAAGAAAGATGAAGTTATCAGCAAATACATTAAAAGACTGGGTTAGAGCTGTGCTCTCTGAGCACTTTCGATCCAGTTTATTGTATGTGTTCATGTAGGATATTTTTTTTACAAGTTTATGGATTATGTATGTGCTAAAATAATAAAATTTCCAATGGCTTTTCTATACAACACTTTAAAATGGTCCACACCATTGTACATATAATACTGGGACATGCTAACACCATTATATTTATATTTGAGCGTTTATGGCGTTATAGTTTCTGTTATTTGAGTGCTTACCTTGTGCTGAAATTAAATTTTAATTAGTATGTGTTCGTTAGAAGGAGTTTAAGTTGCAGTTAGGAAATTCTCGGCCGACGATCACTATAAATCATGCTGATAAATTATGCCCATTACTTTTTGTTTACACTTCACATTCAACGAGTTATTCGATTAGAACTGATTGTCTTCTTTACTTTAACATTATTACACTCTACAGTTAAATAATGGAAGAAAAAAATCATGGGCTGTAACGTCTGCTTCTGGGAAGCTTTTCACAATCCATTTAAGATGGGCGTCCATCCGAATCTTCATATACTAGTAGCTGAATTGGAAAGTGACTGTGACTTTATATTCAGAGGCTGCGCAATGTCTTATACCAACTGTGATTAACTATTAAGATGAAAATTTATTATTATCAGGCTGTAAGTCTCGTGTTCTGCAGATGGATTCACTAATTTGACGTGCCTTGATAGCCTTTGAGTGGTGGGAATAGTTACATACAATGAGTGCATAGCTATGTGGCTGGAGCTAGTTTACCAATACTTATCTTCAACAAATAAACTGATTCCAGCACATCAATTCTCAAAAATGGATAAATCCAAGTACACAACTATCAATCTGTCCCACACATTAGTTCCAGTTGCTCTCCTGATAGGTGCTGTGGTGATGTACCTTGTCTTGCTGAACTCTTCCTGCTCCAGTCCACAAAGTGAATCATACGATCAGCCCAGTGAGCAGTCAAGCCCTGCTTTGGAGAATTTTTTAGACCGTATTGAAAATTTTCAACATGGGGAAAACGATTATTCTCAAGAAGATTGGGAAATCATTTTAAAGAGAGGATATTTAAAGTCAATGACCGGTCACTGCGCAACATTAAAGAAAGGGAACATACTGCTGGGAGCTGTAAACTGTTCAGACAGTGAGGAAAACCTGGCCGTATTCGAATATACTTCACACCATCAACTAAAAGTGAATGGTTTTTGTGTTACTCACTTTGACCAGCTTGTTTTCTTGGACCTTTGCTAGAAACAACACAATGGCCAGCGATGGTCGGTTCAAGAGCATGAGAACTTCATTGTTACCACGGATGATCTGGAAAACCCCTATGGGGCATGCATTTATCTTATTTCAGAGGGTACTGGTGGCATCAAACTTATTGCATTGGACTGCTGGTACAACTGCAATTTTTACCACTTCCGACCAGTTACTTGGTGGATAGTTGATTCAACCAAGTTGGCTTCCATCTCAGGTAGAATTGGACAGAATGGAGAGATTGAGACACGAGCCCTGGCAAAAACGTTACTGTGTGCATTATGACAAAACTGAACAAGACTGAAGGATTGTGCTTTCGGTTAGCACTAGTTACAGTTAAAAAAAAAAAAAAAACAATAACTGATTTGGTTTTAATTTTTGTCTTATTTGGAAATACCATATGTTGTTTTACGTTTAGCCAATAAGCTTTGCTCATTATCAAGGATCAATGCAACCTCAAATAGAATCTCTAGCTAATGAACTATTATATTCAATAACTTGGAAGGCTACATGTAGTATACACCCTGTTCTGTGTGTAAAGTTTGATAAATATGTATTAAAGTTGCAATCTTAAACAGTTTGAAAACCATATAAATATGTTTACTTGTATTCCTCATAATTGCTCATCCCTGTAAACTACATATTCTTATTTTTGTTTATCTGTAGTCCATAGTACCAAAAAATTAAAAAATGACGTGCAAACAAAATTAAAAACAACAAAATCTTTCAATATGGTCAACTACATATACATTCTAAGCACCAAGAGATGGTCAAGGTTTTGTTTTGTTTTTTTGTTTTGTTTTTTTGCATATATCAATTCCTCCTATAAATATTTTGATTGCCAACATTATTAATGTTATTTGTCTAGATATTGGCTTTCTTAAAATAAAAACCATGTTACCGTATGAAGTTCATTTCATTGAAAGCACTGAACTGCAACAGAAAACTATATAGAATATATAAATACATAGAATTCCTTTGAGCTTATCAAATAGTTTATTAGATAGACATGTACATACATGTACTTCTATGATACATTTACATACATTCTGCATACCAAAATATCAATCATGAAATGTTATTACACGGCATCAACTAATCCCAAATATCAAAGTTTCACATAGCGTATACCAAAAGTGTTATTTTTATAAAAATTTTGTCTTCACCCCAATACTATTATGATGAGCTTTTTTTCTCACACTCAAGTTAATAATTACGATAGAAGAAAAAAAAATACTGCAAGGTGAAATAAGGCTCAAGGGTGTTACTTTAAAGTTTTATGGAATAAACAGCTGGTGACTTTTGAAAATCATGAAAACTATACAAGATCCAATATCATAGATAAATTTTAGTTAACATTTTAGATGCACATATCCTACATGAGTTTCTCATGAAGTCAATCTGTTTTATCGAGAGCACCAAGTCTTTCAATAAGTGGTGGGTGAGAATAATGCCAGGTGGAGTACAGCCAGTCAGTTACAGGAAATCCAAGATTGTCATGGTTCAGTTTAATCAATGCAGATCGGAGGAAGGACGCCTTTCCCAGTCGTTTTGCAAATTCATCTGCTTGGAATTCAAATCGGCGTGAGAGAACAGTCATACAGAACTTCAACAACTGCAAATGGCAAAAATATGCTTATGCTATAGAAACGATATTACCAAATTGCATATAAGATTATTTGAAATATTGATTAATAAATGGTATTAAGATTGATAATTATTTAATGCCATAAGATACATACTGACAGAGATGATCAAATGTATTTTGTACTATTTAATCACATACTTGACATAAAAAAATATTCTTCAAAAACATTCTTTGATATATTTCTATAAAAATTAGTCATTACCAAATTGTAAGGAGAAAAGATGAATTGGAAAATAATGAGAAGACCAATAAATATGGGCTGAGAATCTGGGAAACCAAACGCTGTGAACAAGACTTGTTGGTTGATCAGCAGAGCGAAGCCCATGAAGCAAAGAAATGTGTTGACCTAACAAAAAATACATGCACATTAATAATATGCACATTAATGAATAATGGATTCCCCAAAGTGATGTAGGTACTAAATGCTATATTAAGCCTTAAATATATATACCTGGCCAATCACAAGATTTTTAAGAGTATGACTAAGTTTCCAGTGTCCCAGTTCATGACCCAAAACTGCCAATATTTCATTGGTGTTACATCCTTTGCTCTTTTTCTTCTCCACATTGTTAGCAGCAATCTCCTTTAAAAATCATTTGAAACAAAAATACATCAGGATTTTAAATATTGAGAAATGATCAATTACTTAAGTAAAAGATGAAAGCTATTACCTTATCTTTGTCCTCTGTAGGAGCTACATAACCTTCAATAAGAGTGTCAAACAAAACAATTCTTTTGTTCTTGAAGAATCCATAGAAGTATGCATTACTGTGAGATGATCTTTTAGAACCTGGAAGGATACATACAAAAAATGTTACCTAGCAGCAGGTGTGGATGCCTCAGGAAATAAACCCATTATTCCATATTCTTAGGTCTTATGCAGACTACTTTATCAAACAATTTAACTGCAAACTGGCTTTATGTATTGTACATATTACATCATCATCATCTCACTCTTCAAACCCCATACTTTTAAGTCTTCTTTGATGGTACATGCCAACATTTTCTAGGTCTCCCTTTCAGTTTGTTGCCAGCAATTACAATCTTATCGCATCTGTTGATCCAAGCACTACTCCTGTGCACATGACCAGCACAGCACAGCCAGGTTTTCCTTTGACAATGACTTCAGATCAGGGGTACCCAGTCTTTCATAGTGAAGTCATGTTAACATTGGTGCTGACTTCAACACCGCAGGTCCAGCGGATCATCGCTTTGTCATTACATATTAGACATGAATGATCAGCTCCTGCACTCACTTCCATATAACATGATGACTTATACAGACAGCATAAATCCTTCTACAGATGAGCATGGAGACTTGTTCAATAGTATTGGCAGCAGCTCCCCAAACTTACCCCAAGGTACACCTCTCTATCTTGTGATAATATTGACTGTACAATCTTTATAAGCATAGGCTGTGGAGCCAAGATAGCAAAAGCTATCTAATACCTCTAGCGGATGGTTATCGACAAAGACACGTTTCATTGGTCTTCCATCTAAAGGTCTTGCTGCTAAGCACGTTCATGTTCTCCCCTCTACACAACACAAGTCTTCTTCATGTTGACACGTAACCCTGTACTATTTGTACCTTGCACCTCGAGCTTGCACCAACCCACTCCATCATATTCATGACCTGGTCAAAAAATATCATTCCATGCAACTATGCCCTCTCCAAGGTATCAAATTTTCCCTTTTATAAATCTACGATGAAACTTTCATCCCAATCTGATGCTATATCACCTTCTACCACTATGTTGTTAAGCAGTATGTAAGGACAGTAATGCAGTAATGCAGTTTGGACCTGCAGTCAACAGCATTTCTGCCATGATACCAGAAGGCCCAGCAACTTTGCCACACGTAGAGAGCCTGAATGCATCAAAAAACATCTTCTCAGACACATGGATAGGAGATCCGTCTACCAGATCCATCTTAGAGAATTTAGATCCATTGGGAACTCCACATAAAGTAGCCTTTCATAATGCTCATAACTTCAGAAATCAGTAATAAAAACAGCCTATCATTATCTTAGTGTTTTAATTCACAAAATGTAATAAACCATGCAGTAGACAAAAATGTTATCAGTAATTTGATGACGATGACAAAGAGCATCACATAATATTAAAATATAAGAGAATGCATGATGAAAATGTCTTACCATCAACAACAAAAAGCTTGTAAAGAGGGAAATCAATTTGAGCTGCAAGTGCTTCAATCTTTGTTCTCAAATCACCTTTGGGTAATGGAGTGAATTTGTCAAACAGTGGTGCAATGTAGTCAGCATATACAGTCACTAGCACCTACAATCAAGAACATTTAGTGTAAATCAATGGTAATGGTAAGGTTAACCTTGGTAGGGGCATTTAGCCTGTTCATCAGTAATGCCGATATTTATACTCTGATTGATAAAAGAAAAAAGCTTTTGCATTTGTTGCAATTATGAACTTGATTCAATCATATTCAATTGAAATACATATTTGCAAATGGATTAGGCAATAGCTAAAATACAATATAAGCTTTTTCCTAAAAATTAAACAACAAAATATTATGAGATAAAATCTTTCATGATACTCTATAACATAGACCTAGCATTTATTTAGACTAAATAAGTAAATATTTTATGAACGCAGTGAATGTTAGTTACACTAATAGCGGGATTTATCACATACAGCTAATATACCAAACTAATAGGAATGAATTGAAAGACTTTGTAAAATGAAAATGCATACCAAAGACATGATAAATATGAATAGCCATGCGTAGATAAAGAAGTAATCTCCTCCAGCTCTGATGATGTAAATGAGCAGCGCTGTGATTGGTAGTGCAAGGGCCAATGTTACCACAAGCTTTTTCACCTGATCTTTGAAGTAGAATCCCAGAGTCTGAAATATCAATATTACAAGTATCAAGATTCATACTTATTCATCATACTGTATTACAGAATTGCTAACAAACCACAGGTATATTCAAAATTTAACTTATGTACATGTACTTCAGATTCAGAAGAAGAACTCAAATCCTCAAAAATAAGTGTAGCATACATTTATAACTAATAAGTATCCAGGACGTTGAAAAATCCTGCATGTTGCAGGACTCTACGTTAAGGATTGCCCGCTGTCCTGGACAACCATTTTTAAAATCAGGACAACCAAAAGTTGTATGGTAGTTGTCCTGTGGGACAACCAATTTCAAATTTCAAAATAAAAGTTATGCAAGATGTGCATTTCAAAACCCCGTGTCACCTAAATTGAATCGAGAATTTTTTTCATTCTCAACCATATCAAGTAACATTTGCATTTCCATATCTTTCCAAAATTACACGTAGTTTCTACGTAGTTTCAAAACTTTCAGTACTCATATGGTATGGTATTCTATTTACAAAAATTCATTAAAATACTTAAATTTTCATTCCTACACATATTATAGGGCTTTTGTTTGAAGGTTGGAGGAGCTTCTAAAATAAATTGTGTGAAAATATTACATTACTTGAGCTTTTTAGATGACAAGATTTTGAACCGTACAATAGACATGAGGATAAAAATCGACTTGCATATTTAATGAATGTGATGCAATTTTTTATTTTGTATAAAGTTTGTTCACGAGAAAAGATTCACTATGTGTACAAATAATTTTGTTTGTTTTTTCTTAAGATTATGATTGACATAAAAATAAATAAGCTATATAATCTAAGACACTATATCTGTATAGCATCAAAAATAAGGACAACCTCATGGTAAGTTAGGACAACCAAAAATTGGATGCTAGTTGTCCTGTGGGCAACCTCTCGCCAGAGTTAACGTAGAGCCCTGTGTTGTAACCCTTATCTTGCCAAAGGTAAGTATTTTTTTAACCATTAATGCAAAAGACAAATTAATAAAATAGATTAATACTTGTTTGTTAAATCCATGCCTTTCTTCTATGACAAATGTCCTGTAAAGACTCCTTGGCAAACTTGTGACGGTGCTGAATAGCATGGCGAATAACATAAACACCACGCTTTGAGTTATCTGAAAACATACTATTTCTATAACATTCTGCGATCATTTACCACAGATTCCAAACAGGATTTTAGCAATACACACATCTATCTAGCATTTATGCCACATCAAAATATCTTAAGGGGTCCAAAATATTCATTAATTGCGCAAAGAGTGGGGGGAGGGGGGTCATTGGTGCAATCATTTTGTATTGATGAAGTTTGAAAATTGAGAGCCCTCCCTTTACTTTCTTCACTTAATATTATCGTACAGATTGCATATATAAATTGAGTGTCCCACCACCTGATGACCACCACTATATATGCAGCCCCGCCCCCCTTCCCCCCATCCCCCCCCTTGACCCCCATCCCCCACCCCACCCTCCCCCCGCCAAACCGCCAATACACTTCATGATCAGTCCCTAATCACTAGGACATAGTGACAATAATGAACAGTAATGTCCATGGGAACACAAACCTCATACTCTGCACTATAATTCCAGCGAGCCAGAATCTCACCAGACTTGTTCCACACATATGGCATTCCTCCGTAGATCAAAATTAGCTAAAAAATAATAGTGTATCAATAAAGCCCATATTTTAATTAACCCGTTTATTGTACAATGTAATATAAAACACAATCTCGTAAATGCTTTATGATTCCTTTGTCACTATGTTACAAGTAGCTACCCCTATGAATGTTTGATATGCACAAATCTGTAAATGCCCAAGGAGTCTCCCTTAGAGAACACATATAGATAAGACCGTGTGTACTTTTCTTTAACCAAGAAGTCAAACTTAATCACTGTAATCAGATACAACATTGTAAATAAATAAACATACCGTCATTTCAATTTGTGAATAGATTCCTGACCAAAATCCAAACACAGATTTATCCCATTGATAGAGGCGAGCTTTATGAAACGTTTCTTGGTCAATTACGCCTTGCAATGTTAAAGGCACTGCAATCACATTTTTGTAGAGTTGTCTCTAAAATTCAATAGAAATATAAAAATTAGCAAGCAAATAATTTATACATATAAATAGCTACGGGAATGTTTTTGTACAAATAAGCCATAACCTTTAAACCAGAAATCTTACACACTCTAAATGTGCACAATCAAAACAATTTGTGGTGGAGGGGTAGGGGAGGGAGAAGCATTTAATCTGCTTCAGATCACATCAGCTTCAACCCAAGTCAGGGGAAGTAGGTATTGGAGATCTATGCATTTAGTCTGTTACGTCTTTGTTCCAGGAAGGAAGAGGGGAGCCAGATGTTTGGATTGGGGAGGGGCATGGGGGAGGGGGGAAGGGGGGGGGGACATTTTCTGTTCGGCAACTGTTTATCAAGGGTAGCTAGGGGAGTGATATTAATGTGCTGACAGCAAGTTCAGAACTATACAGTTTCAATCATAACTAAAAAATGATAATGAATATCCAAATAAAAATTATAGGAATGAAACGCTATTTTTTTGCCAGATCTATATTGCAATTTTGATTATTCTGATTGGGATTAGACACCATGATTGGAACAGCCAAGTTTGTTTATATTTTTGATTTGCATACACATTTATGTATACCCAAATCAAAAATATAAACATTGCTGTTCCAATCTTGTTACCTAATCCCCAATTATGACTTGTTCAAAATTTCTGACTGTCTCTCACAGACACTAGAATAATGCCATTTGCATGTAAGTGTTTACTATTATGTAAACCAATCAGAAAAATAATCAAAATTGCAATGTAGTTCTGGCAAAAAAATAGCGTTTCATTCCTATAATTTTTATTTTGATATTCATTACCATTTTTAGTTATGATTGAAAATGTGTAGTTCTGAACTTGCTGTCAGCACATTAGAGGTATTGCCATATACTACATATATATCGTAATATGGCTGTGAGATATGAAGGTGAAGGGTGGTGATAGAGGTGTATGTAATCTGTTCCGGACTTGATTACTGGGGGGAGCTGGTGGGAGGCATGGAGGACGGCAGAAAGGAGGGGAAGGGAGGAATATCTAATATGTTTCCGATCTCATCCGTTGCAACACGAACACCACCGGGTAGCCAGTTAGAAATGATACAATAACTATAAGTGTACTATTGCATTATTTTTTCAATCTTAGAATAAAATTCATATACAAATGAAATGCGTCACTCAAGGGGACAAACCAGTTTACGGTAAAATCAAATAACAATCATAATGGAACCAAATAGTGACCACTGTTGTCGATATATGAAATGGGCCAATTATTCACCATTCATATGATAACGATAACATACATAACTAGATCAAAAGTGCTCAGAGAGCAAGTTGTAGCTAGAACAACGTTGACTTATGGGCAATAAATATGCTTACTAAAATGTTATGTAAATCTTGACTAAAAATAAACAATTACATTTGTATGTAATCAGCCACAAATAATCTGTGTGCTACTGTAAATTAATTGGCTCCGTCATGCTAAATATTGATCATGGAGCAGCTCACAACAAACAAAATCAAAGACTTTTGTTGCTGCTGTAATATTGATCAGTGATTGTGCATTCAATACTAGTAAGAATGATAAAAATGGATCATAAATGGCCCTGTGGAAAGTGTCCAAAATCAAATCACTTTGGTTTGCCTGGTACCTCATAGTAGTGTAAAGTTTGAACGAAATCAGTTCATCAGTAAATGCTCTAGCTTGTCCGGAGATGATACATACAAACATAGTTACAAACAAATGAAACACAAAAGCTTTGCTTCAGCAGCCGAAGCGACGCAATGATATTGAGACCTCTGGCTATAATGGTGTGATTAGTATATTGATAACGAATCAGAGACCTCTGCTACTGCAACAGACTAAATGATTTCCGCATAACAACACCAGAAATTGCCCACTGGTTGCTTGAGTATGAGACGGACAAAGGAAAGCGAGTATATGCAAGAAGCAAAATTTCTTTACATGGGGACCCTAGATGAGACACGTTTCTAACCAAGACACATACCTTTTATGACTTGTTACCATGAAAAGCGGGCGTCGGATTGACGGCACCAATGCATTAATACTAGATATTCTAGATCTAGAGGTCTAGCAAATACGCTTGACATTTACGCTACACTGATGGTCAATGATCTCATAATCATTGAAATATAAACATCGAATTGTGCTCAACTCACTCAGTGATATGAGTTATCCAATTAAGACTAGCAAAGTACTCCCACATAGTACATATCATACTTCGCTATACAGCAGACAAACCCGAGACCGTTATGAATAAAATATACGTACCAGGAAATATAAGGTATGTAAGTAACGATTAATAATTCAAATGTTAGACCACTATTTTTGGGAAAGTATAATCAATAAAGTTAAAAATATGCATATATTTCCTGGTGCGTATCTATTTTGTAAAATCCAATAATTAATTATAGCTAAATTGCTGTTCCACGCTGTAGAACCCAGCCATCTGAGAACTCTTATTTTCCACGAACTATTCGCGAGTGGAATCAGCTACAGGAATATCAAGTCACTGCAGAGTCCATCGACCAATTCAAGGCATCCCTGGTCGGTGGCGCAGTGACAGACTAAATTAAACACTGCGCTCTCTCTTTCCGTTGCCAATTTATGTCACTTTTGATTGAGGCAACGTAACCTTTACAGATTACAAATTACAGAAACTCAAATAACTGGGTTACGTTTTATTAGCGCGTGTCATGTTCTAGACCAAAGTTCAATTCGTGTTATCTCATAAAACGTAACCCAATTATTTGTGATTGGAAAATTCCAGACATTTGACCTCTAACACGTGTTGAAATTTTTAGTGTCTAAATTTATTGTATTATTTGAATAACATTTATTTTTTGTTAATGTTACTACATATTGAATATTTGTATAATAGCGAGTAAAAGTCTAAATAAATGGACAAATTACAATTCATTTACAATGTTTTATTCATCTTCCACGGCAAATAGTATGGTGGATGTAAAGTGAATATTCAACGTAGAAAAGAATCGTAAAATAATACCCCCAGATTTTCACCATAACCCCCCCCACACACACACACACACACACATCTCTACCAGAAATACCCCCTCATTTCTACCTAAAATACCCCCACATTTCCACCTAAAAAATACCCCCACATTTCCACCTAAAATACCCCCACATTTCCACCCAATATCCACCTGTAAAACTGTTGCAAAATACCCCCACATTTCCACCTAATATCCACGTGTAAAAAGAGGCTTCGTTTCTAGTGGATTCCACCATGAATTGCCCACTGGGTGGTACCCCCACCCAACGCCATTAAAATGGACTATACGCTCTCTATGTATATTTCATGGCCCTGACAACTAACACCGTTTTGTTAATTTGCGAAGCTGCTTATAACTATAATTAGAGGCTGAACCATCATTGTAGTCAACATTTATTGTGACGTGCCATAACGGAACTTTTTCTTGAATTCTTGCCGGTATAGGTTTTGCTCACGTAAATCGATGTTACTCTGCATGTACTCACCTGTCTGTGTGATAAGTAGCTTTCCCACAGATACACCACCCATAAAAATATCAAGACCCATTTTAGAATATCAATTTCTTCCAAAAAAAGAAGTGTTTGCTTAACATTACTAATATTTTTTGATGAATTTTGCTCCATGTTGAAGTCTTTCCACGTGTTCAATGTACTACAACTAGAACTTTGCAAATCGAAAAAACAGCAAGTATTTTACTGTAATAATCGATAAATCTAATGTTTCGTTAGGCCATACACAGGAAGCAAGTTGACCTCGCTTTACAACTTAGGCCAATCAAACTAATTAATGAGCTTTACAATCAAATTAATTTTTAAAATTATTGGGCATGGGTCTCAAGTGAGCAAGTGCTTTAGAAGGTAGCGGGATGTGGCGGAAAAGATTAAAAAAAAAAAGATAGATGCAGTCGCAAGAGTCGGCGAGTTGGGATGGAAAACGTCATCAATTGGGGGCGACATGGCGAGTTTCAAACGAAAAATTATGTTGTGAGATCTTTTATAAATATAAATTTACATTAATCTCAACACTGTTTCTCAGGATGAAAACATTGATTTATGTGACACAATGACTAAAATATTATTTTAGTTGGGAATGAATAAATCTGGTTGAAATTAAAAGAATCTGGTTCTGAAAATTTTGAACTTTTTAACTACATAATTAAATTGGGAGCAAGTTTAATGGAGTACTGCACAGCTATCTTATGTTTTGAGATGATGCTTTCACCTTCTCCTGTGACTTGCAGAAGTTCATTATCGCCATCACAGATTTTATGTGGCTATTGTAACAAAAGTTGTTAGGGCCTCCAGTGCGCGGGTTCATTGCAGCATGACCGCAGAGTATAAATTACCCTATAGTATAAGTTGCACTGGACTAGGTTAATATCCCAGTTACACACACTTTGATAGGGCTTTGTTGTTGTCCTTTACTATGGCCACTGCAGGATTAGGGACCAGTAATCTCTTGTACTGTGTTGAGCCGAATAGCGGCAGTTCTCTCTTAGACGCTGGTACAGCAGCATGTAGGGCTGGCAACCTGGGCCCTGAAATATGGGAGTAGGCCCTCTTTACTTGTTACTTACCGAGGCTGGCCGATGGCCTTCCTCCCTCACCGTCGTGGACTTGGTCTACCGTGGTTGTGCGTAGGGGATCCCGGTACAGCATGTCAGCACTGCAAAGTCCTCCTGATGGAGGCCTCTCGTGAAACCCGGGTAATACACCCCCAATTAAATTGGACGGACGTCAGTCCTGGTACGTGGTGCACGTGTAGCCTTAGGACACAACGAGGAGTAGTCTAGCTGAGGAACGTCTGCAGCGCAGCCAGGGCCCCGCCTGGACAAGGGGGTGAGCCCTGGGTGAGTGTCGCCGCTAGGCCGCGGGTTGGCACACGTGTTCCTGTTGATCCAGTAGCAGATTGGTTCCGGATGTTCCAGACGTTCCAGCTACTTTGTTTACACTATTTTAATAACATGGATCTGGTTCTGGTTCATTAATCAACAAATAAGCCAGCCCCACTTATGGGGACTGGCCTCCTCTGATGAAGCAATATGTGGATGATGGAGGTTGCGTGTTCTGCCTATGGGTTGGCAGATAGCAGACTCTTAAAAGTTGTAATAGAGTCGGCCTCGACAGTGGAGTTCCTGCCTCCTGAGTTTAGATTGTTCCACTCCGGAATTGTTCTTATAACTATCCCATTCCACATTGGAAAATGTCCGGATCACCGGAATCACTGGATAAAGAATATACCTATTACTCGAGTACACGTCTTGTACTCCAGTACTCTAGGATGTAGAGCAACAATCGAGCTGTTCGGCCGTACACGCAATCCGTAAATTGTACGTATGACATGAACTCAAAAGGTCACTAAATTTCACGTCCTATGTAATATTCATGGTTTATGTGTATGGTCGGTTTTAGCGATAGGTGATCTATTAATATTCCCTTTTCGCAGCCAAACCCCATCAAGAATGCTCAACAGTCAATACCACCTATATTTAGAGGCGAAATATGTGTGTAGTATTGGTGTGTAGTAATACCAAATTTAACACTGGGTGATATGCTGGCATCACAAGACACTTAACACCACAATGACCAATCATTGGTTGCAGATTAACTGTTTTTAATTCACAACAGCCGGTAATGCCTTTTTTTTTGGTGGGCAGCACTGCCATAGCACAAATTGGCGGTTGCTGGGAAGACAGTCAAGACCTCCAATGACCAATATATGTACTACTGTAATTATTGGCCTGTTAGGAACCATTGTTTATAGATGGAATTTACATACGAACGAGTACTCATGTATGAGGCAAACACTTGTGTGTAGCAAAATTCCTACCCGTGAGGATGCTAATTAGAGATAATATTGTATAAATGTAAGGACACCCCTAAAAGTATTGCACAAAAAAAGAGACAAACAACAAAACAAGTAGGTCAGTATTTTATGTAGAAAGATTGCACATCACCATCAAATAAATAGGTTTTTCTCATATGCAATATCGTGAATATAATAAGTACTTTATACCAATTATTACCCAATGTATTTGGAAAGCTCTAAGTGTGTGTTTGCCCCTTTACATCACTAAACACAACGGCATATACCATATATTGTATGCCACAGGAAAAAAATTCAATAATACAAAATATATGCAATGGTGATTGAACTGAAATTGAGACCTTTTAAATTCTTTGTCCAGCCAAATACATGATGTAAGACATTTTAACAGCTACTATTTTCAAAATAAAATCCATCTTCCAATTTTTCAATAGGAATTCTATATTCTGAAATAAATAAACTTGCATAATAAATACTTTGCTTCAAGAAAAAATTAATATAAAGAAAAAAATGTAACATTTCCAATGCAGATGGAGTTTTCTTTTTCACGAAAAATTTTCTGTGCTTTTTGGTGGGTATGACACAAAACATGCAAAACAAGTATTGAACATTGATAAAATACTAAACAAGTTCTAATAAAATAATATGATGAGTCTGAATTAAAACCACAAAATCTCCTGGCCATGGATAAGTACCGAGAATTATCTCTGCTGTCCGGACAGGTGAAATTTTCAGCTACTTGTGGACAAGTTTTCTCAGTCACTGTAAAATACAAGTATGTCGTATCAATTGTATTTACAGTTTATTGCTTTGAATGTGGAAATCTATGATAGGACGGGTAATTTTCAATTTTTTCCAGGATAACTGCCCTACGGAAAAGTGACATTACAATTTTTCTCTTATTATTTGTGGCCCTGTGGTCCATAGGCATTGTTCCATATGTTTCACCACTAACATTTCGAAAACAAGATATTGTGGTATTTACACAATTATTCAGTTGTAAGTACTTGTTACAAATTATTTTCTGATGATACCATAATTTCTGCATATTCAACTCCATCAACTCCGCTATTGCTTTCTCTTAACACAATGGTAGAGTCCCCTGGAGTTAAAACTGAATTTGCATCAACATGCACAACATGACCATCACTTGTTATGTACTCCTGCAATAAACCACTAGAAGTAGCATCAGAAGTGGTTATGAATTCACTTCCATCAGCTGCTATGTAAATTCCATCATTTATGGAGTAACTTATAGATTCATCATCTGCTATATATGTAACATTTGTGTTGTTAATATTTTCATTCAATGTTGGTTTATCACCATTTGCCTCTGTTGAAAAGTTTGTTTCAAGGAGTTTATCATCCTGTGACATGGTAGCCATATCTTGCTCATGCGGTAATTCTGATGTACCAGAAACATATTGTATTTCTTTAGTGTTGGATAAGCTAGACACAGAGGTCTGTGCAACTACGTTGATCCCCTGAAGCAAATTTAGTGGAATTTGACTGAACTTTGCAAGTTGTTCAGTCGTCATGCGAATTATTCTCATTGACTCCCCAGCTCCATGTTGTTGAGTTTCGATTTTGACAACATTTTCATTTTTCAAATTATCTTTCGTTAATTGTAACTGAAAACGTTTTCCATATTTATATTTTGCATTTGTCCTTCAATTTCAGCTGCGTCATTTGGCTCATCTATAGCCTGTAATAAAACAGCAGCATTATTTGTTTCAGTGTTGACTACAATTTCACTTGATTCACTAATGTTTGAATCTACAACATTTTCCAAAATACTCTTTTTTAATCATTGATGGTACAATTATATTTTGGAATAGCATGTCTGTTGTTCTTATCTTCTTTTCTGGAGGTGTTCCAAAACCATGTTGTTTGAGACGATGTTCTTTCAATTTATCATATCTTGTTGATGAAAATTCACATTCTGTGCATTTGAACATTTTTTTCTTTTCCATGCAATAGCAAATGTCTTCTCATATTCTTAGCTAAAGAAAAGGCCTGCTCACAAACCTCGCACTGGTGCGGCTTTTCTCTTGTGTGCGTAAGATAATGATATTTTAAGTTTTGTTTTTTAGTTGATTGGTAACCACAGCGAGGATACTCACATTTGAACAATTCTCCTGTGTGAATCAAGCTGTGCGCTTTTAGCTGGATTTTATGAGCAGTAGAATATCCACAAACGGCACAAAGATGTTCCTTTTTGTCAGAGTGTGTTAGCATATGACCCTTTAACGCATGTATCCATTTGAAAGATGCACTACAAATTTCACAAACATATGGTTTGTCATCTGAATGTTTAGGTAGATGCACTGACTGCATCGTCCTTGATTTAAATCTCCGATGACACATTGGACAGAAGAATGGGTGAGGTCATTTATGTTTTTCCATATGAGACGACAACTCGTCCCGATTTTCAAATCTAAGGTCACAATAGTAACATGTATTTTGTTCAAATTCATGCAGCTTATGGTGATTGGACATGTCTCTTACTTTATTGGTCACAAAGTCACATTGACTGCAAGAACATTTACCTTTACTCAAGGGCTTCAGATCATACATATCAAATTCTTCATTTGCGTCGCTTTAGCATCTGAAGCGAAAGCCTTGTGATCACTTCGTTTGTATGTCAGTATGTATGTATATATGTCTCTGGACAAGCTACAGAGTTTACCAATGAACCGATTTTGTTCACACGTTACACAACTATAAGGCATGTGGCAACACAGAAGTGATTCAATTTTGGGCACTCTGCCAATTAAATTGTGGTTTCTACACAGCCATTTATGGTCCATTTTGGACATTTTCTGCAATATCTTTAATATTGTTTGGATGGACACATTCAAACTTGGTACAATACTTACATGGCTTGAGGCCATCACATGGATTCAATTTTGGCAGTTTGCCAATTTAAGTGTGATTTCCAGAAGGCAATTTTAGATCATGTTTTGCCATTTTCTTCAATAGTTTCAATACAGCTTGAGCCATGAGCTCCAAATTTGATACACTGCTAACATACCTAGTGGCGGCCACTAAGTGGCCATCATCAGTGTCCAATTTTGACACTTTGCCAATCAAAGTGTTCTCTCCAGAAGGCGATTGGCTGTCAATTTCGGCATTTTTAGCTTGACCCATGACAATATTATGGGAGTGGTGACCACCACCTACGTTAAACTTTGGCCCTTTGCTAGCTAAATGAAAACTGCTCAGAGAGCACAGCGTTGTTTAGCAGTTTATAAACATTTCATTAAAAAAACTTCTTCAATACTTTCAATACAGTTTGAACCATGACCTCCAATTTTCATTCTATATTCACATACGTAGTGACAATCAAATATGTTCATCTTTGGCACTTTGCCAATTAAAGTGTGCCGTTTTTGTTCCATATTTGACTTTTTTATTAATAGTAGCAATGCCTTTGGAGTCAAAATCTTCAAACCTGTTTTTTTGTTTACATTCATCGAGACCATCATGAGCTTTTCATTTTGACTATTTGCCAAGTAAAGTACAGGTTCCAGGTAGCCATTTTAATTTTTTTTAAAGATTTCATTTGAACTAGAACCTTCATGCTTATGGAATGCTTTCATCGCCCAAATGTCAACGTTGTTCTAGCGACGCTGTGTTCTTTGAACACTTTTGATCTAGTTTAAAGACTTTTCTTGGTATAGTTCATTCTCTTTTGGTGAATTCACATCATCATTATTTAATGCACTTTCTTCTTCCTCATAATTGTGCTCATCTTTACTCACTTCTATTTGATCAACATTTTCATGCTCACTATTTTCTAGGTTATTCAAATCATTATCTTGCATACTTTCAGACACAACCTCAATTAAATTGCTTTGATTTAATTCAATTTCGTTCATTGCTTCAGCGTCTGAGTCAACTGGTTCTACCTTTAGAGCTGCTACAGTTTTCAACATTTTTGCATTTAATTCTGGATCAAGATCTGTATCTTCATATTTTTAGGTAATTTTCTTTTACGTCCACTCCTTGTTAATTTCCCAATGGAAAGAAATGTACCCTCACATGGCAAAGTTTCTTTGATGTTTTCATTTTGTACATGAAGTTTGCCATTCGGCGATTTTGTGTGGAAGTCTCAATTAGATACATTGTTTTTTAATCCTTCATTATATCTAACATCATTCAAATCTTCAGGGTGATTAATACAATAAAGTTCTTCAACCCCAGGATTTTCCATTATTCCAGATTCAGGATTGACAATAATCTCTTCAGTAGTAGTTGTTAAGCTATCAGCAAGTTCATTCTGGTCAATTTGATCTTTTTCAGGTCGAATAGCTTCACTTACTGCGTCAGAGTCCAGTGCAACATTACTGTGGTTATCATTTCTTTTTGGTTTAGGAGGTCTGCCTCTCTTACGAGCTTGTCCAACAAAGTCAAAGCGACTTGAGAACCATCGCTCGGTGGAAGTACTGACATCTTTCATTTCTTTATGACCATCAACAGTAGGGATGGCTTGTACTGCTACTGATTTTAGTTTCTTTTGTCTCATCCTATGGCCTATAAGTTTTGCTTTATTGCTTAACAAGGGGTGTGGAGTATCTGTAGTACAAGTGTTAACAGACTTTGCACAGTGAACTTTATCATGTATAAGAATGCCATTTTCAAACGATCCACGAAGATAGCATTCACAATAGGAGACCACATTGTCTAGTTGCATTATCTTTGCTATTTCAAGCACCTGACTACAGTTGTCATTCGTTAAGGAGAGCACCCCGGTGTAAATAAAATCAACAACGAATGTCACAGCTTCTTCATAGTAAACATTGGATTCGCTCCCATCAATCTGTATTTCAATAATTTGAGGGGCTCGTTGGGAAAACTGGCGAGGTACATCCAACCCCAACAATCCTTTAGAATATGGTGATGCAACTGAGAGTACATTTGAATGAGCATATATTTCTATGCCACACACTTTCATCACCACATCACAAAATGTTGAGTTTTGGTTTTGTTCAAATAGCGCTCTGAGAACATTCACCCCACAAACAGAAGACTCCCCTCGCAAGGACGCCATATTTTTAACTGGTTTGTATTAATTCGACACATATTTTAATATTCTATTGTTTGTATTTATTTTATCAGAACACAACATCACAGTTACTAGTAATCCCCCCCCCCCCCCCCATTTTATTTGGCCCGGAATTTGGAAGAATCCGGGCGAATTCAGCATTTTTAGTTTCCCCCGGAATATGTTAATTCCATCCTCCTATGTACCCGGCATTTGATAATCTTTGTTTGTAAACATTAGCGAGAAACGGAGCCCAAAGGCTCCGTCGCCGTAGTAAAAATATAACGGTCACATGCAACCAGAGGCTGTAACGGAGCTTCACCAAACCGGTTCAACCAGTCTAACTACGGCGCCGTCATGCAATAATACGGCGCCGTCATGAAAATCCTCCGACCGGAGCGTGCGAGATAGGCCAAATAACATGGCGCCCGGCGTAATAGACTCCGTCATGCTGCTACCGTAGTAAAACAGGCTCCGGCCGGTTTTCTAAACCGGTTCCGGACGGTTTGTGCGCGGTCAGCTATATAACGGCCGGACTGGCGGGGACGCAGGCATCTGCAGAGCGTCCAGAGAGTGTCGTGGTGGCCAGCCAACACTCCCACTCGGAGATAAATGATGTTGAGGAGGTTGGGGGGGGGGGTTCCCAAAAACGTAAAAAAGGAAAAGTTCAGTTTAGTGATGAAGAAGCTCAAAAGTTGATTGAGTTTATAAAACCTAATCCGGCCCTTTGGGACCGTGATGATGAAAATTTAAAAAAAGATAAAGAAAAATTTTTTATTTGGGAAGCTGGTTTGCAAACTTTGAGTGGTTTCAAGTGTATCGAAGATATCGAAAAGGCTTGGGCAAATATAAGAGACACGTAGACGTCTCATTCATATTATGAGCATCACTCAAATTATGGGCACATCAGTCGCACTCGCTAAACAAATGGTCAGTTATTCTCCTATTTGGTATTTCGACTTATGTTTTGATTAGCGTCAAACGCATGCGTTGTCATGGAGATAGATGTAATCTTCAACCCTACGACGGATGTGCCCATAATTTGAGTGATGCTCATAATATGAATGAGACGTCTACACTAAAATGCACAACACTTCTAAAGCGTCTGGTTCTGGGGCTTTTTGTCCCAAAGGGAAAGTTGTGATCTTCATCTTCAGCATCTTAAGTGTACATTATATAAACAAGGATATAACCTTTTTTAAAAATCCTTGGTGGGATAAATGATGCAATGGAAATTAACCAGCTCATAACATTTCTATGGTATTGCATACATAAGATTTTTTTATTGACAAGACTTTGAATATATACCAATGCATTATTTCTTTTATAAAATCTGAAATTAATGAATATATTATGGTTATCAATAAGTGTAAACATTTCACTAAATTTTCTTTACTACTTCAGAGACTTCTATTGGTAATTTAGACGTGTAATATTCTACTCTGTTCCAAATTAAGTTTCTCATAAATGTTATAATATTGTAATTCAAACACACATGATTCATATTCGATTTTGATTTCTCAAAAACATATCTTCCAAAAGAAATTATATCTGAAACTAATTTATAATTTTATATAATTAATCTTTGGTATTTTAAAAAAATGCTGTATTTGATCACCCAAACATGTAGATATGTAATTGTGTATGAGCTATAATGTAAAAAGGAAAATGTATGAAAATGTACTTTGAATTTATAATGGTAAGGTTTTCTTACCACAATTTGATTATCACATTATATTCAATAGGCCTACAAATATATGTAATATGTCAATAAATGGTACATTATGATACCCACTTTCTAAACACAAACATTTCTGTCAAGCCTAGTCATTGGGTATATATATACAGCTTAAAACTATACAGATGTAGGTAGACCCTCATCTATCCCCGACCTGGAGCACGGGAGCTCCAGGAGGCGTGCACAAACTGCCGTCCAGAACATCCGTGACGGTACAGAGACATTTCTGACGGATCAACGCCAAACGGATTGAAACTCTCAGGCCGCCACTGATCATAGCGTCACCGTCCGTCCTCTGATTGTACCTCATTAAAATCATTATAAAATGGTACAAGTAAATTTAAAAAACCAGCACAAATTGGCCGTTTCAATTTAAGAAAACCAGCACAAATTGGCCTTTCAATCACTACGGAAATCAATCCGGACGTTTTTACTATCTGAACGGAGCCAAACGGAGCCAAAGCGGAGCATTTATTCCGGCCCGGAGCCTCATTCAGAGGGGATTAACGTCGATTGATATTTCGCTTTCCAGCAGGCATACGAAAAATGACTTCTGAGAAGTGGATTTTTCTATTTCAATGGGATTTTTTTGGTCCACGGATCGACTTTGCCATTTTTCGGATGTTCAGTAATAAAATGCTATACACTTGATACTTGTAGTTATTCTTAGAATCTGTGAATGGGAATATTGATTTTTCCTATGGTGTAAGTTTAAATACTTGTTGTTAAAATGTATGAGTTAAAGAATAGTAATTTGTCATATTTCATTCTAATCTTATTAGTGTTTACTGTCTTGCTTTCTGCTTACCAATTTTAAAGTATTAATAATCAGAACTCATTCCAACTTATTTTTTTTCACTAACATTTATTGAACAATGAACCATGATAAAAATATGTGTAACGTCATCCTAATTAATCATTTATTAATGTCATTCAATGTAAATGTTCATCAATAAGCAAACTTCAAACTTTTTTTTAATATAAACACAACTATCATACCCTATTACTACATAAGCGACAGACTGTCCTTTATGGTTTCTTTACAGGTTTTTCATGAGTTTAAGTCTTCCCGCAAAATATTCATTTTCATTAACACGTACCACTAGTTTTAATTCTTCATTGTTGACGGCTTGTCTCAAAGAATCTGTTATGAAGACAGCCTTCAGAGCTTCTACCAATGACCCATTCAAATAGTCTCGCCAAAAAGCATCCAAGTAAGCTAGCTCAGAAAATCTTATGGCAGAGCTTATGGATCCTAATTCTCGGGACTTCAGTATAGTATTTGCTTGTCTAAACCTTTCGAACTGCTGTTCAATGCGTGTGGGTTTATTGGAGGAGACATTCTCTTGAAGAAGAGCTGTGTTGTCACAGTATTCGGCTCTGATGTGAAGTGTAAGTTCACATGACTCCTTCTTTTTTATTTCACTCTCCACATCATCTGTCTTCTTCGGTCTTTTGGTAAGTGGAGACCTTTTTGCATTTCCATTTTGTTCAACTTCATCAGTGGCTTGCGGTTGATTCAGAGAATCTTTCTGCTTCTTGTCAACATTGACAGATGCATTTGGTATACCTTTTAATGAGTCCGATAAACATAAGGCTTGAGGTTGAATCAAATCTTCAGTACATGTTCTTTTATTGAATGGAACAATTATATGGCCTTTGTGGTACTTCTGCAAATACCTGTCCACTGGATCTTCCAAATCACTAGGTCTAGCTCTTCTAATTTTTCTCAAGGTAACAAATTCCGTGAGGTCATGCCTAGTTATGATTCTTAGTGCATCCACAACAGCCCCCAAGTTGTATTCATCAATATTCTTTATCGCCTCAAGAGCCAGTAGGAAGGTGAATCAATCGTTAATCTCCAACCTCTGTTTCTCACTCAAAGTTTCATTAAAAAGGGATTTTAAAACACTTACATCTTTCTCTGTCATCTGGTCACCCACAAGCTTAAACATTTCATGTAGAGTAAGGACATCTTCTGAACCACCTCGACTGCTCGGACTGAAAGTTGCTGACATAGAAGCCATACTAGAGTTCAGTTGATACTACTCGTTTATAATAATATGTATACATAAGCAGTTGCTTAAGACCCAAACCCCTCATATTATGTCTTGTTCATGTGCAGAAAATTTAAGGAAAAAGAATTATTATGAATGATTCTTTATTATGATAATGAATATGATAAATGAATATGAAAGATGGTCATAAAGTTTAAAGAAAATATTTGTATGAGGACCTTTTTAAAGTAGTGTAGAGAGAACTCTATATAGTTCTAGACACTATAAGCCAATAGTGGCTGTCTCCATTAACATCTTTTTAAAACGCTCCTGTATAATAGAAAAAAAAATGAAACACAAGTTGAATAATAAGTATAGAGCTATATAACATCTGTCTGTCACACTTTCATTGCTGTTAAGGATGGCTTTTGTAAGTCCACGTGCGCAAGTTCACTTCACTGTACATGATTCGTGATTTTAATAAAATGTTAGTCACTATGGGAATACCAGCAGAGGAACATAGGCCGCAAAATCCAGCCTCGTAAGCTCATATTTAGTATCAAAATTGTACAATGATGCTCACACGGCACACGGACAGATATTTGGTTTGTGTCTTCTAAAATGGATGTTGATGACAATTCAAATGGCGGATCACAGATAAGGTGTTTGACAGCAGTCTTATGAAAGCTGGGCTCCGTATATCGTGTGTTTCTTTGAAAATAGAATAAATGATGGTGTCAACTACGCAGATATTTTGCCGATCCCAGGAATAAACAACCAATTTTTTAAACGTTTTCAATCAGCAATGTAAGTAATCATCTATTATGTATGAAATCGGTTTCA
>CM032666.1:47537618-47547680 GCA_019095985.1 Streblospio benedicti | reverse complement strand
GAATCTGCTGCAGGCAAAAATGGCTGGTATCTGTATTCAACCACTTCTGCAGTTCTGCCACTGGTTAAAATAGATATATCCTCTTGCACAACATTAATACTGTCTTCCCCTCTGGTAAAGCATCATCGTTCTCACTGTCATTTTCTATACATGTATAAACACTTGAATCACTTGAATCCAGAATCCATCTTGACACTTAGCAAACATACAAATCACAATGCAAAGTTCAGTAATATAACACAAGCCAGCAAACTGCCTTCAAGTTATGACGTCACAGCACAGCAGGTGCTTTGGCCTGATAAAGCTGCAGCGGACATGGGAAAAACTCGCTGGTAAAGTGGAGTTTGAAAATAAAATGGCTTTATCACTACTCTAAAGACCTTTATTGTCATTGTGTTATGTAATAATTGTGCTTTAATGTGTTATCAGCAGTGTTGTAAGCTGAGGATCTTAGTAAGTGTGTATTTATTACATAATCCTCATGGATAGATAACGTGTCAGTTTTTGTACCATTACCATGCGGCATAATACCTTTAACAAGAGTAATTTCCATAAGATGATTGCTATATTGTTCTTGTTTTGTTCATGTTTCAGTTGGTTTTGTTGCTTTAGCTACTAATCTATGACTTCATAATTTATTTAGACATCCATATCTGGTTTGCATCAACCAATTTGATGATATTCATAGGTAGATCCAGGGGGGGAGGGGCGCCGGGGGTGCCCACCCACCTTTTCCCACCACAATACTTCATTTTCATAGGGTTTTTCATGAAATTGCTAAGTGCGCCCCCCTTTTCCTTAAGTGCGCCCCCCCCCTTTCCAAAAAACCTAGATCTGCCATTGATATTATTATAACTCTGTTATAACTCTATTTACGAACTTTTCTGGATTGATTTACATATATGTATATGATATTGCTGATGTGTGAAGATGTGCATTGTTCTAATAGACTGATATTTCAATGTACAAATCTGCATAGATTGTTTCATGAATTTTTCTCTTTAACAACAAATTCCAAACAATGAAGTTGGTTAGCTTTCTAGCGTAATGATTATTTGACATGAACCTACATCTTGTGCAATATCAATTTTCCATATTACATTTTAATATCTGTTTTGTTCTTATTAACAGCTCTTGTGAAAAAAATTGCTACTGCATCAAAAAAAGCTGGGTTGCAGCGTTTTGGCCCAGTGGTCGAAAGTTATAAGCTACCATGTTTATTGGTGCGTGAAAACATCGCCAAGTAAGTAGCCATTGCACTAATTTATTATTTTTCTTGAAGTACAATTTATATATAAAAAGTGATGTCATTACCTATATGTGTAATTTATTTCTAAGCATGCAAAAATATGTATTATTTCGATGGAATTGGTTTACAGTCGTAGGCGAAAAGTTCATCAAAGCGAAATGGATTGGTATGGTGTACCATTTGCATAATGAGCATGACGGCTTTGATATTTATCCTGAATATTTGAAGTGTAGTCATGAGAAAGACTTTGAAGATCGACCTTGGCTCCAAAGATATATCTCAATAAAGTACCAAATCATTAATTTTGAATAAATTACCAACAATATGATATGCTGATGTAAAATTTTAGTACTCATAAGTGTACGTATGAGATTTGAAAATTAATTTGCAGAAACCCCTGCTTCAAAAGCAATAATAAAGATTTTGCAAGCGGCAACTCATCAATGATCTGGTTAAACTGTCTCCAAGATCACAAACCTCGGCTGTAGAGTCATTTAACTCTTTGATTTTAACTTGGCTGCCTAAAAAACACAGCTTTTCATATTTAGGCATGATATCCAGGTGAGGTTATAACTCAATGCACCCTACCCTTATTCTTGTAAGTTCTTCAAACTCTATATTTGGAATCTAGATAGAATTGCATCTTTTTCATATACTGATCATCAGGACAGTGATTGCAGCAATGCATTTTAATCACAATGTGGGTCGCGAAATAGAAAGATAATTCTAATATAGAAGACAACAACCAGACCAGGAAAATTCCTCTCCTCATACAGTATAGAGGAAAATGCACGTAGGAATATGCTAGTGCCCTGCATCGTACTAATGCACCGTGTACAATAGTAATGACTCTCAGGAAGTTAAAAACAACCCTGCCATCCCTCAAACCACCTGTTGAGAAAATGATGAGAAATGGAGTGGTGTACAAAATAACTTGTCCTCGCTGTGAAGCGAGCTATGTCAGACAGACTAGCCGACATCTCCACACCCGCTTTCGAGCAGTCCAGGAATACAGGTCCGATGAAGAGCCATTTGGCACAGCGCAACACCAAAAGCACACTGAAAAGCACCTCACGGGGGGAAGCACATCTATTGACTCTGGAGGCACTGTACATCGAGGAAATAAAACCCACGATCAACACCAAGGAGGAATACAAGAGCAGGGCCCTGACCATCAAGATTTAGATGTTGTCAACACCTGCTGATCTCTTAATCCTTAATCCTTGTGTTGTTATGTTTTGATTCATGTTCTGTATTATATTCATGTATATTGAAAACAGTACTGTTTTGTAACTTAATTGGTTCATTTTACATTATATTCTGAAGATGACCGCAAGGTTGAAAATATTTAATTAAAATGTGAATAAAAAAAGATGTTGGTTCTATCATTTATAATATTGTATTATATGTTTAAGCATGGACTACCAAGAAACCCTATAATCAAGTATCCTTGAACCAGTTCATCGTGTTGGAATACACATATATACATTATGTATTTAGTTCATCTATACACAACACAAAACAAAATTTACTGTTGACAGTTTCGGCAACTCCTGTCACCATTTTCAAAACGTCTCTGCGCATGTCAAGGTCACTCAGCACGACTTCCGATGCCGAAAATCGTGAAAGGGGTAACAGAGGGTATTTCACGTATCCTCAATAAGCACCAAGTGTCTACAGCGGTGAAGCCCCTACAGACCATCAGGAACATTTTCGTTCACCCTAAGGACAAACATGATAAGCTAGAGAAATGTGAAGTGGTGTACAAAATTCCCTGTAAGTCTTGCAAGAGTGTGTATGTTGGGGAAACTGGCAGAATACTGGGCACCCGTGTAAAAGAACACATGAAGGATGTGGAGCAGAACAGTAGGGGATCTTTCACCAGAGCAGCGAGGAAAAGAATCTCTCACCCAGATCAACAAGAGTGCGATCACAGACCATGTGAAACAAAACAATCATGAGATAGACTGGGAGGAAGTGAGGCGTACTGGATAGGGAGGGGGATTGGCGAACAAGAACCATCAGGGAGGCGATAAAGATACGAGGTCAGAAGCAGGTCATGAACCAAGACAGGGGGCCTTTCAACTCTCTCACGTGTGCGACCCGATTTTCGGCATCAGAAGTCGTGCTGAGTGACCTTGACATGCGCAGAGACGTTTTTAAAATGGTGACAGGAGTTGCGAAAACTGTCAACAGTAAATTTTGTTTTGTGTTGTGTATAAATGAACTAAATAAATAACCTATAATCAAGTTTTTGTTATATGGTTAGTAATGGTGAGTTGAGAATCCATCCTATCTCTCAGTTCAAAGATTTTTTAATTCAATATTTCTAGAGTATGCTGATAAACTGGTGGCGACTTTGTTTAGCGAATATTTGCAAGGATTGAAGCAATTGAAGTCATCAGTATCTATTCAATCCCCACCACCTCTGTGTTCAAAGGTGATAGAAGAAAGAAAGTGGAAGTTATCAGCAAATACATTAAAAGACTGGGTTAGAGCTGTGCTCTCTGAGCACTTTCGATCCAGTTTATTGTATGTGTTCATGTAGGATATTTTTTTTACAAGTTTATGGATTATGTATGTGCTAAAATAATGAAAATTGCAATTTTAACACTACAAATTATTATTAGTTTACATTATAAGCAGATGTTTTCATAATCATCATACATTCATATGTATAATATGCCTGACTAAAGTTCTATACAGTGATACTCTGGGATATCTTTTTACATCAAACAATTTAATTCAAATATTTTTGTAAAGCATTTATGTTTGAAAATATGTTGTAGTGAAAAACTTTACTTTTTTGTGAAATTGCCTAAATATTTTCACTACTTCATCTTGTGATGTGATGTGTGTGTGTGTGTGTGTGTGTGTGCGTGCGTGCGTGCGTGCGTGCGTGCGTGTGTGTTTTTCATTTTCGTACAAAATGTTAATGAGAATGTGATAAAACATTTATGTTTGAAAAATATGTTGTAGTGAAAAAATATGACTTGTTTGCAAATAAAAATGTTTCAGTGCTATGTCCTAAATATATATGTAAATTAAAATATTCTCAAACTTCCTATACCATAGTTACTATTTGTTACATGCAAACTATAGATGTTTTATACATTTTAAGGGGACTGTGAACTCTTTAAGGGAAAAATATTCTATTTTCAGCTTTTTAATATTTATTATACTGTAAAGTGTGAAGAATAACATGTTTTGAAATGAACCTTTTATCTTCAATAGTTTTACCATTACAACCCATTTCGTGAAGACCAACCCTGAGTGAAAAACAATGACTCATTCTTTGCAGGCTTATAAGGTTATATGGGCTAAAAATTCAATTTTTACATTTTCAATGTTTTGTATGCTATAAATGATAAAGAACAACATCTTTTTAAAATTAACCTTTTATCATCAATAGTTTTTCTTATATGATACATTTTATAGGCAGCAACTACAATCAAAGTATATTGATTGGCCATGTTTAAAGCCCATTTTCTCAAAACTAAGTTTGCATAGTGGATTAATTTTTCTTTTTATATTTCTCTCTAACCGTGAAATCAAATTTTCACAAACGTGTATATATTTGAAGATATATGCATTCTGAAGAAAACCTTACTAGGGATTTTGATTTTTTTATTTCGTTGATGAATTATGAACGTTTTTGAATTGATTTGCCAGAAAATTCGGAAAATAAGTGGTTTTAAAACTTAAAATGCATGCAAAATGAAAAATAGGAAAAATATAAAAAAATTGAGGCAAGGTTTTCTAGATAAATATACAAATTTTGTAACTGAATAGTGATTTCGGTCATGTTGATGTTTTACTATCAGTTATATGCTTCACAGACAAAGTTGTAAATTTTTCACTAATTGCTTTATAAAAAAAATGTTCATCAATCTATACAATTCAAAACATGTTGTGTCATTAGATTAGATAATTATCTACAAAATAAGGTGTAATTTGTAAGAATTGAAGCAATAATGAGTGAGAAAATCAAAGTTTAATAGGCCAACATAAATGGCACTTTCGTCTGGGAAATCTTTCTCTAATTACAGACAGAGCACGTGCTGGTAGCGCTACCCTATTTCTTTGACCAAGCAGGCCAATAATCCAAAGTATTAGATTCCTGTATGCTACATATCGGTTTCTTCTATTCATGTTTTTTTCAGCTCCATATTCTTTTTGTACTGATGGTAGTCCTTCTCAACCTTAAATATTTAAACAGTTAACTTTGAAGCCAGGACGCTGTGTAATACATGTTATAGTGTCTGTTTCAGAATCTATTTTACATAGCATTTTGATATTTTCATGACAGCATCTAAAATTTCAACAAAAAGAAATACTGTGAAAACTTTTTATACAATGTATGCTCTTTCGAATGTGATATTACCTTTCTGGTATGAAGCTGAACGGTTGGTCCCATACTCTAGCATCATAGCATTGATCCAGATTTCTGTATTCTTTGGGATGTTATGGCCATCAATGCTGGTGTCGACAGTTGACCGATGTGGAAAATCCCAATGGTACAATCGACGTGTAGCGCAGTGTCTAACAGTGTAGCTTGTGCATATGGCATTTTCCATCTATCTTCTATGTGGACACATTCATTTGGAGTATCACTGTCAATTTCACTTTGAATTTTCTCTTGTATATGTTTATGATCAGACAGGATATTGAACAAGGTGGAAAGAGATGAGCGTGTGGTTATAATTCCTGCTGTATATGCAATAAATACAATGTCACAAATGTTTTCATCGCTGAGTACATCTTCGTTGTCTTCAATATCGTAATTCACCAGTTTTGAAAGCAAGACATCCTCAATATCATGCCCATCCTTATCAACCAGAGCTAACTCTTTACTTTTCAGATCCATAAACAGGGCATTTCTTTTGTGGTAATTTTTATCTATTTCTCTAATGATGGCAAAATAAATCTAAGGAAAGGAAACGTATTCAAAATGAAACCTTGGTTTAATATACCTAAAAATTATTGAATTCGTGTCCTGAGCCAGATTTTTGATGCGCTTTGTTGTATCATCATTGTGGAAAGCTTCCCCTAACAGTGATGGTGTTAATTATATTGTAAGTTAGGTCCTCTAAATGATCTAGCATGTCAATGCCACACTCACGGTGAGTATTCCTTATTTTTATCAATCCATTGGTTTGTATAATGAGCTGTTATTTCTTCAATCTTCTTAAGACCTAAGCCATAAACAATTTCTTCTGAATTCTTGATTGTTTATTCATTTCATTTGTTGCGAATGCTGTGCCGCACGACATTCGATTCAAGATAACGGAATTTGATCGTCCACTAAATTCGTTGCCTTTCTTCACCAGCACCTCATGAGTTTGCTGGCTGCCAGTAACAATAACAACAGGTTTATTTCCTAAACGTATGTAGTATACTGGACCATATTGTTTGGCCCACTCCAGCAGTTGGACATGGAGCTTTGCTTTGTTCAACTGGTGTAAATTACCCAGCAATGGCAAACCTTTGGGTCCTGGCAACTTTAGACATTTGTTTTTGTAATATATTCCAAATGTGATAATAAGTATTGGCATTGCTATTAAAAATGTTAACGCATCCATCTTGTGTGATACCAATGCCTTTTACATGAATCCATGCACAGTTAGGTTAAACATTTATATAATTCAGTTAAATGTCTAAATAGTGAATGGGTTCTATTTATGCATGAATGTCACTTTTAGGACATATATAGCAAAACCAGCATACCGAATGTACAACATGTTGCCATATCTTTCACATACTATGCATAATGGTGCAATAAACTTTCAAAGGGGAGAGCGATTCACGCATTTCCCTTTCACCACAAATTAGACAACAATTTATACACAACATTGTATAAATAAGGATTTTTAAAAAATACTTGACAGTCATTTTTTCATGACAGTAGTTTATTCACCAAAGCTTTATGTTAAGTACACACTTCACAGTGTTGATATCCTCATAAAACGTGCTTGAAATTTGGCCTGTTTGACTTGTACCTATGATATTGCCAAATGTTTTGCCCTGTGTATAAATGTACTAAATGAGGAGTTTAATGATGCCATACACGCGCACTTGCGCCCCCCCTTTTTTTTTAAAGTTGGAGATAATGTTTCTGCCAGGGAACATTAACGTTGAAAGTCATCAGGTATTCAACAGATTTAAAGCCTAGGGTACAACATGCAGTACTGCTTCTATAGCCAGTTCAAAGTGAAGGATAATGCTATCCATTGTAAGATTGGCATGTGTGGGTTTCAAGTGCTTTTAACTTTTTGCTAATGCGAACAAATGTAGTAAATTAATATTATAGCTTCCAAATAAGACCACACAGAATATTGCCACAAGTGGTCTCAGTAGACAAGTGGTCTTTTTAGGAGATTTGTAGTGGTCTCTTTAGAAGGGTTTGGGAATGGAAAAAAATGCCTCATTGGTGAGGCTGTCTCTTGCAGAGAGAACATTGATTACGAAGATTGGAGGCAATTTAAAATAAACACACTCATAACGACGTTGTACATTCCTTCAAACAAGCACCAGAAATTAGTCTGAAGAAGGCGTTTACTAATAATTGACAAATATTTTCTAGTTGTGAATTGAAGTAAGACATCATTGACGTACATGTTTTGTTGTCATGTCATACACACTTGTGTATTAAGCTACAATTCCAACAATTATTATTGTTGAAGTGTGATAATCTTGCTTTATAAACTATTATCATGAAATACATGTATATAAAATCTAGCACCTGCCTCTCCCATGACATATTGCTCTTGCACACCGAAGGCCTGTTGAGGGATACATACATTATGGTACATTTACAATATCAAAATCAAACAATCAAACTTATGGGTAATGAGCGGACACTAAATATATACTGCGTTTAAGCACAAACATTATAATTATATTTGGGCTTGAATCATCACAGATCTCCGCAGGATATCCACAAACCTGTGACTGCGACCTAAGCTGCATAGGCAGATCCAGGCCGCCCCCCTATCCCCGGACCATGTATATTTTAGCGGACCCAAATTATAAGATCAATAACTTGCCAAGAAAAACATTTGAACCACATTTCTTTCTCTATTAGAAAAAGAAGCCTTTCTGTGTGGTTCCCAAGATGTTTAATAAAGATTGACTTACATTTTGCGCTTCCTCTGTTTTGATTCAAATGCCTTCTTTTTTATATCCCCCGATAAAAACACTCAAAATAGTCACACATTTTCAGCAGCCCGTCTACATAAGCAGTAACCGTTTATCCACAGTTTTCACCAATCGTTTTTATTTGTGTCATTAATCTACTAGTCAAATTATCCATTTTTTTAAGTCCATGTAAAGATTTTTGACAGGCGATCGGCCATAACACTTTGCGTCACTGTTCTGTGACACTTTGCATTAAGTTACAATAAAATTAATCGGGTGTGTTTCTATTGCATACACTACACTTTCGAGTAACCAATAATGAAAATATTTAAATGTATTATATAGATACTATTTACTGCATTGCTAAGTACCAAAAGGTTGTTATACATTTTTAGAAAGGGCTATATCCATAGATTATGAAAACCAATTTCTTGTGTGCGGCTGTTGGTGGAAGAAAGCGTACTGCTTGATTGAAAATGGGTACCTAAGAAAAATTCTATGTATCAAGAAATAAGCTGTATCTCAGAAAATGGTGTAATGCATGTTATAGAAAGCAGTGATGATTATTTAATTACATTTGCTACATGCCTATGGGTGTCTAGAACAAAACAAATATAAAATTTATTCTGAAATGTCTGTTTAAACTAAAAATTAATGCATATTTTTAGGGGCCCGTCTCACGGAATTTGAGATACAGTAAAATTTTGTTGAAAAAGTTTTTTCTATGATTACACAGTACATGAAACGTATCATATGTGATATGTATCTGATGGGAAAATCATCTAGAATTCATATAAATCCAATTTGAACCCTCCAGCTTTCTTAATAAAAAAGTTATGGTACATTTACCGACCCCTACCCCCATAGCATTTCCAGTGACCCTTATACTGAGTCTGTAAATATTAGTACTGATATGTTAATAAAACATGATAGGTGATTATGATTTTTATTATACATATCATGGGATATACTGATATGATACTCTAGCTATATTGGAGTGCATTTGTTTTTAACATTTTTTCAATATTCATGATCACCATTACGTAAAAATACAATCTTGCTAATAACATTTTGATTATTAATGATACAACTGTGATATTGGTGCCTAACTATATGTTTTGGGGGTCATAGAATCTAAATACAGCAATAAAAGTCACATTGATCAAATAGATATAGGCAAATCCAAGATGGCCGTCACAGAGATGGGTGAATTCTGTGATTGCCTTGAACTTTTTTACTGTTAATGGCATAAATATTCTTTGTTGTCCAACAACATGTTTTTGGAGTCATAGAATCCGAACCAGCTAACTAAAGGTAGACTGACTACATAGATATAGGCAAATCCAAGATGGCTGCCACTGAGATGGGTGAATTCTGTAATCTCCAAAATGGCCACCAAATCCTTAAAATGCCCATATCTCCATCAATAAAGGTGTTAGGAATGTCATTTTGATGTCTATTGTAGGGCTATCAGCTATAGCTTATTCAACTATGTATCTTAGATAAAGGTAGCATGGCATCTAACATCATTTATTAGAAAAATGTTGATAGCAATCATCAAAATAATGTCAAAAGTTAGATTTTACTCCTTAGCAATGACAAAATGACATAGTGACCAAACCTTAGTGATCATTCAACCACCTCATGATATTGACATTGAAGAGCTCAATGTATTC
>CM032666.1:47510789-47537518 GCA_019095985.1 Streblospio benedicti | reverse complement strand
TATGACATGAACTCCCCGGTATAAAGGTCACTAAATTTCGCATCCTATTTAACATTCATAGTTTATGTGTATGGCCGTTTTTAGCAATTGGTGATCTATCAATATTCCCTTTTCACAGCCAAACCCCATAAAGATTGCTCAACAGTCAATACCACCTATATTTAGAGGCGAAATATGTGTGTAGTATTGGTGTGTAGTGATACCAAATTTAACACTGTGGGTGATATGCTGGCATCACAAGACACTTAACACCACAATGACCAATCATTGGTTGCAGATTAACTGTTTTTAATTCACAACAGCCAGTAATGCCTTTTTTTGGTGGGCAGCACTGCCATAGCACAAATTGGCTGTTGCTGGGAAGACAGTCAAGACCTCCAATGACCAATATATGTACTACTGTAATTATTGGCCTGTTAGGAACCATTGTTATAGATAAAATTTACATACGACCGAGTACTCATGTATGAGGCAAACACTTGTGTGTAGCAAAATTCCTACCGGTGAGGATGCTAATTAGAGATAATATTGTATAAATGTAAGGACACACCTAAAAGTATTACACAAAAAAGAGACAAACAACAAAACAAGTAGGTCAGTATTTTATGTAGAAAGATTGCACATCACCATCAAATAAATAGGTTTTTCTCATATCCAATATCGTGAATATAATACGTACTTTATATCAATTATTACCCAATGTATTTGGAAAGCTCTAAGTGTGTGTTTGCCCCTTTACATTACTAAACACAACAGCATATACCATATATTGTATGCCACAGGAAAAAATTTCAATAATACAAAATAAATGCAATGGTGATTGAACTGAAATTGAGACCTTTTAAATTCTTTGTCCAGCCAAATACGTGTAAGACATTTTAACGGCTACTATTTTCAAAATAAAATCCATCTTCCAATTTTTCAATTGGAATTCTATATTCTCAAATAAATAAACTTGCATAATAAATACTTTGCTTCAAGAAAAAATTAATATAAAGAAAAAAAATTGTAACATCCAATGCAGATGGAGTTTTCCTTTTTCATGAAAAATTTTCTGTGCTTTTTGGTGGGTATGACACAAAACATGCAAAACAAGTATTGAACATTGATAAAATACTAAACAAGTTCTAATAAAATAATATGATGAGTCTGAATTAAAACCACAAAATCTCAGGGCCATGGATAAGTACCGAGAATTATCTCTGCTGTCCGGACAGGTGAAATTTTCAGCTACTTGTGGACAAGTTTTCTCAGTCACTGTAAAATACAAGTATGTTGTATCAATGGCATTTACAGTTTATTGCTTTGAATGTGGAAATCTGATAGGACGGGTAATTTTCAATTTTTTCCAGGATAACTGCCCTACGGAAAAGTGACATTACAATTTTTCTCTTATTATTTGTGGCCCTGAGGTCCATAGGCATTGTTCCATACGTTTCACAACTAACATTTCGAAAACAACATATTGTGGTATCTACACAATTATTCAGTTGTCAGTACTTGTTACAAATTATTTTCTGATGATACCATAATTTCTGCATATTCAACTCCATCAACTCTACTATTGCTTTCTCTTAACACAATGGTAGAGTCCCCTGCAGTTAAAACTGAATTTGCATCAACTTGCACAACATGACCATCACTTGTTATGTACTCCTGCAATAAACCACTAGAAGTAGCATCAGAAGTGGTTATGAATTCACTTCCATCAGCTGCTATGTAAGTTCCATCATTTATGGAGTAACTTATAGATTCATCATCTGCTATATATGTAACATTTGTGTTATTAATATTTTCATTCAATGTTGGTTTATCACCATTTGCCTCTGTTGAAAAGTTTGTTTCAAGGAGTTTATCATCCTGTGACATGGTAACCATATCTTGCTCATGCGGTAATTCTGATGTACCAGAAACATATTGTATTTCTTTAGTGTTGGATAAGCTAGACACAGAGGTCTGTGCAACTACGTTGCTCCCCTGAAGCAAACTTAGTGGAATTTGACTAAACTTTGCAAGTTGTTCAGTCGTCATACGAATTATTCTCATTGACTCCCCAGCCCCATGTTGTTGAGTTTCGATTTTGACAACATTTTCATTTTTCAAATTATCTTTCGGTAATTGTAACTGAAAACTTTGCACTTGGTTTGGAAGAACAGTGACGTTTTCCATATTTATATTCTGCATTTGTCCTTCAATTTCAGCTGCGTCATTTGGCTCATCTATAGCCTGTAATAAAACAGCAGCATTATTTGTTTCAGTGTCGACTACAATTTCACTTGATTCACTAATGTTCGAATCTACAACATTTTCCAAAGACTCTTTTTTAATCATTGATGGTACAATTATATTTTGGAATAGCATGTCTGTTGTTCTTATCTTCTTTTCTGGAGGTGTTCCAAAACCATGTTGTTTGAGACGATGTTCTTTCAATTTATCATATCTTGTTGATGAAAATTCACATTCTGCGCATTTGAACTTTTTTTCTTTTCCATGCAATAGCAAATGTCTTCTCATATTCTTAGCTAAAGAAAAGGCCTGCCCACAAACCTCGCACTGATGCGGTTTTTCCCTTGTGTGCGTAAGATAATGATATTTTAAGTTTTGTTTTTTAGTTGATTGGTAACCACAGCGAGGATACTCACATTTGAACAATTCTCCTGTGTGAATCAAGCTGTGCGCTTTTAGCTGGCTTTTATGAGCAGTAGAATATCCACAAACGGCACAAAGATGTTCCTTTTTGTCAGAGTGTGTTACCATATGACCCTTTAACGCATGTTTCCATTTGAAAGATGCACTACAAATTTCACAAACATATGGTTTGTCATCTGAATGTTTAGGTAGATGCACTGACAGCATAGTCCTTGATTTAAATCTCCGATGACTTGTTGGACAGAAGAATGGGTGAGGTCCTTTATGTTTTTCCATATGAGACGACAACTCGTCCCGATCTTCAAATCTAAGGTCACAATAGTAACATGTATTTTGTTCAAATTTATGCAGCTTATGGTGATTGGACATTTCTCTTACTTTATTGGTCACAAAGTCACATTGACTGCAAGAATATTTACCTTTATTCAAGGGCTTCAGATCATACATATCAAATTCTTCATTTAAAGACTTTTCTTGGTATAGTTCATTCTCTTTTGGTGAATTCACATCATCATTATTTAATGCACTTTCTTCTTCCTCATAATTGTGCTCATCTTTACTCACTTCTATTTGATCAACATTTTCATGCTCACTATTTTCTAGATTATTCAAATCATTATCTTGCATACTTTCAGACACAACCTCAATTAAATTGCTTTGATTTAATTCAATTTCGTTCATTGCTTCAGGGTCTGAGTCAACTGGTTCTACCTTAAGAGCTGCTACAGTTTTCAACATTTTTGCATTTAATTCTGGATCAAGATCTGTATCTTCATATTTTTTAGGTAATTTTCTTTTACGTCCACTCCTTGTTAATTTCCCAATGGAAAGAAATGTACCCTCACATGACAAAGTTTGTTTGATGTTTTCATTTTGTCCATGAAGTTTGCCATTCGGCGAATTCATGTGGAAGTCTCGATTAGATACATTGTTTTTATTCCTTCATTATATCTAACATCATTCAAATCTTCAGGGTGATTAATACAATGAAGTTCTTCAACCTCAGCTTTTTCCATTATTCCAGATTCAGGATTGACAATAATCTCTTCAGTAGTAGTTGTTAAGCTATCAGCAAGTTCATTCTGGTCAATTTGATCTTTTTCAGGTCGAATAGCTTCACTTACTGCGTCAGAGTCCAGTGCAACATTACTGTGGTTATCATTTCTTTTTGGTTTAGGAGGTCTGCCTCTCTTACGAGCTTGTCCAACAAAGTCAAGGCGACTTGAGAACCATCGCTCGGTGGAAGTACTGACATCTTTCATTTCTTTATGACCATCAACAGTAGGGATGGCTTGTACTGCTACTGATTTTAGTTTCTTTTGTCTCATCCTATGGCCTATAAGTTTTGCTTTATTGCTTAACAAGGGGTGTGGGGTATCTGTAGTACAAGTGTTAACAGACTTTTCATAGTGAACTTTATCATGTATAAGAATGCCATTTTCAAACGATCCACGAAGATAGCGTTCACAATAGGAGACCACATTGTCTAGTTGCATTATCTTTGCTATTTCAAGCACCTGACTACAGTTGTCATTCGTTAAGGAGAGCACCCCGGTGTAAATAAAATCAACAACTAACGTCACAGCTTCTTCATAGTAAACATTGGATTCGCTCCCATCAATCTGTATTTCAATAATTTGAGGGGCTCGTTGGGAAAACTGGCGAGGTACATCCAACCCCAAAATCCTTTAAAATATGGTGATGCAGCTGAGAGTACATTTGAATGAGCATATATTTCTTTGCCACACACTTTCATCACCACATCACAAAATGTTGAGTTTTGTTTTTGTTCAAATAGTGCTCTGAGAACATTCACCCCACAAACAGAAGACTCCCCTTGCAAGGAAGACGCCATATTTTTAACTGGTTTGTATTAATTCGACACATATTTTAATATTCTATTGTTTGTATTCATTTTATTAGAACACAACATCACAGTTACTGGTAAGTCAAATAATTTTACTGTCATATAGTAACGTTGAACACACGAATTTCTATACTTTAAATCTTTAGTTCGATTTTATATATAGATTTAAAACAAACAAGCACAAACAAACAAAGAGTTTAAAATGTGATGTTTTATTTTATTCAATTGTCGAATGTGAAGCTACCACGCAGACACCTGTCACTAGTATCTGTTGAAAACGTTAACGCATAGTCAAGAAAATAAGTCTTTTCTATTTGCGTTTATGCTTCTGGACCAGTGTGACTTTTTACAGGAAAAGTTGAGGAAGTTGAAAATATTATGTTATTTAACATATAAAAGTTATTTACCGTTATATGTTCATAAGTTTTAAGGTACTGCAATATACATTTATTACTCATTTAAAAAGTATATTTCATCAGTTACTAACCTAATTATGTGGCTAATGTACGCCTACATTCCCAGTTCAGTCATCAATTTGCAATGAATCAGTCTTGAGCTTTAGCCTTTGCAATGTTGACGTTTCTCAACGTATATCCATGTTGTTTTCAGGTCTCCTAAAGTATCGAATATATTGGTATGTATTTTTATTAGAGTACGTGAAGGAAATGGTGTGTAACATCTGGGAAAATTTCATTAAGATCGGAAATAATTTCCTATTCATAACTATTCATAAGTTATTTCATTCATAACATTTCCCCACTAAGACTGATGATATTATGGCAAATTTCATCTCAAAGCTAGAAAAATGCATCCATAAAAATGTCCCTACAAAGATGCTAAAACCCAGAGAAAGACTGCCATGGATCACAGCAGAAGTTGGGAAGCTCTTGAGACTTGAGGAAACAGCACAGACTTTTGACAAACAGAAGCGGAGTGCCTATGCCAGCCGTGCCTCCAAACACTATCGAACCATGAAAGCCTTTACCCAGAAGACCATCAGGAAGGCTTATAGGCAGTATGTGGAAGCTATTGTGTGTAGTGATACTGAGGAGAAAGAGAATCCATCCAGAGGAAAGAAATTCTGGAAGGGCTTAGCGCCACTAAAGAAGGGAGGGAAACTTGTCGATGATTCAGTTGGAGAAGCCAACATCCTTAAAGAAAAGTTCCAACCAGTGTTCTCTCCTAGAAACCCTCTATCACTGAAGTTCCTTTGCACCAAAGCCTGCAACTTTTTGAAGACAACTGGTGAGCCTAGTACAATCCCTCAGATGCATCCTATTGACATTGATCACTGAGAAAGGAGTGTTGAAGCGTCTGCAGAAACTCAACCCACACAAAGCTCCCAGCCCAGACAAAGTGAAACCAATGGTACTCAAGGAACTAGCGGAGACATAGCACCAGTGGCAGTGATAACAAGAATATTCTGAGTATCAAGCAAGCAAGGCAAGACTCCTGACCTCTGGAGAAAGGCCCTTGTGATCCTGGTTTTTAAGAAAAGTGAGACATATAAGGAGACAAACAGATGGAGCACATCATTGCTAGCAGCCTGATGAATCACCTGAATGCTAACAAGCTCCTGTATGACAAACAGCATGGCTTCAGAAGCAAGCTCTTGTGTGAGACGCAGCTCATCGAATTCTCATCTGATGTGATGAAGATGGTGCAGGATAGGAAATAGTGTGATACTATAATCATGGATTTTAGTAAAGCATTTGATAATGTCTCTCACGATCGCCTTGTATATATAAGCTAAACAGTGTTGGTATTGATCCCCTCACCAGAAACTGGATCAAGTCATTCCTGTCCGACCGTGCACAGAAGGTTGTAGTTGATGGTGAGGAATCAGTCTGTGCCAGTGACAAGCTGAGTGCCCCAGGGCTTGGTCCTAAGACCGATACTCTTCCTCATATTCATTGATGACCTTCCCAACTACACACAATACTCTCAAGTCAGACTCTTAGCTGATGACACAATAGTTTATCTCTCCATAAGTTCCATAGATGATTGCAATTAACTCCAGCAAGACCTCCAGAACCTTGAACAGTGGAAACAGCTCTGGCTAATGCAGTCCATGCTGCAAAATGCAATGTCCCCCCTCAGGATTACGAAGAAAAACACCCGGACTTCGTACCCATACATGCTGCATGGAGAGGTTCTGGAGGAAGACACCTCCGCAAAGTACCTGGGCATTACCATTTCAAATGATATGTCCTGGAATAAGCACATAGACAAGACTGTCTCCAAAGCCAACAGCAAACTGAAGAGAAAGTTAAAAACCAAAAGGCTAAAGAAACTGCCTACACGACCATAGTCCGGCCAACCTTAGAGTATTGCTCCACAGTCTGGATCCCCCACAGTCAACAGCAAGCAAGAAATCTAGAACAAGTGCAGGGCAGAGCAGCAAGATGGGTGACTGGGAGGTTCCATAACACATCATCGGTCAGTAACATGATCAGTGATCTTGGATGGAAGGACCTGCCCAGCGCAGGGTTGTCAGTCGGCTGACAATTTTGTTCAAGATCACTAAGGGTCTTGTTGACATAAAGAAAGGATTCTATGTAAACTTCCAAAGAAATGGTGTCCATCTTAACCCAATAATAGCTAGAACCAACTAATACCAATTTTCATTTTTTCCTCGCACAGTCTCTGACTGGAACAGCTTGCCCAGAGACATACTTCAGGCCCAAACAGTAGCAACCTTTAAGAATAAGGTTGCAGCCTTGAGCCATAGTGTATCATACTAATCCTATATCCCTCTTCTGCTTTTATCCTGCACTTATTGACATCTTTTATCTGTTGTCTTTTTACCTAACTAACCTTCCCTATCTTTTATCTTTTCACACTCTTGCACACAGCCTATAAGGCCTAGAAAAATGATTGTTTGGTTCCGGTAACATGATTTTGAAAAATAGGTTAGTAAGGTAGGTAATTTAGTTTTTTTTCATATTTTTTTACCGCAAAAAATTACGTTAGGTAGGGGCCACTTCTTTTTTTTACTCCACATAGAAAACGAAAGTGACTGCACACACAACATGATGGTAAACTTTAAACAAAAATGATGAAGTACATATGCTTTTTTTATTGGATCGCTAAAATTAGTATATTATTTTATGTATGAATCCATAGTTTCGAAGTTTTTATAAAAAAACTCAATAAAAAGATTCGGTTAGGGGGTTAAAATGGGTTAGCTAGGGTTACCGGAACCACAGGATCATTTTTTCTAGACCTAAGCATCTTATAGATGGCAGGCTTGTAAATCTGAAATCTTCTTGGCCTGGTTAATCCAATTAAGCTGAGAGATGTGATAAGCAAACAAACTTTATACATGTATGATCTTTAATACCTCCTGATTAAACTGGAACATTACCTGAAGGGCAAGTGTAACTGCAATGAACAAAAACAATGATAGATGCGACATTCGTCAATACCTTGTCACATGTACATTTTAGTGACGTGACGATCTGCTGACGTATGTCGATGTGGTGGTGTGCACATCTAAGCAAGTGACAAGAGACTACAGGCCTGTCCCCTCATTCAAAAGTTGAAACTATTAGTGACAAGAGAAGCGGTGAACGGGCAAACCTCAGACGGACAGGGTGTACTGAATGAAGTCCCCAAGGCTCAATGCTTTCGTCGATTCTCTAAATGTTATATACATGTTCATAAATTCACTAACGAGTGCTGTAGAATCTGAAGTTTGTACGCTGATGGTGCAAACACATTCAAAAGTACTTGAATATTCAAGGAGGAGCACTGCACTATATAGTATAATGTATATTACAGAATGACGTTGACAACATGTATGAATGAACTACACACTCCCATCTAAAATTCAATCCAGATTAGTGTGGTATACTGTGTATCACATCGTCACCTCAAAAGTTTGATTAAGAGAATACACTATGGGGCCCGAAAAACATGAACTGGCAATTATAAAAGAAGGTGAAAGATAATGGGGTTGTAACTTGTTACAGATAATAAATTGTCTTTTGAAAGTCATGTCTGGACAGATAAACAAAGGAAATACCATCATTGTCAGTTTTTTAAAGCTTCCTGTGCATACAAAAGTTGAACTAGACCAGAGTTCTGAGTAAACACTATTCATTTGATCAGGCCCACACCGCTTGTGTTTACAGTGTATGTTCCGTCCCTGGTAGTGTTCACATTCAATCACTCCTCCAGTAGCACTCACAATTCACAAAATTTGTAACATCTGACATTCCATATTTAAGTGCTATAGCTCAAATGGTGCAAACTGCAGAGGGGTAACAACCAGGCCAGACAGACAGTAGACTGACAGATGGATTCAATTCATAGGGTATAAGCCAGTGTAAACAGTGAAACAATGACATGCCATTTATTTACTGTTTTCTTTATCTTCTCAACTTCTTTGTCTTGGTATTTAAGTATTCTATATTTCACATATGTATTCAATTTCTGGTATAAAGTTGCAGATAATATGAAAGTTGGCTGGCTGCTGCTGGGTTTACTCAGCACAGCAGTTTGCAAAGAAACACTGTTTCCTGGACATTTCACCAATGATTTCGTTGTGGAAATAGATGGAGGGCCGAATGTAGCAGAACTTGTAGCAACAGCTAAAGGATTTACGATTGTTGAACAGGTACAGTACAGATCTGTCCTTTAGACCTTGATAATGGATCTGGGCCTGTAAACCTGTACAAACGTTCAAAACTGTACGAAACTGTACGAGACCTAGATGACTGGGTAAAACCTGGATAAAACTAGACAAAATCAAAACTAATGTTCATTATTGATGAAAAGTAATGGATGCTTTATGTGTAATGATTTTGTTCACATTTGTATTATCTGTATAATAGTTGTATAACAGTATATTAACTGTATATAACTGTATATTAGTTGATAAGACACAGCTTTATTTAAAACTTATATACAGGCCGGTGAGAAGTTTTGTACAGGTGCTACTGAATCACATGCAGTGCATACATGACACTTCTTACTTGATTTTTGCAACAAAAAACATCTCATGTCAAATTATTTGCCTCTGCAAACAAGCTCTGCAAACAAATCCTTCTCCAACAAGATGAAATACATGTACATGTACATGTATGTGCAGAATGTAAGTCAGGGAATATAACCAATGAATCTTTCCCAATATTTTGCCATATTACCTGTGCTTTATATTAATGTGCATGTATTAGCCAACTGAACTATTTGAACTATTTACAGTTTTGTTAATGTAATCACTTTATATACTGCTAAATGCATGCAAACAGGCCATTTTTTAATTATATACATTTTAAACCAATTTTTAGTTAAGAAAAATTAAAAGCATAAACCATTATCTTTCATGTTTATATATTTATAAAAATAATGTGCCAAGTATTCCGAAATTTCAGTCAATTCCGATCATTCCGACCGGAATCGAGAAATTCCGAAATTCTGGGGAAATGACCCAATATTTTAAAAATGGTACTTTTTCCCTTAAAATATTGATATTTTTGCTCGCATAATGGGTGCCGCCATTATCGAATGTACTCGATTGAACCATGCATCGTATAAACGACGTCCACGGCTTTTACCGGCGCACAAAAATGCACTCGATTTAAATAACTGTAACAGCGATAGTCTCTATCAGCGAAGCCCAGTTTGTGCGTGCTGTCACTTATGCGGCAGACAGCCTCGACGATTCAGATTTCTATTGTCGTAATGCGCACATGCACCTGCACCAACACGACCTGTCAACGGTATATATGAAAGTAAAACTGAGAAGAAATATTGAAAATTAATGAATTTGTGCATTCTACAGTAACGCAATGATGCAAAAACACAGGGATAAGTATTCAAGAAAATACAATGATATCACTGCAACAGAAAAGAGTGTGCGTCACGCCCGCTATCGTTTGATTTTAGTATCAAACATAGTGGTGGATACGACATTGTCATTGTAGAGCATGAGCAATCAAAAGAGAACACATGGATATGGTGAAAATTCGTGGTGCATACAAGACATAAGATGCATGATTATTGATGTACACGCCTGACCTTCTACGGTAAAGTGCATTTGCACATCCCGTGTGCTCTTCCAACTCTACAAGCATGCATATCATGACTACATTATTGGACGGGGGGAGAGTGCTCTTGCGGCAGGGGGTTTGGAGGGAAGGGGGGGGGGGTTTCCCCAAATTTTTCTTTGAAAATGTGATGCATTCTTCTGCAATCCAGTGTATAATTTACAGCAAAATTGGGTACTTGGAAGACTTAAAATAGTCTCTTTTTTCAAATGTCCAACAAGATTCATTTCATCACTTTCAAAACTGTGTACTATGTAACATAGTTAAAATAAAATGGTTTGAAATCGTCATTGAGTTTTTCCTTTACTTTGAATCCATATTTTTTTTTTAATCAAATATGTTGAAAAAAGTAGGACGACCATCGTCCATACTTTTGTATTTTTTGTAATCAAATATGTTGAAACCAAGTTAATTGCACTTTTATGTGCATTTTTACTGTCCATTCACCCTTCTAAACACAGAACAGTGTTATAAAGTAGTCTTATTTAAATATAAGTTAAAAATACATAATAAACGTAAGATTCAGTTTTAAAAGGTAAAACATGTGGAACAGCAAAAGATTCTCCTACGTGTAAAGAGAGGAACTGTTCGTGAAAAGCGCCGTATTGAACATACTAAAAAGCTTGCAGAACCAAAATTTTTACAAAGTAGAGATAGTGTTGATGGAAAATCGTTTAGAAGAGGAATTGAGCATCATGTTTCAGTTACTGATATGGGAATACAATTCAATGATCCAGAATTTTCAAGAATGTGGTATTTGGTGAGTATTTTGCTTTTTTTTAATTGAAAATGATCCACATGATATTGTTAGTAAATTATATGTATATGGAGTCAAAATTAATTTTAAGACCTCTGTTTGTTTTAGATAAATAAGGGTCAGATGGGTGGTCCATCAGGATATGACATCAACGTGTTACCAGTTTGGCGCAAAAACATTACTGGGAAAGGTGTTGTTGTCTGCATTCTGGATGATGGCATAGATCATAATCACGCCGACTTGGCTCCAAACTATGTAAGTTTACTATACTATTTGCAAGTGCAAGTATATGAGAAATGATTCATTGATCCAAAAGTGTGCCAATGATCTTGTATAAAATGTAAAATGATGAGAACCTGCTTTTAATTATTAAGATGAACCACCACATTCACATGATACTGAGAATAGAGTTCACGTTTTATAGAAATAAACGTATGAAATACCAATAGTTAACTTTGATTTTATTTTCAATTGAAGGACCCAGAAGCAAGTGGAGACTTTAATGATGAGCGTGATGAGAATAATGATCCTCAACCAGAAGGTGATCTGAGTGAAAACAGGTAAAAAGTTTGATGCAAATCCCTTACATTTTCTAAAATTCCAGTTAAGGCATAAATAAATCAAATGAAGTAATTTGTGTCAATCACAGCTTTAAAACACTGTCAACTTAACTATATTGATTATACTACTAATATTCTGATACATGTGTTGTCATAATATTAACTGCTACTATAACTTTATTTGCTGCAGCTGATGAGATAGTGCGTAAGTATGTAAATAAGATTGTTATTGATTGTTTGCTATATTATGTTCCCGTAAGAATTTAGAAGTGTGTTGACATTTCCTTAATGTTGACTACTTTAGAACAACATGACTGTTATATGTTGTAAACGTTGACTTGATCCATTCTTATTGCTCATTGCTGTTTGCCATTTCGTTTGTGTTATTGCATGGTTTGGGTTGCTGAACAACTTGGTATGGAATGTCATGTTCTTTATTTGCATGATAAGTGTTTGTAGGTTATTTATGGATTCTTCACTTACTATATTGCCTTTCAGAGTTCGGTTCGATGTCTATTGCTTGGTTGTTTTTTTCTCTTTTGGTTCACAAATACACATGCAATTTTTGATGTGTTAGGCTACATTTGACGTGCAAAAATACTTTGCAGCTCAAGAGCTTCTTTGTTAAAAGTTTTATTTTATATATATTTTTTCTTATTATTGTTTAGGTCGTATAAGTCATGCATATAAATTGTAAAATAGGATGCTCCAAATGAAAATGCAACGTAAAATTTTCCATTATTTCTTATTATATTAGCAATAATTTAACATCCTAAATATTCTATTTCTTTTTCTACTAATGTTTCCTTGTTTCTTGACGTGTATCTATCCATTTCGATTGCAAAAGTATTGTCTCATAAAAATATCATAGCATTTAATATCATTGTTTTAGTCATGGTACAAAATGTGCAGGAGAAGTTGCAGCTGTAGCTAATAACAGTGTGTGTGGAGTTGGTGTTGCTTATAACGCAAAAATTGGAGGTATGTTTAACTTGAGATTTATGTGTAGAAATCCTCATTTTGTGTGTGGAAAGCGCACAAGGACCAGGATCAGATTATACCTTTATGCAGTAATGTATAGTGAAAGGTTTAATGTGTTGATGATGAGTGAAAAATTGAGTAGCATTACATCTAATAGTTATGAATCTTGATCACATAGAATTATAGTAAACACAGTGAAAAGCTTTATTTCTCTGGATATCTCTTCATTTTACATACCTTTAAGCTTTAAATAGTTTATGCTAAAGCCATGGTCACATAAACGAATTAGTCATAATGTCAATGACGGAGATTCCTCATAAGTTGGTGAGACCGAATGCACATTCAAAGCCCAGTTTGCAAAACATTGGGGGTTGACATGTTGATCTATATTAGTGGAGTTTGGCACAAGTTATGACTAATTATGTAAAACATGCAACTAGGGCTTTAGCAAAACTCAAAAGCTTTTGTTAAAATAAAGAATTATCCAGAAAAAGTTGAGAAACAAAGCTTTTATTTGTGTTTACTACAACATTCAATTGTGTTTAGAAGAATCTCCATAAAAAGATCGAATTGTATTGTTATATGTTGGTTTTACCATTGATAAATTGTATTCGAATCATATTTTAATATCATAGTCTGCAATTTCGATTGCTTGATCACATAACTTTACATTCGTCAACATTTACTTATATTTGATTAGGTGTACGTCTTCTTGATGGCCTGGTAACAGATATGTTGGAAGGAAAGGCATTGCTTTTTCAAAACAAACACATTGATATATACTCTGCATCCTGGGGCCCTAGTGACGATGGGAAAACAATGGAAGGTCCTGGGAAATATGCTACTGAAGCACTTAAGAAGGCAGTTACTGAAGTAAGAAAGCATATGAAAACATCAGTTTAACTATGCCTAATGGTATTTAGCACTAAGATGCCTTTCTCTTTTTCTTGTTGAGAGATTTTGTGAAGGATATTCTATATGTATTTTTATTAGGGACGAAATGGCCTGGGGTCTCTATTTGTGTGGGCTACAGGAAATGGTGGTGGAAAACAAGATGATTGCAGTTGTGATGGTTATGTGTCTAGTATCTACACCATTCCCATTGGTGCCATAAATGCAAAGTAAGTGATAAAATATTGGCATCAAATTTCAGATAGAATCATTAAATAGTGTTCATCAATATAGTTCACTTTATTTGCACTTGTGCTAATAATATTGAGACAGCAGTTCATTGTACAATGCAATTCATCTAAAACTATGTTTTATTGGGAAGACTTCACTACACTTCTTATTCGTAGGGGCCTTTCTACTTACTACTCAGAGATATGTCCAGCTGTGTTTGCTGTAATCTTTGTCGGTGGATCTCATCTGCCTCCAGATGATGAAGGATATGAAGATCCTCCTGTCACTGTAGTGAGTAATGTGTATCAAAAAAGTAACAGCTATGGGTATGTCTATTTTGAAGGCATGCTCTTTCTAATCATTTATATGGCAGGCCTTTAGGTAAGGTCTAATTTCAGTAGTCAGAACTTTTGTGCCTTTCATTATGGATATTTAAGTAGTGAAGATTAGTGATGCATCAATTGATAATAATATCACTGCTCTCCATATTTATGATGATAAGACATCCAGTTTTAAGGATACAAGCACTGAACGCAAGCTGTACTATGTTTTTATGATGTGGCAATAATTTTCTATAATATGCACTGGTGTACATTTTTGGATGAAAATATTCCAATGCAATAATTACATGATCAATGTAGATCCTCACCACCTTTTAGATAACGACAGACATTGGTTCTGACGGTTCTGACGGCTGTACTGATCATTTCCAAGGCACGTCTGCAGCGGCCCCGCTCGCAGCAGGATGTGTGGCTCTAGTGCTGCAGGCAAAGTGAGTACACGCTTAGCACAGCGTGTTAGAAGTGGATGGTATTGAGATAGTAATAACAATTTTCATATCATGTTAAAATTGCTTCAAATACTTGGTTTTACATCATATCTTCAACTTTATGAACAAACTTTTCTTTTCCAGTCCTAAGCTATCATGGAGAGATATGCAGAACATCATTGTTGAAACTGCACGTGTTCCCAACCAGAATGAACCTGGCTGGATTATTAATGGAGGAGGGTACCACGTGAACCACCGTTTTGGGTTTGGTTCTCTTGACTGCGGTCAGATGGTGGAAGCAGCTCAAAATTGGAAGTCTGTACCAGAGCAAAGGCGATGTGAAGTGAATGCAAACAATGAAAAACAGTAAGAAAGTAGTATTTAGTGCACTAAGCACACTCTCTTGTGTTTCTTATTAAGGTGGGACTGGACAGTTTTTCTTTTAATATTTAATTATTACCATTGTAAAGTTTAAAGTGTGTAGATGTCAATCAAAAAAAAGTTTACTCATATCGCCTCACTCGTATGAGATTTATGAGTCAAACCGCGAGGCATGTGTGGTATGGATGATTTACATAGACTTATATACAAGATTTTACTATTACCATTAAAAATACTGCTCCAAAATGTTTTTAAAGCAATATTTTTGTATCATATGGAAAGATCTTATCAAAAGCTTTTTAAGAAGTATAAATTTGATGTAGGTTTTAAAAAAGATATTGAATATATTAGGTCCTAAAAATCTATCAAACCAGAGTAAAATACGAAACAGGATTTTAAGTTTAACATTGCATGTTTTCACTAAACAAAATAAAACAGGGACTAAATATTATCCACTAAAATGGGTAACAAACACTGTTCACAAATGGTGATCACAGCTGATTATAGCCGTTAGAGTGAGTGTAAACATAATGCACCCCTTTACTGTCCAGTACCACGTTAAAAGATTTTGTGCACGGTATTTTAAGATATGAATTTTATTATTATGACTATAATGGCATGATTTAGAAAACTTGTTGAAAGTATTCAGACTTTTTTGTGGTTAATTTAGGCGAAACAATAATTCTATAAATTTTGAATACCAGGTCCATACCGGCCTTTGACTCCATTAACCAGACTCTTTCCGTTGACGGCTGTGATGGTGGTGATGATCAGATTGACCGACTCGAACATGTACAGGTATGGGTCAATGTTTTATATTTTGAAGCATTCATAAAAAATCGTTGCAATTTTAGCTTTTATTGTGCTGCATAGTGCTAAATAGTCTATTCGATTCTGATAATATTTGATTATATCAAAAGAAAATAGTGCATTCTGTGAATGGCTGATGGCTTTCTTTTTCAATAATGGTAGGTGAAAGAAAGACAGTATTGCACATTAAACTGATTCCTTGAAATAAGGATTTATTGTAGATTAGTACATGTTTCATAAAGTATGTATAACATCTTTTAATGTGGACATGGTTTCTTGTACTTTTGGAAAAGGTAAAGAGTGTTTCAAATATTTTATTTCATTTATATTTGTTATTAGGTATTTGTGAAGTTATCCCACCCTGTTCGGGGCCAAGTGAGAATTGTCATTATTTCACCCCATGGCACTCCATCAGAAATTTTGTCTGTGAGAAAATTGGATCAAGAAACCACCGGTATGGATAATATTTGATACAGCTATGAGGTATGAGGCAACACCGAAGTGATTCGATTTTGGGCGCTCTGCCAATTAAATTTTGTTTTCTAGAAGCACTTTTATGACATTTTTAATGATATTAGAAAGGCTGCTTACAGGGCCATGTTTGTTAAAGGTACGTAATACGTGAAACGTTTGCATATGTCAAACGTACGTTGCACGTCACACGTATATTCATACAAGGAGGGAGCTGGGATGGGTGGTGATGAGGATCCAGTACTATTGTATGGCAACACAAATAGCTTTATGCTGGATATATTGATTCTGATTCATTCTGATGTTTTCTCCTCAAATTTATAGATTTCTTGATTGTAAAGTATACATTTTTTCAGTATATCAATCTTAATTGCCCAAAAGTCAAGGTCGTTCTAGCGACGCAGTGTTCTTTGAACACTTTTGATCTAGTTTTCTTTTTTTTTAAAGTATGATGTTAACGCAAGGCATTCTCATTACTGCAAATATAGAGTAAATTAATAATGAAACCTGTATTTAGGTATTGACTGGACATTTTTGACGGTTCATAACTGGGGTGAGGATCCAAAAGGTGACTGGACATTGATGGTTGAAGATACTGGTGATTCTGGTGGGGGAGAACTGCTGGAATGGTCCATGACCCTATGGGGAACCAAGGTATTTTGATTAATATAGTAGCGATTACATCTCTTGTTTTCTTATCTGAAAGCTAAATACCTTTAACAAATTTGTTTTTAAAATTAGTTAGCTTTTTTTTCAGGGCAACCAAAAGACTGGTAACAATGGTCAGAGTGTCACAGTTAAAGGAAGTGGTGAAAAAGATCAGAGTAGAAATAGGCAGGAAAAGGATGCTGAGCATGCCGCAGAGGCTAAAGGTCAAGCTGATGCTCATGCGCCGGATAAGCTTGAGCTCCATGAAATCATGAAAGCAGAAACAAAGGAGTCTGATGATGTCAACATTGTGGACAACTCTAATGAGCCAGATGACATAGAGGAGGAATCAAACAGTATTTATAATCGACTAGTTCACATACTCAATGCTAGAAATGAAGATATTTTGGAGAAAAGAGAGTTAGTTGCAGAAGTTTTAGGCAAAACGCATAACATTAATAAAGAACCACCCATGAAAGAAAATACTCGCACATATAATGATCATTACTATCCTCATAATGATGCCAAAATACAACATAAAAAAGAATTACCTGCGTTTAAAAGAAAAGTTAATGCAGAAAATTTAAAGGACAACTATCTAAGATCTATTGAAAAATCAGAAAGTGATGCTGCATTGATTAAAGCTATTAACATGTTGGATGAAAAAATTAAGGAAGCTGAAATCAGAAGAAAGGAATATCAAGCTCTAGAAGAAAGGAAAAAGAAAGAGAAAGAAAATACAGAATTTGCCGAACTAGTGTATTTGTTGACGAGAATGCTCGAGGAGGAATAGTGCACATGGAAACATGGTTTGTAGAATTGCCATGGCTTTACAAATGTACTTCTGTATTTATGGGTACTCAACTTATCCAATGTCTGAGTTAAATGCCAAAATCTTAAATTATATGTTTACCCGGTATTAATATGTGATACACTCTTGATACAAATATTTACATTCCAACTTTCTGCTATGTGTGCTGTACTCTGTTCTTTTGCACTCTGTGATAGTTTTTTTTTTTTCTTTTTGTTAGTTGCATATATTATAGTTTCAAATATTTTACTTAAGAAACATATTCGATTATGACATTGTTTAAATGAACAAAAATACTTTCCATTGTAATGAATTCGATGTTGATTATGGTTTTGTTATGTGTGAAGTGCAGTGATGGCTCCAAAATCAAAGGGCTTCAGTATCAATAATCTACATTGTATATACTTACTATATACATGTAATCTTAGCATTTGAATCACTTTTAAGCATTTTCTCCATTTATAATTTTGGTGCTTTAACTATCTTTATACATTGTTCTTTTTTTTTTTCTTTTTTGACTTTACAGGTAAATGTTATGTTCACTTGTTTCTGTTTTGTTATTTTATTTGTATTTGAATCAGAACAAAAAAAATCCTATTTATATACAATTCTTTAATCTGATGAATCATGTCTATAGATATTCTCATTTTTATATTTGTATATAAAAAGATTTAAGGCAATTAGTTATCCCTATGAAGATAAGTCTGATGCTATTAGATCTTAAAATATTTTACTTGTACAATGTTATTATATGAATTCATGGTAACGTTATATAGACTCTATAGTCATGTTTGTGTTCATAAGTTAGTTTTAATGAGTCTCCCAAGCTTACTTGTGTATTCAATTCTAAATCTCTCCGTTCACTATAGCAAGCATCTCCCTACCACTTATCTTGATTTGGCTATACTGATGGCTATCTCAATCCTATGGTTCTGAGACTAGAATGATACCATCATCCCGAGCAGCGAGCTGTTGAAAGGTTACAAGGATAAACCACTGTTGTTGAGCATTGGTTGTCTATGAAACCCACAGCGTACACACTTGGGCAATTATCATCACAAACCCAGAGGTAAATCACCTAGACAAATTTTTTGACGTCCAATTTCTTCCACCCGGTAAAACCAGGGGTACATCACTTAGTTCTTTATTTTGTACATGCAATTGCCACAGAACTGTGGTGATTTCTTCACACGTTCATCTTATTGGAATAATTTAATGAGTGTTTTCCACTTAACTTGTGTATTCAATTCTAATCCTCCCGCAGTTCTCTATACATGTAGCAAGCATATTCCTACTATTTGTTTTGATATAGATGAGGTCAGGCTCTCCATTTGACAATATATCAAGTGGCCGTGGGACTCAACTCCCAACCATGTGGTATCATTCTGGTCTCTGGTTTTGGGTTGGATTCCAGTCAGGGCCTGTTGATTCAATCAGATTATATAATGGATGGACGGTTGTCTTTATCAATAAAGTGGTAAGAATGTGCTTTTTGTAGAGAACTGAGATCGGAAAAAAGAATTGAATATTAAGCTAGATCTTATGGGGAAATTACATTTATGTCCAAATCAATTGTTACTTGTTATGCTTGAATATATTTATATGGTGTATGCTGCTTTTGTAAATGCCATGATTTTTAGAACTTGGGATATTTCGAATTTAACAAAACATATGAAGACATTGGCAACCCACCAGTATCTTTTTCTAGCCATGACATACCGGGTATGTGGTCATTATGAATAACTAATAAAGATATTGCATGTAACTGTTGTTGTTTTTTTCTAATCTAATTTCTAGCTTAATTATTTCCACATTAAAAGCTTATAATGAACACCATGAGAGCTATTTTTTTAAATATGTTTAGTTTAGGACAATCGTATGTCTCAAAAAAAAAATTTTTTTTGTGACATTTAACCATGAGTCATCTTGTTACCACACTTTGATGACAGAACCAAACTTCATAGCTTCGATGTACTACTCTCCAGACCTGATTAGATTTTGGTGTACTTTGGCCTACTTTTGATGAAGTTACGATGTGTTTTAAAAAAAATATTTATTTATTATAAATATCTCACTATTTTTTTATATCAATTAACAACCCTGACATTTAACCATAGTCATGGCTGATGACAGAACTAAGATAATTCGGTCACAGGAGAGAAGCTATGGGAAACCAGTAGACTGTCCTATTCGCTGCTAGGGTCCAACGGACATTTAACGCATTAATGATTTTGGAGATTAATATAAAAAGCATCTTAACCATGTCATCCTCTATATGGCAACTTTCGGTCATTATCAGGGCTGCCAAGTAGTACAGATATGTCGGGTATTAATACAGATTTCCGACCCAAAATACCCAAATGCTAATTCTATCTTCAAAATACAGATTTCCCCACTATGTATTTTTCATTAATAATTATTTTTTATGAAGTAAAAGCACAGGAACTGCATCCCAACATAGATATGTGTGCTTGTGATTGGTGTTAAAAACCCTGAATATTGGTTACATTACACCAGAAATCCATACATATCAGTTCTACCATTTCTTTTTACACCCAGTATTTATGAGGACCGTTCGCCTTTCCACCACAGAATACCCCTAAAATACTAATTTGGGGCATCTTGAGTACAGAAATGGTTATTGAGGGGTTTACAGTCATGCATTATGATATATAGAGTTGAAAGAAAAGATTTCCTTTGTTAAGAATCTATAAAACAGTTCAAGAAAATTCAGCTCTCCTAACCTGTGTTCTATAACTTATACACAAAAGATCAAGGACACTAAATGTACATCAGAAATTCTGGATCATGAAGTACTTGTACATAATTTTTGAGAACTATAAAGCCTCAACAACTTTATTTAAAAATAAAATTTGACCTTAGAGTTATGTCTATTTAAAAATTCATTGGATCTGTATTATTTTCGAATTTGATTTCTTTCAAATAAAAGCCGATCCTAAATTATCAATCAGTTTCCTCAAACTAATATACCAATACCAATAAAACATTAAGAGAAGACTTTGTCTTTGAGATTTATTATCAAATACATAATTTAGGATTGGTTTCATATGGAAGAAATCGAAAGTACTGATGGAAATACAGCAGCTACATGCACTAGAGCTGTCAACGGCATTAGTTGCCTTACTTCAGGATGACCATAACACATTAAATAAAATTTCTTACATTTATTAACAATACTTTTACAACTTTATCACAGGACCACTCAACACAAATATTTACTGAATATGGCTAATATCAAATGTCAGCGTATAATTTTCAAATGCAAATATAGCATGCAGTTGCAGAATTATTCTAGGTACTTTCATTATTTAAAAACACAATTATTTTTCATGGAAGATCTAGTCCATGAAACTTAAAGTTAACAGCAATCATATTGATAAACGACTAGAAAAAAAACAGTTTAAAAAAAAAAAAAAAAATATTATGCATAAATATTTCCTATTTATAACAAAGCTATGAACCATCTTGGTGGGCTCTATAAATTATTCTCTGAAATTATAGTCTCAAATATATTTTTCTGAAAAAACAAAAATACTGGAATACAATACAATCTTCCTGCTTTAAAACAATTTAAAAGAAATTTATTTTAAAAGAAACTAATTGAGAAGCTGAACATGTCTTTTTATGAGAACAATCTTGTAAATATCATTGTACACCTTAGAACTATACATTATACCATAACCATCATACATTTTTACAAACATACAATATACTATTCACACATTCTTTACAACAGACAACACTATTTTGAGGTCACTGCAAGGAAATAAGTTAAACAAAGGTATTTTGTTTATCATGAGGTAACTTACGTAAATATACAATGCTCATTGATATGGACCTGCCTTGTTAGTTTAATGAGATCTTAGATATGTTTGATAGATCATTATGATTACAGAATCGTGAATATATCAATAAAAGTTAATGCTTTGAGTTTCAAAGCAAAAATCCAGTCTTAGCTGAACATTTAAATGGATTGTATGAAATTCATTCAAAAATGAGCTGAACAGATCGCTTTTGTATTACGTTTTACCTACACTTCATGAATCTGATATATATTTACCATTCAAGTTGTCATCATCTTAATCTACCAAATGATACAGACACATGAACCATTTACCTGCTCACGTGTGTTTAGCGAGTAGATGCGCTCGCCGGCAAACAGACACGTCACTAGATTACGTAGGAGTCCGTTTGCCAGCGCGTGCATCTAATTTCTGTTCAAAAGATTGACTATATACTACAGCAAACAGTTTTACAGAACACAATACTGTACATATTTTTCAAACCATTACTTAACAATTATATTAACTACACAGCATACTACACTTATACACACAAGTTCCATCCAAATAAATATTGTCATTTAAATTAATCGATTAGATACTTTATATTCGAAGCAATTTCATCCTAATTCAGTCAGAATAAGTAGGCCAGCTACTTAAATTTCTACGCAAGTATACTCACAAATATAAATCAATATTTAGATATTTGAATGATGATTTTGAAATATCTGTAACACAGATAGCTTATGATGCGAAACAAATCAAACGTGTATTAAATCGCCTTTGCAGACAAATAATGAAGTAAACAATTGAAGGCAATCTAAAAACACTGCCAGGAAACTGACTAGTTTACCAGTCAGTAACTCAACTGCAGATATTTACAATCCAACTTTCAAAGTGAAACAATATGTATTCATTTAATCTAGTGAAATATCAACGTGAAACATATAATTGTTGCTAACTAATACACATAGATACTTAAAAATACTCACCAAGTTGCCGAATTGCCATGTGAAATAAATTATTTTTAGGACTGTAAAATTCAGGTTACACATAATCCTAATTTTGAACAAGTAATCAATATCTGCATGGTTATAAAAACTCTGAATATAAATGATTTTGAAATATACATGTCTGATGATTATCGAACACAAGCCTGCACAGTACCTGAACCAAGTCAAACTGCTAGCCCACCCCCTCCCCCCCATCTCCTCCCTCTCCATCCTGACCCAATTTCTACATGTACACATGAATTCCACTCTTAACAGTTCCATTTTTATCAAGCCCAGTAAAGTTGCTGGTGCCTACCACACATCAAAGGAAGCTAATTAGCATATTTGTCTAGAAAAAAGATGAATGCTTTGCCCAAGTGAATTGTCAATGCAATTTAACTATTGGCATTCTAATTTAACAATGACAAAGGGAAAAGATAACCCATGTCATTCAAGTCTGACAGACATGACTGTTGCCCTGGTCCTGGTAAAGATAATTTGGATCAATTAAATGACTTATATTGACAAAGGCTAAACGCTTGGTAAAAGTTGACACTGAAGTTTAAAGTGCAAGTTTAAGTTCTACAAATAAATAATTCAACAAGAAGTTATCCATACACTTGATACATACACATATAATAATTAATAAATACAAAATTATAGACTAGAATATTACACACTGGAGGGGGGCGGGACAACTGTAAATAACATCATAATATAGCAGTATTTTTTTAGAGGAAGGCAGTATGTTCTTTCTCATCTGTAGACAGATCATAATATCATTCAATAAGTCATGAAAACTTTCGACTAAATAGTACTTACATAAAGATAACTGGTAGATCATTCTTGTTCTTTTAAATACAATTATGAAAGTAAAGTTAACTGCAAATTGAGGTGCAACTTATGCTTTAAATGATTTAATCATCATCAATTATAAATGTACAAGTGTTGCATACCAAATGTCACAAAACACCAGACCTTCTAAGCACGTAGTTAACATTTAAAGTAATGCAAAATGTAAATTAAAACTGTATGTTCAAAACAAGCTCTTACAAACAATTCTTCTTATACATTCAGAACTTTCTTTTCTAGTGAGAAAGAGAACATACTGTTGACTCTTCTTGAATGAACTTGAGTGTTTTAATACTAATGGAGTAAATGGAACCATTATTACAAAAGCTTCCAAATATATATTGCTGAAATAGACCTAAAATATATACTCAATGTTAATAAATAATGGCCTATTTACATGCAACAAGTAACAAGAATGATCTATAAATAACGTATTGTACTTTTTTCATGATGCCTGTCAAATTATACTTTTATGGTGAAAAGTATACAAGTTATGGCCTCAATCTTCCTCTGTATCAAACATTTTCGTGGTTCTCTTTTTTAATTGCAACAATAGCATAGCATCGGGGAGACTTCACAGGGTCAAATAATTGAATCAAATGTACATCCTGGATATTTTCCTGTAACAGTAAGCCAAAACATTACATTACTTTAATGACCAGGAAGGTCAGATGAGTAAATTTTATGTTTTTAATATCATTTCATCATATATTTGCTGGTCATTAACAATATTCTCAATCATCAAATCTTAATTTTCTAATTTTTTAAAAGACCTTTCAATAATAGCATAAATAATTCAATTCACTTACTTGTTCCAATAAATAATAGAATCTGTCTAGCAACAGCAGAGATTCAATACATGGTGCTAAAACAGCTCTTAATTGAACAAATGCTTGGATTTTTCTAAAATCTTTTGAATGAGCTAACTCATACCCCTTTATAACTTCATCAGTGAGCTGAAAAACGTTAAAGTAAAAAATGCTATCCATGACTTACATACTAGTTATACTGGAGTCACATGAAATAATATTTAGTTATCATAAAGCCTTACGGTGTGGTTGATTTCTAACTTGGTAAGAGCTTTTCGAACATAGGCGACAAAATCTTGACATTTTGCAGCTATTTTGCCAACTTGCCAATCTTCTCTTGTGTCGCCTGTAAGATCATGAAGTATCACCTGCAGCACTGCGCGCCAAAATAGAGATTGTCCTGGTAGCTAAATAAAAACAGTTCTTACAATTACGAAGGAAAACCAATTGTTACAAGGGAAAAAGTAGAATAAAATTGATGTCAACACAAAACAAAATAGTAGCTTTCGACAATTTCAACCTCTAGATTATCTAAGGACCCCATGATGACCAGCTTGTCAACATGAAGATTTCCCTGGGCCAACCTGACTGGAATTCTTTAGACAATGTAGGAACTTTGTAATTGTAATTCAGAGAATATAACTATGATTTGTGACCAAAATTCAATTACTTATTAGCAAATTTACATAGGTATACTTTCCCACTGTGCTCACCTTATTGGTTGAGGCTGCACGGTCTGGTGCCTGAGAGGCAAGCATACGAGCATTTCTGCCCAGTTGGCACAGCTGGTGTCTCATAGGTGAACTCAGCGGAAAGCCTACTTCTTCATAATCGGGTTCCCCTGTCATAATGTAATACTTATTTAATCAATCTTCATACATATGCTACACAGATTACAGTAAGAAAATTGCATAAAACATCTATATATATTCAATTTACAAACATACCATCTTCCAAATACGGATTTCGAATATATTCTTCTTCCAATAGATGATAACAGCAGCCAACATTACATAACACATGAACAGCACTGTTCGCAACAAACAACTGAAAACGTAACAATTGATCAATCAATCAAATCCTAAATTTATTTGGTCAGTCCGTAAATTATTCCCCAATTTGAGGGTGTGGTCTGGCTGCCAAATCTACTTCACAGCCGTCTCCAAGTTTTTTTGTCATTTGGATCTGTTTGATCCATACCCAGGCACATTACATATGTAGATCTTTTTTGCATGATTGCGTCCCACTCCCAAGTCAAATTTGGTGTTCCCTTGCCTGAACGTTTTAAAATTGAATAGATATATATATTCTTTTATTCTTTTATATATTATTATGGTTAGTCTTACAGCTCAAATCTATCTTAACTACAACAAACAATACCTGCAAGATACTAGCTGCAAGATTTCCACATGTATGTAGACCAGTTAACATGAAATGTTCGCCACTTTCAATGCTGGCTGGGAAGTGAAACTTCACTAATTCAAGCAGGTCAGTGTCATCAGTAACATAGTGTGTAATGGGCACATATAGAGTACTAGCTTCTGGTTGGCCTGAAGGAGATTTTTCTTGTAAACCAAGTGATAAACTATTTTTTTGTTGCTCTTCATTAAACACATCATCTTTATCAGAATAAGATGACTGTTTACTACGGGAGAACAAGACTTCATCCTCTCTATTGTCTGAACTGGATACTCGTGGTCGCCTTACTTTCGGCTCGGTTTGATAAATGACTAATGAGTCCAAAGTGGAGCTGTTTACTTTGTGTTTGCTTTCGATTTCATTTGAGGACTCATCAGGCAGGTTCACTTTTTCATTGAAAATTGATTCTAAATTAACTTCAACTTCAAGTTCAGTTTCAGTGAAAGCTGTTGGACTCTCGTTCGTACCCTCATTTGGGACTAATTCAGATTTCAATGCTTTTTTCCTCTGCTTTCCTCTGAAATTTTTTCCTGAAAGCAAATAGATAAAAATATCAATATTGAAAAAAAAAATTAAAAAAATCTCTATACCAGGTAGAATAGGTCCACCATTTCTGCTCAAATCTTTATGCAATAACACTATCATAAGATCCTGTAACTGAAACAACTTAGCACTTGTCCATAAGTCATAACAATTTCAAGACTAAAATGAATCTTGAAAACTATGTTTTATATAACTTAGAACCAATTCAAAGGTCTCTTACTGCCCAACTAAGAGCTGGTATACTACCCCTCTTTATTGAAATGGAAGATTTTACAATATAAAACTTGAAGACAGAATATGTAAACTATGTAACATGGACAAAATAGAAAATGAAATTAATTTCCTTTTTGAATGTTCTCTTTATAGTGATCTAAGAAATACATGGTTAACTAATTTATGTAATATAAACACAAATTTTAATAATTTATCTTT
>CM032666.1:47446955-47505728 GCA_019095985.1 Streblospio benedicti | reverse complement strand
TTTTGTTATTATCTTCTATTATCGTCCATGGGTACAATACCACAGGTGTTGTAGATCACTGCACACCCACATCTTGCATTTTAATGTTTAACCAATCATAACACAGCTATTAATGAACCCTCAATAGTGTTTCATGTGTCAAAATAAAGCTACTTACTTATATTGTCGCATGATAAACACAATTGTTATGATTCATTAAAATTATATGATCTATGGTGCAATTTGCTGCATGCACACCCAGTTCGTGCGTGGCGATAATAGGGGATTTGAACATGTTTATTTACATTAGATCTTACTACAAATTTTTATTTTTTCACTTTGATACCAAGAAAGCAATAATTTTTAAAGTAGTAATATTGTGTGGTAATTGTTTGGAGCCTAACAATTTTATTTAAATAACACACGAACTGGGTGTGCAGTGCTCTACATCACAGGTTGTGTTGATGACCTTATTTGAGTGAGACAGACTATTCTAGACAGCGCTTTTCACATTTTCGTTTCCATCGTACACAAAATAGGCTCCGAAGGAGCCGGGCAAGCTAGTCTTAGATTACTATTTAATTTTGCCTTTGTTTATTTTTCCGATATGGATTTTCCGGTATACAAGGCGCATGCGCCAAATACAGGGTGTCATTTAAATATCACCACGCACCTGCTACAACTGAGTCCAAGTCTCATATCGGAATGCGCTGTGATTGGCCGGTTAGAGTGCTTACGTCTTTGTTACGACATAACAAAACCACGTGCGATAGCGAGAAAAATGGCTCACAGAACAAAGAAATTCCATTGTTTTGAGTCTAAAATGCCTTTTGTTGTCCGTTGCTAATGACATTCCGTTGATCACTCCAAATATTATTATATAAGGGAAAATGTTAATGCACAGCAATTCCTTCCATTGTTAGTATTTTCCGTTGAACACTGCTCTGTTGTTGGGGACTTTTACTGTATTCCAAAAAAAAATCAAAAGTAGGCCGAAGTACACCAATATCAAACCATGTGAGGAGAGTGATATAGACGTACCAAATGTCAAGTTTGGTGATGATAAGTCATAAACTGTCCCCAGGAGACAGATAAACACAGTTACATAATAATTTGTTTTTAAAAACACATCGTAACTTCATCAAAAGTAGGCCAAAGTACACCAAAATCTAATCAGCTCTGGAGAGTAGTGCAACGAAGCTAAATATGACGTTTGGTGACCATAGGTCAAATACTTCTCCCTGTAGAGTGTTGACAAGGTTTATTACATAACGCTCGTAAGTTCGTCAAAAGTAGGCCAAAGTACAAACAAAATTTTTTGAGAGGTACTTTTTTCCTCAAAGAAGATATATTCAATTTGCAAATCAATAGCTCAAGTAGTCTTCGAGTTATCAGCCTTTTATTTCGGACACACGCACGCACGGACAGAAGCAAAGCAAGAAATCCCCCTTCGGACTTCGTCCGGGGAGATTTAACAAGAGGACCATAAGGGTCCTAATAGCGCTCACCTGCATGCGTAAATTTGGCTTAAAATTAAGTGAGAGGTGCCCTGGTGAATAATGAAACAGGTTCAATTTATACAAAATATTTTAGATGCACCCCTGGAAAGGATCAATTTTACAAGTGTCATGATTCCAATATTATACGATGACGACACAGCCATACAAGTTTTATGAAATCAAATGAAAAAGAAATTATTTAGTAAAAATTTCAGAGTTTATGGCTTTAATAAAGTTTAAACAGTTTCATTTATGATGCAGTTTGCATTATGACAAACAGACTGTTTGCATTATGCTAACAAATTGCAAGGGCCTCTGTGGATGGGATTATGCAGTTTGCATTATGAATAAATGCAGACTGCATTATGACTAACAATTGTTGACGGACACAATTGTTGACGTATGGACAGACGGACGGACGACAGACGAAAGGTGATCACAAAAGCTCACATGCTGTTTCACAGCAGGTGAGCTAAAAATGCCTAATGACAATGCTACTACGAAGTGATGTCACCTCAGCTGTGCTATATGCAGGTATCAAACCTGAACATGTGCCAGTTCTATAGGGCTTTTGCAAAATGGCTTAAACAACATCTCAAAACACATGGCTACACTTGCCTATCGCCACCATGAGGGATTAGCAGGATCTAGTTAACGGCTAGCAGCCACTAGCATGCGGCTAACACTGTGAAAAGTTGGTGCCTATGACAGTACGACACTTGTATATATTTAGTAATTATCTTATTCATTACCTCTTCTAAGTTTGAATCCTCTTTCCTTATCCTCTTTGGCATTACGAACTAAACCATTCCAATGTTTCTCTAATCGCTGTAATCGTGTTTTAGCACTATGTGTATTAGTTGTTGATGAATCAATTCCTAAGACTTGTAGTCCATGCATAAGTGACAGCTGGCAACCAAGATAGCCGCGCCCGCTTCCTATGTCAATAACCTAAAATGAAAAACATCACTACATTGTATTTGAAATAACTTTCTAGTTGAATACTCTGCATGATAATACCAAGATCCACAATAGTTAAATTTGCTTTGTCCAGGGTTGGCAGTTTCTTCAGCTGGCGGAAACTTCTGCAGAAACTTCCGCCTTTCTTCCATTCAGAAGAATTACCAATCAGTAAAACTTTCCCAACCATTAGCAAGCCCGTGCTTCCAGGGTGGTAGAGACTATGTAAAGTGATACAAGAATCTATTCAATAAGAAGTAAATAAAGTAAAAGAATACCTTATTGATTTTAAAATGCTTGGAAAGAACAGCACAAACATCAGCCATGACATCTACTTCATATGATTTTTTGTTTGACATAAAATTAGTTATGGTAACTTTGTCGCTAATAATATCATTCATTCGAAAATTGATCATTACATCTGAAACTTCTTCAAGTACAGAAAGTTCATTCAGGGTATGTTTCTGGACTTCTGTGACAAAATCTTTCAACGATTGTGATTTCCAATGAGGTTTTAAACACTTATCCCATTTTGGCTTTAAAGCACGAGATTTCTGTCTATGGAACTTACAAATCATTAGTTTCTTGTTTGATTTGAGAATATTTGAAGCTGATTCTTGCCCTTCTTTCAGATTTGCTGTTTCTAAATTTTCTTCTATTGCCTTCACTTCAGTACTCGATGATGAACTTGGATTTGTTGAAGGGGAAATATACAGCTTTCCACTTGGCAGGATAGCAAGCTTAGTATCATCAAGTGCAAGCAATTCTTTGCCAACATCTGGATGTATCAAGTAATCCCAATGTTTGTGAATGAAGAAATCACTATTGTGAGCATTTGCCAAAGGCAGATAATCTACAAGGAATTCTGCCAATGCTTGCATCTTCTGCCTTACAGCTGTTAATTTTTCTTGCTTTGATGACATATTGATCTGCAAATAAAAGCATAATATATTTATCTTCACTTGAATTGATTATTTTCAGCTTTAAAAAAAGAATTTTCTCAGCAACCTGACAGATGCTGTTAAGACGCACAGAATTAGATTAGATTCATTTAGGAAAACATGTACAATCAAAATATAAACATAGTATAATATGATATTATGATGCTAAAAAAAACATTCTATCATTACCGCCAATAACCCACGCTGATTGGTCACTCAGCGTGCTCAATTATGCGATTGACTGAACGCTCCAGAGCGCGCGGAGACCACTACTACGGCACTAGTCTAAACTCGTCACATTATCAATACAGCCGCTGACGTCGCAAGGTGTGTCCCGTGTAGAGGAGAGCAAAAGTTTAGACTAGTGCTGTAGTAGTGGTCTCCGCACGCTCTTTTTTTGGCAAAATTGACTTGCAATGAGAATGTTATAATGTGATTTATTTTAAAATAAAATGGATTTTAGTCATGATAGAATGGTGATTGACCACTCGATTGTCGTGTCAATGGGAAAATTGAGCATGCTGACGTCTGATTTACCCTCACTTCGTTCGTTCGGGCAAATCAGACGTCAGCATGCTCAATTTTCCCATTGACACTCCAATCTCGTGGTCAATTCCTACATTCTATAATATGATATTATGATGCTCCTTGGATTATATCACATGAGAGCATGCATAAATATTGCTTATTTACAATGTGGTCCTTAAAAACATCACATGGCTACCGGCAAATGCCTCATAAAAAACAATGATAGAATAAGTTAAAACAAGAGATTAAATAACATATACACAGATAAATTAAAGTCTAATAATAAATAAATCCAGTTTCTTCCATATTCTTCAATTTGTTAACAAGCATTGTTTTAATCTTAAATTTAAAATTGGAATGTTAACCCTCTCGAAGCCAGACGTAAATTCACTTTGATACCCCCTCAGTGCCAGACACGCATTTTGCGTGACGTGTTATTCACAGTGGGGGGCTTCAATTGTCATAGTTGAAATATGATCCTTTGTAGCTCTTACGTTTTTCATCAGAACATTTTCACATTTACAGTACACATTCAGGAGACGGTCTAGTTTCTTATTTTTACCATTATAAATAAAGATACATGCAGCATCAAGTTCAATTTTGACTATTTCGAGAGATCTCCGATTCATTTGACAGCTAGTGGACCAAATTTGAAGGCCGTAAAATCGGTAGTTATTTTAAGTGCAGCGACGTTTTATCCAGGATACACATGATAAACAACATAAACCATCCATATTTCATAAAAAAATATTTTTACTTACAATATTCTGCATCACACTTGATCATACAACAAAAACATCATCCGTTTTGATAAAAATACTAGACATCTGACGTCCACACTTATTGGGGAGTTTCCCAAATGCTTTATTTGTGATCCGGTATCCAAGATACAATAAGATGAGGCATGGATGACGAATAATCAGGGTCAGGATTAGCCACTCGTCCGCTCGTAATGACTAGTAAAAACTAGTGGAGGACGAGTGCTAATTTTTAGAAACTAGTCCTTTTGACGAGGAGCAATTCTTAATAATTTGTCATACAGATATAGAGTTTGTGCAAGAAGGACGAGTACATTTTTTGCAGGACGAGTAGAAATTTGAGGGTTACTCGTCCTGCTGACGAGTAACACTTTTCCACCTAATCCTGACCCTGATAATATGATAATTCTTCTTCAAAAATTTCTATTTTGTCACAATCTTACCGATTTTGGACCGATTTCCGGGATATCAGCCTTGTGCAGCACGTGGCGCTGCAATGGATTTGTAAGAGCGCTCTTGAAAAAGGCTTATTGCATCATTTAGCAGTTGTCAAAATTGTTATGCCGGTGATTGAACCTAAGAATACTGCTTTCAAGGCTGAAAATTTGATGTTGTGATATGACCTTGAAGTCTAGTTTCACATTTCATGTTGGGCCTCAAAGCAAAGCTGGTTTCTTCAGGTTTCGAGCGATGTATGACAAGCTATGGTTTTGCGAACGCAAATAAGAGTATTTCAGGACTCAAAATTGAAGCAGAAAATGCATGCTAGGTTGTCAAATATTCGTTGTCACGAATAGAATTAAAATATTAACACTATACTGCTTATTTCCTTCTAGAAATATATTGAAATGTCAAGGTAAAGTTGTTGTTGTTGACACACCGGAATTTGAGACTAGAACCACGAGTATTTAACTACGAATATGCCAGTCAAACTCGAACTGTTTTTTGAGTGAGTCGGTCGACTTTTGTCGACTGTTGGCGTATAGACATAATTTACGTGTGTCGACTTTTGTCGACAGATGGTGTCCAAAGGGTTAACTAATGGATTCAATTTCAACTGGAGTATTGCTCCAAATATTAGTTACTCTATTTCAATATGAAAGTTTACCAAAGCTGCCAACCCTAGGAACTGATATACCTCAAGCACTCAGCCTGATATGTTTGTGACTATTGATAATGAATGAGAATTGATCTTTGAGATAAGAACGTGCATGATTATTTAGAATAGGCATAGGAATCAATACCCTTAATTAGAAGCTGGAAAAGTAAATTTTTTTTTTCTTTGAATCAAATAAACGAATACTTTGTCATTCAGTATCTGAGAGAGTAAGGTGAGCCGCATATTTGTGCGGCGGGAGGACAGTGGTTCCCAGTCTAACAACAGCAGGAAGGTAGTTGCACTGCTCGGTACACTCCAATCGTTGTATATGAATCTTGCTACCTAGGGTTATTTTTTTTCTAACCTCCTTTCCTCCGTACTGTTGGGCAGCGGGTCCCATGTTTGTGTGGCATACTGTAGGATTGGGCAGCAGAAAGCAAAGTATGACTTGACTTGACGTATTTGATGATTGAGGCCTGGCATAGGCCTGTTCATCATTCCATAGTGTCCTCTACTTGTTCTGACATTCCGGTGTGAATACGGAGGGTAAGTCTTTCCAGTGGTCATCTAGCCTACTTTTGAAAACGTTCACAGATTCAGCGCTGACGACTGACTCTGGTAAACTGTTCCAAATTGAAATCACACGTTGAGAGAAAAAATTTCCTCTAATGTTCAACCTAAATCTGTCCTTTTGGAATTTCAGGGAATTTCCCCGAAGGGCACTATCTGATAGATAGAGTGAAAGTTGGATGCTGTATGTGGTAGAAACCTCGAAGATATTTGAAAACCTCAATGATATCTCCTCTTTTGCGCCTATGCTCCAGGGTCAGCAGCTTCAGGAGTTTTAGTCTCTCTGGATAGGGTTTGTCACGCAGGTTTGATAAGAGCTTTGTAGCTCTGCGTTGTACATCTTCTATGTCACTGCACAGTGATTTAAGGTGTGGCTGCCACACACAATGACCATACTCAAGGATAGGTCTTACCGGACTCTTGTAGAGCTGGACGAATGTTTTCTTTGTCAAGTAGTCAAATGATCTGCGGATAACACCTAAGACACGGTTGGCTTTTGACGCAGCTTGTGCTATGTGGTCTTTAAAAGTCAATCTATGATCTATCACCACCCCGAGATCCTTCTCTGTATCATGCACACTGAGTGGTAGCCTCTGGGAAGTGCCATCCGTGTTTCTACTGTTCATGTAGTATGTCGTCTCTGATTTTGTTGTCCACAGTTTTATTACACTACACTTCTGTGGGTGGAACTTTAGCAACCACTTTTCTGACCACTTCTGGAGCTCATCTAGATCATTTTGCAGGTCCTGCTGCCCTTCCTCGGAGTCACTTCTGGTATATAGCTTAGTATCATCGGCGAACATCTTTACTGGACATTTTGTGATGTTGGGCAGGTCGTTTAGGAACATGACAAACATTATTGGTCCAATAACAGACCCCTGTGGGATACCGCTACTCACATGCGCCTCCTGTGATTGAGTACCATTAATGAAGACTTTCTGTGTTCAGTGTTCTCCGAATGAAAGAGTAACGTGGCTTGGCTGAAACTTTGCCAATGTGTGGTAAGAACGACAGGTTGATTCCAAGATACGGGTTATTTGTAACAGATTTCACAATTTCACTGCACAGCGAGAAAGAGTCAATTAACAGACCTGATTTTTTAAACTTCCTGATAGGGAGGAGATAGGACTTCTTTGGGTTGAAATAATAGCCCAGTCTTTGGCCAATCACGATGGGTCTTGCTAGAGGATGAAAGGGGACATGAGATGGCCTTCCTCACGGCAAATAGTGCAATATAGAAGAACGGTTTGATGATTTCAGACTTGACATCTCTTCTTACTTAATGACTGATGTTCACGCTTTTGACATTTTAGTGTAAATAAAATGCGACCTTCATCAGAATGACAATACAGCAACTGCTTGCGGACCAGTGTGGTGGACACAAAAGATTCTACGTCGAAAATGGCACTACATGTGGGCGATATTATAAGTCACGGAGGTGGTGTCATATTGATACCATTGAATACACATCAAAATAAAGCATGAAGCGACTAAAATATATTTCATGCGTGATAAATACGGACCTGTCATTTGATTCATGAAGCAATTGTAAAGTAAAACTGTTTTTGTTAAGAAAACATTTTATCAAAATATCAAAAAATTAAAAATGTCTCACTGGAAATGTATTAAATTTTGACAGGGACCGGTTTCGGTTCCAAATGAAAATGATCAAATGCGCGTAAATGTACTTCAACAACATCAAAATTATGTGATTTATACTTTTTGACATTGGTTTTACTTTCATACAAAGTATTTGTTCACATTTTGCCAAATCATTGCATCTAAAAAATATGAAATACGAAAATGTATTATATCTAATAAATGACATTTTGGTTTTATTGTAAATAAATTGATCACTTCGTAAACACAATTTTTTGATTTTAAAAGGCGGATTTTTCAAATAAATATAGAAACCAACAAAATCAAAATTAGTGTTACATATAGTATTTTGAATGTATGTTGTGTGGTGTTTTGCGATTTCCATAGTTGATTAAAAATATGTTTTGTCCCATTTGGCCAAATCATGCGCTCGAATCTTATGAGGAAAGTAAAATGATCTGATACATAATAAATAAGCTATTTTGAGAGGTTTTATTTTAAAAATATTGAATGGGAATAAATGGTGTTTGTACACAATTTTGAAGGCAGGCAGTAGCCAACTGAAAGGCAGGGGTGGGGGATCACACTAGCAGATGTTTTCAAACCAGTTCTTTCCAACGAGCAGAGGTGTGGTTATTACACTGGGACACGCCTTTTTATTCTAGGAAATGTAGTAAATTTATGCAATTTTCCAATCGCCTAGTAGTAACATCCATGCAGTTGAGGAAATCAGCACCTCAGTGGCATTTGGCGACGCATCGGTTTTTGGCGACACTGTGTCTGGAAACAATGGATATCAAGGAAAGTAACTCCTGTTTTTCAAAGTCGGACGTTATGTAACCACTGAGCTACTGAGGACCACAGTAGTCCACCGATTCCCCGTGATGTGTCAATCAGTAAATCTGGGATTTGGTTTCAGACCTTTACACTATTGGTATTAAGTTCCAGCCATTAGTTAATGATCAAATAAATTGTCACCTCCATCAGAATGACAATACAGCAACTGCTTATTTTCAGTGGAAAAATATTCATTATCGAAAATGTTAGTTTATTTTTATTATTTACAGAATTTGTGTAAACATGACATATACATATTGAATATCTGTTTAAGGCATGAAGCGACTAAAAATGCTTGGTGTTGCCATAAATACGGACCTGTCATTTGATTCATGAACACTGTGTGGAAAACTGTTTTTGTGGCAGAAAACAATTTTACTCAAAAGCACAAAAATTAAAAATGTCTCACACTGGAAATGTATTAAACGCAGGCAGGGACCGGTTGTTGGTTCCAAATGAAACTGATCAAACAAGGAGTTTACGTTTCATTGCAAAAAATGTAACATTCAACAATATCAACATTTTTGAAATATATTTGACATTGGAGAAGCACATACAAAGTATTTGTTCACATTTTGCCAAATCATTGCATCTAAAAAATATGAAATACGAAATGATCTTCTATAATAAATGACATTTTCGGTTTTATTGTAAATAAATTCGTTTTTAATGACTCCCGCTAGACGCCGCAATTTGAAACCGAGTGGTTTAAAAGGCGGATTTTTCAAATATAATATAGAAACCAGTGTCTGGCAAATCAAAAGTTAGTGTTACATATAGTATTTCTGAATGTATAAGTTGTGTGGTGTAACTTGGCAATGCGATTATCCATGCAGTTGATTAAATATCTACGTTTTGTCCCCTTTGGCTGTGCATGCGTGCGCTCGAATCTTACAAGGAAAGTAATCTGGATCTGGATATGTAATTCACAAGTAAGCCAGTCTCAGATGAGAGACTGGCCTCCTCTTATGAGGCAACGCGTGAATGGGAGCCCACGTGGTGTTTGCCATGTAATATCCAGAGGCAGGCTAGGTATCTGTATGCCTCAGGGGTGGGGGGATCACACTCTATAGTTAGTTTAAACTAGATGGTTCTTTTACGCAGCAGAGTAGCTGGTTTCCTGTACACGGACACGCCTTAAAAACGGCGCGCCAGCGAGTGGTGCCTAGTAGTAACACTGTCCACTGTTTTTAAGTCTTGATGTTCAAAAAAGCAACTCAGTGGCAGATTTTAACGACCCATTTTGGCGACACTGTGTCATGCCAAATTGCAACAGACTGCAACTCCTGTTTTCAAGTTTTATCATTTTCTTTTAACCACTTGAGCTATGAGGACCACAGTAGTCCACTGATTCCCGTGATGTGTCAATCAGTAATATCTGTTGGATATCTGCTGAATACGATAGGTTAATGTACCTTATGCTATATATCATCAAGATGGTGACAATTGGGGGGAGGGGGGATCTCAGGCTATAATTGGGTACAGGCATGCCATTTTGACTTCGGAAACAGCACCGATGAATATAGTAAGATTTGCAAAAAGCACACCCAAAAATAAAGGAAAATTCACTCATTCATTCAAAGTTTACCCATAAATATACTAAACCCAAAGCTTATCCATAATGTATGACAGAAATACACAATGCACTCATGGTTTCCTTGCAGTACAGCAGTTTGCATTGTGACTGGGTTTTGGACTTCTCAAATTTGCATATTTGGAATGTATAAGATGCTCTTGAGTTATTATATTTCTTCTTTAAGGAAGATGCTCAGAGTGATGAAACATGAAATTACGCAATAATATGCAATATTTTGATGTCAGTGCCCTATGATATAGTTATCTCTAGAGATAAGACCCTAAGATATAGTGTTGTCTTAAAATCAAGACCCAATAATATACTAATTTCTCAAAATAGGGACCCAATGATACATCAGATATCTAAAAATGGGATCCAATTATATATCAACAGGCTGGAAAAGGTGACGTATAAAAATGGCACGTCCGTACAAACCAAATGTATTGGAGATCCCCCCCAATTATTCTCTAGACTGATACACTGCGATAGTTTAATGAGATACGCAACACGTCCATTTCTGCGTTCCCAGCAGGTGCCCGGGAGAGGATGGTCAACAAACGCTGCCATGTGCAAATGAATAGGAAATTGGCCGATTTTGACGTGATATATTTGCATTTTATAATTAGAGATATAAATAGCTATGAATGAGAAGTCATTCATTAACTATGATCTACAAAATATAGACTATTTCTGGGCGCTGACATCCCCGTAAAAAACTTTACAGGAGCATTTACAAACGATGTTGTTTACCCAATGGCATGGATATTCCCGCCGAACGGCAACTGACATCTATTTGGCGATGCATGCGATTGATGTTCAAAATAAACTATTTAGTTAAAACAATTACGTAGACCTCTATATATGAAGGGATTGGCATATTACTGCAGATTATTTTCCATCAAAATTATATATTAATACGAAAACCGTGTGGTGGTACATGGTGTGTTTTCTTGTCAACTGCTACTGCTAGCTAGTGAAAGACGTAATGCTCTCTGATAAAACAAGTGTGAACATTTCACACATCTTTCGTCTTTCAACTTATATTTGACAAACTTATAATTTGTTTGATTTTTTATTTCTTGGTGTCAAATCACTCGCATATTGCTACTTTATCAATCTCAAATACTTTCAAGGGATATAATTTCAATGCAGCTTTATACTTGCTAGTTTTCTGTGCTAGTCTAATGTAGACCTTCCTGTAGTAAAACGGACCAACAAAATAAGAGATGCCCTTTTGAAAATTATTGCTGTGCATTAATTATTGCATAAATTCGCGTAATGCGGATAACTGCTCAAAATAAACTATTTAGTTGAAACAATTACATAGGCTTATATATATGGATGGAAACGCATATTACTACAGATTTTTTCCATCCAAATATTATATCAATTCAACAACTAATAAGTGAAATAATAACCATATATATGTGTGTGGTGTTGCCAGTCCGCTGTAATAAACTTACAAATATACTGTAGCCACTTCAGATGTAAACCATCCCCAGCGTCGCACCTGCTAGGACCTGTTCAGTACTTTTACGTCCACTATAGGAAACATTGGACGTTAGACCTCTTGGTAATGCTCTTTGATATACTGTAGATTATAGGTAATAACCATAGCGTGGAATTTTTTTCGACAAGCTAAGACCCGAGTACAAACAAACCTAGCCCAATGATATTCATACAGTAGAACATCCCGTTAAGACTACATGTGGAGAGCGACCATCTCTGTAATGAGACTAATTGTTGTTGTCTTAAGTTTTCATAATGACATCAATGGAAACCTCTCTAAAAAGACCACCTGCATTAGCCTAGTTGGGTTTCACATGGCTAAAACTAGTTTTGTTGTGTCAGGCGTACGAAATGTTCAAAACTATGAAAAGTATGATACCCTGTTGTAATGTTGGGAAGAATGTCTTTGCCTGAGGCAGGTAGTGTGCAATGGTGTGGGAGTTATTTCACAACATATTAAAGATAACCAGTTATTTTATGCCTGATCATATTTATTGAAGATGATTCATTGTATCTTTTTACAATCAGTTTGCAATATGTTTTAGCTGAAAGATGGAGGCAACTTCTTGCATACGTGCAGTAGTCTCCGCTTCTACACAGTACAGAAACAACTCTTCTGATGCAAATTTAACACAACTTCTTCGTCAACTAGATGTGAGTTTGAATTATTCTGATTATCTCAAAACAAATAAAAATCTAATTTGACTTGAGCGTCTATATGAAGTAATAAACATTTATGATTATTCTATCATATCTACCGGTATGTATAATGTTTTGAATGGTCTTTCTTTTTTAATTTTAACTAATCTACTTAGTATGTTCTATATAATATTGTGACAGTTACATAATGCAGTTACCTTTGCTTTCAATTGCTTCAAAATTGCTTCAAAACCTTGGTCTTCTGGGGGCTTTGTATGCCTGATTTTTTTTTTGCCAGAAGGGCCAAGTGTACCCATTTTAAATTATCTGATTTTGAAATGACTGTTGTATGTATATGAATTTATGAAAGTATTATATATTGGATTCAATAAAAAGATATTTCTTAAATTTATGTATCACTGATACATAAATTTAAGAAATATCTTTATAATCACATTTTTATTTGTTATGGCAAAGGTAGCCACTAGTATAATTTTATTCTTTCCATATTAGGTTTTGATAAGTGTTACTGCAAAGGCAAGTGCTCTGCGCATGTTTGACTCCACACAGTTGCTGCCAACAGAATGTATCACATGTCTAATTGATTGCCTCAACGACGTACAAGTTAAAGCTACACTCGCAGAAAAAATCCTTATTCTATTCTCCAATCTTGGTAGGATTTCTTTACTGCACTTATTATTTTGCTCCTGGAGCCATCTAATTTTTATCCGAATAATTTCACTCATCTGCCATGTTGAAAAGATCATGGGGTTATTGCCATGTGTTCTTATTGAATAATAATTGTAGTCATGCCAAATATTAGCTTTGAAGCAAGAAATTATTCTTATTAGGTGCTCTTAAAATATCGGGGATTTCAACACTAATTCAGGGAATTTAATATAACAAACATTGATCTGGTCAGAGATGGAAAATCCCTGAAAAAGTATCCAATACAGACCCAAAATGCCAGACAGGCTGATTTTTTCAAGAAAAAACACAAGTTTTTTTCGCAACCTTGTTTCTAACTCCTATCTTATATTTTTTGAAAACCCTGTTGATTAAAATTTGAGTCTAAATCAGTGTTAGAATGATAATTAATCAAGCAGTTAAACAATCCACGGGTTCCTTGGATAAAATCTATCATTATTACAATTTTATTTTTTAAGCAAATGATAGCACCATAAGGAAAGTATTATTTCACACGTATCATCTGGCCCCATGTTTGGCAAGCTTTCTGACAAAGTCTGTGAAATCTTATGCAGATCCAAATGCATTACTGGTAGGTGTATATCATATTTCCAATGAATAATATATGTTTTATCATTGATTATCTAATTGATTTTTTAAAAAAAAATGTTTTTATTTGGAATGTAATATACATGTATGTATGGTACATGTGAAATTTACATTTTGCAGTGTGTTCGACTTCTGCAACGAATCACCTATAATACCAAAATTCACAGTCATGAAAACTTTGTAGATGAGCTGTTGAAATTTTTGATCAGGCAAATGTGAGTAGTGAAATGAATGCCCAAACAATTTTTGGTTTACAAATTACAGTGAAATATTAGATGTATCACATTTATATTTTGGTAAAACTTTTGTAATGACCATAGAACTTTGTGTGATATTTTTTTCGTATAGATGTTTATTGTGAGGTATTATAGGTCAGTAATTAATTACCCTTTCAATATATATCATTTATTATATGAAACTTCTATCAAAATTATACTTTGCAGTTTTTATGACATGAATAATTGTCATGTTGAAATAAGGTTTCTATTCATGATAATCTATTCTCCCAAAGGGAGATATACTGCTAAGCAGAAATGTTCGTGATAGTCAGATTTATCACATGAACCATATTTTTTACTCATACGCAAAAGATGTTCCTAAACAACTATTTTTATTGAAATTTTAGATGTTACTTTTTACAGAGTGAGAAGAATGATTGAAATGTGCCATGTTGCATGTTTATGTATGCTAATTTTTTCAGTAAAGGAAAGGAAACAGAGTTGCTTCAACCAAGTCTAGGGCTTTTTGCAAACCTTTGTAGACAGAATTATTCCATGCAAACATACATAAAACATATGGTAAGTTTTAATAAACTAGAGTGGTCAGTCACTACACAAAATCTCCTTAGATATGCCAGATTTTATCAAAATGATTTAATATTCATTATGATTATTATGACACGTTTATTGCAGGATAATGTGAATTCCCTTTACAAGGCTTTAATGAGCTTGCTATCTCAACAGAATCATGTGCTTACTGTTTTTGCTCTGGCTATTCTCGCTAGCCTCTGCATCAATGATGATCTCGGAGAAAGCGTAAGTTAATCCTGTTTTATTATGAACAGCTATATTTGTATTGTTGCGATTTAATTTGCCATTACCGTAATATATCTGAATAAATGTATTCATTTTCAGCTTTTTAATGCTGGAAATATTAACAACACCTTCCAATTGATGTTTAATGTATTAGTGAAAGGAGACAAAGGTGTTACCCGCCGTTATACTGTTGATCTATTTCTTGATCTTTTGAGGCATAGCAAAGTGGAACATTCTCTAACCATGTAAGTGTATTCACGGTGCTTCAACCGTCTTAGTGTGTTGGACAAGTCTCTTCATGTTGGGTATATTAAAGTGTTATTGGGAGCTAATATCACCATGTTGTAACCATTTTGATAGGAATTTTACAAATACGGAATATTTTTCACTGTTATATACTGATCAGACCTATGCCACATGAACTGTTACATGAATTACGTACCCGTTGTTCATTTATGTTACAATATTAGTGATATGCCAACCAGGTAATAATATTGTGGTCCAAAAATTTTGCATGCTTTATGTTGTTTGAAGGCATTGTGTTAGAAAGAATACATTGTCTACTTTATCCTGCCATATACATGTATATAGACCATTTTTACATGAATATAAATGTTAGAACATTGGTCCACAAAATCAGCAATACCCAACATCGCAAAACTCGCACAGCACAGAGGGGCAGTTGAAGCAACATGGTTTTGATACTTGATAATAAAGATTCATATTGCATCATGATGAGCTAGAATTTCATGATGGTGATAATCTAACCATATTAACCATTTGGTTAGAATGCTGTTTGTTATGTTTGTAAAAAGTATATTGACATCTTATCATATAAAAACTGATTTCATTTCTAGATATCCTAATTTGGAGCTATGTTTAAACCAAGTGCTAGTTCTCATCTGTGATAAAGATTTTGAGTCTGTCAGTAAGGTAAGAATATTAGATTGATACTCGGGGGAGGGGACGGGTATTGAATTCGTACTCGAGGAGCAGGCGGTGTGGCTGAACCTTCACATCTTTCATTATTTCTCTGTAGCGGGACACGTCACTTTCTACTGTAGACATGTATATTTTAGGACTACCTTTCTACTGTATGTGAAGATGGCAGAAGGGAGTGCTCAGAAATTTAATGATGTGTAATATAATGTTTGTACATTCATGCATATTTATTTGTTGAAAGATAGATAGATGGATAGAATGAGCATGCTCATACTAGTTATAATAAATTTGTATCTCAATCAAAGATAAAATCGTTAGATTCATATGATTCCTGTGAATGTTGAATTTGAAGTGCACTTTTTCGCTGTATGTTTTAATTCTAATAAATCATGTCTAATGCTTTAGGTAATTGAGCTTCTACTGGCTTTGTGCGGGGTGTCTGGTGTTAGTCCACTTGTAAGCCGTTGTGTGCTGGAGTCCCCCTCCCTTGCATCGTCCACACCACCCCCAGCTTCCCCAACAGACACCTCTTCCATCTCTATCACTGAACCATTCTATGCAGCTGTACATTGGGCCAGCAGACCAACAGATGTTGCTGAGGATACACCTATATTGTCATTACAGTTTTTGAAAGAGATCTATCAGGTATATCTTAAGTGTGATTAATAAATTTACTTATCCTTATTTGTAGCTTTTAAGTAAGGAATCTATACATTATCTGATTAAACCAATTCTCACATTTAAGCGTTATTATATCCTAGGAATTGATTGACCAAGGACTTGTAAATCGTGTACCTGCAAGACTTGAAACAGTACTACCTCAGCTAGTGGAAACCCTCATGTCTGCAACAAAGATCCAAGAAATCCCTCCAAGTCCCAGACAGTGCCTTAAAGTTTCACATACATTTCAACTTCTTCTAAATATCCTTTATATTATTACTTTTCAAGACATAACTACTTATATAACATTCACTGTTGCATGATCTATTTTAAAACATTTAACTAGGTTTCAATAAATACTGTAATGATAATTTTTTGTGGTACTCTTGCTTGTAATATTGCTTAAAATGATTGTTCGTAATGTCCAAAAACTGGGGATTTTTTTATCAAAATTGAGTTTCACCTTAACAATATTACCGCTTTGCAATGATGACAGTTTACAAGAAATGGTTAGTCATTCAGTTGATGCCAAAACATGTACTGATCTACTTGATTGGCAGTTTGCAATCAATCCTCTTGCAAATGGGGTGCACAACAATGCTGCTTCAGAAGAACAATGGAGGTTAGTGAATCTAAATAAAGAGTCTTCATAATTGTAGCACTTTAAAATTTACATACTTTGCTTAAAGCCTATGTCTCACTAGGATTAACATATAGTTTCGAGGAATTTGAATCTGTATGCCGACTTTCCGTCGAGAAAATGTGACCTTTTGCACTCATGGAAGTGACAAGTCATTAGACTGGTGACGTATTGTCTGAGGACATAAAGCAGACAGTTAGCATAATGCCGGCGCGTTGGCGTCAGCATTGCGGCGTCTACGCGACAGATAATTAGCAGTCACTTAACAGAGCCTCGCCACAAAAGTCAATTTATACCCAATGTAGAAGATCAAAGGACTGCAAGGACCTTGAGATGAAGAAACAGTTGGTGACCGAAAAAAAAGCCTCCAACTCGCTCATCATATCGCACTCTAAAAGAAGAACAGCCTAGTGCCAGAGGATCGCCTACCATACATGACTTTTTTCTGGGACTGTCTAAAGGTGATGCCAGAAAACGGGCTTTGGGATGTTGTCCCAAAGACAGGGCTGCCAAGTAGTACGGATGTGGCCGTATTCCTACGAATTTGAGGATCTGAATACGGGAGTACCGATCTGTACAATTTACAGTACGGATTTCAGTGGTTATGAGGATAAATATAGAAGTAGAATGATTTTTCTGTAGAATGAATTTACTTATGTTATTGCTCACGCAAAAAATGTACGCGATAGATTGGTGCATGGTAAACAGCTATCGCCGGTTTTACAAACTATCATATCGAATCGAGTTAGCGCACACAGCGCCTCTAGCCGACATGTGGCCAACTATATAGATGAGCGATAATATAATTAAAGATAACACGCCGGGAAAGTTTACAGGTAAAAATAGATAATAACTATGTATATATGCGGGTTCTAAAGCACAATATAATTCTTTATAATGAAAGATTTAAATATTGCTTAAAATATGACAGCATATAAAACATATAAAAGCATATTGTTATCGTATACAGTTAAAAATGCAAGTACATCATTTGCGACTTGTCAAATGCTAGAGACCGTGATGATGTTTGAAAAGGAACCTGCGTGTTTGAAAACTAGCTAACAATAAATTTTGGATTGCATTTGGACTAAAATTTTGGTTGATTTTTCTATGGGATGGTAAGGCAAACTGAAGCAACACGTGATGATGGTGCTACATGGATCCCTGGTATGCAGATGGACACAGTCACTTCATATATTAATTACATACAACGAATCTAAATAATGTTGGGTAAACATTCTTTTACCGGAATGCATTTTTGCACATAATCTGTGATGAATAAAGTAGTTTAATCCATTCAAACTGGAACATACAAGTTGACTGTGCATACGAACTCCCTGAGCAGTGTACTAGATGCGGTCGGCAGCACCTCGACATACGTCTATAAAGTCTATATGAATGAGAGAGATTGATATTTGTACCTCTATCTCTAGCCTCACACATACACGACTCCATGAAATGATATTGCTTCAATTTCAATCTATTTACACCAGCATAAAATAGAAGTATTACACGCAAGTATGTTCTCGCAGGTGTTTGGGACCTAAATGACCCCGGTTTTGCACCGCCACCCCAGGCCAGGCTCCGGGCTGAGCTCCATTGGGGTACTTTAATGAAGTAGAATTATACTCTATACATTAAAATTAATCAAGTCAGTGTTTTTAGTGTACATTGTACCTTATTTCCTGCTATAAAAAGTTAAATAACGGCAAATAATGAATTTTCCCTCGGAATACTAATTTGTACCCCTAAAATACTAATTTGGGACATCGGGAGTACAGAAATCCTCGTGAGGGGGTTGGCAGCCCTGCAAAGATTGCATGTCTGATGATGTCTCCTGCCAACACACAGTTCACACTACAGCTGGACCAATGGCCCTGCTCAAGTGCAATAACATTACGCCAATGATACACTTTCTTACCACTCATGTGGCAATGGCCATCCATTGAAGTACATGACGGGTGCTAGGCAGTCGATTAACAGAGCCTCAACGCAATGTCGGCATATAGTCTACATAAAAATTTGACGTATTAATCGATTTTTATCTTTTTAAATTTTTCAGGATTTTTATCCTCCCTGCATCTAGAAGAAAAAATAAATAAATAAATAAATAATCCTTCCTGCATCTGCTTTTACTATGTGGAGTCCTGTGAGACATAGGCTTATGTAAAGGTCATACAAATGTGTTATCAAATATGTTTCTTCATATTCAAGGGTACTGGCACTATTTTGGTAGTGTACATATTTAAGCCATTGCCTAATATTACCTCCCTAGAGTAATGTTTAAATCCCATTTTCGTGTTACCATGAACATCATGATGCTCTTTTTGTGGAAGACTGATTTTTCTCAATGGCAATATTTTGTAGAGGAATGATCCTTTTTTTGTGATATGTAATATTCATACTAATTTTGGCTATTTCAGAGCCGGTGTGGAGCTTGTCTTGTATACTTTGGATTTTATGCACAGAACAGCGAAATCCATCCCAAATATGGGAGTTCATCTTTCAAATGCGTTACAGGTATTAAAGTGTGTTTTTTCTATAAATGTAAGCACACAAAGGTACGATGAGTTTTTGTTGTGTGGTGTATTTCTTACAGAGCAAATAGAAATACATGTAATGTTTTTTTCAATTTAATAATAGCTTTTAAAGACTTCATTGATTTTGTAGAACCCGTGTGTTGTTGGATTCTTGGCTGCTGGTGTAGTGTCTTCTGTTAGAGAATTGGTACAGATCAGCCTCAGGCTCATCAATAAAGGGGCATCAATGCCTTCTTTTCAAACTACCGTGTAAGTATAAGTACAATCTTGCCAGTGGTTACTGGTTATGGGACTGATCTAGCAGAGTATGCTAGATCTAGTAGAGTATGGTGTCGTGCACAATTTATCCATGCCAGAAAGAGGGGTAAATAGTGCCGTTTCATTACCCATAACATGTGAAAAAATTTATAGTGGATGCGAGGTTTTAATGTACACATAAATACGAAATATTGTCTAAGCCAGCGACGGCTATTGTGTGTGTTGAGTGATGGCGTCAACTAATATAGTGAGCCCTGTATACTCCCAAGGATACTGAGAAATAAAAACGCAGTGTGGCAATGCATGCATCCTTATCTATTCTGGCTTATTACTTATTGGAAATAAGCCCTTATTCAAAAGCGGCAATAATGGTGACAGGTTTTGGAAGGTCTCGACCAATCAAATCATTAGAGGTCAAAAAAAGTTCAGCCGTCAATCAAACATAACAGTACTAATCTGTGCGAGGATATTCAGAGATATTAAACGGTGCACGTTATTATTTACAAGGTTGACGTTTGAAAGAATACAGTGGAGCGCACCATGTTTTACGCTAGTCGGCGGTTTTATCATAAAGCTCCTCTATAAAAACAAACAGATCTGCCAGTAAAAGAAGCTCTCTTGGCCCACGGCTTATACTATAAACATGGACTTTGACGGCTGTGTGATTGCGTAAGCCATGAAAACAACAATGCAATGCATGGGGCACGTCTCTAAACAACAGACTACAATCCTTGAATGTGTTCATCGTGTTGGAATCCATATATATTTATTAAGTTCATCTTTACACAACACAATAAATTCTAACTGATTGACAGTTTCAACAACTTCTGTTGCCATTTTCAAAATCTCAGCGCATGACAGGTCGATCTGCATGACTTCCGATACTGAAAATCGGGTCGTACTCACAAAGTTAAAGCACAGATTGAAAGGAGGAAAGAAGGAGGAAAGGATAAGTACAAGAAGAAGGATGACTTGGGAGGCTCCAAAGGGTTAGTAATCCTACCTTATGTGAAAAGGGTCACGGAAGGTGTGTCTCGCATCCTTAACAAGCACAAAGTATCCACAGCAGTGAAACCCTTACGGACATTAAGGAACATTCTTGTTCACCCTAAGGATAAGCAAGAAATGCTTGAGAGATGTGAAGTGGTTTACAAGATCCCTTGTAAATCCTGTGAGAGTGTATATGTGGGTGAAACTGGCAGGAAGTTGGGCACTCGTGTGAAGGAACACATGAAGGATGTGGATCAGAACACTAAGGGATCATTCACCAGAGCAGAACGAAAAGAATCCCTTACCCAGATCCACAAGAGTGCAATTACAGATCATGTTAAGCAGAACAATCATGAGATAGACTGGGAGGAAGTTAGTGTGTTGGACATAGAAAGCGACTGGAGGAAAAGAACAATCAAGGAAGCGATCAAGATACGAGGACAGAGACAAGTCATGAACAGGGACGAGGGGGGCTTTCAACTCTCTCATGTGTACGACCCGATTTTCAGTATCAGAAGTCGTGCAGATTGACCTGTCATGCGCAGAGAGAGATTTTGAAAGTGGCAACAGAAGTTGTTGAAACTGTCAATCAGTTAGAATTTATTGTGTTGTGTAAAGATGAACTTAATAAACAGACTAAAAGCTTGCGCACCTGCCCTCAACTAACAATATGCATTATAGAGAAGTACATAAAACCTTCAAATTAAGAACACTTCTATAAAGAGACCACCTCTATAATGATACATAGTTTCATGGTCCCAGACCTTTAAAGGTTATGCTCAGTGGCCGAAGAAGTATGCTTGTACAGAAGCATTATGATGTGTTCAGTGCATTCTGAAAGTTTCTTTGATTTAAACAGCGTATTAGAATATCTAGAGCAATTTACATCCACACCATAAACAACCGGCTAGAAAGCCATCAAAACACGTCGACGTGTAGGCGAGAAATGCCAATCGAATGATTTTCGTCAGACATAACTTGCACGGTGCACGTAAGAAGCCGCCTATCACTACTATGTTAAATGTGATGTCTGTTGTCAGAAATCCACGGTACGTCTAGCGAAAATCATTCGATTATGTAATATCACGTGACCTTGTGTTTTAGCTGACAATGTATAACAGTATTTTTATAGGTGTAATAAATACCAAAAGTGAAAAATATGAATCTTATTTTCCTTACATTTCCACTGGAAAAGGCATCGTTTGTTGATCCTGGATGTTACAGAACACATATATTTTTGACTGAGCATTATCTTTAAAATAGATCACCACCAACAACACCTCTTTGAAGAGACCACCTGTCTATTGAGACCACTTTATAGTTGCTCCCTGTGTGGCTCAGATACCCGGTACATCAATCTCCATTGTAAAATACACGTGTGTTATAACTGGACGAAGTGCTCGAAGCTGATTTACAAGCTCAATAAATATTTGTTTACTAAATGTTGATAAATGATGTTGTTGGTGGGAATAACTTGGGCACAATGTCTATGTGAGTACTGTTGAGTATTATTTCTCAGATCGTATGCCATGAACATTGCCTCCATTTATGACCATGTTTATGAACCACCCGTGAAGGAATCGCATAAATTGACCCTCAGATCATAAATATCCTTGTTCAGTGCATCTTTTGATACACCCTATCCCTGGTGGCGAAAATGGTACTACAATATGAAATGTGGTCTATATTCGGAGTGCTTTCAGACTTTATCGTACTAATAGGCCACGTGTTACTGGTACAGGAACCTTCAGAAGATCATGCTGAATATAACAGAGTTGAACGGACTGTATATTATAACTGCTATGCCTTTTGTTTTTCTAAGATAGATACGACAGTTTAGTTGTTATATACAGTCCGCTGGATTTAATTTGATTCGAGTTCTTTAACACTTAGAGAAGGGACTACACTACACAGGACAGCATTTTAACAAGGCTCCCATTATCTACATTTATCTACAGTTGCCTGTTTTATGAGCTTTTTCAATCTGCCTCATACCGGATCTGCCATGTGGCTCTGTTGCTAGTATATATGGTCGTATAATGAGAAAATTGCTGACCAGTTTTAACTAGCGTTTAATTATCATGTGCATTACACTGATAAGATGGTGCCAATTGGAGTGACAATTAACAGTCTCACACAAGCTCTCGTTACGTATAATGAGAAAATTGCTGATCGTTTTAACTAGTGTTGAATTATTAAGTGCATTACACTGATGAGATTGTGCCAATTTGAGTGGCAATTAACAGTCTCACACAAGCCCTTGTTACCGGAGAGTGTGAGTAGTAATTATCAAACACCCTACAGTGGGTGAGTTATGTCAGAATCTATTCTCAAGGCAATCCCCGCATCATAAGTCACGTGATTTCACCCCCGTGAGGTGATAACATTGACACGTGACCATATAAATGCACGGGAAAGTGGCCGTTTTTGACGTGATATTTCTGTACTTAAAGTTGCTATATTTTGTTAGTTGTGAATTAAAATATGTTGTATATTGTATCATTGTATAACACACTGGACAGATTTTAGAGCAGAGGCTGCTAATTAAAGTTTCCTGGGGCTTTAAAATAGCCGACAATAATACAGCAAATGCCGTACCTTGCCAAACAATCATGTGAAACGCTGTACGCCAAACGCTGCTTTTCCTTTGGTAAGAAATACGCTACACGTTCCAGACGTTTTCTTGTTTACGTTAATAGAGCACACGTGTGTGTTTGTTGTCACTGTGTACACCCGCAGAGAGGAAACGGAAGTGAGGGTTTTCTTGAGAGTACAAGAGGCTATCTATTTTCACGGAAGTTTTCAATACATTTAGGTGTTAATTTTTCACAAGATATGTTTTTTCCACTTTGCAAAATGTAAGCCACATATGAGCATGGTGATGAGGCAGAGCCTGGATTTGTTATGGATGATTGTGCTGTATCCTGTGCGTACACATATTTAAAGCGGCTTTATTTATGGACAATGGTGTTGATTGTCTGACCATTACAAATAAGTCTATTGTTTCTTGTTCAGAAAGACTAGCAATCACATTGTACTCTGTGAGTGATTTTTTTATGTGTGAGTGTGGGGGGTGTAGGGGTAAAAAAGAAATATACCCTGCGTGAATTGCCCCTGACCCCTGCTCCATCCCACCCTAAAAGGCCCCATAACAAGTGCCTTGTACTTGTAAATCTTCTTCAGAGTTCAGACAAAACAGACAGTTCTAGAATGATATGAATCCGCAGGAAAATCATTTTGAGATGTACAACATTTTTAAAAGTGAAAAAGAATGTGTGTGACAGTGTCTCGTCTGTGGACATGTTACGTTTGACCAACATAGAGGCCAAATAATGAAATAGTGCTGAATGATTAATTAACATCACACATAGACTGCTACCTGACAGGATGAGACCACTGAATACCGGACCTGATCGTTAATGACAGGTACGTGGATGCCACTGGACAGATTTGATTGGTGCGTGGTCATCAGTCATGTGATGAAGGTCGGGTCATGGCGTAACAAATGTCATTAACATACACATTGCCTCAGAATACCCATTTTACTCTCAAGGAAAGATCCCAAGGCCCTGTTGAGCCATTTCATTAGGCCTCTGCTCATGTTACGTTTCTGCAGCAGGACCTGTACTTGTCGTCCTTCAGCAACATCAACTGTACCTATACAAGGTGTAGGTTGATCTACCTCAGATTGGTGCTGCATAACACATATTAGCAATGATTTTAAGAAGCACATACACTTAATCTATTCTACGTAGATCGAAATCTTACCTTCATGATCATTCCCATACATCAGGGTATTTTTGACTCAGAAGCTTATTGCTCCACACATACCACGGTATGAGTATTACCAGGAATAAATGAATATTCCTGGTATTACATGAATGTAATGCACTATGAGTGAGATGGACCACTCTACATAGGAATAGATTGAACAGACATATAAAAGTTACTCAATAATAAGGCCTAAACTTTATGTGCACATCGCGTATTACGTCCGGAATTCGAAGAAACTAGAGAACTAACCACTTCTGAACCCCTAAATCTTTAACCATTGTCTAATGTGCCAATAAATTTAGACCATCTGGGTCACAGGGCTTGAGTGGTTACTGTAGAGATGTGGATGGTTAAAAAAGTTCACAGCAGTCTCTTCATGAACGCTTGGGACAACTATTTCTAGTCTTCATATAGAGGTGGTCTCTCCATAGAGGTTGTCTTGACTGGAGGTTGTAATGTTTATAGATTGATACGTCTTGGTGGAAAATGTTGCCTGGTACCCCCAAAGTCTCTATTGTGTCATAAAATTGAAGCTCCATAATTTACTGAGCAGACCGACCCCTCAATCCATTTCATCTTCCATGGGACTGCATTATGAATAGAAATAGGTAGACCCAAATATAAATTACATATTGTTGTGGTGTAACGCTGTATCACGTTCCATATGTGAATCTATGGCTTAGTTAACAACATATGAATGTAGTAACAAGGTTTCCTTATATACATATATATTATTTTTCATTCTATTGTAGTTTAGGTGACTCGATAGCTGCACTGAACAGCCATGCTGCACTGGAGCTATCCTCATCAAGCCATCATACAGCATATTCTCATGAGGACAAAGAAAATCTACCTCCAACATTTAAATCATCGTTAAATAAGCCTAAAATGACAGACCGACAGTTGGAGCAATCTGTGTCAAATATTATTGAAAAAATGCATAATGGATTTGAGGTACTACATATATATTTCATTTATAAATATATTAAATTCCAATATCATAGTACATGTATCTTAATTCAGAGATACTGTATCACATTTCTTTTTAAATAAGCTGAATTGATGTTCATTTATTATGAAGTATCAACGTATCATGTCAGTTAAAAATCAAGCTTCTGACTATGGACAATGGTAAAGGAATTCATACACTACATCTATAACTTACATGTTCTTTGGTGGACATTTAATGTCTCTTTACCTGTCAAAGTGGTGGGACTATGTAATTGTTGATAATCACAGCAATTATGATTGCTGAAGTAGAATTGTTGCTATCTACGCAAATGGTAATTACAAAGTTTACATGTCAAATGGTATTAAGTGGTCAAAATAGCTGCACATAATGTGGAGAAAATGATACTTCATTTTGTCTGACGTTCATTACATTTGTCGCTAGAGACTAAATGTTGAATAATATGATAGTTGTAAAAATCATGATTGACAATAATCTTACATGATTTGATAATTGCTAAATAGTGTGATAGACTGACAAGGTCATGAATCGAAGAAATATTATACTTCTTTGTTTTTGTGTACATTGGACAAGTTCCTGAAATCTATACTTGACCTAACTAAGCACATGAACTGCTTGTCACATAAGTAGCAATGAGTTGTATAACTTGCCGACTGGAGACTACTACTAATTTTTTAGTGACCAGTGATCATAATGACCACTTTGGGATCGTTCACAAATGATGTCACCCAGCAGGGAGGGCGTCTCACACTTGGGTGATGTGATTGATGTCACCTTTTGGAAAAAAAGCTGTAGTTATTCAATAGTATTTGAACTTACTTTCTGTCACGTTAAGTGAATTGTGATATATCTACTTATGGAAATCACATTGGCATGTTTCCTTTGTCCCAAACACATTTGTAAAATTATGTCTAAATTATGGACATATATGACGCACCACGCCTTAACCCGGGGTCCGTATAATGCCTCGGGATGCCGTGAAATGCAAACCCCGGCATGTCGTAATGCCCCGTTTCTCCCGTGATATTTCTGAATATCGGTCGTTGCTAAAAGGCAGACCACCAAAAGAATGACAGTGATGTGCATTTTCGTTTTGTCACAATGTACTAGGTTGGAAATCGAGTTTTAATAAATTAAGAATAAATAAGATGTTTCTATTGTGACAAAACTTAAACATTTTACTTATGAATATTAACAAAATTTGATACCACAGCAGCCTACCAGTCATCACGGTATGCCAGGGTGTTGATGTTGAAAAAAAATAATTGATTAGCTCAAAAATGAATTTTTTATTTTCACCGGCCGGGGTATCACGGTAACCCGGGTTACGGCGTGCTGCATCATATATTCAAATTGTATTTATGCAAAGGCACAGTTAACAGTTAAATGAATGTTTAATACTTGAGCAAAATGTCATCGCGAAACCATGTCTTGGAGGGTGGGGGTGGCCAAAAAGTACAAAAATCAGGTGACATCATATGTGAATGATCTCTTTGCAGTTCTTTTTGATAAAGGAGCACCCAATAACATGCAAGTTAAGTACTTATGGTTGTTTTGATGCTCTTCAGTTAGTCGGCTTAAAAAGGCTAATGGCTGAACATTTATTAGTCAGGTGATAGCAAACCTGTTTTGTTTAATACACCAAATTCATAAAAAGAGTGCATAGGATGGGGTTAAGTTTTATCTGACCCTGTCTTAACAATTATTTTGGTTATTTTTTGCAGCTCAAGGATGTGAGAACATCAGAAATGATCAGCGTGTATGAACACAGACTTCAATCATTGGAGGTATGGCCTACTTATGCTAGTGATCAGGCATGGATATATTGAAAAATAATTTCATGATAAAAGAGAGCTTTTGTGCCCTTGTATGTAGCTTAAATTGTTGATAAATGTCTTACAATCTCATTACATTTACAATGTACGGAGCCATGGGAATTGGATTAATTATATAAATAGCCTCACCCTTGTTTCATAACTCATACATGTGGTTTGTTTCTGCTACATGTACTATTTCTTTTCTTTTAGACAAAAGAAAATCACTTGCAAGATTTGTTGGAAGCTAAGTCTTTAGCTTTGGAGCAAGCAGATCGACTCATAGCCCAGTATAGATCTCGTCGAGCTCAAGCTGATGCAGAGGTAGATTACAGATCTTTGTTTGTATATAATGATATTGCCATTATTATTATTAAACACCTTTTTTTTTTTCATCTGTTCTATTTAAATTAAATGCCATAATGTTGACATTTCTTTCAATGTTTTCAAACTATTTGCTGACATTTTAGAAATATTTCTCTGCATATAATCATAATGAATATTTCTAGCAATTTTAAAAACATGAGTGATAACTGAATGTATGTTTGATTCATCCTGGGTTTCTTTATTCATGATTTAAAGAATTTATTGGATACCAATAGAAACCAAAGTTAACCATTTAACTTTGGTTTCTATTGGTATCCAATAAATTCTTTAAATGACAGTGATAGTTATCCTCAATCTGAATTCCATCATCTAATATGTATTATTGGGAAATTATTTTATGCTTTCTACTGATTTGAATTCATTCAGAGCCATCGACTAAGGTCCATAGTTGGAGAATGTGAGCGTCGATGCGAAGAATATCGGGACAAGTTAAATGAGTCAATGTTAGAGCGAGAGCGCATGACAAATGATCTTGAACAGCAAGCACAAGACTTGGCAAGGTAAAACAGGACCAGTTAGTTGTCTATATTACATCTAAACTATAAATTCACTTCAACTGCGTAACACATTGTTTGACATCCAATACTTGACAAGCAGAAAAATGCAAATCGAAGAGATTATTTTTTAAAACCTTATTGTGATAGATATGTAAGTACATGTACCATTTGCATATCATGTATATGAGTGATCAAGACAAATAAAGAAAGTTATCATTTGTCAATTTTAGGCTAGAAGTCATTGCTGAAGATCATAAAGAATTGACGCAGGCATATACAGAACAAACACAAAAGTAAGTGGAAATTACAGTGATATTTTAATTATTGGTTAGATTTATTTTCTTGATTTGATTTATTTTAGTTTGATTATTCAACTTTGATACTTGTGCTGTGATATGCACATGCACATAATACAGAAGCACGGTCTTCACTAGAATTCATTGTCGGCCAAATTTATATAGTACTCAGAAAATCTTTTATGATGTTTCTCATAAACTCAGAATAATGAATGTTCAAATACTCAAAAGTATTGTGTAAACGACAATACAGCTGTGCATAATATTATGATACCATCCAACAGACAGACAGTGAAATAAAACAAAAGAATTCAAATACTATAAATATATATATAATAGCAGAGTTTGAATAATAATACTGGGCGGAAGTACTAATGTGGTTGACAGAAATTGATGTTTCCAATATAGAGTGTTGGAAATTCTTGGCAAAAAGTTGCTTGACAAAATGACCCCTTTTTCAACAAAATTTTGCATGAAGTTTTCATTTGTTTTTTTCACAAACACAACATGTACATATATCATTATTACATCCTTCTATCATGCCCCTATATTGGGTAATAGACCCTGCCTCATTAAATGGACATTCTTTTATTTATGTCATGTCATCTTTTAATTGATATTAAATCATGACAAACTTAATACATAACATACAAATAGATGAAATAGTATCAGACAGGTGAGCAATATAGTACCCTCATGGTCCTCTTGCTTTTAGCTCACCTGTTGGAGACATGGTGAGCTTTTGTGATCAACTTTTGTCCGTCGTTCGTCCATCGACTGTCGTCAGTCCACAATTCGTATGTGTACAATAGTTTTTTTATTTGTCGTTCAATTTAGATCAAACTTGCACACAATGTGTATGCTTATATGGTCATCATTCCATAGTTGAATCATCACCTTGAGAAAATTGACCCCTCCCCCCTCTCACCCAGGGTCCATCAATGCTTTTTTGTATAAACCAGTTTTTTCTTATTTTTAATTCAATTTTCATTAAACTTGCACACAATGTGTATGCCTATAATGGTCATCATTCCATAGTTGAATCATCCCCCTAGGGGGAAAATTGACTCTGCTTCAGGGGTCCATCATTTATTTTTTTGTATAAACAATTTTTTTTTTTCATTCAATTTTCACTGAATTAAAACATGACCCACTTGGAAGGAAATTGATCCCGCCCCAGGGGTTCATCAAATATCTTTCGTATAACTCTAGCTTGGTCATTTATCATTCGATTTTTACCAAATTAAGATGTTTGTTTTATCTGCTATAACTCAACAATATCAAGTCTCAGTCCAATTAAAATCAAGATAGTATTGTTACAAACATGAAGAACTAGAAAATTACACTTTGATTATGAAAACAGAAAAGTACATAAAATGGTGATTGACAGGTGAGTGATTTAGGGGCCCACGGTTCTCTTGTAGTTATCTCTATTCTAAGAAGTAAGCACGTTGCTCATTTCTTATGAATATAAAAGATAATTCTAAAAACAAACAATTATAGGTCAATGTCATGTTAGTGTGTGAAACGGAAATATTTTCAATGTATTAAAAATACAAATACATGGCTAGTTTTGCACACTTGTATGTTTTCATGTTTTGCACACTTGTATGTATTCATAACACTTTTCTTGCAGACTAGAAAACACGCAGCGAACATTGACTTCATTGAAGCAGGAGTACAATACAATCAGAGAAATGCATGAAATGCTCACAAGGCATAATGAGACTCTCAAACAGCAGCACGACGTGTAAGTAGGCAACATCATAAGCATGAAATTTTTCATTGTGTTATTACAGTCCCTTTGATTTTATGTTTCTAAAACATCGCATTAGATATAATACTCTATTTTTCATAGTTGGATGTAATACATTATGTTCAGAGTTCATTTTTAAGTGTAACATTTTTTTTTCTTTGGCTGCTTTATCATATTTATTTTAGTCAAAGTAGTGCAGATGTATATTATTTCATTATATGAACAGATTTATTTCATAATGATACGAATGAAAGTCAATGTTTTGAATTGAGGTTCAGTCAATTTTGAACTAATTGTTATGAAATAATTGACATTGTAACAACAAAAATGGTATTCTGTTGTGTAAATCACCAGCGGAATCACCAGATTGATTGCAGAGTATAAAGAAGTCTTGGCTACAATCAGAGAAACTGGGGAAGCCATGATAGCCCAATGTGTCTCTTTGTAAAATTCACCTTTGTACATGTGACGATCTTAAGATTTTATTTGGCCCAGTGAAGTTGTTGAGACAACAACCAGTCCCCCCAAAGAATGACTAGTACAACTTCCTATTCCAATAGTTAAAGTCTTTGTTTAATGAATAATGGAACCCAGCATAAAATTAGTATACATTCTTTGAACATTATAAGTATGATACACTGGACTAAAGGAATTAATGTCAGCATATAGTCTGCAATCAACTTGCATATTCTTCATTCAATTTTGAAACTACCGGTACTGTACACTAAATGAATGACATTTTGGAATCGACATTGTAGAGCGTCACAACAATTATCAGAGTTAGAAGAAGAAAGAAAAAATTTGTCCAGACAGTTAAAAGACAAAGAACAGAAGGTTTCTGGTAAGTTAAAGGCTTGTTTTATGTCATAAATCATCAAACTTGACTTGATGCTTTAACTGGTTCCCCTCCTTGTCCACAATCTTTACACATACTTTTGATGGCAACATCCAGCAAGGAATATCCTGTCGAAAATGGTTCTGAAGATGTTGTCATAATATGACGATGAAAGTCTCAACATTTAAGTAAATATAGTTAGATAGTAAATATGAATCTTTAAGTTATATCTGTGATACCTATCCTGAACAAATATTCACCAATTAAATCATTGTAATTGTTTACACAATGAATTCATTTTCAGAGTTAAGTAAAAATCTTAAAAAAGCAGAGGATCGTTTGAAAAAAATTGAAAAAGATCGTAACCAGCTTGAAGTGGCAACAGATAAATTACGGGAGAATTTAGCAACAACTGAAGGACGTAAAAAAGAACTACAACATCAAGTGAGTACTCTCTCATTTATGATGACAAAATGTTCTCGTAATACAGTATTATCAACATAATACAATATTATCAACATTTGGTAAACAGGAAAGAATGTATTATAAAATGTACATATACAGTTTCTGTGCTTCTAACAAAATGTTAGTGTATTAGGGACCAAGCCAAAAGTTGTGCGTCTGATAACTAAGTTAATTCTTTAACTTAGCTCAGAGACCCCCCCCACCCCCCCCACCCCGGTTGAGTTAATTATTAAAAGTTGATTTTAGCGGAACGACAACTCCCCCCCAGGTAATGTCTTAAAAAGTTGAATGTACACTTTAAAAAATTTTGATTAATAAATGTTTGGTCTTAAAGTTAACTATGGAAATGAAAAACAATATGAAACAACAAAGTTTAGAAATGGGCTGTTAAAAAATTGATTTTGTCTGATGGCACAAGTTAATTGGGCCTACCGACCCCCTCCCCCCCATAAGTTCAATAATTGACCTAGAATTCCGACATTCATCTTTTGGCTTGGTCCCTTAATATGTTCAATCCAAAAACTATAAAACATCTTCTAAATGATAGGAAAGAATGTCTTTGTGGAGGTTGAATTATATGCAATGTGAGATTGATGATTGCTCTCTCATATTAATCAAAAGGCAAGATAATCATAATTATCAGCCAAAATTAACTCTGTATTGTAAGCCTATAGAATTCTCAACAATATATTCTACACCTGCTTATATAAAGACCTATAATATATATTATAGTTATCTTTCGTAACCAATATGCATTTTTCTTTGACCTACATGTCAATTCGTGCAATATATTTTGGCGATATTACTAGAAGCTGCATTTTGTCTATACATTACATCAAATAGCAGGCAAGATGTTTAACTTCACCTTAATAAGGCCCTGTAATGTTTCATATGATATACATGGAAATGTGCTATTATAAAAAAATAGGAACATGGATGGTGGAATTCACCGGACACTAGGAAAGGGGGTACAGGTTGGGACCAGGGGGTGAAAGTGTGAGGGTAATGAGAGTGGGGAGGGAAAACGACGCCCGTGAAAGGGGGAAAATATTAAAAGCACTGGATGGAAGAGAAAAAGAAAAATAGGCTGAGTGGTAATTTGGTGATTTTTGGGCAGGGGGTGGGGGTGGGTCTGCTCGAGAATCATGGTGAGAAGGTGGTGGCGAGGGAAGGCGAAGACAGACGTAGGCCAGTGCAGGAAAAATAGTATAAAAGAAACACAGTTTGTAGAATGTAAAGGGGTCTGTAAAGGATAATTTAGACTGTCAGCATATTTCAATGTATTTTGCCTTCTGAATTTTATCAATTTATTAAAGTTTGTTATTCTTTGCAGGTGAATTCCCTAGAGCTCGTATGTAGACAACATGAAGCATCAATTAAAGAAAAGGATGAACTTATCAAAACTCAAAAAACGGATATTGATAAGCATGCCCAAGTGGCTGCATTAATTAGAAACCTTACAAGTGGCATGACTCCTGAAGAATTGGCAGGAGCAAAATGATTTTATGATTATAGGCTTTCTTTAATTTATTTTTTTACTAAATCCCAAGTTTCTAGATAACAATAAAATAAAATGAATGAAGTTACTGATATATTGCAGAAAAATTAGTAGCACAAGGACATAAAGTGTCTTTACTCCATCAGTTTATTTCCAAACTTCATGCAGACAGCACAATAATTCTAAAACCTAGGTTGTCCAACCGGATGACCAACCTCAAAACGCCAGTTATTGATGTTTAAAGAATCCCATGTTTATTATTTACCGCACAAGATGTATCCTAATATGAAAAAAAAAACCTGGGTGGCCAAAATTTTGAACTAGCTAAAAGCATGAAATGACTAACTAACTTGAAGTCTTAGTCACCTTGACAACACGTAGGTCATCTTTTGATGACCAAATAATCAATTACTGTGCTGTTTGTCATGTAATTACTATATCGCGTGTAACAAGAGTCTGGCGGTTGTGAAGGCTATGTAGGAAGTGTAAACTATGTGACAATAGAGTTAGTACCACATTTCATTTTGCATCTAATCATAGAGAAAACCTGTGTATCTGTTATTGTCTGTCCTCTTCTTTAAACATATGTCAGATGTATTTGAGAAAATGTAAATACCAGTGCCAAATGTTAATCATGTAGACAATTGGACAACTTGGCAATCAAACTACATGAATCTCACAAACAGGTGAACTGTGAAAATTAGAGATATTTTTCAATGGATTTTGTTTTTAATTACTTGATTTAATTGAACATAGTTAATTGAATATGGTAGCTCATATTAATATATTTTAATCGCATACAATTGACAAAATGAAGACAAAAGGACTGCTCTGTGTTAAATTAAAGATTTGACTAATGTTTAGAAATGGAAAAATTATCGGTTGAAATTACATGACTCAGTTTTATGAAGATATCAATGCATGTTTTTAACAAAAATGATGAGAACAAGATCGGGGTGTTTTAAAGTTTACTTAAACAAGTGAATGTGATATGTATTGTATGAATGTGAAAATATATGTCATTAATAACTAATATAGTGTTATTATTCGGTGGAACAACAGTTTTTAACAACAGAATCATTAACATGCGTCCGTGTGAAGGATATTGTACAAAAAGAAGGTGATTTTGATGCAATGACTTGTGTATGAAAGAAATGCAGCGTCCTGATGGACTTCTGCTGCTGTCAAGAAGTAACATTTGTTAGCTCACGTTTACCTCCATACTACCCGGTACATACCACAGACGATTTTTTATAGATATTCCACTCAAAGGGAGTGTTCACATGCTAAGCATCGGCAACAGGCTACCACGACCGACGACGGCTACTTCATTGAATTCCCTATCTATGTTGGTACGTCATAATTGTAAAAATCACCTGCATGCAAACATACGTTGCCTGTAGCTGTTGTTATGTACCGCAGATGTGAATGTATTCTAATAATGAATTTAAGAATCGATGTAATCTCCATAACAATTATTAAGTTACAGATGTACTTATAATGAATGATATGTGAAAGCTTGTTGTGGCAAGATGCATGATGTGCCACTGCAAAGCATGAGCTCTATAGACTCCAAAGGGGGCTCCCATTTATCATAGGCCAGGTGTGTATGTTAAAAGATGGGGAGGGCTGAAAAACTCAACTTGAATTTTTGGTGAGTAGATTTGAAAATCTGTGGTGCACTTATAGGGGCAACTGAGAAAATTAGTAGTAAATTGTAGAGGGATGGGAAAGAGGAAAGTCTGCAATTCTCAAACTAATTTAGTGGGAAATTGGAAATGAAGGGACGGGGATGGAACACCTGAAAATCATACCAAAAATGTTTCATTTTTCCATACTTATGTATACAGCAAACCTTGCCACTGCAAAGCTTAGCAGGGCACAGTTAGTTTTCAATAATTTTCAGAATAGCGGTAAGTGTCTAAAAAAAAACATTTACAAAAAGTAATGGAATTAGTCTAGGAAAACCTTGGCATGACCGTCAAGTAGGATAAGAACGCATTTTTATTGCAGAATATTGTAGTAAAGTATGTTTATTTTAAGAATGTGATGGATGCCACCTTGTCACCCTTGAGCAATTTTTGTTATTGAGACCGCAAGCCACACCCATCTTTTCATCAGCCCTCTGAGTATGATTAGCTTTGAAGATGATATAAACATTGTGTTTGGTATCATATTAAATCTCATGTCTGAGAGAAATTGATTACACGTGTAAACGATCATAAAACAAGCTGTTATCTGATTTATTCCATTTATTTTCATAAAATGTGAAACTTTTTATAATTTTGACACCCTGTAGCGTCCACTGTTTATATGACAGTCTTATTATTGATGAGTGCACTATCTTTCATTGTCTTGACCCTTATCTTCCCAAGAATCATTAACAGTGTACTTCTTTGTCAATTTGAACATAATTATTACTTTGCTTTGTAAGGGAATTGGCACATTGAGCGTTGGCCTCACACTTGCAATAAGATGTGCATGGCAGCCCAATTGACTGACAACTGCAGTTAGTTCGAAACATTTTGTTACTTCTTTTCCATCCACAGGCCACAATTTCCAGTTATGGAATACCATGTGGTATGCTCCATCCAAAATAAGAAATGTTAGCTGCAGGGGGAACATTTGTGTGTTTGCAAATGAGCACGTTTAACATGCTCCATAACTGAAACCAATCAGAATAAGAGAAATTACAACGCAGCATAAAATTAGCGTATCATTCCTATAATTTTCATTTTGATATTCGGTACTAATTTTTAATGATGATAGGAAATGTTACTCCATGAACTTGCTGTCAGCACATTAGTCATCTTACAGTCCACCAGCTGTTTCATTGTAATAGTCTTAGGTTAAATGAATTAGTTTTAGTCTATTTTCTTTGCTGCAAGCGTATAAGTACTGATGATAACTTGCTGTTGCTCATTCAGATGCCTTCTTAGAAAGTTGACGCTTGATTGTTCACAAGTGGCAAGTATTGATGATAACTAATAGTACATGTATATGGATTGAAGTTAAAAGTTTTTTTTCCAGAAAAAGAAACGTAGGTTTTGGAGGGCACTCATATTTAAACCTGGCCTGTCTTTTCACAGTGTAGTGGTGTGTTAAATCTTTTTTTTTCTTTTTTTATGTAGATCACATGTAATCCGATATTGCTATACCCACAATATTTTTTTGCTATGCGTGCAATGTTAACATTTTATGAAAACCAGCAAAGCCGGCCGGAAAACCTTACATGATTCATCTATTATAAATTTTGAAAAGGCATTTAACTAACAAGTGGAAACATTTATTGTGTCAGCGATTTTTGTGGATATAATAGCATCGTTGTGGATATGGACATCCATGTATCTAGGCGTATTGTGCATATAAAGTATAAATGAAATTTGTATGAAAAAGTCAGAGAAGCTTTTTTTACTACTTCAGGTTAATGTATAGATTTTATAATGGCTATAAATGATATTGATTCCCCTTTAAAACTATTAGAAATATACATGTTTTTTTTTCCTATGTAAACCAGTGGCGGATCTAGTGGGGCTGGTTAGTGGATTAGCCCTGGTCCCCCCTTTCGACATGAAAGAACTACCAGGGTGTGAGGGGCGTCTGATCTTGAACCCTCCTAAAAAAATTGATTTCCAGATGTGTTCCTGTTTAAATTTCGATTTCGATCTTAAAACGCCAACTTTCTCGAAGAATAAGCATTTGTCTAGTATCCATGTTAGATATTCAATGAATTGAATAGGAATAAAACTGTTCAATTATGAAGGGGAAATAATTCTAATATTTAAAAATCTTTTCAAAGCCCATTGATGCAGTTGCCTTTGTTGCACTCTTACATGAATTTTCAACATTTTCAGACTGAGTAAAATAGCTATTTTAGTAAGTCATATGAACAATGAATGAAACATGTGTGTTTTTATGCTTTTGAAAATATTTAAATGCGCATCTAGTTACTATATAAGCATCATTGTTGTTGCATAAAGGTTGTTACATAATGTCCTATGGATTTGGATATGCAGAGTCAATTAAGCCCTCAATTGCACTGTCGTTACCTGGATGAAAACTAGGTTAAGACTTGCCAATTTTTCGAGGTCTAGACCTGATCGAGACCTACACGGGACCATCTAGTCCTTACCTAGTCTTCATGGTTGGGAGCTAGTCCTGTTCTGATTTTCGTGAAAAGAATCCATTCAAAGAAGACTTCCACCGCGACTTTATAGTTCTACTTGTTGCATGTTTAAAAAATCAATACTTTATCTCCACCAGGGATAGGGTGTATAAAGCTATTTACGAGCTCGGACGTACTGTTCTCGTTCGGATCCCGTCCGCTCGGATCGTTTTGGTGTGAATAAAACTTTTCCGCAGCTGCTCGTTCGTAAAAATTCTCGTAATTTAGCCATATTTTTACGACCACAAAATTGGGCTCGTATGTGGTACGATGTGCTGGTATTTGATATATTTCTACTTAATGAACATATTGATTTGTCTTATTAGTCTGTTAGTTTCGTGTTAAACATTTAACCTCTATTAAGAACACACGTGTACTTCCTTCAAGTGGTCTCAATAGAGATGTGGTTTCTGTATATAGGTCCATGGTGATCTCCAATTAATTTACTGACTCGGCATGGCTATTATCATCTGTAAAGACTCAAACATGCAATTGCCATCATACAGTGGAACCTATCCTTTTAACGACACCTGTAGTTATGTAAACATTTTACTTCTCCCTTTCACATGATTTCTTTGTAAACTTATATATTGTGAATAATCTTTAAAATATGCCCATCTTATGTGGACAGTTAACAGGTTATCTAAATCACATAGGTGGCCACATAAGAATGCAAGCTCGGTACCTTATTAAACAATGTATTTTAGGACAATAAATAACGCTGTGTGTCAATGATGTCAATGACCTAGTATTGTCAACGTAAATTTAGAACATAAACTTAAGAGCTGGTCGTACACAATATTACGTCCACAGCACGTCCAAGAAGTTATGAACATTTGGTGAAGGTGGTTGTGAGTGGTCATTTACGGTCAACTTTTGCACGTGGTGTAGGCGTCGGTGGCAGTTGCACTATCTATGTTTGCAGTGTCCTCCCACATCACATTTACACAGAAACTGACACACCAAATGCACGATGAAGAACTATGTAAAGCATTGAAAGGTACAGTAGAACCTCCAAATTAAGAAGACTTCTATAAAGAGACAACTTCTATAATTAAAACCATTTTCCATGGACATGGTCCCAGACCTTAAAACCATCACCATGAACACCTCTTTAAAGAAATCACGTTTTTGTTGAGACCGCGTTAGCCTAGTTTCCAGTGTTGCGTTCACAGAGGTTCTACTCTATATTTGACATTGCTGTGTTAGCGTGCAATCGAGTACTGTTTGAAATACTACATATCGGATTGTACGTCACGAACGATGCCTCCATTTCCGATATCGTTTATACACCGCCCGCAGAAGGTCCCGTTACAATCCCGTAAATATGCCCTCGGATCGTAAATATCCCCGTTCGGTGCATTTTTTTATACACCCTATCCCAGGTTTGGACCATGTCGTAACCTAGTCGAGAGCATGTCTGGACCATGTCAGGAGCTAGTTTTAACCTAGCCTTCTTGGTCTTGACCATATCAGGACCTCGTCTCCATTCCCTTTTAGGTCAAGACTAGGTCACAACTTGGTATGGATCCCCATTCCACTATCATAACCAGCATCATAACCAGGTTATGACCTGACAAATTTTCTTGGTGTATAAAAGAAAAGAATTTCATGGGCCAAAAATTTGCATCAGGACTACTGTTTAGAACTGATTAAATAATGATTAAATTTAATTTTCAACTATACATGTATATGTTTAAATTCGTAGTGCTTAAAATGGTGTTTGAAAACAACACATCCAATTCATCATATGCACCTGTTTCTGAGCGAAATGGAGGACGTGTTCTTTCAGACTTTGCCTCAATGAAGGTATGTTTGTATTTTTGTTGAATACTGTGAGCTTATTGTATGGGTTAATGTCATGTCAAGAAAAGTAAAAATACTATTGACCACATTAGTCACTATTTTGGTCCATTGTGGTGTATTTGGTCCTACCTTAAACACTGGTTTGTCACGTTCGGTGATGCTTTTCATTTTAATTATGTCAAACTGTCTGACCAACTGACAGTCCTGTCAGTTTGTTATCTCTCTTCAGTTCACAATTGTTTGATATAAAGTGCTCAAATTTGCTTTTGTCCATTGAAAATGGTGACTACTTTAATAGAGCCTTTTTCACATTGATGTAAATAGTCCATATTTGGTCCGTTGTGGAGCATTAGATTGTGCCTAGTGTGTCTGATTATTTCAATTGCACTCCTTGTGAACAGGATGGCTTGTTTCCTTGAACGTGTTTATTGTGTTGGTAATGTTTATATACAGTCATTTCTTTATTCACAACACATTTAAACTTACAAATATATCATTGACAGTTTCGTCAGCTGCTACTGACATTCTCAAGATGCTTGACTGCGCATGACAGGCAGTCAATCATCTCGGCCGCCGCCGAGAAGTGGGTCATACACTCGCGAGAGCTGGTCGGCCCCCTCGTCCCGGTTCATGACCTGCCTGAAGGAAAGAAGGAATCTCTGACTGAAGCAAATAAGAGTGCGATAACAATCCATGTCAATCAACATAATCATGACATAGATTGGGACAGTGCGTGCGTGATAGACAGAGAGAGTGATTGGAAGACGAGAACGATTAAGGAAGCGGTATACATCCGCACCAACAGGCAAGTCATGAACCGGGACGAGGGGGCCCACCAGCTCTTGCGAGTGTATGACCCACTTCTCGGCGGCGGCTGCCGAGATGATTGACTGCCCGTCATGTGAAGTCAAGCATTTTGAGAATGTCAGTAGCAGCTGACCTAAACTGTCAATGATATATTTGTAAGTTTAAATGTGTTGTGAATAAAGAAATGACTGTATAGGATGGCTTGTTGGAACGAGTCACTTTTTTGTCAATACAAGAGATTCGCACTAGACGATCCACATCTAAAGGATGTTACCTGTTGTTCTTCTTCGTAGTTAGACCCACAAAAGTGGTAACATACATGTATATAACATCCCCAACCTATCCCGGTACATGTATCAGCTGCATTTATGCAATGCAATAGTTGCTGCATTTTCTAAAGGAATTAAAATATTCATTCAAATAGAATATTCCTGTGTTTACACTGGCTAAGACCCGATTAATTCTGTCCAACCGTCCAGTTTGTTATCCCTCTACAGGTCATGTCCTTTGAGTTGGGGTGCTCAAATTTGGCCTGTCTGTAGTAATTGGTGCCCACAAGAACCCTACTTCACATGGGCCCAAACGGTCTATATTTGGGTCCATTTCAAATCATTATTCAGTCCATTTTAGACTGTTACTGCTATCCAAGGTGCATTGTTTGAGCTAAGATACTCAAATTTGATTTGTCAGTTGAAAATTGTGACTTCTTGCAGGCTATTTCACATTAAGCCAATCAGTCCATAATTGGGTTCATTCCTAACCATTATTAGGTCTATTTCTTACTGTTACTCCTTTACAAGTCACATGGTTTGAGCTAGGATGCTCAAATATGGTTTTTCAGTTGAAAATGGCAACTTCTTGGAGCCTATTTCACATGGATCAAAGTCTAAACGGTCCATAATTTCCGTCTGTTCGGACCAATTAATTGGTGCATTTCTTATAGATACCCCTCTACAAGTTACACTATTTGAGCTAGGATGCTCAAAATTTGTTTGTCCATTGAAAATAGTGACTTCTTGGAGTCTATTTCAAATGGACCCGAAAGGTCCATATTTGGGACAATTCTGGACCACTGTCATTGTTAGATGCTCAATTTGGAATTTTAAATTAGAAATAGTGACCATTTAGTTCAACTTTCAAATAGACCATAACGTCCCAAAATTGGCTCCATTATGGCCGTATGGTCCCTGACTCGTTATCAATCTACAAATCACAGCAAATGCCAATATTGCTAAAGTTCTCAAATTTGGCATGTACCATTTAACAAAGGTGAATAATCAGTGCATTACATATGGAACACAATGTCTCCTATTTGGTTCCATTGTAGTTGCAGGGTTTCCTCAGAGACTGGAACATTCATGGAAATTCATAATTTTTCAAAATTCTGTAAAAGTCATCGAATTTTGTAAGGGAACAATAATAAATAATGATACCGGGGGGGGGGGAGGGGGGGAGGTTCGTCCAACTTTTCTGATTCCTTTTGGAGGGGTCGCTGAACTTTTTTTATCACGCTACGGTATATTTTTTCAAATATTTTCTTTTAGCAATGCAATGACTAAATAGAGGACTTTTTCTTTAGCGGGTAGGGGGGCGGGGTCACTCAACTTTTTAAAATGTTGATGGTGGGGTCTGTTAACTTTTTCTTCGAGCCCCAATAAATGGACAACCTCCCCGGTATTGTTATTTATGATCGTTCCCTAAGGAGTCATTGAAAAAGGTGAAATTTTGTAAAAAGTCATTGAAAAGTCATTGAATTTTGGTTACACTGGTGATTTAAATACTGCTTGAGCAGAGAATAAATTTCACTGGTGATTTAGATGCTGTTTGAGCAGAGAATAAATTTTGTGATATTTGGCACCTTGATTAATATCTTCACCCCCGCACCACATATTTTGGTTTGAAATCTGTATCTATAGATATGTGCGAAAGAAGAATAGAAATCTATTGTGTTAGTGTCGTATTAGTGTCCTATTTGGTCTTTACACAGACCATACATTAATGAAGCTAGGTATCTATAAAAATTCTTTGAGAAATGAAAATCTGTCTTGAAAACTCATTGAAAAGTCATTGAATTTTAATACGCAAAATCTGTGAAAACCCTGGGTTGTTATTTGATCTTACCATAAACACTGGTTTGTGACCTTGGGTGATGCTTTTCATTGCAGAAAAAATATGTATACACTGTGACGTATGTATACACATAATGCCTGTCAATTACATCTACATTACAAAGTCATACATGTATTTTACAACGGATACCTGATACTATTATTCAATGATGCAGGTTGCCAATTTCATCAACATGTACCCAGAAGCAATCATTTTATTCGTGGGCGTCATTGGCAATATTATTATGTTTATAGTGCTTTGCAGAAAGTATTACAAAGGATCAGCCATGTATCTCTATCTCAAGGTACGTTTATCTGACAAATTAGTACTATAGTGTGCATTATTATTATGGTTATATACTTGTAAAATGGTTGTATGTGAATCATGTTCATAGATAATGGGCTTGGTTAATGTCTCTCGCCTTGTTACGTATGCAAATTTTGTGTTCCAAGACATGGTTATTTAGTCCCAGCACCAGCTTCAGCTGGTGCGGGGACTATCTGTTTTTCGGCATGCATTAACCTTTGTCCAACAATTTGAAGAAAAACTACTAAATGTTATGACGCCAAACTTTCTGATCCATTCAAGAATGAACCCTAGACGAGATCGGACATTTTTGGTGACTATATGACCAGGGTATGAAACTCATCAAAATTTGCTTACGGACCACAGAGCCAGCAACTATAAAAAGTAGCCGGCCCTGGCAAAAAGTGTACGGCCCTTCATTATGTTCATATTTAGAACTCCCAAAAAGTAGCCTACCCACTGGGCCGTGAACTTTTAAAACCAGCCGGCCCAGGCCAGAATCAGCCGGCACCGGGCCGCCGGGTAGGCTCTATTTCATACCCTGATATGACTTACGGTTGATATAATATTAGCTTTCTAATTACTCTGTTTGTATTTTTGAATTTCTTCTTGTTCTTCTTGTTCTTGATTTATACGTCGCAGGAACAGTTACCACTGTTATCGAGGCGACAAATTTGGTGTGTACGTTTTGGTACGTTGAACGTCATAGGGTAAACACGTCTAAAATTACGCAGAACGCACCACTAACAATCGCTTTTATCTTAGTCTCTCCATACTATCGGCTCATTCCCACTCTTACTAACACTATCTACTTTCCTCTTCATGCACACACACCATTTTTCAGAGAATGTAGTCATCAACTGTGATGTTTTCCTCGTCTAAACTATACAGATACAGAACGTTGTGTACAATGTAGGGATGCAACAATACAAAACATCACGATACCATACATAAATTACATATCACGATACTTGAGTAACGATACAATATGTATCACAATGCTACTAATACGGTGATTTCAATGAACAAACTCTCAAAATTTAATTCAAATTCATTGAATAGTTACAAAAGTTAAAAATGAGTGTGACAAGAGTTAATAGTTCACATTCTTTTTCGAGAATATCAAGTTATCCACATTTTCTGCAGTTTAATTAATAGTTCATGTTATTTTTTAAGAATATCAGTTCATCCACATTATCTGCAGTTAAATTTGATCTCTAGGCGGTAACAATGTCTCCTGCAGTTGAAACACTCACTCACTTGGTACAGAGGTTGCAGGGGTGCATAAAAGTACCTTGGCGGTCTTGGCCAGCATTGGGTAGCTAGCAGCATTCTCCTTCCACCATTTTGAGGGGCATTCAGATAAAGGGATGCTGTTCTCTCCTCTGAACCTCGCTACCTCACCTACTTGTTCAACCAAGATCAACATGTTAGAATGTTCCACTCGAGTAGCATATACTTCCCCGAAAAGTTTGTCCAGGACTGCCTTCTTTTTGGTAGGTGGCTTGAGGGGTTCATCTTTTATTGCAGCTGCCAGCAACATCTGAGGTTCATCAGTAGGCTCATGGGTCGCAGATATTGTAAGCTAAAACATGATTAAGAAAACATGTGTTCAATTGTATATTCAGAAATTAAGAAGTATGGCACACTATCATTTTAATCTGTAATATTTGTCATTGGCTTTATAAGCTAATATCTAATTTACCTGTTCATTAATCTTGCATGTTTATGTGATCAGTTATGTGAAGACACCAAGCTGCTCTCTTCACTGATGAAAGGCAGGGATTTGAATCTAGGATCTAGGGAAAAAGTGAGGATGGGAAAGGAGTAAATCTCATCTTTGTAACTGCCGCTGATGTCGTCATGGATGGCCTGCTTCAGAGATATTACTAAGTTGGTGTCGTTATCACTTATGGTGACAGCTGCCATTATCCTGTTTTGCAGTGGTATAGGATCCTGGATCATGGACACCGTTGCTGTTGCCTCACTAGTCACTACAGACTCCGGCGACCTGTGTGACATTGAACTGAGTGTTCAAGGCAGCCACAAGTCTGTCCCAACTGTCCAGGTCAGCGTCTAAGAGGTTCATTAACAGGCCGTGGGCTTTGCCATTGAGCCTGTCAACTTGCGACAGGGCCCACTCAGAGGCAGGCACAGCATGTTGTCGTAACATCCTGGTAAGCCGTGGAGGTAGTCCGTCCAGGACAGTTTAGGTCTGGGTTGTGAGAACTTGGGAAATGCTTTGATCCTGTCCAGAAAGCTCACAATGCCCACCCGCGGTCTGTACCAGACGGTGGTGCGTCTACGCATTCCACGTTGCAACCTTTGCTGCTCATCTGAGTCAAATGAGTCTGAAGAGAGACCAGTATTGGGTTCAGGTAGACGGATTCGTGAGTGGGCGGAGTACTCCGTGGCGGTTATCACATAGGGAACCTGGAAGTACCATGAGCTCAGTCATGATATAGGGGTAGTCCGATGGGCCCTGGATCCGGTTTCAGTAGATCAGTGGAGCAGAGGTTGAAAGGATTCGCGTTGAATTCCCTGTCTCTTACTCCGGTGAGGAGAGCTTAACATATACAGAGACTGATGAGGGCCCCCGCGCACTGGGCTGAATTAACAGCCACAGTGGTCCCTGTCCATGGCGGTGACTGTTACGGATGGAGACTGACAATGGCTCCCCACGCACTCGGTTGAAGTGGCAGCTACAGTGGGCGGATACGTGTTGTCCCCCTCCATGGTTACAGTGTCACTCGTAGTGCCCATCCGACCTAGATTCGTGGTACCCTCAGTGCCGGGCGGTGGGGAGTGAACACTCCACCCACCCTGAGAAGCTTGTCCGCAGGTCCGTCCTCCGGTCATAAGGGTTAAGACTTTTACCACTCCGAAAAGTCCGTCGGCAGGTCCATCCTTGGGTCATGGGGCCTGCAACTTCTGCTGTCAGGTCAATTGTTAAGTGACGGTCGCTTGTCGTGGCTCTATTCACATGGGGAAATGAGACGACATCCTCTTCCCCATCATCCGCTTTTGTAGTCGAAGCATCCTCCCACACCTCACTCAAGCGTGAGCCAGAGGGGGACACCGTGGCATGCCTGTTTTCTTCTTGAAAGTAATGAAACAATGCACTGTACCGGAAAAGAATATGATGGACTTGATGCATTTATATTTGTTAAATAAACCAATGGCACATCTATATTGTTCTAATGAGATTCCCATAGTGACTTATTACATACACATAAATTTATATTATCTAAGATGTAAATAGTACCGGTAAGTAACAGCATATGCAACATATAGAAGGTATAATTAATCCAGTTCACACATTCACTCACACAAACATATATGTATATGTACAATGTTAAGAACAAGGTCAGGTTATCTTAATTAGGTAATTAGCGAATACATAAATAGTTAAGGATTGTATGTACAATGTAGAAACTTCTCAGTGACATACCAATGGATAATGGTATCCCTAGATGCCATAGACCTTGATTAGAATGGGCTGAAGGTTCTCTGAGAAAGGATAAATGTCCAATGAAATCTTATGTGGGGAATGGAGCGATCAATGGGTAGCTCATTAATACCATGGTTAACATTGGTACATTTTTCGAGGTTTCCTAGGAATTTGACTTAGAAAAAACATCATAGTATTAGGAACGAGGTGTTTTTGGACATCCTAGGAAACTGAGGTGTACTTGCATACTCTAGCTGACCTCAGACGTTCTAGGAAACCGTGAAATATTGGTATCAACGTGTCTTCAGATGTCTTAGGAAACGTAGGACATCTTGGACAAAAGACCTTAGACAAAATACAGGAAAATCCCTGCATGAAAATTGATGGGTGCCCCAAGATGCAAGGCCACCCAGAGTAAAACTCTCGTATTGTCTAACTAGGTCAAGAGTATAGGTTAGAAAATGTAAAACTTCTAGTCCTCAAAATAATAGCAGTCATACATATTTTTGTTTAGCTCTTACACAAACAAAAACATGTGTGACCGCTATTATTTTGAGGACTAGTAGTCCTTCAAGGTGAAAATGAACATTTGTGGTTTGCAATGGTAAGGAAAATTTTATGATGTGCGCATTACTTGACATTTGTATGCCTTACACGAATGCAGACTATGTAAAAACCTCAGGAAAACCTTGCACAAAAATGATTTAGCTTTTGAAACTGAAATATATTTGACAGCTTTTAAACTTGAGAATATACATAAAATTGATCATTTACTTTTGATCTTTTCCAACTACATTACTTCATTTTGTATTATATATAACATATAATATATTATACTAATGCAAAAGGCAAGGAAACAATGTGTATTCAATTATTCGTGCAATGAAGAATTGATGTACTTAAAAAAATCATACATGTATCATTAACGCTAAATTATATGACAATGACTATGACATTATGTAACATATAAGTAGCAGAAATAGTTTTAAACAGTTGTGTGATATCAGACCATCATGGTCTTCTCGTTCATAATGCAGTTAAACTCACACGGTAATCTGAGTTCTTGCAATAGTTTTTGTTTTATTTGTTCTTTGTTTTATAACACTTCAACATGCATAAAAACCACTATTCTTATGTATGCTTTTTGTCTATTAAAATCTCTTATGAAGATATTAATATATTAATTTTCCTGCTTTAGGTGTTAAATGTGGTGGATACATTTTCCTTGTCTATGACCCTGACAACGCACTGGGTTAATTACAATTTTCTGCCTGGGAATAAGAATTTGTATCTTTGCAAGGTATATGTAAATTGCTATTTTGTTTTATTAGTTTATTATTATCACCTGCCATATTCACATGCATAGACACATTCAGAAAAGATGCTTTGTTGATCAAACATTGAAAAACAGCATTTACAAGTTATGCTATATATATTAGTATGTGTAAGTCTCATAACAACTTGTATATCATCAGTAAAGCACTAATACCATCAAATGTGACCATGATGCATTATAGTGTATTGTTCATGTACTCCTTGTGTGAAGACTATGAAGACAATAGTTGGTTGTGGAGGTCTTGTACGTTGTATATATATACATGTGTATGTGCATGTGTGTGTGTGTGTGTAATTGATTTTGATTCTCATTTATATGTGTTGTATGATGTATATATAATATACTTTAAATGCTGTAAATTATTCACAATCTTAAATCTTTGCGGTTACTCCTCATGTAGTTCCGCAGCTTTTTATATTTGCGGTTTCAAGCAAAATAACATCCATGCACCCCCTCACAAAAGCTCATATATTCCCCTGAACTTATAATTAATTGGATCTAGTATTAGTCAACTCCCTGAACAACCTGTTGATTAGTGCCGGCAGGAATATATTTTAAAGATCTTATCTATTCCTGGAGCCGTTGATATATAGCGCAAAGTAATATCGATATTGAATACACATAAGGCAAGTGAGTCGATACTGTTCTTGGCGTGTGTCAAGGGGAGTATGCCGGTATTGTATTATTACTGGTGGAATATGTAAAAAATATGCACAATAATGAAAGTTCACAATCATTAATGTTTACGGACGATAATGGATAATGTTCACAGTTTGATTGGAAAACTGCAAAACCGTGAACTTAAGAATCTGTTTAAAAAGTTTTACAGCAATCCAATGATAGACACAGTTTCAGTTCTTACCCACATATTCCTTTAATTCATATACAGCAATGACAGATCCAGGTTTTTGGAAAAGGGAGGGATGCACTTAAGGGGGATTTCTTGGGTTTGTACGCGCGATCGATGGCGGACTGGTAAAAAACCCTATGAAAATGAAGTATTTTGGTGGGAAAAGAGGGGGCGCACGCTACCTACGCCCACCCACCCCCACCGGATCTGCCTATGTATAGTAACGTAATCACTAATTAGTACATCTGCATCATCTATACTCTAGATGTTAGTGAAGGAATTTGGACTATCAACACTGAAACAACTTTTTGTTGAAACTAAAGATTTTGTTTTGCACAGCTCGTAAAGATTCAGAGGACAAACGAATGAAGTTGGATATGTAAATTGGTCATGAGTTTGAGCCCCGTCAGGGAGGGTCATGGGTGTTTAATGAACTCCCTCCTATTGATTGCACGCTTTACCTTACATACCAATATTCATTAGATGTTGAGAAAAAATTCAACTTGGATGCTAAAATTAAAAGTATCTATTTTAGGTAATGCTGTTTACAGCCACACAATGCATGGATTGTGGTGCAAACATCATTGCAGCTATGACAATCGACCGTGCCATAGCAGTTGTTACTCCCATGAAACACAAGCAAATCTGTACAAAAGAGAAAACTATAATAGCCACCACAGCTATATTCTGTGCAACATTTATAAAAGTAAGAATTTAATTTTTATAAAGAGTTTTAAGCAATAGAATATTATTGGCAAGTGGAAAATTAGACTTTGTACATTTAAATTACATTTAAATCACACAACAGTTTTTTTGAAGAGCCGGTCAGACTGTGCTGTACGTCCACACCACGTCCGGACCGCGTCCAAAACGTCACGAAAATTTCGTGGACTTGGTTGTTAGTCATATTGATGTGTTTAAGACGTGTTTAAGACATGCTATAGCTGATGTATGCACGTCAGAGGAAGTGGAAACAAATCCGAACGTCGTTGGACTCGAAACAAGTTCTGAACAGTTCAAAACTTTATTCCGCGTCCAACCACAGATGATACACGTGATAAAGATGTGTAGCAGAGGTGAAACACAAGTGACAAGCCCTGCTCCGGCAATATTCAATGCGTGGTGGGATGCTGTAAGCGTGGCTAAAACAACAGACGCTAACGTCGCTACATTCAGGTTGTCCACGAAGCACAATACAAGGTGCGGCAAACTGGCGGCTACATTGATTTTCTGTTACACGTGGTTGGGACGTGGTTGGTAGTGCATAGACAGTGCTTCAACAGTGGAATCGTGGCTGGCCAGCTTCATCACGTGCAAAGCACGTCCAAGTCTAAATTGACCAGAAATTACCACTAACGACCACATAAGTCATTCACCAGATTTTCATAACTTTTTGGACGTGATGTGGACGTAATATTGTATGTGATGGGGAGGGGAGTGACAGCTTTGTTTATTTTTTGCTGAAAAATGACAATTGCTGAATGGATAGACAGCATGAGGATTTAAATAAAGTCTTTGTAAATGTAAAAATAAATGCACATTTTATCATCTGAAAAAAGTTTGAGGCCACTGGAAAGTTGTGAGAGTTCAAATTTTAAATTAAAATTCACTAAATGACAACTTGCATGATTAAAGTGAGCAAATTGTACATTGGCTATTCATCCTTGATATATTTGTCATCTGCATATTTCTTACTGATCTACTCAGTGTCACAGTAACTGCAAAGGATTCAAACCCCTGGAAATCAGATATTTGTCCTTGCCTATACGTGGATATACATTTTGATAATATTTTCCAAAGTCAAGTGTATTCACATGTACTTGACATCTCGGAATGAAACTTTAATGTGCAAAAAAATTGAAATACTACAAATTACGATGTACATTCTTTATTTCAGAATATGTATACATTTTATCTTGCTGGTTTCAACTTGAACGGAAATAATAAACAATGTATTCCACAGTACCAAGCAGAATTTTTGTTTGATATTATTTATCCCTATTTAGACCTACTCATTGGAAGTGTTTTACCTTTTCTGGTAAGTTTTGTTAAATTATCATACCAGTATCCTTTTATTTCATTTCAACCAACATTTATACTCCTAATTTGCACAGAGGCATGCAGAAATATTAGACATTTTTTGTTTTCACAGGTTATTTTAGTGTGTAATACACTCATAATAGTGAAGATTCATAGACCAGTAGTCAATTTCTCCATCACTATTAATAAGAAGCGGAGAGAAAGACAGCTAACAATTATATTGTTATTGGTGTCAACAACTTTTCTCTTGTTCACATTGCCACGAAAGGTAAACTGAAAAATAACATTTATAGGGCTGCCGAATATTTGTCGGTTTTTAAATTTCAGACCTAAAATGTCCTGAATACTAAATGGATCTTCAAATACTGATTTCACCACTAAAATGTAACTTGTATGATTACAATATAGTAAAATAAATATCTAAGCTTACTGACTATTTGTTTTGAGGTTTTGCAGTTGACTGTTTACAGCAAAATGTGCAAATTAAATTCTGGGCCAATATTTCTAGTTTCATAGTTAAGTCTCCCCCATTCCGGAGGGAGACATAGCTTTAGTGCTGTCCGCGTCCGTCCGTCCGCATCCACATGCTTAAAAGTACATAACTTGAACACCATGAGAGCTATTGCTTTGAAAATTTAGTTTGAGGAAAATGATATGTCTCAAAAAATTTTGTTTGTACTTTGGCCTACTTTTGACGAACTTATGACCTTAGGTACAAATATCTTGTTACCGCACTTTAGGGAGAAGTATTTAGCCGATTGTCGCCAAACTTCATATTTGGCTTCAATGTACTACTCTCCAGACCTGATTAGATTTTGGTGTACTTTGACCTACTTTTGACGAAGTTATGGCGTGTTTTAAAAAAAAATATTATGAATTTTTATTTTGTTACCGCACTTTAGGGAGAAGTATTTGGCCGATTGTCGCCAAACTTCATATTTAGCTTCAATGTACTACTCTCCAGATCTGATTAGATTTTGGTGTGCTTAAAAAAAAATATTATGAATTTTTATTTTGACCTATTTTTTTGACGCTTCAATGTTATGGCGTGTTTAAAAAAAAATATTATGAATTTTTATTTTGTTTCCACACTTTAGGGAGAAGTATTTGGCCGATTGTCGCCAAACTTCATATTTAGCTTCAATGTACTACTCTCCAGACCTGATTAGGTTTTGGTGTACTTTGGCCTACTTTTGACGTGTTTAAAAAAAAATATTACGAATTTATATTTACCTGTCTCCTGTGAACACTTTATGACCTATCATCACCAAACTTGTCATTTTTCATCAATATATTACCCTCCCAACCTTATTTGACATTTGTGTACTTTGGCCTACTTTTCAATACTTTATGGCGCGTTGGCGTCCACATGCTTAAAAGCTCTCATAACTTGAACACCATGAGAGCTATTGCTTTGAAAATTAAATATGTTTAGTTTGAGGAAAATCATGTCTCAAAAATTTTTGTTTGTACTTTGGCCTACTTTTGACGAACTTATAACCTTAGGTACAAATATCTTCTTACCGCACTTTAGGGAGAAGTAATTAATTGCGCGGGGGAGACTTTGGTGTTTCTGAACGTCCTGTCTAGTTGGACTCATGACCAGAAGCCTGTGCGTTTAGATTCCCATTACGGTCAGGTGGTGGGTGACGAGCAAACTCGTCTCTAAACAGTAGTACCTAACCTACATTTTAAATAGGTACAGGTCAAGCAAGTGAACGCTGATGTGAGTGATTAGCGATGAACACGTCTGCACTACGGTAGTGATGTGCTGTAGTATGCTAACCTGGGAGTTAGAAAGATATACATGTACAATGTATGTGACAAGGATGGGTGAATGCGAAGTTATCTGATATCCTGTGTACCAGGGAAGAAGACATTAAACCAACACATTTACATTAGTTGTAATGAAACTTTTTTTTTTTTAATTTCTGATAAATTATAAGACCATATTCTAATTGACATCTCTTCGAATTGTGGGTGCTATACAACACATTGTGTTTAACAATTGCTGAATGAAAAAGTGCGTACAATAATGCTGTACATACATACATGTATGTACTAATAAATACCTAGATATATTAATTGCCTTGGAAATGAAGGCATGGAAAAACAACTATCTATCAAGATATAAAAACAAGTACGGTTGCATTTAGTAGAAAGTACCGTATTTCTTTGTTTTAAAGTTTATGCCAAAGTTGCACCCTCCCTCAAATAAACATCGGGTTAGAGACAATTTTAAATCAATAAAGTTAAAGGTCAGATATTGGGGTTCAAACTTTCTAAATCATTTACATATATGCATAATCTACATGTATCAACACTCTGAGTATTTGTTTTCACATTTTATTCTTTAAGGTTGAGCTCAATATTACATTCTTAGGTCATGATCGCAACATTTATGTTTTCATTGGTTCGTTCTAGATGCCGAAGCATGGTGTATGTCTGCAAATTAACACTTAGGAATCTAAAAGTTTTGATATGGATTCGCATGATTTAAGTGTGGTTTCCTTAAATGTAAGAGGCATGAATGATAATGTAAAGCGTAAATCCCTGTTTGCATGGTTTAGGAAAACGAAATATGACATAGTATTTTTACAAGAAACTCATAGTTCTGAACAATGTGAGGAGATATGGAAGCAAGATTGGAAAGGTGATATATTTATGTCCCATGGAGACCCAAACAGTAGGGGTTGTATGATCATGCTCAAAGAAGGGTTGGATAGGAAGGTGAATTGGGTAAAATCAGATACGGAAGGGCGTTATATGATTATTAATATTGAGCTAGATAGTGAAAATTTTATTCTAACTTGTGTTTATGCACCCAATACAGAGAATGAGCAGGTTCGCTTTATGAAAGTATTAGGGGACATATTTCACGCTGAACAACTAACATAAATAATAGATTTATAATAGGTGGGGACTGGAATATTGTTCGAAATCACGAATTGGACAAATCTGGGGGGATATACAATATAACAGATAATTCCATTCAGCAAATGGATTATCTCATTAATACTTATGATCTAAATGACACTTGGCGAATAAAAATCCAAATTTGAAAAGATTTACTTGGCGTCAGAAAAATCCGTTAATACAATGTAGACTGGATTATTTTCTATTATTGTGTAACGAAAACTAGTTCTTAGTAGGTCTCCAGTGCGCGAGGTTGCAGCAACCTCGCAGAGTATAAAGTAGCCATAAGTAAGTTGCACTGGACTAGGTTTCTTATCCCCTTGTTACACACACCTTGTTGTTATACCTTCTTAAGCCCACTGTAGGATTAAGGACTCAGTACACTATAGTACTGAGACTTGGCCATTAGGGCCTCAGTTTCTCTTGTAGACGCTAGTCGGATAGCACGTAGGGCTGGTAACCTATCCTCTTGGGGATAGGCCTTCTTTACATATCTGACGGGGCTAGCCGGTGGCGAACCCCCCTCCTCCCGCGCCTGGGACCGCGTAGCTTTCGTAAAGGGGACGCCCCTGATCGTTGCGTGTCAGCACCGGTGCGAAGTCCCCTCCGCGTAGGGGCCTGTCGTGAAACCCGGGTTAGTCACCAGGCACTCGCCCAGTTCGCTGGACGGTGGCCTGTACGTGGGGTACCAGTTAACACAACGAGGAGTAGTAAGGGAACCAACATCGTCAAGGGATCAGTCGTCAGTCGCGCCCCTAGCCTCGGGGCTAGTGGCGTCGCGAGTCAGCACAGTCACGCTGCCCAGTGACCATCGCAGGTCGCACTGGCGCCGCCGACCGATTCCACTTTGTTTACAGTTTGGTGCCGTGACCAGGATCTCGCGACAGTACACGCGGGCGCGATACGAGTGTGAGATCAAGTCACCATGTCCGACCCACGACGTTCGAAGGGGTGGTTCAAGGGAATCGCGGACACCCTCTCCACCGCCGGAAGTTAGTTTTGAGTGGCCGCAGGGGCGTAGCCGCCCAGCTGCCGACTGATCAGCAGAAGGGAACAGGGTCGCGTGATGCGATACCTATAGCACAGCAGGACGATCATCGTGATCCCCGCCACTATGGGTCGGAAGGGGAACGCGAGGTCGCACCACGAAAGTACCACGCCTATAGGAGGGGACGCGAGGTTTACCACCAAGGAGCGACGCGATGATGTCGCGAAGAAAGTTCGCCGACCATTGAGTGAGGCGCAGTCATCACCACCAGTGACACGCAGTCGCAATGCCCTGACCCTGAGATGGAGTGGCATGACGGGGGGTGCAGGCAGACCCATTGGTCCGCATTGCGTCCCCTATCGCAGCTGCTGCCGAAGGCCGGGCCATTGACATCAACGGGTTACAGAAGACCCCCCGTGCTGACATTGTCTGATGCGGGGAAGAAGTCTCTGCAAGGCGTGCCCGTGGGTACAGCAAAACCCGCCGCCGCCCCCGAAAGGGTCTAATGACGGAGCAGCTGAAGAGGAATGGGGTGCTAATTCCCAGGAGGAAGAAGCTGTCAGTCAGACTAGCGAAGAATCGGAGGAGGAGGTGATCGGGAATGAGGCGTTAGCGGGCGAAAAACCCCGGCGTGATGGAACCGACCATCGACCGAGTCCTGTCCCAAGGGAGATCGGGCTACGGGAGGTCGGGGAAAGCCGACACCGAAGAACGAGAGGAAGGTGGCGCCGGCCCCGAGAGGGCAAGGCGACATGGCTGGGTCGGTTAAAACGAACCCAGGGCGCATAGAGGACTACGAAAGCAAGTACAAGGACAACGGCATTGGGAGGGCTCGTTAGAGTACCTCCGGGCTGCACATCAGTTGGGGATACGGGAGATGAAATGGAACCATCTCTGCCGCCTGGAGGAGATGCAGAGGGTCATGGGAGGCGCTCCAGAGCGTGTTCTACTCCTGGGTCCGGTCTGCAACTATCCTCCGGGGTTGAAAGAAGGCCTACCACTGCAATGGGTGGGGGAGTGTGACTCTCACGCCTACAACCTGACACTCGGAACCGCAGAGCGCGTGTTTCTCGAGGTGCTACAAAAACAACGGCCCCACCATTCGCAAGAGAATTGCAGAAGAGGGGCGCGACGGTGCGAAAGCAATCAGGCAGGAGTGGAAGGGAATCTTGGACGGGGTCTTGGTCCCGGGCCAAGAGGATCAGCAAGCAGAGCTCTGGAGGCGCACGATGCGCCAAATCACCGACTGGGAAGTCGAAGTTGATCCCGCTGTACCTGATGCAGTCCCAAAAGTGGCAGGATCAGACAGACGAGAGCGAGGCGGAAGCGAACAAACGGAGAGGACGAACGGGCGGTATCGCACCTGCCCCCCGACTCACGAAGCAGAGCCGACCTAGTCGCCACTCACCCTCGGGTGGGGTGGTGAAGAGGAAACTCTCCGGTTATACCGGGTTCCGCCCCAGGAATGGGCGGGATGGCTGGTGGACCGTTTATCAGAAAGGCGCGTGGGCGTTGTTGAACCTCCCTATCGAAGATAGGAACAATTGGAAAGTTCTCTTGGCGACCCTTAATGCTCACTTCCACGTGGAATTCGAGATGAGGGCCGCCGAGGAAGAACTCGCGACCCGGAAGCAGGGCAGCAAAGAGTCGGTCCGCGACTTCATCGCTCAGCTGATGTCCCTGGCGCGGAAGGCGTAGAGAGGCAGCCGTGCTGAAACGGCTGGAGCATGGACTGAATTCCGCTTCGCTTCGGCGAACGTACGACGAGGTCATGATGTATCCTGAATCGGATCTAGCCATCTTGACACAGGAGTTGGTTCGACGCGAGTCGCGGGACGATCCAACGCACTACAAAGCTAACATCGTGCGTGAAAAAGAGGAAGCGAATTCGAAGAAACCTAATCACCCGTCCACGGAGACTGTGGTGAGGCAGGTGCTGGCGGTACAGAGCGAGCAGGAAAAGAAGTCGGACTCGGGAAAAGGAGCCGAGGCCGCTGCTGCAACGACGAGTCGTCGGCGCGGGGATCCGCGGGACCGACGATCGCGACCACGGAGCGGGTTAGCCAATCTGGAGTGTTGGCATTGTGGCATAAAGGGCCACGTTCGAACGAGTTGTCATAAGGCAACACCGGAGCAGATCGCCGAGTGGCAGTCGGCGCCCTCCAAGCGCGCGGCAAAGAAGAAGCCGGAAGGAAAGACTCCGACCCAGAGTGCAAACTCTGTGGTCGCGACAGCGCCGGAGGGAAACGAGTAGGCAGGGGGGCTGCGTCGCGAGCTTCCTCTGCCGCTGATACGAGCGACAATCAATCTCAGAGGTCTATTGCAGATGATGGGGAGCTACTAGCCGGGGTGAAGGCGACCGGGCACCCAGTGCATGGGTGTGCCGTGTCACGTCCGGACGGACGGGCTGTCGCCCGAGAGAGCGACTGCCCGCCGCCCATGAGAGCACAGGATTCGGAGGGCCGGCCTCCGGGTTCGCTCGGCCTAGGCATTCGAGGAGGATGTGTTCACGCAGCATGTGTTCGCCCCGCGAACCGTGAGGTTCGCCGGGCCGGGCTTCTTTTTCACCTGGGAGGAACGGGCAGGATGCAGGGAGCCGCACGCCGGACGAGAGTCTCGGTGCGACTGCCGTTTCTGGGTGCAAGCGGGGAAAGGTACAGGAAAGTTGCACCATTTCAGTGGCGACTGGGCGACGGTCTGGTAGCGCGCAAGGAAGTGCCAGGCACAGAGACAAAAGCCGTCTCCGGGGGCCGTAAGGTCGCATCGGGGGAGGGCGAGGAGATGGGGGTGGAGTCGCGGAAGACCCTGCGAGGGACCGTGGACAGAAGCTGTCATCCCATGGCTCGATTAACGTCGACCCAACATCAACAGTGCACTCTAGCAGTGGACGAGGACGACTGTCGCACCTCCTATTCGCCAGACGAACTTGGCGCGTTGCAGGTTCTACGTCGGGTGGAGGCGTCCCAGTGTGTGCCAGCACTGGGCACCTCTTCGTCAGACGACCTCTCGTGGCCGAGCGGGGGGGGGAGGCGTATCAGTGTATGCCAGCAGGAGAAGACATCGGCGCATGTGCGCAAAGCAATGGCCTCGCCAGAGGCCCCCTCGTATGTAGGTGTCGAGGTGGATCTCGCGGGGTCCGCTCGACGCGTGCCCTAGATCGGGGGGCAACCTTCAGCTTACTTTCGGACGCCGTGTATGCAAGATTGCAAAGGGCAACTACCGCCGTTACAACCAGCGAACCTCATGCTCACAGGGGCTGGGGGAGAGTCACTCAACGTGAAGGGGCAGTGCCAAGTCGACCTGACTTTAGCAGGTGCGACCTATCAGCAAACAGTTTATGTCGGGCGGTTAGAAGGTTCGACCTCTGCTCGGCATGGACTTCCTCGACATACGAAGTGGAATTGGATTGCTTGGGGGCACGGACAGTGCGGATTGGCACCGACGAGATTCAGTTCGAAGGGCGCTGAAGGTGGAGAGCAACGACCTGGTGAGTTAGGGGTAGCGCCAGTACAAAAAAGGTTCATATACATAGGTCGTACTGCAGTGACTTAATGTATGTGAATTGACCCACATTTGATTTAGTGTATGCATGTAAACATGATAAGGTTTATGAATTAAAGGGAATTAATGTATGAGATGAAGCCCACATATAGTTTATGCAAAAGTAGACATGAGGGGTAACAACAATATGCATAGGACCTTTAGTCTGTGCAATCTTACACTATCTCTAATAGAATATTTAAATTGGATATGCAGCAAAATGATTATATAAAAGAGAGTATGTATATGGTAAGACCCCGGGTTAGACCGTATGAGTGTAAATTCAGACATATTAATGAGTGCTTGTAAACACAACTTAATCATTAGGCAGTTAATATTGGTATTATGGGTGCAGCAGGCACATGATGAAAAGCGTGTTTTTTTTTTTTATATATAGGTTTGTGGACATATATTTAGAAGGGAGGGTGTATGTACGCACAAGTGTATTCACTTAGTTGCAGGAGAGTAACCTAGTGTGATGGGTTGTACTTATGGAGTAAATTAATGTGGGCACATATAAGGAATGGTATTTTGAATGGTATGAATTGTATGTATAAATGGTATTTCTATCCAAAAATATTTTTATGAATCTAGTATAGAGCTGATCATTACTCTTCTTTTTATAGAGAACAATGAGAAGTTACATGGGTACACTTACCCATGAAATTCTCTCATAAATGGTGTTTTTGTTTTAAGGAATAAATATATATATATACCATATTTTTGCCTGCATGACAGTGAGTGAAGTGAATATTCTTTTGATGTATAACTGTCACTTATGTTAGTATTACCTGGCAATATAGATGAGTGTGTCAATTAAGATTTATGTAGATAAATTAAATTTTGTAGTTTGCGTTAAAGGTCTAGTGATATATTGAAAGAAACAGGGTTTTTTAGCCCTTTTTCAAGTTATTTATTTTTCTTTATTTTTTTCCTTTTTTTCGAAGCTATCAATCATAGTGTATGTGTTGGAAATAAGTTCCATGATCTAATAACATACCGTTGGCAAGTATCATAAATGTGTTTTCATTGTTCATTGTATATTCATTTTTCCTTTTTTTAAAAAGCATATATACTTATGAATGAGTGGGGACGTATTATGGTTCATGAAATGAAAGAAGCCTATTTTAAAAATGATAAAAAAATTTAAATGACTTTAAAAATAGTTTCAATTAATGTTAGAGGCCTAAGAGATGCTAAAGAAGAGTTTCATTGTTTAATTGGTTAAAGGCGACAACTTTGATGTTATCTTTATACAAAGAAACACATAGTGAAGTAGATTGTGAAAATAAAATGGCAGAATGAATGGGAGG
>CM032666.1:47411812-47440531 GCA_019095985.1 Streblospio benedicti | reverse complement strand
CCTGGCTGTATGTTAATTTGCCTATCTCGCACATTCCGCCCGGACGATTTTCATGACGGCGTCGTATAAACCGGAGCATTTTCTCTCCGTTTCTTGGAAATGTTTACAAACCAAGATTATCAAATTCCGAATACATAGCAGGACGGAATGAACATATTCCGGGGAGGGAATAAAAAGAGTGGATCCGCCTGAAGCTTCCAAATTCTGGGCCAAATAAAATGGGGGCGGTAATTTGAGCATCACGGCTAAAAAATCAGGTCATGGCCCTTTGCCTACGTAGACCGAGATGAGACATCCAAAGATGCACATTTTCACTAAAAATTATGTTGTCACTTATAGCCAGGGTATAAAAAGCCTACCCGGCAGCCCGGTGCCGGGCTGATTTTGGCCCGGCCGGGTGGTTTCTAAAGTTCACGGCCCAGTGAGTAGGCCATTTTAAGGGAGTTCTCAATATTAATGTAATTAAGGGCCGCACTTTTTTGTCTGGGTAGGCTACGTTTTGAAGTTGCCGGCCCTGTGTTGCGTGAACAAATTTTGATGTTTCATACCCTGTTATAGCACATGCAGAGCTTTCCATATGACTAATATAAATATGAATATTAAAATGGAAAAAATGATAGTTACGGTAATTGGGACAAATGATATCCTAGCATAAGAAATGATATAATTTTGAGATTGTTTAATGCCAAAGTTTAATGTTAAACAGCTCATTTTTCATTTTTCACATAGTTAATGGATTGCTATATACTTTGGTATATAAAACTAATCTTAAGTATTCCAATGATTCCATACAATATGTTTTAACATACAAGCACCATGTTTGTTATGTAGGAAACCATAGTTACTGCAGAAAAGCTTGTCGTCTTTTTTAACAGTTATTGTTATTTTTCTCCAGATTAAAGTTGTAGCAGCAGACGTGCAGTTAGACAACATGACAACATAGCTGAAGTTGCGACATCTAGATTTCACAGGAAAACGAATTTTTTATTTTTCTATGAAATGTGATATAAGAAATCAATGAATGACAGTTTCAATAATATATAGACGTTTAGATTGATACCATATGACCATATTTGGAAGAAAGTATACATTCATGTATGTGCTGTCACAATTTAGTATGTGTCAATGTCGTAGTTCACAGGCTCTGCAAAATGTTTTTTTGCCTTGTTGGTAATTTTATTCTTTTAAACTTGTCAGGTAAGGTAAACCAAATTTAGATACACATACCAAATATGAACGAGGTTTATCGTATTTTTTTTTTTTTAATTTGGAGTTCATTTTTTGGGATCAAAACCAAGACAAAAGTACTCTAAGTGGCAAAACTGCTATAGCGCCCTACGACAGCTCCCATACGGTGAATAAAAAATCCATGCCAATTACTCCAATGTATTTAAATGGGATTAAACCCACAGTGAAATTCTGCCGTACACTGTCGCATGGCAGATTTTTTGATCGCCTTGGGGGGGGGGGCAATTGATACGGCTGGCGAACAGCAACGTGTCATTCGCTTCATATAGTTTTCTTTTGGGCAAACCCATACTGACGCATAAAGCAGACTTAAAAAAGGACATACGGCAGCTAATATGATAATACACACCGTTGGTTTATAATCGCCATATGGCAGATTTGCGATATGGCAGCTATCCGTTGCAATGGCTTTTCTGCCAAATATTTAATTGATTTTATATAGTAGAGGATTTAATCAGACAAAATAGAGCTTTTTCTGCAAGTCGTGATGCAAAGGTTTCTTTTGGCAGGGAAGTACCTTAGGGCAAAAGAAAATGATTTGTCCACGGACACAAGTCAGATCAACCCCCGTATCCAAATTATGTGCGTTTTCAAAAATAGCCGCCGGGCATATCGTAAAAAAAATTATGTTTTTTATTTTTTAAGCTACATTGATGTGTAATGCATGAAATTTGGGGTTAACAGGGTCACTGATTCCATTCCCAGCATCATTTTAATGATTTGACCTTATCTTGACCTTCAAATCCAAGATGGCTGCCACTTACCATGTGTAGTTTACATATTTTACTTTTGAACCTACATCAATGTGTAATACCTGGGCTTTAGGGTTTAAAGGTGTCACTGATTCCATTTTCAGCATCATTTTAGTTATTTGACCTTGACCTTCAAATCCAAGATTGCTACTACTTTATCGTGAACATTTTATGTATTTTATTTCTAAGCAATGTTAGAGTGCAATACATGTATTTTTAGCTTTTCAGGGTTACGGGTTGCAGCTGCACTGTGTTATTTTACTGATTTAACCATATCTTAACTCATAAATCCAGAGTGATTCCATTTAGCATTGAAATATGATAACATATATACTGGTAAACATAATTTGAATGGTATTGGAATCTCAGCTTCTCCATACCTTTCATCATGAGAGTTATGCACAAAGATTATTACAGTAACAACATTTATTCTAAACCAAAGAATGTTACAAACAACAGATGTATATATACCGATACATGTACATATAAATATATTGCAGATAATATTTGAATATGACTTCCCTGGGGGAAAGCCATAAGCCTCCTACATTGAGTGGCTAAAGAATCTAGGGTACCAATGCTTGGGAACCTCCAGTGTCTATGGTTCTTTCTTTACATCTTCCAAATCATTGTTGCATTGGTTGTGACAGTTTGTTAATTGGCAAAAGCCACATGTTGATGTACATGCCAGATTGTACAACTGGAAGCTACATTTCTTCGAATGACAATGGGTTGTGAAATTGCAGGGTATGACATTAATCACACACTGTGGTGCAGCCTTTATATCATTCATTCTAGGGCAGTAATGTCATTTCCTTTCCCACTCCCATTTAGAAGGATCATCATGGTCATTTTCCATCTAGGCTAATACTTGGTAGTAGACCCTCAAAGAATGATATTTCCTGGATGATACTGTAGGTGGTAAATGCTCTTGTGTGACACATTGTTTAGAAGATGTTACTTTCTGAAAAGGCCGATGAGTTAAACCAGTTCTTTTAAAGCATCTTGACGAGAAAGGATGATGGCCCCCTCCCCGCCCACCAGAGCATAGCTTCACGGATGAACTTACAGACTTCGTCATCACCATTGAAATGGTCGAAGAAGCATCTAAACAGCCTCCACACTGGAAAGGCATCAGGTCCAGACGGCATGCCAACATGTGTCTTGTCACAAGCAGCAGAATAACTTGCACAGCCCTTCACCCACCTGCTCCGGCTTTCCCTTGATACAGAACAACTCCCAGCTGAGTGGAAGAGTGCACTGGTTACGCCAATTCAAAAGAAGGGCAGTAAAACGAGAGCAAGCAACTATAGGCCAGTGAGTCTTACATGCATCCTATGTAAAGTCATGGAGAAGCTGGTGCAAAATCAGATGATGAAACAACTGCAAAGCAACAACAAAGCAACTTTGATCGGAAAAGAACAACATGGGTTCTTGCCAGTTGTGTATCACATAACTGCCTGAGGTCATGGATAACTGGACAAGTATCCTGGAAGATGGCAGCAGTGTGAACATTATATACATGGACTATCAAATGGCATCTGACTCTGCCGTCGTCTCCTGGCTAAAATACATGCTTTCACCGTCAGAGGCAAAGTCCTCAAGTGGCTGAAAAATTTCCTCACAGTCAGACAACAGAACATCGTCATCAATGGCACCCAATCACACAAGGTGCACGTGAATAGTGGTGTTTACAAGGGTCCGTTGTTGGGCCGATAATGTTCGTCCTGTTCATTAATGACCTGCCAAGATACGAAACTATACACGCGAAGCAACACTAATGAAGGCCATTAAGACCTGCAAGTCTCAATGAAGCAGACAAGGATCTTGGGGTGGTGATGGACAACAGGCTAGCATTCCACCACATGGTGGAGTCATTCACAAGTCCTTTGATTATCTGATGAAATAAACCTTTGTCTAGCTGTACAAGAGTCTGGTGAGACCCATCCTGGAATATGGACACTGCATCTGTAACACCTGAAAATACTGTGCAGTGATATCGAGAACGTACAGGGCGGAGCCGCAAATCTACTATCCAACCTGTACAACAAACCCAACTCTGAAAGACTAAATATTCTGAAGTAGAGCATCGACATAAGAGAGGTGACATGATCGAGGTATTCAAATACCTCCACAGCTTTGTGATGTCCAACAACCAACCCTCATACTCTTAGAAAACACCTTGCGGGGTAACTCCCTGAAGCTCCACATAGACAGATTCCGGCTAAATATCAGAGGAAACTTCTCCCAGCCCGTCATCTTAATCTGGAACAGTTTACCTGACTCAGGTGTCAAGGCCCCATCAGTAAACGTCTTTAAGAGCAGACTTGGTGACCACTGGAAAAACTTGTATCCTCCCTCCATGCAGCAGAATGTCAGAATATGTCAGAATATGTAAATACATAGCTTTGCCATGTCGCAAGGTAAAGTGCCCTTTTTTACATCTGAAAGGATGAAAAGGCCTACACACAGTCCCTACCATTGAGACTAGTCAAGTCAAGTCATATAACACAGGATCATTAACATTCCCAGTTGGAATGATAGAGCTTTTTGTTCTGTGGATGGCCAACTGGTCTAACGTACCTACCTTATGTATTATAGTCTTGGTGAAAGAATCCTATCAAACACATACTAATTAAAAGAAATGTGGCATCATTGGCAGCCATCTTGGATTTGAAGGTCAAGATAAGGTAAAATCATTAAAATTATGCTAAAAATAGAATCTGTGACCCCTGTAAACCCTAAAGCTCAGGTATTACACACACATCGATGTAGGTTCAAAAATAAAAAATGTAAACTTCATGTCGCAAGTGGCAGCCATCTTGATTTGGAGGTCAAGATGAGGTCAAATCATTAAAATGATGCTGAAAATGTAATCAGTGACCCCTCTAACCCCTAAAGCCCAGGTATTACACATCGATGTAGGTTTAAAAATAAAAAATGTAAACTACATAGGGTAAGGGCCAGCCAACTTGGATTTGAAGGTCAAGATAAGGTCAAATCTTTAAAATAATACTGGAAATGGAATCAGTGACCCTGTTTTTTTTACCAAATTTCATGTCACATCAATGTAGCCATTTATTGTCCGATTTTGGAAAACGCGCATAATTTGGATACGGGGGTTGATCTGACTTGTGTCCATGGACAAATCATTTTCTTTTGCCCTAAGGTACTTTCCTGCCAAAGCAAACCTTTGCATCATGACTTGCAGAAAAAAGTTGATTAAATCCTCTACTATTATGGAATATTGTAGCCTGGCAGCCCTGGGCCAAAAGTCCCCCCTTAGTTCAAACCAGTGGCTTCTTTGTCAGTGCCATTTATAGCCAGAATTCATATGCGGATAGTGTGAAAACTAGCATGAATGACGTGGAGCATATTTTTTCAGACAAAAGCCCCCTCTTGTGATTCTGAGATGAGAAAGAATAAAATGGTTCCAAAGAGCAGTGAATAAATATACTGTTATTTTAATTATATATATATATAGAAACGATTTTTTTTTACAGATCTACATTGTAATTTTTGTCATTCTGATTGGTTTAGTTTACATAAAAGTGAACACTTACATGAAAATGACTTTTTTAGTCTGGGAGAGTCAGACATTTTAAACAAGTCTAAATTGGAGATTGAGTACCAGTACCATGATTAGAACTGCAGTTTGTTTATAATTTTGATTTGCTCACACATTACTGTATCACTTGAGTGACTAGCCATTTGTATGCAATTCATGGTACCTAATCCCCAATTTAATGATGTAGATCTGACAAAAAAAATGGCATTTCATTCCAATAATTCTCATTTTTACATTCATTACCATTTTTTAGTTATGATCGAAAATATTACTCCATGAACTTGCTGTCAGCACATTAACTTGATGTTAATACTTATATTAATCTCTCGTGTATTTGAAACCTGTTCTTCATGTATGCACAAAATAAAATTGTTTGTTGTTTGCATTATAAAAATGGTACATTGTTTAATAACTTTATTTATAAATGTTTATGTTACATATTGAATTGTCAAACAATTCTGCATCATTTCAAACATTCATAACAAAATACAACCAATACAATGTAGTGGTAAAATAACACAAATTTACAAACATAAACTGTACATGAAAACTACTTAAAACTTCAGAATAATTACAAAAGTAATACATGGAATATTTTTTATGCACGGAATATTGCATATGTTCATACTAAATGATAATACTGCAAAATCATATTGATACACATAATAATCAGCACCAATTTTTTTAAATGGAAATAATACAATCAATATCTGCAATTCTTCATTGCGGTAAAAATTATGAGATCAAAGTTTGATAACTCATGTAAACTCATTCAGTACTATCACATAAACATACCATGTTGATGGGACATTGCCAATTGGGTCATTCCCTTAACAATTTCCTAACCAAAACAATGCTTTTGACTGCCAGTCACATTTCCCATCAATTCTTATAACTTAACTGTACATGGTACTTAATAGATCAGTCACAATTTTTAAAATAATGGCCAGGCTAGTGAGTGAACATATGCCCAATATGCATTGAGCTATTTTACGTTGTAATTTTTAACTCAGACGCTAAACCTTCTTGTATTAATATTTTGTGAATGAACGCTTGTCCTGTTTGTTGACCAACGCGAGAGTTTATAAGTGTCATTGTTAAGTACCCAGACATGTCAGGATTGCCACAACGAGCAGATGTATGTTTTTGATTGAGTACCAATTCTTCAAAGCGCTTGTTTGAATCTTCCCTCCAAACCGTATCACATGGCTGAATAGCTGAAATGGAATAAAATATTATAGACAACTTATTTTCAATATTTGATAATAGAACATAAATTTTAAGTGTCTAGGGGGAGGGTTATAGAATTATGAACCCCAAGTGAATTTCCAACATCTACTTTGATAATAGAACATGCATCCAGAATGCCAGAATATGGTACACTTCACTTTGTATATCCCTAATTAATTTTGTAGAAGGAAAAATAAGCCCAAATTCTCCAGATAATCCACATTTTACCAAGTTCTACTGTTTCAGTTGCTATTTTGTGGATGTGAAATGAAGGTATCACATATTGTGATTTTTAAGCAAGTATGTGGTATTATATATACAGTCTACAACTATCCTTTTGTGCTAGTTTTTATAAGCTCACATTGATAGCCTTTCGGACCTTCCCGGTCCTTCTTCAGTCTGCCAACTGCCTAATCGTCACGTGATCGTGGTGTGACAAAGCAGGAAAGAAGAAAGACCGGACGGACGAGACAAAGAAGACGATGGTGGGAATACCATATGTGAAGGACTTGTCGGAGGCGGTGAGAAGGATCATGAGTGGTTATGGATGTAGTGCCTACTTCAAACCAGTGAACACTCTTAGACAGTTACTGGTAGCACCCAAGGATCCAGCCAAGAAAGAAGACGTTTGTGGTGTGGTTTACCAAATTAACTGTGGTGGATCAGGCTCTGAAGGATGTAGTAGCTCCTATGTGGGTGAAACATCAAAGACCCTTAAGACCAGATTTGACCAGCATAGACGCCCCAGCAGCACCTCCTCACACGTCCCCTTACACCTACATCAACCAGACAGAGAGAGCCCATCACATATCCCTGGATAACATCAAGATAATAGATCGTGACCAGAACACTTTTGAAAGAAAGATCAGGAGGCCATACACATCAGGCGCCTCAACCCGACCTCAATAAGAACGTGGGGGCCGCCGACCTGCCAGCCATCTACACCAACATCCTACCAGCCTCTGCCGACGACGTCACACCACGATCACGTGATGATTAGGCAGTTGGCAGACTGAAGAAGGACCGAAGGTCCGAAAGGCTATCAATGTGAGCTTATAAAAACTAGCACAAAAGGATAGTTTGTAGACTGTATATATAATGTAAAAACCTTGTGCAAATGAGTATTCAATATAAAGTATGTGGTAGATATAATTTATGTGACTCTTAGTAAGTTACATGAACATAGAAATTTCTGTAACAAATAACTGCAAAAAAAAACCAACATAAATATTCTTCAATTCCCAGTTGCGCTGGACGGTTAAGCGCAGTAGAATTAGTCCATACCAAACAGTCCATTGACTACTTTCGGTCGATCGGCATTGTAAACTAACACTACTTTAAATATTCTAAGGTAATTTTCATGCTATCACTTATCCTATGTCATTCATGTAAAGTACTTTCTTAATACAATTTTGAGTGAGGATTATGAATCTGTAATCGGATTTTAGTTAACATTGAAATTGACGAAGATATGGGCAGAATACCAGTCTTCATGAAAAAAATGCAGACGACCTGTGAGTGTGTAGGTTGTGAATGATACAAACGTTTTAACTTCACTATTATGAAGAATGCATGCCTCAAATAGCATTCCTAATAGCATTTTGAATGAGGATTATGAATATGTAATCGGATTTTAGTTAGCATAAAAATTGACGAAGTTATGAACAAAAGCCGGTCTTGGTCAAATTTGCAGACAGCCAGTGAAAAAAAAGTTGAAAACTTCAGTATATTGAAGAATGCACGCTTCAAATAGATGTATTTACTTAATTTTCCAGCATCTTTCAGTGTAACAACCATCAATGTTGTGTAGAATACACACTTCGAATGATATAGCATTAAATGCGATTTTAAATGGGCTTATAACATATACCGGAAGTACCCATGGTCTTTTGTGTCTCAAAAGTAAATAAAAAGACGAGTACGCAACTTTTCTGCGCAATTGGGAATTGAAGAATTAGTATCAACAGAAACATAAATATTAATATCAACAGACCCTTTCACCCAGATTCATTTACTCTCTTTTTTGTCAGCCAAATATATATGATTGAAATAAAATTGATAAAATTCAACAATACTATAAAATGATTATAATTATCAGGTTCCATGTTGAATGTTAACCTCTATAGGTCATACAAAATCACATCTAACAGGTATTTCAATTTGGCTCCAATATCTTCTCTGTATTCATGTGCAGTATGTAAACTTTGTTGCAAACAACGTTTGTAGTATTTTAGACACCACTAAATGTATTTACAATAGTAATACTTCTTGCGGAAATATTGGGTGATAAATAGAAAATAAGGTTCCCACACCAAATAGTTGTTGAGAATCGGATGAATTTGCTGTGACGTAACAGGCTTGACTAACGCCTTTCCAAATGCACACAATAGATAAGTCTGATACACAAACGTTATTTGGGAAGCAAACTCAGTTTTGACTATGTATCTAGAAGAAAGGGAAAAAAACATATTTTTCATACAATGTTGTAGACAAATTTTCTGATAAATTTGAAGAGAGTAAATGAAGCTAAAATGGTATGAGTTTGAATCAACAAAATGAACAAACCAAAATAAAGTTGGTACCTGGAACTATTCCTAAAGAAGATAAAGAAAGGTATGGCAATAATTGTTTAAAATGTTAAAATATCTAAAACAGAAAAAAATTGGGCATGTATGAAAGCATTGGGCACGTACAAGAAGCACACCATAAAAATAAATGGTTAATTTTTCAATTTAATAATCATTGGTAAGTGTAAAGAAAATAGTAAAGATTCATTCATCAAATGATTCTTAAATTACACATGAACTTGAAAATGTTAACACTATTTACATTGTTCTGTATTTTGATACACTGATGTCAATAACAAACCTGGCAGTTTAGCCTTAATAGCCAGCGCATGCATCCTAGAAAACTGGGGAGCCAAATGCCGCAGATCTGTAATTGGCACGCTTCCACAATCTCCGTAGTCACAGAAATACACAACAACAAGATCCTACAAAACATGAAGTATATCTATTAGCATACATTAGCATACTTTTCCTCTCCCTCTATACATACATGTACTTTGTTTTTGCTCTGGATTAGTAATGATTCAGGATTCCTGGTATTAATTTCAAAATAGAGAATATCCTATTGAATATACGAAGAAAAAAATCAAATGATTAGAAGAGTAACACAGTAAGAATATATATGATTACCTCTGGCTCTATAACACTTCTGACTATGGATCTGTAATACTCTCCAAGAAAAAGAGCGCAATAAGCACCTCCAACTTCTGGCATAACTTCTTCGAGCTGGAATGATACATTTATCATCAAAATTTATGAAACTTTAAAGGAAATGACAATGTATTTGAATAAGATTCTAACTATGTTTCGTTTGCATAATACATACGTTGGAATTGTTGCTATAATATTCCCACAGATCCCTTTCTTGTTTGGACAAATCTTCAACTCTCCTAGCACTTGCCAACCCATTCTGCCGCACATGTGTAATTTTCATTACTAACTTGTGTAATTTTGTACCTCATTTGTGTAATTTTTGTACTTCAAATGTGTAGTAATTTGTGTAGTTTTCAACTTTTGATGATGAGGCCCATTGACATGCTTTTTGACATCATATGAGCCACTTTTTGAAGTAGAAAAGTTAGTATTGCACAACTTGCATAGAGCATGATAAGGCGATTTTCCTTCAGTGATATTAGCATCCAAAAGTTTATAATCCGCTCTGAATTTCTGAGCCATGATTACACTAAATATTCTATTAATCCATTATAATTATAAGCACAGCACATGTCAAATATTTTTATCTCCATGCTTCCATGTACATTGACCAATGAGAAAGCAGATCTTAAACTGTTTTTAAGGAAATGGGCTTTTTCCAAAGGCTGTTTGATTCGGCAATGCTGATTGGCCGACAGCATGAGGTGACAAATTTATCAGCCAATCACAAGATGGTTAGGTAAGTTGTACAAAATGGCTGACCAGAGAATATTTTTGCTAATCTGGTTGCAGGCTTTTGTAATTTATGAACATATACAGAAAAAAATATGCATACGCAAAGCAAATATATTGAAGGCCCTAAATGTGTAGTATTTGACTGTTCAGTCGCATTTGTGGTTTAGGGGTCCAAAAATCGTATAAATACGCTTAAATTACACTTGGGTTGGCAGCCCTGATTAACCCTCTTATTGCTTCCAGACGTTTAACGTGCATACCCCTTCCGTGCCGCGACCGGGAAATTATTTTGCGTAAAAAAACATCTTCGATGTTCACAGTTTTGACTGCAATTCGTGTTTATAAGAATTATTGCAGAGCCTAAAATAATAGGAATTTCAACATGCCAATTTGCGTACGTGCATAAAATCGCATGTAGTTACAGATTTTCACCATTAGGTGGTAATTTTACTTGATCTTCATGTTTAAAAAATATCTAAACTAACATTGTAAGCAATCGCCGATTCGAATTTGACAGGCCGGCATCAGATTTTAAACTGCGTAGTATCACAACTTATACTAATCGTGGCAACATTTGGTTTCGGTTACAAACCAACCACAGCATAAATCATCGTATTCTTATAATAGCACACATTTACTCACAATATTTTGCTCCATAAACGCTTGCAAACATGACGATACTAAATGTCAGCCACTCAATTTTCATTTCTTGAAGTCCGATTGTAAGTGTCAATTGTTTCGTAAGACATATTACTTCTTCGACGTCCACACTTGATCAATAGTTTGCCAATCCCCTCTCTTGTCATCCGGATTATAAGATATAATTAGATGAGGCACGGGAGACAAATAATACTAAGATTTTTGACCAAAAATATGAGAACCTGGTCAGCGGCCATGACAGGTCGGTAATCGCTGATTGGTCAAAAACAGCGCACAGCCTCTATCAAGCGTGCGGCGTTATGTCAGATTCATAAAGGCACTAACTATATCGAGGCTGATTGCATTGTAGCATAAATCAAATGCGTTTCACAGCGATTTGAGCCAAGAATACTACGTGACAAAGGTTGGGTTATATGGCCTTGAGAGTCTAGTTCTTCATTTTATTTCAGTGTCAATGTAAAGATGGTGAGAAGACGATTCCATCCATATATCACATGCCGTGGTTTATTGCAGACAAATACGAGTATTTGAGGCTTCAAATTTGTAATGGAAAGTAGTGTGTAATATATCGGCAAATAAACGTGCTTACAAATAAAATAGAAATATTATCATAATCCTCTTTATTTCTCGGGAAATCAACATGGAAATGTAGAGGTCAGGCGTTTGTTGTTGTTAAAAACGTGAATATGAAACTTAACTCCCCGGTATTTTGACAGGAAATCACTCATCAAACATGACCGTTTTTTCCGTTTTGTGGTCGCTATATTGCGCCCACGGCACTGAGGGGTAATAAAACGCTCCGCTTCCCGCTAGCGCGAATTTCACTGTAGCCAATTTGGCTAAAGGGCTCTCAAAAGTTTTAGCCAAATGCAAAACCTTTTAGCCAAATCTAAATTTCAGGAATTTTGATACCAGTTAATATTCTTTAAGCATGAATGTATAAATGTTGATATGACGTTTGCTCTTTCAGACACATTTTTGTTTTCTAACCAAGTATATTAAGCAGGCAAAAAAATATGCTGATCAAGGTCAACATTTACGAAGAAACTTCTTATGCTAATAACCACCCAATCGGGAGAAAGTAATTGATAATTTCATGTGGCACATAATTTTCAAAAGTTACTTTTAAGTATTTAGTTTTATAAAAATTCATCAGAAATGACCATCTAAATTGCATGTATTTGTCAATTTTCAATTGTTTATTAATAATTTAAAAATCCAATAATCTTTAGATAATATGAAATGACTGTTTAAAGACCAATCAATTTTATCTATGAATTTTTTTGTGAACTACCATGATGAAATAGCAAAACTGGAAATTGGAATGAATAAATCCAAACAGAATATTTGTCTATCTTCTCATTCTGACTTTGTTGCAAATACAAGTACTTTATTAGCATTCACAATGATACTGATGTTTTAGTTATCTAGATCTATCAGTGGAGTGGAACGTTCTAGCATGGTAATAATCAATAAAGTTTTAGTTCTTCATTGAAACTCGTATTAGCAGACTAGACTAGACTCTACATAGAAGACTTAACCCCCAACCCAACACACACAGTGTTTCACCCGACTGAATAGAAGACTTGACTCCAAAATGGCCGCGCCCATGAAGTTATTTCCGGGTGATGCTGTCTGGGTTTTTTTAAGAAAATATTGTGTAATTTGATGGTTAATCTTACAGATGATTGATCTTAGCCAATTTGGCGAAAGGTAGGAAATATTTTTTAGCCAAAATGCATCAACATTCGCCTATGGCGACTGGCGAATCGAGTAAGCAAGAAGGTATGGTATTTTTAAAGGTGTAATAAATATTAATATATAATTACTGACCTTGCGAAAAGCGCGCCCCGTGTGAATCTCGAATTTCGGACATTTTCTAACCACCAGTGCCGTTTTTGCGCTTCAAACCTATACGCTGCCCCTGCCTTACTACTATTTCAATGTTCCCATAATCACTGTGCGTTTCAATCTCTCTTAATTTACGAGAAAACTGTTCATAAATGTCGAAGTCGACAACGGGTTTCTACGAGACCGCTTACTTCCGGTAAAAACGACTGTCCCGATAATAGTTTCACAACTCCGTTGCTATGACATCGCACGCGTCGGACGTGCGACACGACTACGTGTAAAGGCGAACAATTTACACGCACAATTAATCAAAATTAACCAGAATTTTCCTCCAACGGAAAGCACGGAACGGTACATATCGTACATAACGCCCCCCGCCTACTGAAACCAAAACCGCACGACTGTTGAGATTAATCGTCGTGCTGTTATAAATTGATGGACTATCCATTTGCGTCCGTAGGACGCGGGCCGGCTAGTATATATAATTACTGAACTTGCTTCGAAAGCGGCGACCCCGTAGTGAATCTCGAATTTCGGACATTTTTTACCCACCAGTGCCGTTTTGCGGCTCAAAACCTAGACGTTCCCTGCCTTACTACTATTTCAATGTTCCCATAATCACTGTGCGCTTTCAATCTCTCTTAATTTACTGAAAAAACTTCAGTAAATGTCGAGTCGATTAACGGGTTTTCTACGCGACCGCTTTATTTCCGGGTGTCTGCGTAGCGTTCGTAAAAACGACTGTCCCGATAATAGTTTCACAACGGAGCACGGAACGGTACATATCGTACATAACGTCCCCGCCTACTGTTGAGATTAATCGTCGTGCTGTTATAAATTGATGGACTATCCATTTGCGTCCGTAGGACGCGGGCCGCTAGTATTAATAAATATTAAATGTGGAGAATATAAATATTATTTTCTTTACATTTGCAATGGAAAAGGCGGTGTTCATTGATACTGGGCTTTACAGAACAAAATATAATTTTGGCTGAGCATTATCTTTTAAAGAGAATTATAGAACTAACTTAAAAGTAGTTTAATACTGCATAATAAAAGTCTTGCCTACTTGATCGTGTGCATGTAAAGTAAGAAAGATTTTACTTACACGAAAGTCATGTGGAGACCCAACCCAAGTGACATAGACTTCTTCAGAGTCATCAGGCAAAGGTGGTGGATCCAAGTGACATAATCCATGTTTGTCTAACACACTTGCGATTTCCTCAACTTTATCACCATCACCCTTTTCTATACAATATACTTCACAAGCACTCATTTCCTTCGTAGGTGTACGATTAATATCAAGTTTGTTCAAATCTAACACCTCTTCACAAGGTATTAATGGGCTAGGAGTTCTTGGTGGAGCTGGGCTGGTACTTGTTGTCTTACTGACATTTAGGGTGGTAATGTCAGCTTCGCTAACAATAGCCCACTGTCCTTCATCCACAGTTTCTGACATCACATCCAGCACACCCTGGTTGCTTGCCGTGTCCGATTCTGAGGAGATCTCACTGAAAATTAAAATGTTGAAAAAATACATATGAATACTAAAAAGGTAATCTGTACATAAAATTGCACAATTAAAATGCAATAATAGTGCTAGTCCACTCAATTTTGAAACCAATTAATTTTGTTTTAAAAGAACAATTGCTTATCATTCAATGTACTGCAAACTTAAAGTACATTGTAGTTGTGGACTCATGATTTTAGACACTTTTTTAACAAGTATATGTAGCTTAATTTAAGGAGGGTTTTGCATAAGTAAATATCGAGGTGCAATAGTAAGCAAAAAGGTCATCTTAGTACAAGCATTTATATTATCAGTTTAACTAAAATTCAATGACTTTCAAAAGGTTTTTTCAAAATTTTATGTCTCAATAACTCCTTTAAAAATCCCACAACCTTTTAGGGCTCTTAAAAAATATTGATTTCAATGACTTTTCAAGCATCTCTGGGAATCAAACGAATGGTTTTGATCACAGATTGGAGGAGAGGTTGTGAGAGTAATTACTCCTTGTGTGTCCATATATCACACAGGCATTCTCCGAAAAAACAGTGAGGAGCACAATTATTTTTTCTGCATAAGACAACAAAGTGGTACCTTTGCAGTTTCCAAGAAAGTTTTTTGTTTAACACAGAGAACCAATTATTTGATATTTGGTTTGTCCCCAGAAATCATCACAGAAATGAGAATACGATTCAAGTTGTCATTATCACTCTTAGAACTTTTTTATTCAAATAATGTTCAAATGCATTACCTAATGAAAAGATTCTCATTAAGAAGTATTGTGGCAACAGATTCAAGATCATCTTCTTCTTGGTGTTCGTCGCTAGCAAATGTGTATATATCTACTAGAGGCAATTTCTCATCAGAACCTTCTTCCAAAACCTGTTAACAACAATACATTATCTAGTTATTGACTACAGATGTCCCAATTATTAGAACTTTTTTTTTGTTTATCTTACTCATCATTAAAAGTATTTCCAAATCACATGTCCAGGTCATAAAAAAGAAATAAAGAAAAAGTCAGCCTCAACAATCAACATTTGACTCCCTTCTAACTTAGAGTAAATGTACGAACATCCAGTCAGAGAACGCACAGGTTGATTGTGTTGAAAGTACATTTATAATAAAGTATGCAGTATGCTAGAGGGTGAAGCCCAGGCGGTTGCACTCAACATGCGACCACCTCGGCTGGGAATGACAAAATATATATGCCGGAGGAAGGCCTGCTCCCGCAACCTCACTCAATCTGCCACTGGTATGGGCTATTATCAAAGTGTATGTTACTGGCTGTGAAGACAAGATAGTTCGAAACATGATGGCTGTACGTGAAACAATATAACAGATACCTCAAAATGTACTTTTCGCCAGGGAGCCAACAATTCATGCAGCCTTTTCACTTGCTTCACATGACATTTCTGTGTCTTTTGGTGGCAAGTTCGGAATAACACAGCTCATCATCTGAAAATATTTGATAAATGTTTGAATTTGTGATACTATGAGTTTAAATTGTAGAGAATGAAAGTGGAAATTGAACAGGATATGGGTAAAAAAATACGAGTAAATGAGATCCAAAGCAGCGCAATATGGGGAAAAATTCATGCAAAAAACTACACAGTAGGGTAACAAAAATCCTGGCAAGACCACAAATTGAATGAAGTTTAAAGATGTATACAAAAAATGTTGGGAAAAGTTTTTAATCCCTTTGTAAATCCCTCCCCTCAAAAAATGGTCGCCATTGGCCATCTTGCATGGCTTGTCATGTTAACACACAGCTATCGCTACATATATTTAGAACTTTTGCTGTATTTCAACAATTGTAATTTGCTTTACCTTGCAAAAGAAAATTTTGGTAAATGGAATGGGAGCGTTAAACTGAGATAAGTTGAATCATATTAAATCTGCAGTGACAAAAATTGGCACTGGCCAGTCGGCCCGAGGCCAGTACAACGTTGGAAGGGCCAGTAACTTTTTCCAAACATTGGCCCAGACGGCGAACATAAAATTTTAGTCTTGTTTTGATCATATTTGTGGTATTTCAGCTAAAAATTGCCTTCGCGCTTGTGTTTTCTATACATTTAGCCTTACGATTTTTTATTCAGCAGCTTTTGGTTCGCATTTTCAATGGTTTACTGAGTCACATTTTATCACAAAGTGATTTTTTTTCTTCTGATTACAATTATAAATTCAAATAAGTATAATTTGGCTTAATGTCGTTGTGGCTGCCTTTTTACTTTGTTCAAAACCTGTTTAATATGCTTTTAATACGGGCGGCCTGATGACCGACAGGATTATAAAAACGTCCGGGGGCGAGGACATGTCCCCAGACCCCCTTTAGTGATGTTTAGCGACTTCACACACACCAAGGGGGCCAGTAAGGTATCACAAGGGCCAGTGAGCTAAAACACTGGGTCTGTTTGGCCAGTTTGGGCTACTCCCCACTTTTTGTCACTGAATCTGATCAATATTTTGGTATAAAAAATTCTATTTATACACAAATGTCATTATTAATTTGAATAACATTTCAAATAGACAATCTAATCAAATTTCTTTTTATCCACTACCTGATACGGTAACTTTGTCATATATTTTGTTTCTTTGGCAGGCAATCTCAGCTATTGTACGGAAGCCTCTCTACATTGCCATAATCCACAAAGAGAACTTCAACCTGCAATGTATTTGCGTTTAAGAACAGGTATCAATAACACACCTTTTAAATATGATATTACATCAAACACAATAAAACTGTGATAGGGAAGAACCGCAAATCAGTTTGAGACTCTGAATGATGTAGACAGTAGAACACGCTTGCAGAAATCTTATTATTTTCAAACTTAAAAGTTGGCAACATAGACTGGGTGCTACAATATGTATCACTTGCTTGGTAATCTAAAATTGCTGTCAGACTAGGAAATTCTAAAGGCACTTGTAATTATTTTGTCAGGACGAGTGCACTGGGGATTTGGAAAAGCAAACTTTTAATCTCTACTTGGCCAATTTCTGCTTGCCATTATTTTAGCAAGTTTTATTCACTGAAGGTATAATCTTTTAAGTCCATAAACACTTTAAAAAATTGTTTCATTTTTTATATAGGTCTTTCGAATTCTTATAATTGAGAGCACAGTTTAGTTCCGACTCTTCTTTTTACACATTGGGAAAACATCTTTGATATAACCTGCTGCACATATATATATACGATATCGATTACTAATGAACATGATATAGAGATTTAAAAAATGCTGATCATATAATGAAGAGTGAGTATAATCACTCCCCTTCTTGCTTGAGGAAACACTTTTTATAAGTGCCCTATACCACTGAACATTATCTTCATAGTCTTCAAAAGGGCTGCCAACATATCACCAACTTTTGGTTTGTTGATCATCAAGTCTGGCGTGGTCTGTCAGAGATAGATACATGTATATTCATTGTTAATTCCAAAATCTAATATCAATCAAAGATTAATGAGAAATGATAATGCCACATTCATGTCTGGTTTCACGCTTCAATTCAAATCTGTCAAATTTTAAAATGAATCATAACAAGTAGTCGTCGGGAACGCCGTAAATCTCTCCTTCCCCGATCAGGGCATTTCCCTGATCAGGCCATTTTAGGTCAATCAATTTCAAAATTAGTAATTCAAATTCATTGTCATACAAAATGTCAAGTTTGGTGATGATAGGTCATGAAGTCTTCCCAGGAGACAGATAACCACAAATTCGTAATAATTTGTTTTTAAAACATATCATAATTTCATTAAAAGTAGGCCAAAGTACACCAAAATCTAATCAGCTCTGGAGAGTGGTACAGCGAAGCTAGATATGAAGTTTGGTGACGATAGGTCAAATACTTCTCCCTGTAGAGTGGTAACAAGGTTTATTGAGTAATGCTCATAAATTCGTAAAACTATTTCTCGATACTTGCAAAGTTCACATACCTTATAAAGTAGTTGCTATTAATCCTAAGGATAAAGCATGGATGAATAGCCATGTTAAAGCCTTGATCAAAACTAGGAATAAGTGGCATCATAGATATAAGTCAATTCCCAGTGATCATAACCATGGAATTTACTTACAAAAGAGAGCAGAAGCAAATTTTGCAATTAATGATGCTAAAAGCAATTACTATAGTAACCTTCGAGATAAACCAGGAGACAGATAAACACAATTACGTAATAATTAAATCATCGTAACTTCATCAAAAGTAGGCCAAAGTACACCAAAATCTAATCAGCTCTGGAGAGTAGTACAACGAAGCTAACCCCCACATTACACCAGTGGACGCAGTGAAAGACGACGGGCGGAGCCTAAATTTGTGACTCCCACACGTCGCGGGTCACCCCTCTGTAATGCCGTTGGAGCACGCCGTGGCACTCGACATGATAATCCATGTTTGTAAACATTACTTGGAAACGACGGACGTTAGCGACTCTGTACGCAGCCTCCCACGTAAGTCAAATGCAACGTACGGGCCTTATGACAACGCCACAGAGCAAATCCTAAGCCACGGTGTCACCCCAACCACGCACAGAGCCTGCCACAGGGCGAAATCATTAACGCACGCAGTCAAGTTGTCACAACGGGACGGAGCCTTTTTTACATACGAATCAATGGCGCCCCCGACGACGCCCGCTGCCTAACACGCCGGTTGGGTTTCTCGTGACGCTGCCAAACGCAGCGGTATCGCAGCGGGGACGACGGCACAAGACTAGACTAGGCTCGCTACAGATAAAAAGGCGCGAAGCTTTTTTATCTGTACGCCTCGCTTATTAAATTATTCTTACATGTTATACATGTATACATGTGCCCAATTTATTCGAGTATATTTATTTTACACAGCTGAATATTTTTACATTCAATTTTTAAAGGTTTGGTTATTATACATAAGTTTTTTCGATTAAATACAACAGCACACAAAGTCACAATTTCAAAAAATACACATGAGCAAATCACACTGTGCACTCAATTGCTATAAGTGTTTATATTTCATGAGTAGAGTATTCAATTTGAAGTTGCTTCTGAGGAGAAAAATCATATGGCATACCTGACCACCTTCCGAGAGCTCTGACAGCCATTGACAGTCTTTTACTCCTTGAAAATTTTTTATTTAGTCTAGTCCTATTCTACACGCATAGTTATGGGCGTCTTTTGACACTAACTATGCACACTAAATATTCAAATAATTCAAAATAAAAAATAACTGGTTTGATACCTATTTAGGGGTTTTAAAAGCTTAATTTTAACCAAAACATCAGTGTACTTCGTTCGGTGTATTGCTATTTCGAATTGTCTGCGTAGCGTTACCGTCGCGACTGTCCGATAATAGTTTCTAGCGAACGCAGACGGTACATATCGTCCTCGCGTCCCGCCTACTGTTGAGATTGTCGTCGTGCTGTTATAAATTGATGGACTATCCATTTCGTCCGTGGGGCGAACGTAAGTATTAATAAATATTAAATATGGAGAATATAAATATTATTTTCTTTACATTTGCAATGGAAAAAGCGGTGTTCATTGATACTGGGCTTTTACAAGAACAAAATATAATTTTGGCTGAGCATTATCTTTAAAGAGAATTATAGAACTAACTTAAAAGTAGTTTAATACTGCATAATAAAAGTCTTGCCTACTTGATCGTGTGCATGTAAAGTAAGAAAGATTTTACTTACCACGAAAGTCATGTGAGACCCAACCCAAGTGACATAGACTTCTTCAGAGTCATCAGGCAAGGTGGTGGATCCAAGTGACATAATCCATGTTTGTCTAACACACTTGCGATTTCCTCAACTTTATCACCATCACCCTTTTTATACAATATACTTCTAAGCACTCATTTCCTTCGTAGGTGTCGCGATTAATATCAAGTTTGTTCAAATCTAACACCTCTTCACAAGGTATTAATGGGCTAGGAGTTCTTGGTGGAGCATGGGCTGGTACTGTTGTCTTGACATTTAGGGTGGTAATGTCAGCTTCGCTAACAATAGCCCACTGTCCTTCATCCACAGTTTCTGACATCACATCCAGCACACCCTGGTTGCTTGCCGTGTCCGATTCTGAGGAGATCTCACTGAAAATTAAAATGTTGAAAAAATACATATGAATACTAAAAAGGTAATCTGTACATAAAATTGCACAATTAAAATGCAATAATAGTGCTAGTCCACTCAATTTTGAAACCAATTAATTTTGTTTTAAAAGAACAATTGCTTATCATTCAATGTACTGCAAACTTAAAGTACATTGTAGTTGTGGACTCATGATTTTAGACACTTTTTTAACAAGTATATGTAGCTTAATTTAAGGAGGGTTTTGCATAAGTAAATATCGAGGTGCAATAGTAAGCAAAAGGTCATCTTAGTACAAATAGCATTTATATTATCAGTTTAACCAAAATTCAATGACTTTCAAAAGGTTTTTTCAAAATTTTATGTCTCAATAACTCCTTTAAAAATCCCACAACCTTTTAGGGCTCTTAAAAAATATTGATTTCAATGACTTTTCAAGCATCTCTGGGGAATCAAACAAATGGTTTTGATCACAGATTGGAGCAGGAGGTTGTGAGTAATTACTCCTTGTGTGTCCATATATCACACAGGCATTCTCGAGCAGTGAGGAGCACCCATTATTTTTTCTGCATAAGACAACAAAGTGGTACCTTTGCAGTTTCAAGAAAAGTTTTGTTTAACACAGAGAACCAATTATTTGATATTTTGTTTGTCCCAAAATCATCACAGAAATGAGAATACGATTCAAGTTGTCATTATCACTCTTAGAACTTTTTATTCAAATAATGTTCAAATGCATTACCTAATGAAAAGATTCTCATTAAGAGTATTGTGGGCAACAGATTCAAGATCATCTTCTTCTTGGTGTTCGCCGCTAGCAAATATTGTGTATATATATCTACTAGAGGCAATTTCTCATCAGAACCTTCTTCCAAAACCTGTTAACAACAATACATTATCTAGTTATTGACTACAGATGTCCCACTATTAGAACTTTTTTTTTGTTTATCTTACTCATCATTAAAGCATTTCCAAATCACATGTCAGGTCATAAAAAAATAAAAGAAAAGTCAGCCTCAACAATCAACATTTGACTCCCTTCACAACTTAGAGTAAATGTACGAACATCCAGTCAGAGAAACGCACAGGTTGATTGTGTTGAAAGCCATTTATAATAAAGTATGCAGTATGCTAGAGGGTGAAGCCCAGGCGGTTGCACTCAACATGCGACCACCTCACCTCGCTGGGAATGACAAAATATATATGCGGAGGAAGGCCTGCTCCCCAACCTCACTCAATCTGCCACTGGTATGGGCTATTATCAAAGTGTATGTTACTGGCTGTGAACAAGATAGTTCGAAAAATGATGGCTGTCATTGAAACAATATAACAGATACCTCAAAATGTACTTTTTAGGCCAGGAGCCAACAATTCATGCAGCCTTTCACCTGCTTCACATGACATTTCTGTGTCTTTTGGTGGCAAGTTCGAATAACACAGCTCATCATCTGAAAATATTTGATAAATGTTTGAATTTGTGATACTATGAGTTTAAATTGTAGAGAATGAAAGTGGAAATTGAACAGGATATGGGTAAAAAATACGGTAAATGAGATCAAAGCAGCGCAATATGGGAAAAATTCATGCAAAAAAACTACACAGTAGGGTAACAAAAATCTGGCAAGACCACAAATTGAATGAAGTTTAAAGATGTATACAAAAATGTTGGGAAAAGTTTTTAATCCCTTGTAAATCCCTCCCCTCAAAAAAATGGTCGTCATTGGCCATCTTGCATGGCTGTCATGTTAACACACAGCTATCGTTTACATATTTAGAACTTTTGCTGTATTTCAACAATTGTAATTTGCTTTACCTTGCAAAAGAAAATTTTGCAATGGAATGTGGAGCGGTTAAACTGAGATAAGTTGAATCATATTAAATCTGCAGTGACAAAAATTGGCACTGGCCAGTCGGCCCGAGGCCAGTACAACGTTGGAAGGGCCAGTAACTTTTTCCAAACATTGGCCCAGACGGCGAACATAAAATTTAGTCTTGTTTTGATCATATTTGTGGTATTTCAGCTAAAAATTCGTCTGCGCTGTGTATTTCTATACATTTAGCCCACGATTTTTTATTCAGCAGTTTTTGGTTCGGCATTTTCAATGGTTTACTGGAGTCACATTTTATCACAAAGTGATTTTTTTCTTCTGATTACAATTATAAATAAATTCAAATAAGTATAATTTGGCTTAATGTCGTTGTGGCTGCCTTTTTACTTTGTCTAAACCTGTTTAATATGCTTTAATACGGCGTCTGATGACCGATTAGATTATAAACATTCTGGGGCGAGGACATGTCCCCAGACCCCCTTAGTGATGTTTAGCGACTTCACACACTCGCAGGGCCAGTAAGGTATCACAAGGGCCAGTGAAGATTTCAAAACACTGGCCCGTCTGGCCAGTTTGGGCTACTCCCCAATTTTTGTCACTGAATCTGGATCAATATTTTGGTATAAAAATATTCTATTTATACACAAAATGTCATTATTAATTTGAATAACATTTCAAATAGACAATCTAATCAAATTTCTTTTTATCCACTACCTGATACGGTAACTTTGTCATATATTTTGTTTCTTTGGCAGGCAATCTCAGCTTACTGTACGGAAGCCTCTCTACATTGCCATAATCCACAAAGAGAACTTCAACCTGCAATGTATTTGCGTTTAAGAACAGGTATCAATAACACACCTTTTAAATATGATATTACATCAAACACAATAAAACTGTGATAGGGAAGAACCGCAAATCAGTTTGAGACTCTGAATGATGTAGACAGTAGAACACGCTTGCAGAAATCTTATTATTTTCAAACTTAAAAGTTGGCAACATAGACTGGGTGCTACAATATGTATCACTTGCTTGGTAATCTAAAATTGCTGTCAGACTAGGAAATTCTTAAAGGCACTTGTAATTATTTTGTCAGGACGAGTGCACTGGGGATTTGGAAAAGCAAACTTTAATCTCTACTTGGCCAATTTCTGCTTGCCATTATTTTAGCAAGTTTTATTCACTGAAGGTATAATCTTTAAGTCCATAAACACTTTAAAAAATTGTTTCATTTTTATATAGGTCTTTCGACCTTCTTATACTTGAGAGCACAGTTTAGTTCCGGGACTCTTCTCTTTACACATTGGGAAAAAACATCTTTGATATAACCTGCTGCACATATATATATATATATATATATCAATTACTAATGAACATGATATAGAGATTTAAAAATGCTGATCATATAATGAAGATGATGAGTATAATCACCTCTCTTGCTTGAGGAAACACTTCCTTTATAAGTTTTCTATACCACTGAACATTATCTTCATAGTCTTCAAAAGGGGCTGCCAACATATCACCAACTTTTGGTTTGCTGATCATCAAGTCTGGCGTGTTGGTGGCACATTACACCAGTGGACGCAGTGAAAGACGACGGGCGGAGCCTAAATTTGTGACTCTGCCACGTCGTGGTCACCCTCTGTACGTCGTTGGAGCACGTCGTGGCACTCGATATGATAATCCATGTTTGTAAACATTACTTGGAAACGACGGCGCAAGGACTCTGTACGCAGCCTCCCACGTAGTCAAAATGCAACGTACGGGGCCTTATGACAACGCCACAGAGCAAATCCCAAGCCGACGGTGTCACCCCAACCACGTACAGAGCCTGCCACAGGGCGAAATCACAACGTACGCAGCCGTTGTCACAACGGACGGAGCCTTTTTTTTTACATACGAATCAATGGCGCCCGGCGACGTCCGTTGCCTAACACGCTGTCGGTTGGCGCCGTACGCTGCCAAACAACAGCGCCACGCAGCGGTATCGACGGCGCCGCACTAGACTAGGCTCCGCGCGTATAAAAGGCGCGGCGAGCTTTTATCTGTACGCCCGTTTATTAAATTATTCTTACATGTTATACATGTATACATGTGCCCAATTTATTCGAGTATATTTATTTTACACAGCTGAATATTTTACATTCAATTTTTAAAGGTTTGGTTATTATACATAAGTTTTTTCGATTAAATACAACAGCACAAAGTCACAATTTCAAAAAATACACATGAGCAAATCACACTGTGCACTCAATTACATAAGTGTTTATATTTCATGAGTAGAGTATTCAATTTCCAGTTGCCGAGGAGAAAAATCATATGGCATAATTGACCACCTTCCGAGAGCTCTGACAGCCATTGATGAGTCTTACTCCTTGAAATTCTATTTAGTCTAGTCCTATTCTACACGTATACATGGGCGTCTTACCACTAACTATGCACACTAAATATTCAAATAATTCAAAATAAAATAACTGGTTTGATACCTATTTAGTGTAAGCTTAATTTTTACCACATTTGTTTTCAATAAATAATCGGAACCACACACCCTTTTCTTCAAATTAACACAAACAAATAAAATTAGTGGCAGTTAAATGCATACCATAACACGTGCCCATCTGTATAGCTAGAAACAGTGACCATATACTAATATCATATATTGATAATCGTTACAGGTAGGCCTATTTATTTCACACACACAGAGGCAACATTGGTCACGTTCATTCATCAGTTGGGTACCATTTTCTGCTTCTGAAACTATCCACAGTGTATTGTGGGATTGTATAGCGTGATTTGCTAACAATTTCGTTTCAATTGAATATCTAAACCAACATATGCTACCCACGTGATATGCAATCGCATGAGGCGGAGTTGATGACCATATAGACGCCTATGTTGCACAATTCTATGGTTAGAATGAATAAAAAAAAACATTGAAAAAAGGGAGCTTTTTCAGAGCATAAAGATTCCTACTTAATTGCGAAACTGTCATTAACTTCAGCGTAATTAGGTAGAAATCTATAGACCACAAACAGTCAGGTGGTAACACGCTGCCAGCTAAGTATGGACAGAATACAGAACAAAGAGAATAGCACTTCACCGGGTTCTTCGTCTTCGTCATCAGCATCTTCTAGATCGGATGGAACGTGAACTTGTAGGTGACCAACATCTGCTTGAGGTGGATGGTTTGCTAGTTGGTTTGGTGCATAATTAAGTCCAGCATTTTGACCTTGACCAGCAAGGTGCAGTATTAATATATTGTGTGTATTCCTGTGAATGTCTATCATAACATTCAGTGCTAGTCTCATACGCACCAAATCCTCAAATGCAGGGATTGACATATTCCCAAATTTTTATGAAATTTCTTGAAAAATATACACACATACGTCCACTACACTGCGAGGGGTACCAAATGAAGTGGAATCTTCTCGTTTTGGTCATTTATATATGGTCACCATGGGCCCTCTGTCCAGCGCCACTGACAGCGAAGGACGTCCTCACAAACGCTGCCCACGTCGTACGTAGACTACGGACAAAACGCACCGCTTCGTTGTATCATCGCAAACGGAGGGCATATATTGCCCACACCAACGGCGGACGCAGCCAAATAACGACGTCCGTCGAGAACACCAATAGAAACTCATAGTAAAACCAACCCCGTACGGCGCCTCCGTACGTTGCGAAATGCTCTGCCCTTCACGCAAAACAGAGCCAAATGACTACGGTCTTGATATATCATGAGTATCATGAGACGTCCGCACACGCCTGGCAGAGCCCATACGGAGCCCACACGGAGCCTGAACGGAGCCAATTTACGCTGGCCGCAGCTGAAATACTCCTGACAGAGTGGACGACGTACAGAGGATTTTACGACGCCACGCCGCCCAAACAGAGCCAAAATCAGCCAAACGTCGCCCAAACGTCGCATTTCCTCCGTCCGTTGCCTCCGGCCGCAGGGGATTATCCACCGATCAATACTCATGATTCTGCCCGGAGGGGAGGCTCCGACCTTTTTTCCAGCCCTTCGTGGATTCGACGGACGGATCGCAAACAGAGTCCAAAAATCCGTACGGATTTGGTCGACGTTGCGGGACTTTGTCATTTTTTGCCATTTTTTTCGAAAATCCGCCCGGAGCCTGCTTGGTGTAATGGGGGCCAAAATCTAACAAGTAGTCGTCGGGAACGCCGTAAATCTCCCCCTTCCCCGATCAGGCCATTTCCCGATCAGGCCATTTTTGAAAAGTAGGCCAAAGTACTCAAATATCAAATCACATGAGGAGAGTGACATAGTCATACAAAATGTCAAGTTTGGTGATGATAGGTAATAAAGTCTTCCCAGGAGACAGATAAACACAAATTCGTAATAATTTGTTTTTAAAACACATCGTAAAGTAGGCCAAAGTACACCAAAATCTAATCAGCTCTGGAGAGTAGTACAACGAAGCTAAATATGAAGTTTGGTGACCTTAGGTCAAATACTTCTCCCAGTAGAGTGTTAACAAGGTTTATTACGTAACGCTCATAAGTTCAAAAGTAGGCCAAAGTACACCAATATCAAATCACGTGAGGAGAATGATATAGACATACCAAATGTCAAGTTTGGTGATGATAAGTCATAAACTGTTCCCAGGAGACAGATAAACACAATTACGTAATAATTTGTTTTTAAAACACATCGTAATTTCATCAAAAGTAGGCCAAAGTACACCAAAATCTAATCAGCTCTGGAGAGTAGTACAACGAAGCTAAATATGAAGTTTGGTGACCATAGGTCAAATACTTCTCCCTGTAGAGTGTTAACAAGGTTTATTACATAACGCTCGCAAGTTCAAAAGTAGGCCAAAGTACACCAATATCAAATCATGTAAGGATAGTGATATAGACATACCAAATGTCAAGTTTGGTGATGATACGTCATAAACTGTTCCCAGGAGACAGATAAACACAATTACGTAATAATTTGTTTTTAAAAACACATCGTAACTTCATCAAAAGTAGGCCAAAGTACACCAAAATCTAATCAGCTCTGGAGAGTAGTACAACGAAGCTAAATATGAAGTTTGGTGACCATAGGTCAAATACTTCTCCCTGTAGAGTGTTAACAAGGTTTATTACATAACGCCGTAAAGTTCAAAAAGTAGGCCAAAGTACACCAATATCAAATCATGTGAGGATAGTGATATAGACATACCAAATGTCAAGTTTGGTGATGATACGTCATAAACTGTTCCCAGGAGACAGATAAACACAATTACGTAATAATTTGTTTTTAAAAACACGTCGTAACTTCATCAAAAGTAGGTCAAAGTACACCAAAATCTAATCAGTTCTGGAGAGTAGTACAACGAAGCTAAATATGAAGTTTGGTGACCATAGGTCAAATACTTCTCCCTGTAGAGTGTTCACAAGGTTTATTACGTAACGCTCGTAAGTTCGTCAAAAGTAGGCCAAAGTACAAACAAATTTTTTTGAGAGGTACTTTTTTCCTCAAACAAGACATATTAAATTTGCAAATCAATAGCTCCAGTAGTCTTCGAGTTATCAGCCTGTTTATTTCGGACGCACGCACGGACAGACAGAAGCAAAGCAAGAAATCCCCCTTCGGATTCGTCCGGGGAGATTTAATCAGGTCTGGAGAGTAGTACATCGAAGCTACATATGAAGTTTGGCGACAATCGGCCAAATACTTCTCCCTAAAGTGTGGTAACAAGATATTTGTACCGAAGGTCATAAGTTCGTCAAAAGTAGGCCAAAGTACAAAAAAAAATTTGAGACATACGATTGTCCTCAAACTAAACATATTTAATTTTCAAAGCAATAGCTCTTATGGTGTTCAAGTTATAAGCTTTTAAGCATGTCGACGCCGACATACATACGGACAGCACTAAAGCTAGAAATCTCCCCTCGGACTTCGTCCGGGGAGATTTAAAAATGTCACGCAATACAGGTGGTCGCCTTCCCACTTGGCAAGTCATCAGTGTTATTTTTCTTTACAGTTGATACATAAATAATATCATTTATTTCTACTCAAATATTCTATTTTATATGGAACCATCC
>CM032666.1:47340785-47411712 GCA_019095985.1 Streblospio benedicti | reverse complement strand
TTTAATATATGTAACACCATATCCAACAAATTCAGAACTCAACCTGAGGCATGGTGCTGACAATCTGGCTGTTATGGTCACTTTGGAATGCACTGTCCTCAGCACAAACTGGCCGGTGCCTGAACTCTCCGTTTAGCATGACGCCGTCTTTTAGACTCCTGGCTGTATGTTAATTTGCCTATCTCGCACATTCCGCCCGGACGATTTTCATGACGGCGTCGTATAAACCGGAGCATTTTCTCTCCGTTTCTTGGAAATGTTTACAAACCAAGATTATCAAATTCCGAATACATAGCAGGACGGAATGAACATATTCCGGGGAGGGAATAAAAAGAGTGGATCCGCCCGGAAGCTTCCAAATTCTGGGCCAAATAAAATGGGGGGTAATTTGAGCATCACGGCTAAAAAATCAGGTCATGGCCCTTTGCCTACGTAGACCGAGATGAGACATCCAAAGATGCACATTTTCACTAAAAATTATGTTGTCACTTATAGCCAGGGTATAAAAAGCCTACCCGGCAGCCCGGTGCCGGCTGATTTTGGCCCGGGCCGGCTGGTTTCTAAAGTTCACGGCCCAGTGAGTAGGCCATTTTAAGGGAGTTCTCAATATTAATGTAATTAAGGGCCGTACACTTTTTGTCTGGGTAGGCTACGTTTTGAAGTTGCCGGCCCTGTGTTGCGTGAACAAATTTTGATGTTTCATACCCTGTTATAGCACATGCAGAGCTTTCCATATGACTAATATAAATATGAATATTAAAATGGAAAAAATGATAGTTACGGTAATTGGGACAAATGATATCCTAGCATAAGAAATGATATAATTTTGAGATTGTTTAATGCCAAAGTTTAATGTTAAACAGCTCATTTTTCATTTTTCACATAGTTAATGGATCTTAATGGATTGCTATTACTTTGGTATATAAAACTAATCTTAAGTATTCCAATGATTCCATACAATATGTTTTAACATACAAGCACCATGTTTGTTATGTAGGAAACCATAGTTACTGCAGAAAAGCTTGTCGTATTTTTTAACAGTTATTGTTATTTTTCTCCAGATTAAAGTTGTAGCAGCAGACGTGCAGTTAGACAACATGACAAAATAGCTGAAGTTGCGACATCTAGATTTCAATTGATACGGCTGGCAACGGCAAGTGTCATTCGGCTTCATATAGTTTTCTATTGGGCAAACCCATACTGACGCATAAAGTAGACTTAAAAAAGGACATACGGCAGCTAATATGATAATACACACTGTTGGTTTATAATATTTTATATGGCAGATTTGCGATATGGCAGACATCTGTTGCAATGGCTTTTCTGCCAAATATTTAATTGATTTTATATAGTAGAGGATTTAATCAGACAAAATAGAACTTTTTCTGCAAGTCGTGCAAAGGTTTTTGGCAGGGAAGTACCTTAAGGCAAAAAGAAATGATTTTTCCACGGACACAAGTCAGATCAACCCCCGTATTTAAATTATGCGCGATTTTTCCAAAATGGCCACCAGGCATATTGTAAAAAATTGTTTTTTATTTTTTAAGCTGCATTGATATATATGTATTTGGGGTTAACAGGGTCACTGATTGCATTTCCAGCATCATTTTAATGATTTGACCTTTATCTTGACCTTCAAATCCAAGATGGCTGCCACTTACTATGTGTATGTTTATCAATTTTACTTTTTGAACTTACATCAATGTGTAATACCTTGGCTTTAGGGTTTAAAGGGTGTCACTGATTCCATTTTCAGCATCATTTTTATCCTCTCCCTCCATGCAGCAGAATGTCAGAATATGTCAGAATATGTAAAACCATAGCCGTTTTGCATGTCACAAGGTAAAAGTGCCCTTTTTACTACTATTTCAATGTTCCCACAACAGTCCCTTTCCATTGAGACTAGTCAAGTCCATATAACACATGCTTCATAACATTCCAGTTGGAATGATGAGGTTTTTTTCTGTGGATGGCCAACTGGTCTAAACGTTTGTCGATTATGTTTCACAGTCTTGGTGAAATGAATCCTATCAAACACAGTTAATTAAAAAAGAAATGTGGCATCATTGGCCAGCCATCTTGGATTTGAAGGTCAAGATAAGGTAAAATCATTAAAATTATGCTAAAAATAGAATCTGTGACCCCTGTAAACCCTTAAGCTCCAGGTTTACAGACTATCGATTTGCGTTCAAAAAAAAAAAAAAATGTAAACTTCATGGTAAATGAAGTGGCAGCCATCTTGATTTGGAGGTCAAGATGAGGTCCAAATCATTAAAATTGCTGAAAATGGAATCAGTGACCCCTCAGAATATCCCTAAAGCCCATCTATTACACATCGATGTAGGTTCAAAAATAAAAAATACAAACTACATAGGGTAAATGGGCAGCCATCTTGGATTTGAAGGTCAAGATAAGGTCAAATCATTAAAATAATACTGGAAATGGAATCAGTGACCCTTTAACCCCAACATTTCATGTATTACACATCAATGTAGATGAAAAAAAAAAATATAATTTTTTTTTGTCGGCCATTTTGGAAACGCGCATAATTTGGATACGGGGTTTGATCTGACTTGTGTCCATGAACAAATCATTTTGTTTTGCCCTAAGGTACTTTCCTACCAAAAGGGAACCTTTGCATCATGATTTGCAGAAAAAAGTTGATTAAATCCTCTACTAAGTAATATTGTTTTGGCAGCCCCCAGCCAAAATTCCATAGTTCAAAACCAGTGGCTTCTTTGTCAGTTACTTATAGTCAGAATTCATATGCAGATTAGTGTGGAAACCATTCTGAAATGACATGGAGCATATTTTTTTCTGCATCAAAAGCCCCCTCTTGTGATTCTTGAGATTATAAAAGAATAAAATGTAGTTCCAAAGAAAGAAAAATAAATATCCTGTTATTTTAATTATATATATATAGGTAAAACATTTTTTTTTACAGATCTACATTGTACTTTGTCATTCTGATTGGTTTAGTTTACATAAAAGTGAACACTTACATAAAATGACTTTTTTAGTCTGGGAGAGTTGCATTTTAAACAAGTCTAAATGGCATTGGAGTACCAGTACCATTATTGAACTGCAGTTTGCGTATATAATTTTGATTTCGTCACACATTACGTATCACTTGAGCACTAGCCATTTGTATGCACTTATAACTACCTAATCCCCATTGAAATGGCCGTAGATCTGACAAAAAAGGCATTTCATTCCAATAATTTCATTTTTACATTCATTACCAGATTTTTTGTTATTGTCACGAAAATATTACTCTATGAACAGCCCTTCAGCACATTAACTTGATGTTAATACTTTAATTAATCCATTGAATTTTAAAACCTGTTCTTCTTTCAAAAGAAGGGCAAAATAAAATTGTTTGTTGTTTGCATTATAAAAATGGTACATTGTTTATCATCTAGTTTTGGAGAAGCTGTTGCAAAATGAGATTTGATGAAACAAATTTGCATCATTTTTAAACATTCTTTAACAAAGAACAACATTTTGAATACCAGTTGTGTAAACATAACTGCCTGAGGTTGTGGATAAACTGTACATGAAAACTAAGATGGCATCTAAAATTATTTACAATTTAATACATGGAATATTTGACCAATCGTGATATTGGCTATGTTCATACAAATGGCAATACTGCAAAAGTCCTGTTTGAAACACATAACAGTCAGACAACAGAACATTTTCATCAATGGGAAAAAATACAAGGTGCACATGAATAGTGGTGTTTGTCTGGAAAATTCCGAGATCGTCGGTTTGAATAATGTCATGTTAAACTTTCATTTCATGACCTGCAAACGGACATACACGTTGATGGGACAATGTTTTTGGGTCATTAACCTGCAAGTCATAAATGAAGCAACAAAAAGGATGTTTGGGGTGGTCTAATTTCGGCAGGTGGCCGACTTAACCCACATGGTGGAATAGATCATTCACAATGCCAAAAATAATGGCCATGAAATAAATCATAATCTAGTGAGTGACAAGAGTCTGCCCAATATGCATTGAATATTTCACACTGCATCTTTAACTCAGACGGAAAATACACATTAATATTTTTGTGTACAGGGCCTCTTATAGCTGTCATTTATTGCACAACCAGTCTAGCATTTTTAATCGATCTTTTATATAATTATTGACCAGCACTGTTTAATTGATTTTATTTGACGCTTAGTACACCACACAGTATTGGAATTTTTGACAATTTGTTTGAGAAAACCAAGAAAAAAGAAATAATTAACTTGGATAAAGTCCCCCAAATAAAATTGAAAAGCTAATATTGTTAGTAAAAAGACCCGACAGAGTGTGTATGATTATTCCATGAAAGACCACAGCAACAAACAATTCATTGATAACCAGTACCTTCAATGATTCAGTATCGCCAATATATAAACTATCTGAAAAAATAATCAATTGAGATAAAGATTTTTTAATACATTCAAGGAAAATCGCCAGTGAAAATGGTTGCAAAATCGCGTGTGTGTGAACACCAAATCGCCCATCGCCTCATCGCCGTCATTTGGGTATCCAAGCATGTGGTGAATCCGCTATATATTGGCTGATTATTGATTTATAGCAGTATCATCTATTACCAAGAAGTGGTTACATTTTTTTGGAGCCGATGTGTCTGAGTTTGTGGTTATAGAATATTGATTTTAATGGTGCATTCAAATAGTAATAAGAATGTGATTCACTAGTAAAATGGACCTAATAATGGGCCCAAATGGCAGCAATAATTTTTACATTTTTACCCATTACTACCTTCCCTTGGGGGTGGAGGGTCATGAAATTTACAATTTCTTGTCTCCTTACCCTACAGATGCTACATACAAAATTTGGTTAAGATTGGCCCAGCAGTTTTTGAGATGTTAACGACGGATGACGCAGATTGAAGGGACGCAAACCCATAGCAGTAATAGGTCACCTGAGTAAATACTCAGGTGACCTAATAATACTGAAATGGAATCAGTGACCCCGTTAACCCCAAATTTCATGTATTACACATCAATGTAGCTTAAAAAATAAAAAACATAATTATTGTCCGGCGGCCATTTTGGAAAACGCGCATAATTTGGATACGGGGGTTGATCTGACTTGTGTCCATGGACAAATCATTTTCTTTTGCCCTAAGGTACTTTCCTGCCAAAGCAAACCTTTGCATCATGACTTGCAGAAAAAAAGTTGATTAAATCCTCTACTATTATGCAATATTGTAGCCTGGCAGCCCTGGGCCAAAAGTCCCCCCTTAGTTCAAACCAGTGGCTTCTTTGTCAGTGCCATTTATAGCCAGAATTCATATGCGGATAGTGTGAAAACTAGCATGAATGACGTGGAGCATATTTTTTCAGACAAAAGCCCCCTCTTGTGATTCTGAGATGAGAAAAGAATAAAATGGTTCCAAAGAGCAGTGAATAAATATACTGTTATTTTAATTATATATATAGAAACGATTTTTTTTACAGATCTACATTGTAATTTTTGTCATTCTGATTGGTTTAGTTTACATAAAAGTGAACACTTACATGAAAAAATGACTTTTTTTAGTCTGGGAGAGTCAGACATTTTAAACAAGTCTAAATTGGAGATTGAGTACCAGTACCATGATTAGAACTGCAGTTTGTTTATAATTTTGATTTGCTCACACATTACTGTATCACTTGAGTGACTAGCCATTTGTATGCAATTCATGGTACCTAATCCCCAATTTAATGATGTAGATCTGACAAAAAAAATGGCATTTCATTCCAATAATTCTCATTTTTACATTCATTACCATTTTTTAGTTATGATCGAAAATATTACTCCATGAACTTGCTGTCAGCACATTAACTTGATGTTAATACTTATATTAATCTCTCGTGTATTTGAAACCTGTTCTTCATGTATGCACAAAATAAAATTGTTTGTTGTTTGCATTATAAAAATGGTACATTGTTTAATAACTTTATTTATAAATGTTTATGTTACATATTGAATTGTCAAACAATTCTGCATCATTTCAAACATTCATAACAAAAATACAACCAATACAATGTAGTGGTAAAATAACACAAATTTACAAACATAAACTGTACATGAAAACTACTTAAAACTTCAGAATAATTACAAAAGTAATACATGGAATATTTTTTATGCACGGAATATTGCATATGTTCATACTAAATGATAATACTGCAAAATCATATTGATACACATAATAATCAGCACCAATTTTTTTAAATGGAAATAATACAATCAATATCTGCAATTCTTCATTGCGGTAAAAATTATGAGATCAAAGTTTGATAACTCATGTAAACTCATTCAGTACTATCACATAAACATACCATGTTGATGGGACATTGCCAATTGGGTCATTCCCTTAACAATTTCCTAACCAAAACAATGCTTTTGACTGCCAGTCACATTTCCCATCAATTCTTATAACTTAACTGTACATGGTACTTAATAGATCAGTCACAATTTTTAAAATAATGGCCAGGCTAGTGAGTGAACATATGCCCAATATGCATTGAGCTATTTTACGTTGTAATTTTTAACTCAGACGCTAAACCTTCTTGTATTAATATTTTGTGAATGAACGCTTGTCCTGTTTGTTGACCAACGCGAGAGTTTATAAGTGTCATTGTTAAGTACCCAGACATGTCAGGATTGCCACAACGAGCAGATGTATGTTTTTGATTGAGTACCAATTCTTCAAAGCGCTTGTTTGAATCTTCCCTCCAAACCGTATCACATGGCTGAATAGCTGAAATGGAATAAAATATTATAGACAACTTATTTTCAATATTTGATAATAGAACATAAATTTTAAGTGTCTAGGGGGAGGGTTATAGAATTATGAACCCCAAGTGAATTTCCAACATCTACTCGTTGCATCCAGAATGCCAGAATATGGTACACTTCACTTTGTATATCCCTAATTAATTCAGAAGGAAAATAAGCCCAAATTCTCCAGATAATCCACATTTTACCAAGTTCTACTGTTTCAGTTGCTATTTTGTGGATGTGAAATGAAGGTATCACATATTGTGATTTTTAAGCAAGTATGTGGTATTATATATACAGTCTACAACTATCCTTTTGTGCTAGTTTTTATAAGCTCACATTGATAGCCTTTCGGACCTTCCCGGTCCTTCTTCAGTCTGCCAACTGCCTAATCGTCACGTGATCGTGGTGTGACAAAGCAGGAAAGAAGAAAGACCGGACGGACGAGACAAAGAAGACGATGGTGGGAATACCATATGTGAAGGACTTGTCGGAGGCGGTGAGAAGGATCATGAGTGGTTATGGATGTAGTGCCTACTTCAAACCGGTGAACACTCTTAGACAGTTACTGGTAGCACCCAAGGATCCAGCCAAGAAAGAAGACGTTTGTGGTGTGGTTTACCAAATTAACTGTGGTGGATCAGGCTCTGAAGGATGTAGTAGCTCCTATGTGGGTGAAACATCAAAGACCCTTAAGACCAGATTTGACCAGCATAGACGCCCCAGCAGCACCTCCTCACACGTCCCCTTACACCTACATCAACCAGACAGAGAGAGCCCATCACATATCCCTGGATAACATCAAGATAATAGATCGTGACCAGAACACTTTTGAAAGAAAGATCAGGGAGGCCATACACATCAGGCGCCTCAAACCCGACCTCAATAAGAACGTGGGGGCCGCCGACCTGCCAGCCATCTACACCAACATCCTACCAGCCTCTGCCGACGACGTCACACCACGATCACGTGATGATTAGGCAGTTGGCAGACTGAAGAAGGACCGGGAAGGTCCGAAAGGCTATCAATGTGAGCTTATAAAAACTAGCACAAAAGGATAGTTGTAGACTGTATATATAATGTAAAAACCTTGTGCAAATGAGTATTCAATATAAAGTATGTGGTAGATATAATTTATGTGACTCTTAGTAAGTTACATGAACATAGAAATTTCTGTAACAAATAACTGCAAAAAAAACCAACATAAATATTCTTCAATTCCCAGTTGCGCGGGACGTGTTGCGCAGTAGAATTAGTCCATACCAAACAGTCCATTGACTACTTTCGGTCGATCGCGTCATTGTAAACTAACACTACTTTAAATATTCTAAGGTAATTTTCATGCTATCACTTATCCTATGTCATTCATGTAAAGTACTTTCTTAATACAATTTTGAGTGAGGATTATGAATCTGTAATCGGATTTTAGTTAACATTGAAATTGACGAAGATATGGGCAGAATACCAGTCTTCATGAAAAAAATGCAGACGACCTGTGAGTGTGTAGGTTGTGAATGATACAAACGTTTTAACTTCACTATTATGAAGAATGCATGCCTCAAATAGCATTCCTAATAGCATTTTGAATGAGGATTATGAATATGTAATCGGATTTTAGTTAGCATAAAAATTGACGAAGTTATGAACAAAAGCCGGTCTTGGTCAAATTTGCAGACAGCCAGTGAAAAAAAAGTTGAAAAACTTCAGTATATTGAAGAATGCACGCTTCAAATAGATGTATTTTTTAATTTTCCAGCGTCTTTCAGTGTAACAACCATCAATGTTGTGTAGAATACACACTTCGAATGATATAGCATTAAATGCGATTTTAAATGGGCTTATAACATATACCGGAAGTACCCATGGTCTTTTGTGTCTCAAAAGTAAATAAAAAGACGAGTACGCAACTTTTCTGCGCAATTGGGAATTGAAGAATTAGTATCAACAGAAACATAAATATTAATATCAACAGACCCTTTCACCCAGATTCATTTACTCTCTTTTTTGTCAGCCAAATATATATGATTGAAATAAAATTGATAAAATTCAACAATACTATAAAATGATTATAATTATCAGGTTCCATGTTGAATGTTAACTAGGTCATACAAAATCACATCTAACAGCTATTTCAATTTGGCTCCAATATCTTCTCTGTATTCATGTGCAGTATGTAAACTTTGTTGCAAACAACGTTTGTAGTATTTTAGACACCACTAAATGTATTTACAATAGTAATACTTCTTGCGGAAATATTGGGTGATAAATAGAAAATAAGGTTCCCACACCAAATAGTTGTTGAGAATCGGATGAATTTGCTGTGACGTAACAGGCTTGACTAACGCCTTTCCAAATGCACACAATAGATAAGTCTGATACACAAACGTTATTTGGGAAGCAAACTCAGTTTTGACTATGTATCTAGAAGAAAGGGAAAAAAACATATTTTTCATACAATGTTGTAGACAAATTTTCTGATAAATTTGAAGAGAGTAAATGAAGCTAAAATGGTATGAGTTTGAATCAACAAAATGAACAAACCAAAATAAAGTTGGTACCTGGAACTATTCCTAAAGAAGATAAAGAAAGGTATGGCAATAATTGTTTAAAATGTTAAAATATCTAAAACAGAAAAAAATTGGGCATGTATGAAAGCATTGGGCACGTACAAGAAGCACACCATAAAAATAAATGGTTAATTTTTCAATTTAATAATCATTGGTAAGTGTAAAGAAAATAGTAAAGATTCATTCATCAAATGATTCTTAAATTACACATGAACTTGAAAATGTTAACACTATTTACATTGTTCTGTATTTTGATACACTGATGTCAATAACAAACCTGGCAGTTTAGCCTTAATAGCCAGCGCATGCATCCTAGAAAACTGGGGAGCCAAATGCCGCAGATCTGTAATTGGCACGCTTCCACAATCTCCGTAGTCACAGAAATACACAACAACAAGATCCTACAAAACATGAAGTATATCTATTAGCATACATTAGCATACTTTTCCTCTCCCTCTATACATACATGTACTTTGTTTTTGCTCTGGATTAGTAATGATTCAGGATTCCTGGTATTAATTTCAAAATAGAGAATATCCTATTGAATATACGAAGAAAAAAATCAAATGATTAGAAGAGTAACACAGTAAGAATATATATGATTACCTCTGGCTCTATAACACTTCTGACTATGGATCTGTAATACTCTCCAAGAAAAAGAGCGCAATAAGCACCTCCAACTTCTGGCATAACTTCTTCGAGCTGGAATGATACATTTATCATCAAAATTTATGAAACTTTAAAGGAAATGACAATGTATTTGAATAAGATTCTAACTATGTTTCGTTTGCATAATACATACGTTGGAATTGTTGCTATAATATTCCCACAGATCCCTTTCTTGTTTGGACAAATCTTCAACTCTCCTAGCACTAATAACCTGAAATGACATTTGCATTTGTAGGAAAACAAGTCTTCAATAACAATGCTGTAAAAAGAGATAAAAGATATAAAAAGGGCATTCTAGTATGCTTGATATCTTTATCATGTAATAAATGTATACACGTATCATTGTTCCCCTGTTAGTGCTAAAATCATACGTTCTTTGATGAAGGAATAAGCAGTATTGTGTAAGAGAATTAACACGCATAGACTTAAAGGTTATGCTCAGTGGCCGAACCAGTGGCGTAGCTACTGTAACACACACAACACAGTGCGTACACATTGATTTATTGATTTTCTACCTTTAAAATGATACATGGATCGCGTAATACAGCATTCACTGTCACTGACTGGCGTGGAAATTTAAAGTTATCTGTTGTCCATTTTAATTTACTTTAAAGATGGACAAACCAGTCAAGTAAAATTAGATTTTCTCATATTTGAATAAAAAAATTATAAAGAAAATGTAATTAAAGTCATTCATAGTTTTGTCAACAGATCGCCCCAAATGCAACCATTTTTACTAATAATTTCAATTCTAATGATTTTTAAATATTTTCTGGGGGGGAATTACCCCCAGACCCTCCCTGATGGGCTTCGTGCCTACGGCAATGTTTTTCAAAATGCAGTTGTGCATACACATCAGCAAAATCCTGCCTACACCACTGCGAACAAATATGCTTGTATGGCATTATGATGTGTTCTGTCCGTTCAGAAAGTTTCTTAAATTTAAACAGTGTATTAAAGTATGGAGAGAAATTTAAATACCACACAATGAGAGGTCAGTATAAACCCAACATAACACGTGAAGGCGAGAAATGCCAACCGAATGATTTTTGGCAGACGTAACTTGGACTGTGCACGTTAGAAGCCTCCTATCATACCAATGTTAAGCGTGACGTCTGCCATTTGAATTGCACTATACGTCTGGCAAAAATCATTCGGTTATGCAATATCACACGACCTTATGTTTTAGTAAGCAAGAAGGTATGGTATTTTTAAAGGTGTAATAAATATTAATAAATATTAAATGTGGAGAATATAAATATTATTTTCTTTTACATTTGCAATGGAAAAGGCGGTGTTCATTGATACTGGGCTTTACAGAACAAAATATAATTTTGGCTGAGCATTATCTTTTAAAGAGAATTATAGAACTAACTTAAAAGTAGTTTAATACTGCATAATAAAAGTCTTGCCTACTTGATCGTGTGCATGTAAAGTAAGAAAGATTTTACTTACACGAAAGTCATGTGGAGACCCAACCCAAGTGACATAGACTTCTTCAGAGTCATCAGGCAAAGGTGGTGGATCCAAGTGACATAATCCATGTTTGTCTAACACACTTGCAATTTCCTCAACTTTATCACCATCACCCTTTTCTATACAATATACTTCACAAGCACTCATTTCCTTCGTAGGTGTACGATTAATATCAAGTTTGTTCAAATCTAACACCTCTTCACAAGGTATTAATGGGCTAGGAGTTCTTGGTGAAGCTGGGCTGGGACTTGTTGTCTTACTGACATTTAGGGTGGTAATGTCAGCTTCGCTAACAACAGCCCAATGTCCTTCATCCACAGTTTCTGACATCACATCCAGCACACCCTGGTTGCTTGCAGTGTCCGATTCTGAGGAGATCTCACTGAAAATTAAAATGTTGAAAAAATACATATGAATACTAAAAAGGTAATCTGTACATAAAATTGCACAATTAAAATGCAATAATAGTTCTAGTCCACTCAATTTTGAAACCAATTAATTTTGTTTTAAAAGAACAATTGCTTATCATTCAATGTACTGCAAACTTAAAGTACATTGTAGTTGTGGACTCATGATTTTAGACACTTTTTTAACAAGTATATGTAGCTTAATTTAAGGAGGGTTTTGCATAAGTAAATATCGAGGTGCAATAGTAAGCAAAAGGTCATCTTAGTACAAATAGCATTTATATTATCAGTTTAACCAAAATTCAATGACTTTCAAAAGGTTTTTTCAAAATTTTATGTCTCAATAACTCCTTTAAAAATCCCACAACCTTTTAGGGCTCTTAAAAAATATTGATTTCAATGACTTTTCAAGCATCTCTGGGAATCAAACGAATGGTTTTGATCACAGATTGGAGGAGAGGTTGTGAGAGTAATTACTCCTTGTGTGTCCATATATCACACAGGCATTCTCCGAAAAAACAGTGAGGAGCACAATTATTTTTTCTGCATAAGACAACAAAGTGGTACCTTTGCAGTTTCCAAGAAAGTTTTTTGTTTAACACAGAGAACCAATTATTTGATATTTGGTTTGTCCCCAGAAATCATCACAGAAATGAGAATACGATTCAAGTTGTCATTATCACTCTTAGAACTTTTTTATTCAAATAATGTTCAAATGCATTACCTAATGAAAAGATTCTCATTAAGAAGTATTGTGGCAACAGATTCAAGATCATCTTCTTCTTGGTGTTCGTCGCTAGCAAATGTGTATATATCTACTAGAGGCAATTTCTCATCAGAACCTTCTTCCAAAACCTGTTAACAACAATACATTATCTAGTTATTGACTACAGATGTCCCACTATTAGAACTTTTTTTTTTTGTTTATCTTACTCATCATTAAAGCATTTCCAAATCACATGTCCAGGTCATAAAAAAGAAATAAAGAAAAGTCAGCCTCAACAATCAACATTTGACTCCCTTCTAACTTAGAGTAAATGTACGAACATCCAGTCAGAGAACGCACAGGTTGATTGTGTTGAAAGTACATTTATAATAAAGTATGCAGTATGCTAGAGGGTGAAGCCCAGGCGGTTGCACTCAACATGCGACCACCTCGGCTGGGAATGACAAAATATATATGCCATAGGAAGGCCTGCTCCCCAACCTCACTCAATCTGCCACTGGTATGGGCTATTATCAAAGTGTATGTTACTGGCTGTGAAGACAAGATAGTTCGAAACATGATGGCTGTACGTGAAACAATATAACAGATACCTCAAAATGTACTTTTCGGCCAGGAGCCAACAATTCATGCAGCCTTTCACTTGCTTCACATGACATTTCTGTGTCTTTTGGTGGCAAGTTCGGAATAACACAGCTCATCATCTGAAAATATTTGATAAATGTTTGAATTTGTGATACTATGAGTTTAAATTGTAGAGAATGAAAGTGGAAATTGAACAGGATATGGGTAAAAAAATACGAGTAAATGAGATCCAAAGCAGCGCAATATGGGGAAAAATTCATGCAAAAAACTACACAGTAGGGTAACAAAAATCCTGGCAAGACCACAAATTGAATGAAGTTTAAAGATGTATACAAAAAATGTTGGGAAAAGTTTTTAATCCCTTGTAAATCCCTCCCCTCAAAAAAATGGTCGTCATTGGCCATCTTGCATGGCTGTCATGTTAACACACAGCTATCGTTTACATATTTAGAACTTTTGCTGTATTTCAACAATTGTAATTTGCTTTACCTTTTAGTCTGGATGCCATAGGGCTGAACCCGGAATTGTTCAGAACAGTTTTTTTCTCTTCAGATTTTATGTCTATAGGGTCCCCGCTTACATTTCCAGGTGGGTGTCACCTTCTCACCCTTGAGCGTTTTGAGAAATCCAAGATGGCCGCCATAATAGGTTGTAAATATGATTAGGTCTCAATAACTCCTTAATCTAGTATCACAGAACAACAATTTTGGTGCCTAAACCTATGTTTCTTATTACAAGCAGACCAGTGAACTAGGTTACAAGATGATATATTAAAATATATTCTCCAAATCCAAGATGGCCGCCAATATTGATAGCTTTATATTTGATTTGAACCTAAAACGTTTGATTCTGCTGTAAAAGATCCATGAATTTGTTGCTTTTAGATTGAATTGTATTTTGATCAAACAAAATGAACATTTTATAGGAACCTATAATAAAAGTGCACACTCACAATCCAAGATGGCTGCCAAGATGGCTGCCAATATTGTAGTATTATTGATGAGAAACCATTACTTTTTATACTATATCATGCGCCCATAAAATTGAAAGCTATATATTTTTGATGAATAATCTACTTGGCTAAAATGTTGATTCTGAGAAAAATACTGTAGATTATTGATTATTTTGATGACAGAATGCAGCATACTATAAATAATGGCAGAAAAATGTATATTCTTTTCAATATATAATTGTGACCAAAATGTAAAAACCTGTGAAAACAAAGGTACTAATAGATTGAATTTGATAATAGAAGCTAGCAAGGTTTATGGGGATGAGATACATAAATGGCTGGAGCCTAAAGTAAATGAAGATAATACAATTAAAGTGTCTTATCACAAAAATTGTGTGTCAAATTATACGTCAAAAACAAATATAAACCGCAAAAGATGTTCACATGAGTTCAGACATCATGAAATAAGACCCCCCAAAAGGTTAGCTAGATCTTTATCTGGGTTTCAATTCAAACAACACTGCATTTATTGTGGAGAAAAATGTGAAATAGAGAAGGATCCAAAGAATCCTTCAAGATGGCGAGAAGCCTTTCAGTGCCGCTCAACTAAATCAGAATATGATAACAAACCATACAAGGAGTATCTCCTGGAGAAATGCTATGCAAGGAATGATGAATGGGGTGAAGAAGTTAGGGTACGGATTGAAGGTGCAATCATTGACCTGCACGCTGCAGATGCTCGTTACCATGCTGACTGCATGAGAAAATTTGTCCAACCAAAACATGCAAGTAAGAGCAAGGAACAGCCTCAGAATGATACGGCACTAGACGATCTGTACAAGTATATGTTGAAGAACAAAAAATCAGGTATGGAATTCCATAGAGCTGTATGATATGTACTTGAAAATGGGTGGGAGCACACTATATCGTAAAGGTCTAATACAGAATATCAAAAAATCACATTGAAGATGAATTAGTAATTTTGTCTGCACCTGGATATGCAAATATTTTTTGCATTTTCTCAGTCAGCTGCACTTACATTGAAAAAAAAGAAGACTGTACAGATACCAACCTTGAGTCTAGTATACAGATGGTTGCTAAACAGATAAGAAAGGAGTGTAAAGAGATGGAATTTGATAAGAAAAAGCTATAACCTACATATTGATCGTATTATCGGCTGCTGAGTCAGCCTCGCTGACTCTCCCTTAAATTACTGAAGGCCATTTTCAAAACAGAAGACACGTCTCTCGCTTCACTCTTGATTGCAAACATGGTGTGAAGAAATTCCCCACAGATTTGCAAATTGGTTTAGGCATTTTGTTCAGAGATTCAAAGAAGGTGGTGCAGCACTTATATGCGTATGGAATAACTTGCAGTTATGATGAACTACAGCGATTCAAGCGGTCTGCAGCAAAGGTAGCATCCAAGGACACTAGACTCCAAGGCATATCAACTATTGAAAATGGTTTAATTCAAGTGATAGCTGACAATTTCGATGCAGATATTTCTTCACCAAATGGCAAATTGTCCACGCATTCTCTTGCTATGATAATTACACAAGCAGAAACAGGTGTAGAACAAACAGATGCTGCAACCATCAGGCGACTTTCAAAAACAGAAATGTCTGAACATTTAGACACTGACAATTTGAATGAAGATCCAGGTGACAATCAGGATGATAATTTCGATTGTGTAAATGTGAGAACAGTTCCACCAAAACCCCAGATCCCTGTTATTCCTGCACCGTGGATTACCCAGCATGTGAAAAACTCCCAAGAAGCATCCATTACTGGGAGCCTACCAACACCAGTGCAACTCCACAAAGGCATTGTGATTGTTCGTCATGACATGCTAGTGGAACAAGAAGAAGCAGATACTATAATTGTGTATCAGGTGGCTTTTATCCAGCCGAAAACGTGCTTTGGTGATTGCAGATGACACTGATGTATATTTGCTCCTTATGCATTTCTCATTCACTAAAAAATATCACAGGTAAGGTTTTTATGTCATCTCCGATACATGGCAGGGCAGTCTTGGATGTTAGTGAAGCTGTGGAGAGGAATCTTGATATTATGCCAAATCTGCTGGCTGCACATGGCATTACAGGATGTGACACAGTGGGTACATATAGTGGTATTGGGAAAGTGCTGGCACTGAAGGTTCTTATGTCAGGGAAGTGCCTCCCACTCCTTGGAGACGCCACAAGTCACCAGATGATGTGCTGCCTGAATGCACTAATTTCATTCTTGCATGCTTTTAGGGTGAAAAAACCCTTGACGTCAAAGTAATTGCAACATAATGTTTAACGATTGATATGTTTTTCAAAACCTGTCTTCTGTAACATACTAAAAGTCTCCAAAAATCAACCCTCTGTAGGTATTAGTAATTTGCTGGTTTCCATGGCAACGTCATGGAAAATACTGCGAAAAGTAAGAATATAAAACATTTCATATAATTTAAACTATCTTAGCAACATATATGTATGATACCTCATTTGAAAGCTCATTTACTCATCTATCAGACACACATAACAAATATGTAAATTTTTAATTAGTATTCATCTAATTTGCATAAATGTGATTTTTTTTTAGGAATTTTAATAAAATCAACTTACGAAGTTTTTTTTTTGAAAAGCTACTCTTCATGAAATTGAGATTTTTATTATTTCATATCGTTGCCTAATTATTTGGACATGTGCACAACAAATTTGGGATGGATTGAAAAAAAACTTTGGATTTTACAAGTGATTTATGATAACATAACGACATTCAGTTTTGAACCAAAAATGACAGATTATGGAATGAGGAGTTTATATTGATCATATTTTTTATCATTTTAGTGTCAATTTCATCAAAATGAAAATATATGTACATGTACATTGCTTTATTATATTAGTCTTCTTCATTGTCAACATCATCATAATCATCATCACCATCAAGTGTCATCTCTACATGCTGGCCATTGGTGCAGCTAACGCCTCTACACTCTCCACAGGCAGAACTACATTCCAATCCATGTCGCCTACATGTACATCTTCCGCTACCACAACCTCTGCAACGGTGCCTAATATGTATTTATGTGTACCAATCTGAAGATTTTACAGACTCATCAATGGATCCCTTTCAACCACTCAAATTCAAAGTGAATTTTGACGTAAACCTCAATGTATAGAACTGAAACTTTATTCACATTGTATCAGGACCACTAAAATAAGAAATTAGTTATCACATACCATTATACTGATTACAATCTAACCTTTATAACGGCGTATGATATCATTGCATAATAAGTAGCTTTACATGAGAAAAATAAACGTTAAAAATGTCCTGTCAAGTGTGAGCAAAGCTAGAGTAGGTCAGCACGGATGGGTGGATTGTAGAATCGACCCCAATAAAATTAGGTCAATTAAACTCTTAATTGACCCGGGCTTAAGCTAGGTACGTCTCACGCTCAGATTCTCCTACATTTGTTACGCCATTTATGTCCATTACGAAGATGTGTATATCCTGTACGCATAAACAAGTCCATGAAGCGGGAACAGCCCACAGAACAGTATAAGTGGTTGAAGCAACACCAAATAGGAACCAGCAACACTATTATTGATCTCACATCATATTAAGGTGAATATGGCCTTGTGCACTCCTGTCTATGGGTATGTTACTCTTGGGAGGACACAATTCGGCTTGTGCCGTGTTCTGAAAGCCATCACCACCAGCACCAGTGTGAGTTCCACCTGGTAGCCATCAACCTGGTACCTGGAGGACTCAGTGGAGGAGACCCCATAGTCTCAGGTACATATTAATAATGAGGATAAAGCATTGAGAGTGTCTCAACCCTGAACGTTGGCTGACTCTATTCTAACTGATGCTATTGTGCTCACCACAGGGTGAGAGACAAGGCGTTCGTGAAATGCAAACCGCCAATGAACAGGAAACATTGGATTATAAACCAGTGAGCCACGGAGATGATGCTTTGTTGGATTCAAACAGGCAAATCAGTGTACAACAAGGCCACCGTACTGGTGTAACAGTGAGCTCGGACAGGTCCTCGCCAGCTGAGTGCTCTGACTCCATCATCTTCCCCTCAAGGCAGACGTACTGCCCTAAGTGATCGCCCTATCCATGTTACACCGAGCCCGGTAGGTTTTGACTGGACCCACTAAACCTTGCCATAAACAAACGTTTTGAAGGACCACTCAGCAAGCAGTAAATTGGGATTAATTATTAAGACCCCTGCAAGTGCTGGAGTAACCATCTGGGCTACCTCTGGTTAACTTGCTGGATTGCCATGAACCGATAACTATTTCTAGTAATGAGCAGATGACCCAAGAGTAACCTGACATACATCGAGCTACTCTTGTGGACCGGTCTGACATGGATGGGGCTTGCAACTTAAGTGTACTTTCCTCATCTGTCAGGGTACGGCACTAAAACCAGACCTCCGGTAGTAGTATGCTGGCAACAGCACCTTCTGATACGGCTTGTCTCTGGGATGTCTTGGGACTGCTACATTTGTTAGATTCCGGAGCTTCAAATCTCACAAACAGTGCACTCCAACATGTTGATTCCAGAGCTGCAGATTCCCGAAACCCTGTTCAAACTTCATCTTTCAGAGCCACTGGTCTCCACAGCAATTTTGGATTGTCACCTTCGAGAGCTTTAATGCTCAGGACCAGTACAATTCACTCAGCTGATCCCGGAGTACCAGACTTTCTGAACAACATGCTGTACCAGCCTTCAGGGACTTCCATGTTTCAGAACGACGATAGGAGACACTCCTCTGTATCTCTGGAGCTCCTTACCAGCTACATCAACTCTCGAGCCTCTGAGCTCCGTAACAACTTCCATTCTGGAGCTGTTGAGCTCCGGGACAGCCATACTCGTTCTGGAACAGTACAGCCCATTCCGCAGAACTGGAGCTCCAGAACGGGATCACTTCCTAAGACTTGGGGTTCCAGAACACTGGGAACATGACTATTCTTTCAGAAGTAAAGCTTTACAGGTACAGAACTGTAATTATGGAACACCTTTCACTACTCAACAAGAGGCATGGTGCTGGTGATGTGGTCGGTACTTCCCTGAAATGCGTACCCTGGATCGATCCACCACTGTACACGTTGCATTGACTGATTCCCAGCAACATTGCAGGGCAATCAGTCACTAAGAAAACATCTGAGGCCGTGAACCGGCCACTGCTGTGCCCCTGGTACCCACTACTATTACACCCAGAGTTAGACATAAGTGGTAGACCTATAGCCCTGGTCTAACTAAAAACTAGCTGGTCTACCAACATTTACCAGTAGATAGACTTATGGTCTACCTGGTTTTGGCAGGTGCAGCATGTAGAAATTTAATAAAAAAAATACTCTTGTCTAACAATCATTTGAATCGTCATGCTTATTTTAACAAACACAGAGAATTATGTCATTATTTATTGTCAGTGTAAATGTGTTTTTTATCAAACTATCCACCTCCCTTTCATGGCAGTCATCTAAATGCCGGGCTACCTGATTTTGAGCAGGTCTACCTGATATCTAAACTTGGTAGACCTATGTCTACTGCCTTAACAGTCCTCATGTCCAACTCTGCTACGCATGTTCTAGATGTTGAAGGTTGTATGGCACTCGATGTCACCCAGACCCCCACACGTTCAGCCACACCTGGTACCCTATTCAATGTGCTGATCTGCTGCTGATCAGGAATGCTGATCAGGACACATAGGCCCAAGCTAGGTTTCTTCACTCCCCCACTATGCGCTACCTTGGCAGTATAGCAGGGTTTGAACCTGGTACCTTGGATGAGCTGTCATGTGTCTAGGTTGGACACAAAGGGTCCTCTGGCCGTGAGTGTTGTCAGTGCACACTCAACAACTCATGCTAGAAGACCTAAGACACATAAGGTTGACCTTCAACACAGTTGTTCCACTGCACATAGCTGCGAGGCTTGTGCTGTATGCAACATATTTATAGACATGGAAGGACGAAGTCCTGCCACCCCGCAAGTGACGTCATGGACACCTATGATGATGAGCCCAATAGGCTTCCAGATCAGACAATAGCTCCCCCCATGGTTTTGGTTTTATTCTCGAGTGTTTGGGCCATATACAAGATGTGTTTGATGATATATGCAATGTGTAACATACCATTTAAAAGGATAGATTATTCTCTTTACAGTGATGCATATAAAATATTTCTAACTCTTATTAATATAGGGAAATCGTTAATTATACAATTGTGTCTTAAAGGCACTCGTCATTTAAAAAACAATGAAATAATACTCTCTAATTTTCAGCTTGCATTTAATCCCAGAGACATAGATCTTCCATTTGGGCAATGTATTATATTATATATACCAGACAAATGCTTAAGATTGTGAGATTAACCTGGAAAGAAACAACGAACAAATGCCACGGAGAGAATACCAAAGAAAGCTATAGATGCTTATATGTTGTAATGCATATTGCATCTGAGTCTTGTCACGTTAAATAAACTTCTAATAGATATGCATACAGTTTTGCTTTTGCTTCAAAATACCACTATGAGAACATCAATTATCTTTACATCTGTCTGACAGTGGAATCCATTATATTTTATGTTGTTTTCTATATCTTTATTACATTATTTATTCAATTGGTTAAAATACCATAATAAAAATAAAATGTAGATACAAATTTAATTTGTAACAATCCAACTATACATAATTGAATAAATGATTACATAACAAAGATATATTTGTTTTATACATAACGTTTTTTGCCACTGGAGACCACTGTTTGCTGTGTGCATTATGTACAAATATCATATTTCTTTTAATTACTGTAGCTCATCTATCTGAGGGGTGATTTTTGGAGACTTTTAGAAATGAGTAGCTGTGCTATGCATCTATCCATTAAAACATTAAAACATTATGTTGCAATTACTTTGACGTCATTTTTCTTCTACTCTGTACTATTTGGAAAAAGGCCATGAATCCCCAACCACCAGATTTAAATCCAACAGAATATGGATGGGAAAAATGGCAAGGAGGGGTAACTTAATCCAGTGACTGTCCCAGCAGGTGTAGCACTAGCCCCTGAAGAGTTCCCTTAAGCTCATTAAATGTAATTGCAAGTCTGAGTTACCTTGCAGTAATAACCGTGTGGTTGTCGGAAAACAGGCATTGGCTGCACTGTGTTTTGTGTTTGCCAGGGAACCTGTTGGAACACAGTCAACAATAATGATGATGATGAAATGATGACGACACTGATGATGAATAATGAGAATGGTGACAATGATAATGATAGTGACTAAATTGAATTGTGGATATTGTAGATATAATACATGAATCTAAGCATGTGTATATAACTGTAATTGTAGTGTTTTTCATTGTATTGCTGTTTTAAAGAGAATGTCGTATACCTGAATTCGGCAGATATTGCATATTTTAAAGAAAAGAAAGAATTATAAATGTACAGAAAGTTATATATTTTTGTTGAAATATTTCTTCACTAACATTGCACTTCTATTTACCCTTTTCACATATTCATTTGGCATAAAAAACAACGTTTAGTCACCTAATTCGTGGTCTTTCATGCTAAAATCAAAAGTTCAGGACTAAAATGAAATATATTACTACCAATATTAGCGGCCATCTTGGATTTTGATTATGATCTGTTAATATACCATCCTATAGATTATTTCATTTTGCATGATGAGATGAAAACCAATTTCAAAACACCAAATTCATGGATCTTTTATAGCAGAATCAAACGTTTTAGGTTCAAATCAAATATAAAGCTATCAATATTGGCGGCCATCTTGGATTTGGAGAATATATTTTAATATATCATCTTGTAACCTAGTTCACTGGTCTGCTTGTAATAAGAAACATAGGTTTAGGCACCAAAATTGTTGTTCTGTGATACTAGATTAAGGAGTTATTGAGACCTAATCATATTTACAACCTATTATGGCGGCCATCTTGGATTTCAAAACGCTCAAGGGTGAGGTGACACCCACCTGAAATGTACGCTGGGACCCTATAGACATAAAATCTGAAGAGAAAAACTGTTCAACAATTCCGGTTCGCTAAAAAATCTGCATTTGGCATCTAGACTACTTGCAAAAGAAAATTTTGCAACGGAATGTGGAGCGGTTAAACTGAGATAAGTTGAATCATATTAAATCTGGATCAATATTTTGGTATAAAAATATTCTATTTATACACAAAATGTCATTATTAATTTGAATAACATTTCAAATAGACAATCTAATCAAATTTCTTTTTATCCACTACCTGATATGGTAACTTTGTCATATATTTTGTTTTCTTTGGCAGGCAATCTCAGCTTACTGTACGGAAGCCTCTCTACATTGCCATAATCCACAAAGAGAACTTCAACCTGCAATGTATTTGCGTTTAAGAACAAGTATCAACAACACCCCTTTTAAATATGATATTACATCAAACACAATAAAACTGTGATAGGGAAGAACCACAAATCAGTCTGAGACAGATGCACACGCTTGCAGAAATTTTATTATTTTCAAACTTAAAAAGTTGGCAACATAGACTGGGTGCTACAATATGTATCACTTGCTTGGTAATTTAAAATTGCTGTCAGACTAGGAAATTCTTAAAGGCACTTGTAATTATTTTGTCAGGACGAGTGCACTGGGGATTTGGAAAAGCAAACTTTAATCTCTACTTGGCCAATTTCTGCTTGCCATTATTTTAGCAAGTTTTATTCACTGAAGGTATAATCTTTAAGTCCATAAACACTTTAAAAAATTGTTTCATTTTTATATAGGTCTTTCGACCTTCTTATACTTGAGAGCACAGTTTAGTTCCGGGACTCTTCTCTTTACACATTGGGAAAAAACATCTTTGATATAACCTGCTGCACATATATATATACGATATCGATTACTAATGAACATGATATAGAGATTTAAAAAATGCTGATCATATAATGAAGAGTGAGTATAATCACCTCTCTTGCTTGAGGAAACACTTCCTTTATAAGTGCCCTATACCACTGAACATTATCTTCATAGTCTTCAAAAGGGGCTGCCAACATATCACCAACTTTTGGTTTGCTGATCATCAAGTCTGGCGTGGTCTGTCAGGAGATAGATACATGTATATTCATTGTTAATTCCAAAATCTAATATCAATCAAAGATTAATGAGAAATGATAATGCCACATTCATGTCTGGTTTCACGCTTCAATTCAAATCTGTCAAATTTTAAAATGAATCATAAAAAGGTCACGCAATACAGGTGGTCGCCTTCCCAGTTAATACATACAGTTGATACATAAATAATATCATTTATTTCTACTCAAATATTCTATTTTATATGGAACCATCCTAGACATATTATTTTGTTATGTGTATTGTAGTGTTGGAGTTTGTTTGCTTTAACTTAATGCAATGCATGTGATAGTTAAGCAAAAATCTAAAAAAACTTCATTTCACTGACATTTAAAACATTGCATACTATATTGAGCTATAACGATAACATTCTTTTATAAGTTTTAACAATCCAACTAAGCCGAGTTAGTTTGAATGGCTAACTGCCCGACAATCGCTTATATATGCTAGCTTTGAAAAAGCAAGAGAATTTATTTTTTTTTCCTATCAAAAGAAACATGTCCGTGATCATTTAGACACGATCGCGTTGATATCGCATCTTTGAAAAGGAAGTACATGCAATATATATTTTATACACACAGGACCTGGAAAGGAAGTCCAGATATACTGGATTTCTGACCAATTGGAATCCGGATTTTCAAACCTTAACTGCAATATGCAGTAAAAATGTTGAAAATGGAAAGATTTGTTAATGTAAGAATAAATTTGAAACCACTTGCATTTGTATTTAAGAAGAATTGTAGTATCATATTAGGCATGTTGGTATACAAAAATGTATTCATAATTTCACACATTTAGACATTACAATCTTTTATACACAAATGCTAGTTCAACATACAACATGAATACTTGCAAAACAATTTTCAAATCATAGATATACCTGTCTTTCCAGTGAACTCCGTCGTTGATTTTGTTCACATGTTGGTAACTGTAATTTTGTTCTTCAATTTAACATTCTCTTTACATTTTTGAGAGCTATTAGTCTACTCTACCTCAATACCATCTCAATGATAGTCAATTGTTTGAATCAAAGTTATTAAAAATGTAGGTACCAAAATGTCCCACTTGTACCCATAGAGTAACAATATTCATTAACACACGACTTCACTTCAACCAAGATAGCACCCATATATATCATCCATAGTAGCTGCTGCTTAGATAATTATTGTTTCACTTATCTCTATACAATATAGGTATGTGGAACACAAGTGTTGGCATACTGTATTATTTGAAGAACATTCATACATACTGTCTCTCCATACAGCCTGTTCATCTCCGATTTCAGATCACTGAGCTTCTCAAGGCCTGGACCACAAATCACAAAACAAACATTCCAATTGGATTGAATGTAGGTCACAAAGCCTTCAATACGACATCCAACCTACAATCGTTATAAAATGGAAAATTATTAAAGGTCAGAACTATTGAGATCTTCATTTTTTACAACACATCATGAACATTTGTTCTATTCACTCACTTATCTACAAAATATGCTCACCAATTGTATTTTGTTGTTGGATCATGATATTCTTACACAACACATTCAATAAATATTAGGGGTCAGACAGTTAAGGAATTTGAACCCGTGTACCCGACCCTATTGTCATAGATTGTAATAGAAACACTAATAGATTTCTTTACACCTGATACTAATCTGAAGTAGCTCTGTCATTTAATTACATAATATGCTGTGGTAATTTTTTTGTTTAGACCTTATAAAAATGCAAAACAGGTTAGCTGCACTAAGTGTAATAGGTAATGAGCTAACCAAGGAATAGCCTATTGATCTCTGTCTATCTACTCTCATTTACAGGTATAGACAGTATAGCACCCTACTTGTAGTATTAGCAGGGAGTAGTATTAGCTTAGTATTCAATTACGTACTAACTGACAGTTTACGGGTCCCATTGTTGGCTCTCGTTTACTCTGGTATAGCCTCTGGGCAAGTGTGCATTGTTTGTGTGCTAGTTAATTTTCTTATGATAATTTTCCATCTTTCAAACAAGACATTCACTAACTTGATAAATTATTTGCATACTTAGGTTGCAAAGTTGTACCCGTGAATATGCCAAACCCGACCAGTATTCGGGTACCCGCTGTACCCATTTTGTCCCTACATTAAATAACATTGCTAATTTCAAGATATTTGCATGTGATATTTTTGAGAATTTATATTTCTCCTCTACAGATTTCTTTTATCGCCCACTAGAAAACAGCACATGATGGGCCTGATGGGCAAATGCTATGGTCTTGGCTCTCAGGCTGCCCTCAGTCTCAGAAGGTAATGCAGATATATTACTCTGTCCCTGTTCACGATCTTGTCAGTCACTCTGATGGTTATTGACTATGATCAGCCTTGCCTGTCCCTGATAGAGGTTTGACAGTTGAGACAACTTTTAAACTATCCAAGTTTCATGAGTTAGGTTCATGATTCGCCCTAGTCATGTGCATCAGTTTTTGCAGATTGGTGAAATTGAATTCCTTTCAAAGTGCTGACAAGAGTTTGGTCATGTGGTTCCACTTCTCTTATAGCGTCACGAGTCACATGCCGAATTTTCTGCCAGATTCATTAATGCACAATTACAATGTATGCACTGTTCTTAGAAGATATCAGCAAGACATGAAGAAACCTTTGAGACAGTCGACTCATACTGTCATAACTCACCAGTCGCACACTCCCATTCAATGGTGGAAAATGGAAGTACAGGTATCCAAAGACAAGCACTATCAATTTATTTAAAAATTAGCAATGTTTTAATACAAATAGAAATTGCTTAACAATAAAAAATATTTACATGAGGTAAAGCTGGTTTGAGCTGTTCTGTGGTAAGCACCGAAGCTACCTCTTCATTTATGTTCACATCAGTATCTCCACTTTGATCTATAAGAGTCAAAGACAAACGATCTCCACCTCTGAAATAAAAATTGTTTTGTATGTCAAATGTTGGGCCTTAAAATATTGATCTAGAGGCTCTAGAGAGCCTGAATCACTCACCTGCATCTATGTTCTATTTTTAAGAAACAAGTTAACTGCTATGTGCCACCATCTCAGGATCTGCCAGTGTAACAAGTTAAATGCTATGCCCCCTTCTACTATTAAAAAACCTGGATCTGCCAGTGTAACAAGTTAACTGCTGTGCCCACTCTATATTACAAAAAAACTGGATCTGCCAGTGTAAAAAACCTGATCTGCCTCTGTAACAAGTTAAATGCTGTGCCCCCTTCTATTATTAAAAATCCTGGATCTGCCAGTGTAACAAGTTAACTGCTGTGCCCCCTCAATATTATATAAAAAAACTGGATCTGCCAGTGTAAAAAACCTGATCTGCCTCTGTAACAAGTTAAATGCTGTGCCCCTTCTATTTATTAAAAAAACTGATTCTGCCAGTGTAAAAAACTGGATCTGCCAGTGTAACAAGTTAACTGCTGTGTGCCCCTCTATATTACAAAAAAACTGGATCTGCCAGTGTAAAAACCTGGATCTGCCTCTGTAACAAGTTAAATGCTGTGCCCCTTCTATTATTAAAAACCTGGATCGCCAATGTAACAAGTTAACTGCTGTGCCCCCCTATATTATAAAAAAAACTGGATCTGCCAGTGTAACAGGTAATTGTTGTGCCCCCCTCTTTCTTAAAAAATCTGGATCTGCCTATGTTACAAGTTTAGTTGTGCCTTTAACTCTGGTCTAGCATAATGTAAACTGGTAATGAATAGATTAGTGAAAGAAATGTCCCATATCATATTGTTTACATTATGACTGAGGAGAACTTTGTGTCTAGAAACAGTTTTTTTAAATATTGCAGTAGCAACCATAGTTTTCGATAAATCTTAATATGACACAGTCACTTTTTGCACAATACCATAATGAACCATTATACATAGTTTCCTACAAATCCATAAAGTAGTTTTTGAGGAGAAGATTTCTAAAGAATTGTTTAATTTTTAAAAACAAGACGGAAAAAATAACTTCTCATATGACGCTAAAGTGATGACAAAAGCTCACAGGTGAGCTAACAATCAAAATAGACATATTTCTAACTGAATTATTTTGTCTGTGTCATAACAGAAATCTTACCTTTCTTCCACTATAGCAGTTAAATAATTGCCTAATGCCAGGTCATATATCCTTTCACACACATTCTCATCATTCTCATAGGGTTCTAGACCGCATAATTTACATACAGGAGCCAAAAAATACAAACCCATGCCATCATTAAAAGAATACCTATACAGTATGTATAATGTAAAATTGTCAACTACATACTCTTTCTCATATTATTACGGGAACACAATTTCGAACTATAGAAGTATAAAAGGAAATATTAGGCAAATTGCAAAGACAATGAAAAGGAAAATTCGATAAAAGAAATATAAATGGCACAAACGTATGATATTAAAGCAAGTAATCAACAAGAGGACCATAAGGGTCCTATATTGCTCATCTGGATGTGTAAATTGGGCTTTAAAATTAAGTGTAAGGTGCCCAGGTGAAAAAATGAAACAGTTTCAGTCCATACAAAATGTTTTAGATGCACCCCTGGAGAGGGTCAATTTTCTACCCAGGGTCATGATTGCAATATTATAGAATGATAGCTTATGGCTTCATAAAATTGAAACAGTTTCATGTTTCACAACAGATGATGATTTTACAACCAAGGGAATTGCCAGATGATGATTTTACAACCAAGGGAATTGCATGGACCTCTGGGGAGGAGTTATGATACAGTTTGCATTATGACTAACAAACTGACTGTAAACTTGAGGTTAAAACAATGCAGTTTGCATTATGACTAACAAATTGCATGGACCTCTGGGGGAGGGGGTCATGATACAGTTTGCATTATGACTAACAAATTCCATGGACCTCTGGGGAGGGGTTATGATGCAGTTTGCATTTTGACTAACAGATGTTGACAGACGACAGATGAAAGGTGATCACAAAAGCTCGCATGCTGTTTCACAGTAAAGAGTGAAAAATCAACGGTAATTTTCTAAAGTTAGATATACCTGGATTGAACACTATAAAGATTAAAGATTATGCTTAATGGAAAAATATTGTGCTTTCTGAACTTCAGAAGGAATAAAACATCGACATTCATATGAAAGTATGATTAGGTTAAAACTCGCAATTTACCATTTTCTGCTATTTTATGTATTTAAATCTAAAAGAAAGACCCACACTTCTTTGTTAGGTGTAAGGTGACATAAAATGATTGCCACAGCCCTCGATGTTCATTAGTGAATGTCCTCAACAAAGGAAGAGAAAACAAAGGCAAAACTAAATATCTGAAACTTTTCTCATGCATTAGCTAATAACAATGTAAGTAAATGATGTTGTAAACAAGGGAAACCCTCTACAAAGGAAGGATTTGTGACTGCAAATTGGGTTCCGTTGTTTAGGACATTCACTGTATTGTAGGTGGTCTCTTGGATATTATAGCATATGTAAAAATCATTCTGCGCCAATTTCAAGCACACATTTTCGCAGTTTTACAGCTGGAGACTATGACAGGAGCTACCTTGTATTCAAACTATTCCAGTTTCCCTAATAGACTAGTTTCAATGGAAAAAATAATCATAATGCACAAGATACCTCATATTACACCCAGAATATATTGTCCGACCTATAAGCATAACCATTAACCAATTCAGCTTACAAAATCAATCTCTGATATGATAACACTGTGTATTTGGTACGTAGCATACAGTTTCATTTATATTTTCTTTGATGTTCTTTTCTGCTGTTTTAATCCAAAAATCGAAGTTTTTAAAAGTTTTGAAATGATTTTATTTAATTGTTTTTGAGACTATGGTCTCCTTTTCTAAATAAAAAAACACACCTCTGATATATATTTATATGTATAATGTATAACACAACTTAGATGCAGAATAAATAGCCTTAACCCCATGAAAATTGACACTAACCTCATCACCAAGATGCCACAATACTCGAACTCTACTGTACACAACTTTATCATTTTCCTCACAGCACAGTAAGAGAACTGCCTCCTGGTGACAGTCTTCTTTTGAAGCAGGTTTGGGGTTGCACCTCGCCCACTGAGATTCAAGTTCTTCCAGTCGGTCCTTTGTACAAAAACAATTTTCTTCGATTTAACATTATCACAAATGTAATCTAGAGTCAATCAGGATATACATGTAAATTGAGTGACCATTTATGCACGCACCTATGGATTTATTAGGTTGAACAAAGTAGAATAAGTGGGCTATACGTGAATGGGTGTTTCTACTGTAATGTCAATGGTCCAAATTTTAATATTACGGTACCCTAATTTGGAGTTAGGGCTCTACTCAGGTGTGGGCTTTCAATGGATATTCATGGCATGTTGGTACAGCAATTGTATGAAATCTTCACACAAAGAATATGCTTTTGATCTTTCGTATGCCTACGTAACTCATGAAGATTTCCTCACAGACCATAGGGCCGTCAAAAATAAAATGTAGCTGGGCCTTACAAAAGCGTTCAGCCCTCAATTATGTTAATATTGAGAACTCACAAAAAGTTGCCTACCAATTGGGCTGTGAATTTAGAAAGCAGCTGGCCCAGACGAAAAAAGGACTTTTTGGGCTCCTTGGAAAATTTCCAAAGTATAAAATTCTTTCTGAAGTGCACCTGCTTAATTTCAAATACGAAGCACACCCAAGAATAGGAAATTTGGCTGGTTGGATTTCATAGCTTGGTAACAGCACAGAAGTATAAGTTAACAAAATATTACACCCAAATGTCATAAGTCTGTCATTACTGCACAACCCTCAAACACTATACATATCCACGTAGCAAAAGCATATGTCTATGAGCATATCCTTCGATCGTCGAGAATCAAGTTTTAACCCTTTGGATGCCGTGGGCTCCTATAGGAACCCACTCTAAATACCGGCTTTAGTACCGTGGGCTCCTGTAGAAGCCTTATTTCAGAAAAAAAATAGTTTGGGAGTTTGTCTGCAATATTCGTATGTAAACACTCGTGGTTCTAGTCTCAAATTCTGATGTGTCAACAACAAATTTACCTTGAATTCGATGTATTTCTAGTAGGAAATAAGCAGCATAGTGTTATTATTTTAATTCTATTCGTGATAACGAATATTTACCAATCTAGCTCGCATTATCTGCTTCAAATTTGAGCCCTGAAATACTCTTATTTGCGTAGGAAAAACCATGGCTTGTCATACATCGCTGGAAACGTTGAGAAACAAGCTTTGCATCGCGACTTCAAATAAATGTGAAACTAGACTCTCAAACTCGTATCACCACAACTTATTTTGAGTACATGAACGCGATATTCTTAGGTTCAATCGCCGGCAAAACTATTTTGACACTGCTAAAGGATGCCAATAAGCCTTTATCAAGAGCGCTATTAGGAGTCTACAATAACGCTGCGCGCTGCGCAAGGCTGATTTCCCGGAAATTGGTAAGAACAGCCATGATGTGACGAAGTTTAAATATTTGAAGATGAATTATCATATTATTCATTATCCATGCCTCATCTTATTGTATCTTGCATACCGGATCAGAAATAAGGTGTTTGGCAAACTACCCAATAAATGTGGGCATCAGATATCTAGTATTTCTATGAAAACGAATGATGGTTTTGTCGGGTGATCAAGTGATGCCTGTCAAAGTCCACGACGATGAAGAAATCCAAGTTTGAACATGTTATTGGTCCGTAATATTGTAAGTAAAAATATATTATTATGAAATATGGATGGTTTATATTGTTTTCCGTGTGTATCGTGGATAAAACGTCGCTGCAATCAAAATCTATACTGATATTACGACATCTAAAATTGCCCGCGAAAGCTGTCAAATGAATGGCCAATTACTCGAAATTGTTAAAATTTAACTTGTAGCTGTATGTATCTTTATTTATAATGGTGAAAATAAGAAACTAGACCGTCTCCTGAATGTGTACTGTAAATGTGAAAATGTTCTGATGAAAAATGTAAGAGCTATAAAGGAACATATTTCAAATATGACATTTGAAGACCCCCACCGTTAATAAGTCGTGCAAAATGCATGTCTGGCACTCAGGGGGTATCATAGTGAATTTACGTCTGGCTTCGAGAGGGTTAACACACTTTGTAAATTGCTACTATGAAGATACTGTAGCACTAACACTATTTTGTAATTTAGTCCTTACTTCTATTATATACATGTAAACACTCACTGAATACTCAGGCCCAATAATCCTTATTTTCAGCTCAACAGATGACAATAAATGGTTTACATAAACTTCCCAAACATCATCTTCAGGAAATGTTAATACATCTACAAAATATAAAAAATAATGACAATAATAATTTGACATGGCGATTTTTATAGTAATTAATGTTTTTATTTTATGATTGTAATTAATCAATCAATCAATTAATCAATTAATCAAATCCTAAATCCATTTGGACAGGCCCTAACTATTCCTCAATTTAAGGATGTGGCCTGACCATTGTATTTTGCTACTTAGATGTTGAACAGGTCATTGCTTCAAAACTGGGTAAACAAGAGCTTCTACAGACTGTCAGTACCATATGATAACAGTTTGTCAATGGGCAAAGGACTCGGGTAACTTAGCAAATCTATCTAATCATGTAAAATTCGTTTCTGACCCTTCTGTTCATTGGCCACCATTCACTCGCTTCAAGCATCTACAATTAAATATCTAAAGCTACTGATAACAAGAAAGAATGCACTGTGTTTCTTAAAAAATATTACCTGGTTCAGGAACATGTTCATGAGGGCTTGCAAGACCTTTCCGAACTAATCTCTGGTTAAAACTGTGGACAAGGTCAGTTTGTACAAAAAGTTCAACATAACAGCAGTTGTCTGAAAATGAAATATTAAAAATATAACATAACCAAAGATTAAGTAATATAACTTAAAGTAATACTTTAGTAAATGAAAAGTGTCACCCAATGACAAACCAGGGTTTACAGTAAGATCAAAAACAACCACAACAGACCCAAATTACGGTAGCGACCATTGTGGTCAATTTGAAGTTATAATGGCGTGATTTGAAGATACTAGTTTCATCTCTGAATCTGAATTGAGTAGTCAGCAAAAACATCAAATTTGATGGCTCCAATATTATACAAATTACCCTTACAGCAAATTAATGCACTATTTTGGTGCCGGGGGAGCATATATTCAGTTTTCCAAAAAACGGCTTCAGTTTGTCTTCAATTTTCGTATATAAACACTTTGGGTTCTAGTCTCAAAATATTTTACCTTCACATTTCGATGCATTTCTAGAAGTAAATAAGTTTAGTGTTAATATTTTAATTGTATTAGTTCCAAACACGCTCTGCTAATTTTGAGCCGCGAAATACATTTGAATACCATGGCTTGTCGTAATGGACAGAATAAACAAATGTGAAACTAGACTCAACAACGCCATGGATATATATTTTGAGCCAAAAAATGAATAGGGTATTCTTAGGTTCAATCTTACAAAAAGACATGCTAAATTAGGGTTGCAGGGCTGGAAATACCGGCTTTTGGTAAGAATGATTAAGTTCATTTTGAAGAAGAATTATGAAGTGATGCCCCATCTTATTGTATCTTGGAAAAATCATTAAACCATTTGGCAAACTACCCAATAAGTATGGATTTTTCTATCAAAACGGAGATTTTTTGTCGAGTCAATCCTGTCAAACTCAAATCAGAAATCAAGTTTGAACCTCCGCAATTATACATAAAATCAAACCGATGGATTTATATTGTGTTTTGTGTCAATCCTCGATAAAACGTTGCTACAAGTAAAATTACTACTACTATTTTAAATCGTAAAAAAAGTTGTCAAATGAATGGGGTCACTTGTTAAAATTTAGCCTGAAAAATATGTATCTTTAACATGCTGGAAATAGACCGTCTCCTGAATATGTACTGTAAATGACAAAATTTTATGATGAAAAACGAAGAGCTTCAAAGGATCATATTTCAACTATGACAACTTAACATCAAAAAATGATTTCAGTATATAGTGAATTAGGGCGTCAAGAGGGTTAATCCAATAGACTATTGCTGCTGGCTTGTAATATTCAATTTTCCATGCTGGCTAAAGTGCATTGAATACTAGTAAAATGGACAGAATAATGATCCCGAATGGACCCAAATATGGACCGTTTGGGCCCATGTCAAATAGGGTTCTTGTGGTCATCATTTACAAGTGACATGACGAATTTGAGCACCCTAGCGCAAAAGATGTGACCTGTAAAGGGTTATCAAACCGGATGGAAGGACGGTCGGTCGGTCAATCGGTTGCAATTACATTGTGTACATGTAATGGGGTCTTAGCCAGTGTAAAAACACTGGAAATTAATAGCATTATAAAGCAAAGTTAATTCAGATAAATTAACATCAAAACAATATTTCAGTACTAGGACCAATATTGTCCGACATGTATTTCACTCCTGTATTTCACTCCTGTCTCCATAAGAGAAATAAAACGCAAACTAATTAAATCTACTCAGAAAAGAGTATTCATGGTGTGTAAGTTAAGTAAAAAAGCAAATGAAAAATAAAGCGGTAATTGCACATAAAGGTGATCACAATAGCTCACCATGTCATATAGTTATACATAAGGTTAAAAAACAAACACACAGCTTTTCTACTTACTGTCCACATCTCTCACCCTCATTACAAGAGGTAAGTCAACTATGTTCTCCATTTCCTCAAGAACTTCTTTACTCCAATTTTGTTGAATGGGAAACACCTCAAGAAAAAATTAGCTGTTACATTTAATTATTTATTTTAATAAACCACCACAATCATGCCATTTACTGTTAAATATCAAATAAAATAAATTTAACATTGGTAAAACATAACATACCTTGTAAAGGGAACATTTCAAGGCTTGGGCAGGTAACTTGGCCACGCTATCCAGAATTCTTTTGATTTGATTAATATGAACCATTGAAAAGTTACCAAAATCAATATACTGAACTTCAAATAAATCATTCTGAAAAAAAAAAGTTCTGATCAATATGTTTGAATATTATATGAATCGCATTGAGTAAGAATCTTTGCATTTTATTTTAGTATTGTATGGACTGGAGTCATTGAAACAAGGCGCTTTACACTACTTGTACACTCCAGGAATCAAGGGGCATGGTCATTATAAGTAGGGTTCCCACAGGTAGTTATTTTCCTACTCGCCTCCCTGTACTTGCCTTGTGCTCGAGAACTCGGTCATTAGTGAAGACCCCGGGCTTCACCCCGGGGTGAAGACACTGGCTCCAAAGACAAAAAATACGGAAATAGGCTAATAATTGTCTACAGCACATCATTTGGTCTTTTGCAGTAGTACATATATTGGCCAATGGCCATTGGGGATCTTAACCATCTTCTCCGCACCGGTCAGTTAGTGCTATAGCAGTGCTCCCTTCCAAACTACTACGGCATTACTAGCTGTGGGTAGTTGGTCAACCTAAACAGCAACCAGTGATTGGTCGGTGTGGGTCTTCAACAGCTTATGTAATACCTGTGTTTCCATGCAATGGTAACTTTGTGCTGAACACAAAAGAAACTAGATCAAAAGTGCTCAGAGAGCACAGCCTCGCTCAAACAACGTTGACCCATGAGTAATAAGGATTTATATTTTTGTATAAGAACCAGCAATCTTTTACTAAAAAAATCACTTTATTTGTGAATATTTTTCAATCTTTGCACTCATTTTTACTAGATACATGCAAACATATTTTACAAAATCCTTTTTGGGTGAATGAATTTACAAGCTTAGCAGCATATAGCACAAGTGTGATATTGGCCTAATGTAAATATGAATTGCTTACATGAGTCAACATTCTAGTCATGCTGTGCTCTCTGAGCAACTTTAATCTAATATAATCATTGCGCCAAATTTTATAGCCATGTTTCAAATGGTATTGAAACTGTAGCGGCAACATAAACTATTGGCTTAAAATAGTGCTTTGGAAGGCAAACTTTAATTGGCAAAGTGCCCCCAGGTGATGTTCACTTGGCCTGTAAGCACTGTAGCAAGATTGATAAACGTTTTCTCTCAAGCATTATTAAAGCTATTACAGAAAATGTTGAAAATGGACCATCATGGCCTTGTGGTTAACACACATTATAAAATTGGCAAAGTGCCCAAAATCAAATCATTTTGGTGTTGTGTCATACCATATTGTTGTGTAAAGTTTGAACAAAATCGGTTCATCAGTAAATGCTCTCGCTAGTCCAGAGAATATTTACAATTTTTGGATTCATTTTCAAACATTATGTATATTACTGAATTAGGTACATGCAAACACACTTTAGAAAATACTTTGTGGTTGATTGAATTTACCACAGCATCAAGCATATCAACTTACAGTACTAATGTGACATTGGATTGCTGGTGCTTTCTAAACTTTCCTAAAGTAAATATGTATTGTCTAAATATACGAGTCAATGTTCTAGCGATGCTGTGCTTTAATGGGTGCATATTTAACATTCTTAGTACTTACATTTTCTTTCTTGTTGATACATCCTCTATACCATTTTTCATCTTCATTAAATTTTGCAACACAAAAGTCACCTTCCGCAGTATTGACTAGTGGCTTTGGGGCACCTCGCTTCTTTACAAAGAAAAGTAAATAATTAAAATTATTAAAAAAGAAATAGCTGTTTGAAAAATACAGGTATTATGCTATCAGAGTTGCCAACCTCAAATTTTGAAATTTCTGAATCCCCAGGCCGAAATTTCTGAATTTGGGTCAAAATTTTTGAATCTTACGTTTAATATGGATTTTTAACTTATATTCAAATAGGACTATTTAATAACACTGTTATGAGTTTAGAAGGAACAAAGGACAGTAAAAATGCACATAAAACAGGGTATGAAATATAGCCTACCCGACGGCCCGGTGCCGGCTGGTTTCTAAAGTTCACGGCCCAGTGGGTAGGCTATTTTTAGGGAGTTCTCAACATTAATATAATCAAGGGCCCTACACTTTTTGTCTGGGCCGGCTATGTTTTGAAGTTGCCGGCCCTGTGTTCCGTGAAAAAATTTGGATGAGTTTCATACCCTGCATAAAAGTGTAATTAACTTGGTTTCAACATATTTGATTAAAAATCAATACAATCAGAGTTCTTGTTGGGCAAAACTTATAGTGGGACAATTGACCCCTTGGTAAGGCAAATCAATGGGTCAATTCTGTACTTGATGGGCCAATATTTTTGTGGTAAAATTTGACTATGAACAGTTTCAAATGACATGGATTGAAAATGTTTATTTTCGTGTTCTTTACACTGTCCACATGATCAATTGATGATCAAAATAAATGAAATGCATCCTTATCTATTCGGGCTTATTGAAAATAAGCCCTTATTTAAAAGCAGCAATATTGCTGACATGAGATGACATGAGAACGTTGTGTTTTAATCTATTCTAAAGAGAGAGAATGTGGTTCCCTCCCCATATGACTGTTGTGTATCGGACGAATCTGCAGGCGTATCAGACGAGCCTTTAGGCGAGTCTGATGCGCCCGCAGATGAGTCCTATACACAACAGTCATATGGGGAGGGAACTGCGTTCTTTATTTATCAACCAATGTCACAAATACGAAATGTTTCTAATATATAATGCAGTTGATGAACAGATAATCATAAATAAGCAAGTTTCAAAACGCGCATGAATACTTTTATGCTTTCAAATCGATGATAGACAGACTGCCGATTTGAATCTTCCTGTCCTGATCCTGTACTGATAACGTCAATTGGGTTGCATATCCAAGTGACTTGAATGATCCCATGGCATTTTTATAACCATCTATTTTGTCGGACGCATTATATACATACTAACAGTATACGTATATATACTAAAATGCAAGAATTTCGACCATCAATAAAATATCTGGCTTGTTTATATTAACGTTGCTGAAAATTTCCGAGAATACAAAGCGACTAGCGTAAATCACAGTGCCCTTGACGTGTTTTTTGAAACGTCAACCGTTCAAGCAATAACGCACACCGCATTTTTCTGAACGTCTCTGCACGGATTACGTGATCCTTTGTAATTCGCGGTAATATGTGCTTTAGTAAATGTTTATTACACGCGTTTCAATAGTAGTACAGTGTATACTTTCACATAGAAGTGTCATTGACGTAGTGTTTGTAATAAAAGCATAGATTTTTTTTTACATTTGTATTCTTATATCTATTATTGCTGTTATTATTTTTTTGCGTTGTGTTGGGGAAAACATAACAATGAACAGTGAATAATGACCAATACAAAGTACCCCCCTCCCAGAAGAAATGATTGTTTGTGAAATAGGAAAAAAGTAGTCCGGTCAAAAAGCTGTATCGGGTCTAGACCCGATATGGATGTCCATATCGGGTCCCTGTATCGGGTTCCTAGCCAATCCGATAACCCAATGAATATATAGTCATTGGTTGATAAAGATAAATATGACCACTTTGCTGTAAGACTTGTTTCAGAATAATCATATATATAATGTCCTAAAGATTGCATGTTTATAATGTAAATTTGTAAATTATATTACTGACATCAACATGCATCAATAAACATTCTTTTTTATTGAAAGAGGATTACTGTTATATCTTTAGTTTATATGACACACTTTTTCGTTATCCGACTGGTATGACGTGAAACCACAGTTCACTTTGAACGCAAATCACCTGTTACGGTTTTAGGAGAGGGTGCATTTAAATGCAACACAAATCACCTACATAACATCCATCAAAATAAATTTAAAATACAATCATACAAAGTATTATTATAATCAAACTTCCAGGTTCAAACACAGTCGTAAGTTTAACTTATATAATCAAAAATCGAGTCCCGGCAGAGGCTATGTGATATATAGACTTGGAGAAAGAATCCTCTATGTCAATACTTACAGCCAATTAAATTAACTAGAAAGTATCTATGTAAAACTTACTTCATAGATTTCTTCCAACTGTTCTGAAATAACATCTATACTGCTGTCCATTCGTTGGATATAAAAATTATTTGGAGAGTCTGCAAAACTGATAACCACTTTCAACTCTTCTCTAAAAATTAAAACAGAAAATAAGAATGAATATACTGCATACACCATTCAAATGCCCATGGGGTTTTAGAGTGATAAATAGTCAATGATAAGAGTTGAACGACGGGCTCAAGGTGATCAAAATTGTGCATGTTTTCATACAGTGAGAGATGTAAATATCAAAATTTTTAGTTTACCCTTGCTTTGGCTGCACAGCAGGAGGTACTTCTATGTATAACGATTGCCCAGACTGTACTAATTTAACGCTGGTTTGTGGGTACAGAATTTTTCCTGCGGACAACCTAGGTAAGAAAAAATTGGTACATTGTCTTATATTAGTATAAACTACTATACCTACATTGTACATATTATGTTCAAGAAATGCTTAAATGTCACATCTAAATTCTAATAAGTTAATATTGTATAGGCAAAAATTTTGATTCTGAATTTTTTTTTTTTTACTTACTCATCAACACGAATAATGTCACTGAGCATTTCGGCCCATATTGGCAACTCTTTTGGAGGTGTTTCTTTGAATTTCTCCTCATACATTTTTATCAAGCGACTTTGCCATAGGCCGTTGGGGTATGATGTGATCATCTGGAAAAAAAGATTTATTGTTAAATATATGCATCATTCGGAAATCCTTTTTACCACATATATGTTTTTAATTTTAGAATTCTGACAAGCTTTTGCCAACAAAACATCCTATTACCAAATAAAATAGAACAAAGTCATCTTTTATTATTTCAGAATACATGATGGTGAAGAAATTGTCAAAATGAGATATTACAAGTGATCATTATAGATGCATGAAAGAGCACACATGCCCAAGATGAAAGACAGGCTGATTTACCAACACAGCCATACGGCTTCCAGTGTCCAGGTGTCAATAACCAATCATGGAACCATGAATAGGACATGTAAGCCCAGATTAAACCTATCACAGACTTCCCCATCACAAGGATAAAGTGTCACCAATGGGATGAGCTCCCATACAGACATGTGAGGGGTCGAGGGGATAAGAGACTAGCAAGGTAGGGAGACGGCAGGGCAGGCGGCACACTTGAAGTGGTAACATCATGGATACTAGATTGGTATAAAGGATTAGTCACTAACTTTCAAATACAAATTGAAATAGCAATTAGACTGGCCATTTACTCGGATTTTTTTAACGTAAAATGTTAATAAAATACTTCATATGCTATGTACTCAAATAATTCTTGTAGATACTGAAAGTAGAAAACGTAAGCTTTAATATGGTACTTGTTCGATTTAGAAATTCTCAGAAATGTAAACGTCATGCACGTTTTCCCAAAACGGACCCCGTTACTAAATTGCGATCGGGAAACATTTACCCGGACTGATTGCACGCAATAAAAGAAAGCATAATGGGGACGTTGTAACTAAGCTTATATCATTAATTTCATCCCTAAAATTTTACTACATGTTATTGAATGCATAAATATTAAGTATGATAAATGGCATGATAGCAATCCAAGTATTGTTGATGATATTGCTGCTTGAAATTGACAGTTTCACAGGTTTCTTCAAATCAAAGGTTGCTGTGTAATTTCTTTAAAAGTATATATCATATTACATAATTTTGTATGGTAAATTACATTACTGTATGGGTGATAAAACTACCTTTCTACAACACTTGTATATTATTTCTAACCCTTCCATCACAAATCTACCTTACAACAGATGGTTAAGTTAGCTGACGTAATAACGTAATAACGTACACATGAAATGTAAAAGAGGGTGACCAGAACTTATTTGTGGGGGAGGGGTATAACAAAATCTACAAATAAAAAGTTTTCACTCATATTGTCAAATAGTGGGTATCTAAAAACTGCCAATATTAAACTGGCATGGTATGGTGTTTGCGTAGTGGGTGCCCAGAGTTGAGGGTAATAGTGCTTTCTGGACGACTCATGAGTATCTGAACAGAAATAAGAATGCTACCGTGAGATGGCTAAACAAGGTTAGCATGATAGGAAAAACCATGTAACATGTTTGTTAAAAGCTGGGACTTGCTCCATCGTACCATGTTGCCATGTATCAAACATAACCATTTTGGATGATGCACACCAGATAAGGTGCCACTATCCTGGGCTGTAAGTTGCCTCACCACCTACTTATGTTCCTCATTGTGTTTTGATCAATTAATTCTAAGTTTCACTGTCTGGGAACTCACAAAGTATTGTACAAGACTGGCTTTATAATTCTTGTTTCCAGTGCAGTGAAGGAAAATCGTGCATAACGTTTACATTTCTGAATGAATCTGAAGTCTATTGTGATATTCTTTACATAGCCACATCGAACATATGTGTTTGAACAAATTTACTTGCCTTGGTTGACTTACATTGACCATTACCGGGTACCCTAACTATTCCCTTAACCATAAAGGTCTGCCTGAGGGTTGGCAGGAATAAAACTGCAAGTTTGGTGGGTGAAAAAAAACTTCATTTGGGCGAAACCACTTGTTGATGTACATACAGCGTCCAGTCTAGTTTGAATTTTTTATTCACGGGGCATGATTCACAAAAAGCCATAATCTTTATCACCATTCGGCAAATGTGGGGTCAAAGGCAAATAAAAAAAGAAGCAGCTGATGTTCACACACCGATTGTAGATAGAAGAAAGGTGATGATCATAACTCCTCGTCACAGTGACAAGTGAGCCTAACGAAAGACAATCACATCAATGGGTAGAGAACAACTGAAAAGCTTATTAAAAATTGCTACTCTGAATAAAATCAATATATACTTGCCTCTTTTAATCTGGACTTGATTTGTGGTGTGCACTCTGAAAAATAAAATTTAATATTTTATAAATGATAATACCAGGTTACCAACCTTGAAGCTGAGGAAATATCTGCTTTTAATGCAATTTCTAGGTATGCATTGCAATTCTAATATAAAGAAAAGGTTTCTTTCTGGATTTTACCTGTGAAAGATTTTTCAGGAGATACTGACTGTCTTTTTTTGAAGACTTGTAATTTTTCACACGCATGTCGTGCTGCAGCTGCTTCTGCATCTTTTCTTGAATTGAAAGAAGCTGGAAATATTTCATATACATAACAATAAACTATGTCGGTTTGATTAGAACTAGACAAAACGCAAATTACAAATAGAGAAAAATAACATGGTTCTGGTGATGGGGTATTTTTTAGTCTCGATCAACACAATTTTTGTTCTAAAGGTCCACTTGCACTGAAATTCCAGAGCTGGGTTGAAAGAAACTATACTCCTTTAAATCAATATTTCATTTTTTTGATACATGCTATAATATTATGTTCGATGGGGAGTTGTAAACTGCTATTTCTAGCCAAGCTTCACAATTTTGTTGCCTATATTAACATCTTGTATTTGAGATAGAGACAATTTATAAGTTAGTCCTCATCAACCAGACCCTCGATATGGTTCCTATAAACCAAATAAAAATGGTTTAATGAGTCTATGACGTAGTGTCATATAAGCAGAAGTACATATCTTGTTGCTCTTGTGAAAAGAAGTGGCCCAAGATTACGCCCAATGTAAGTAGACAGTAAGACATAGGTATAGGTATGCATGTCTTAAGTGCCTGAATGACTGCTTCATAATAATCGGTAGCGTAAGTAGGCTATGACTGTGATTGAGGCTGCAAGGCTAATAATAGTATCAAGGCTGGAAAGTGCCATTGCGTAAGATTGATACAGGTGCGAACCAAAGTATGTGTACTGAGTCAATGGCTATTGGTGCAGTGGTTAGCACGTCTGCCCATGACATATGACTGGTCTGAATCATGGATGGAAGACCGTGAGTTCGATTCCACGGTCTTCCAAATAACTTTACATAGCCTACCCGATTATTTCACACTCTTTGTTACACCCAAAGCAACTCACTGACCTGCAAAATGACCAGATATTACATGTACGTGAGCACTAAGGACAAATATAAATCATGAAGATATGGCAAATAACAAATGCCTTTTAAACATTCTAGTTAATGCGTAGGGGCACAACAGGCCGCAAGACTAGTCTACTGGCTGTCTACGACCAAAATTTTATACAGACCGTAACGATCAGTGAGTGTTCAGTGCTGCAGACATAGGCTTTTACTTAAGGCAGTATGGTGGCGCAGAAAAAATTTTGGCATGCCAAACTTCCGCAACGACCAAAGTCAGCAGTGGTATGACTGTAAGTAGGCAGTGCGGTGACCTTACACTAAATGTTGTATGTATACAAAATATTTAATCGCACGTTGTTCATACGGAAGAGATACAGAACTGGCGCAGTGGACCATGTACCATGAACATATGAACACTGTACTTTAGTAATCAAAGCGTGAAAAGTACGTTATACGCACATTAGATGTTGATATCACGACCACCTCAATGAAAAAATAATACCAGTGAAGATGCACTGATAACACACGGAGTCAGTGTGACATGTGCCCATAACTATAGTTTTACAGCATGCAGAAAACGCCGTAGACACCGCAGTCCCGAAATAGCCTTGCAGCTAAAAATCGGCACAAGACCGGTTGTGCCCCTAGCTTGAATACCACATGAGATTCATATGACAGGAAATTTAGCCATGTATCACTTTAAAGAAATTTCAGAAAAAATCAACAATAACTTTGCACTACCAAGTACAAATTTTCAAGCTGGTAATGTCGAGAGTAATTTAAGAGGTATTGAAAGCTGAAGATGTTCTTCAAATCTAAGTACCATTAAGCATCATTGCATGGTTATACAAATTATTGAAATTTCACTTGCCCCCAGCAAGCTGACGACTAATTTTTACTTGTCCCAATGGAATTTTACATGCCAGACTTTGCATGCTAAGAATATCAATTTAACAGTCAAACCTTGCATGAAAAATATTTTTGAAATTTTTTTTCCAGCAAAATTATCAAATTTCACCAGTGCTCAATGAATTTCCTAAGTTACATGATTACCAGGTTATAAGTTGATATGGTTCACTTGCCCTTTGGGCAATCAACTTCAATTTTCATTTATCGGGGTCAATTTTTTACTTGTTATGTCTTGGGCAACAAAGATTATCTAAGTAACTCTGCATTTTTGCTATACACAACATTGGAATAACTGCCGTATCTCCAGACTGTTAATAACACGCTTTAACCCTCTTGTTGCCGGGGCGCATATACGCACCCCGGAATATGTCTCTTTAGTGCCGGGGCGCATATATGCACCCGAGTTTACAGAAAAAATAGTTTGAGTTTGTCTGACATATTCGTATGTAAACACTCGTGGTTCTAGTCTCAAATTCCGGTTTGTCAACAACAACTTTACCTTGATATTTCGATGTATCTCTAGAAGGAAATAAGCAGCATAGTATTAATATTCTAATTCTATTCGTGAATATTTACCCACCCAACATGCATTATCTGCTTCAAATTTGAGCCCTGAAATACTCTTATTTGCATTTGCAAAACCATGGCTTGTCATAAATGGCTCGAATCGTCTTGAAGCCATCTTTGCATTGAAACCTCAAACAAATATGAAACCATACTCTCAAAGTCATATAACAACATCTATCATTGAGTACATCAACGCCGTATTCTTAGGTTCAATCGCCGGCAAAACTATTTTGACACTGCTAATGGATGCCAATAAGTCTTTTATCAAGAGTGCTGTTACGAATCTACCACAACGCCGCGCGCTGCACAAGGCCAATCACGGTTGGTAACATGGCTCAAACAGACTTGTGATAATTTGTTGAAAAATATATTATCAGTCTCCAGTGCCTCATCTGATTATATCTTGTAGTATGTGGATGGTTCAAAAAAATTGAGACCGGTTAATTGGCGCTGCAAAACCGAACCGTAACCGGTTAACCGCAAATTATCACTCACCAAGGTATTTCATTTTCAGGAAATACATGCATGGTGCATGATCAAAGGATAACTTTACACGTAGTACAGCAAATATATTACATGTGTGAGTAGATCTAGTCAAAAGGAATGTGTTACATGTGTATGGAGTAGATCTACTCTCATGTTTAGAAACGTCGAGCGAAACGATATACTGATTAGTATCCTGTATTTAAAAAATTAGCAGTTTATGCGTTTTGTGTTCTATCGTTCACCGGCAAGGAGGAAAATTATTGAACGTGACATATCATATCACGCAGAATTAATGAAATGTGTGGAATATATAGCTTGGTAATGAAAATAATCATCAAAATTAATAACCGGTTAGTCAATCTAAGAACCGGTTATGTATAGAAAATCGACCGTAGCTGGTTAACCGTTCACATACTAATATCTTGCATGCCAGATCACAAATAAGGCGTTTGACAAACTACACAATAAATCTGGGCATCTGATATTTATTATTTCTATCGAAACGACTGATGTCTTTGCGAACACTGCCGGATGATGGAGTGATGGCTGTCAAAAGTCCACGCCGATGAAGAAATCAAAGTTTGAACACGTTTTTGGTCCGTGATATTGTAAGTAAAAGTATATTATTATTGGTTACATGACCACCATGGAGGCTGCGGTCATGTAACAGCATCGATGTCATTTACCAGTATTCTGGTGGACAGTGTGACCAACTGGGATTGTCATTTGGCCCAAAGATGTTGAGAAAATAGCGAAAGCCTCGCCGCAGAGCAAAATGTAGATTCCTATGGGTATCTTAAATTATTCTTTACGTCATGAATAATCGAGCCCAGGATGAACCAAATGTACATTCAACATCCTATATGTTATGTCCCTTTGTGTATATTGGTGAGTGCCCACAGCTCACTAAATTTGCCACAATTAGTTTTCAGTTGAAGCCAGAAAAATGGCCATGTCAGGTGCTGGATTTAGGGATTACTCCCTTGCTAACACTTTTGTATTCAATACCTATAAAGACTGCCCACTGGTATCTATCAAACGTAGATTGGGATGGAAAAAGCCTTTCCTCATCCAAAGAATTACAAAATATACACGAAATATGATACTAAACCCTAATAGGGTATATATATATTCACCTGAACTGCCGAATGTTTCTCCATTAATAACAACAGCACTAACATAGGCTTGATTCAGCTTTTTTCCTACTGAGTATGTATTGAATTCAAGATCAGGAAGACCCAAGTTTGCCACATGCTGTCGCAGTGCAAGTCGATAATCTCTTCCACCAGCTACAAAGTCAAAACAGATCAATTAACAACATACTTTGTACATGTTACACATAGAATTATTGAAAATTACTTTGTAATTTGCTTAATTTTGTCATCAACTATATAAAACATAAGATAATATAAAACTAACCTAATTTTGATAAAGATTCAGTGGGGGACACACTTGGCTGTAAGAAAAACTGGTGAATAATATTGTGCGATCACTATTATATAAACATAGCAACTTTTAATTTGCGATACAATACAAAAAACATTCAATTACTTGTTAAGTTTTTGTTTATATAAATAATTCAAACTCTATCCTATGTAACTTGGAAGATGATTAAATGTTAGCAAATACGTAGTAGTTTTTGCGAAGAAGAAAATAGCATGCTATGGTATAAAAGCAATCTTATATACATCTGCTGGCAAAAAATACTACAGAGCAACTATCTCTAGTTAACCGAATGTAGGTCTTGTTACCTGACATAAACTGCTTAAACTTCAGAAGATATAAAGTGGTTATCCACTTTACAATGAAATATATTAACTTGAGCCAAGCCAGGCCAAATATGCCAGATAAAAAGACCAGTAATCAGTTATTAAATAGTGTGATTCAAAATGTTCATATATATGCAATCATGCTTCATTAGTTACCAAAAAATTTCCCTTAACAACTGAAACATGATATATAATCATAGCACCAATCAACAATGATCAACATTAGAAACATTTGTATTTACTTTACTACTTTTGTCTTCAGAGAGCTCCACTGAAACTTCCTTTTGTGCTTCCATCTGCTTTCTGAACCTTGGAGCCACATCATAACTTTCACCAAATCTTATACCATTTAGTGCATTATTACTGTTTTGAATCGTTACACTCAGTAAACCATTCATGTTCTAAATAAAAAATATAGGAAAAAAAACAATATTAACAACCCGATCACGATAGCAATCTCAGAAGTAACAGGGTCTGTATATAAACATATTCCTACAGATGAAACTTCTCGACTCCTATAATTTTTATCTTTATTTTCAGTGCGAATTCTTCGTAATTATAGAAAATGTTACTCCATGAACTATTGAACTTGCTGTCAGCACACAAATAATGAGTTTTGTCTAATCAAGTATGAATGTTCAACTATTGTTGGCAGCACTGGATGGAACTAAAGAAAAGGAAGATGAGAATGACAGTGATTATGGAACTTGTGAAAAGCGAGACAAAAAATATTTCCTGTTTTCTGAACTTTGTACTTTGTATAGGCATCATGTAGCTGACAAAGTCAGTATTGTGAAAAACACACAAGGATCAATAGTCGTTAGAAAATAAGAGCAGGTACTAAGTCAGATTGTGATATGAAGTTTGTGAGAAAGGTACTAGGAGTCTATTCTTCAAAGCAAACCATCAACAATCGATCTCAAATTCAACTTAGTGTGATATTCTGGTTTTTAAACAGAAAAGCTTGTTCTCGCATACCTTGGTTTGAGATGGTGACATATTTTGGTGTGGTTTATCTGAGTATAAAGGAGTATCTATAAAGACTACATAGTAAATATGAATATTGTGCTAGTGCAGATAACTAAGGAATGACAACAGAACTGTGGTGAAGATCTTTGATATAAATACTGGTGCGGAAAAGGATGTTATAGAACATAGTGATGAACTGTTAAAGAAGAATAATCAGGCTCAAGAGGGGTTTATAATATAGAGAACAAATTTCCAGTAGTCACAGCTCGGTGCAATGATTCTTGGTTGGAATACATGAGCAGTATTCTCCATCACTATAAATCTCCTCTCTAGGCAAAATGACATGAGCCATAAGTGTGCCGTGTGAAACCAAGTGATGATGTCAGTTCAGACAGCATTTTAGGGAAAATGGGTGTCACACACATTGATCACATGCTTCGTAAAGGCAGTCGGAGATGGCTTCGCCATGTAGAGTGCAGCTCCAGCTGAATCCGTAAAGTTTGAAAGCTTTGAGGCACGCAGAGACAAAAACAAAGGCAGACCAAATCAGATCTGGGATACAGTGGTACACAAGATCAAGCACATCTGGGTTTGGGTTGAACAGGCAAAATGACCAAAAGGCTTTGAGAGAATGGTTGAGAAGTAGACCAGGCAGCCAGGCCACACACTCAAATTGAGGAATAATTTAAGACTGTCTAAATAAATTTAAGACTTTTTTGATTGATTGATTGGAACAATTATCAAAGTAACTACCAAATATATTTGTACACCTTTTAAATGATGAGGCTTTTATGTTTGGTAGACTGAAAAATGCCTTTTTCATGTAAATGTTCACTATGATGTAAAACAATCAGAATTATAAAGATAATTATATAGTTCAGCAACAACAACAACAAAAAAACATATCATTTACATAATTGTTTTCTTGATATTCAGTACCATTTTGAGTTATAATAGAAAATGTGACAATACAAACCCTCTAATTAATTCAAATGTGGCTGAAACAATTTTTGTTTTACAAATATGATAAATACATGGAAATTGTAAAAATTTGATAGAGCTTACTCGTCGATTTATAAAACAAAGATAAAATAATAAAAATAATCCAATCAAGCAATTAATAGCTGAAATCTAAGGCATCAAATATAAATACTGTTATAAAGTGTTGACAAATAGATACGAACAATTTCTAATCTTCATCATGTCTCACGGCTATATACGCAGTATTGGCCGTGATCCAAAGCTCCTAATATCTGTGGAACTAATTTCCAAAATCCAACCAATCAGAAGCCCAACTGCCGAAATGTTCAGCATAATTAATATGTGATTTTGAACATTTGGGTTGCTGGGTTGCTGAGTTCCGTGGGATTAGGTAACTATAACCCACAGGTTAATATTATGAACATGGACTTGTAAAGGCAGTGTGAAAATTAAACCCATGCAACAGACGATGATAAAATCATCGATGTATTCAAACTACTTTGTAGCAATAAAATTGATTTTAAAAAAATTTGAATAAAGTATTTTTCAGAAAATACATATTTTACCAGTTATATATACAGTTTGTGAAGAATTCATGAATGACTGTATTCTAGCACATACTGGCATATGTGAAAATTTACTCTCGAAAACATTCGTTTGGCCTCTTGTAGAACTATGGACAGTTATACGAACAGTAGGCACACTAGCAATGTTAGGCGTGAGGGCCTTAATGCACGAGGATACAGTATTCATGGTATTGACTAATGCAGACAATAAATATTTTCATCAGACAACAATATTCTGATTTGTAATTTGAAAGACACAAGTGAACGCAAAAGTAGACATACTATGGAAATTTTTACCATTGTCCCTGCATGTACAATGTGTATAATCATAATATATAGAGGACATATTATAGAGGAAAGTAGATGTATACGGTCAGGAATTAAGCACGATCAATTAGAAGTTCAAAAACCAAAGTATTATAAGCTGCACACAAACCACCATGCAGGTCCGATTATACGGATTACGACTATCGAAATAAATAAATTATCAAAACATGAAATGTTTATCACCGAAAAGAACATCTTTAAGTTTCACAGCAATCGATACATGTATACACAAGGAATGACACTAACTAGCACATATAAAAGCAGATATATTTTGCATATAATTTTACTATTCTGGTCACATTTTAAAAGGGACGAACCACTTTAAAGTGGAGAACTTTATGGATGTGAATCCACACAAATACACGCATACGATTATCAGTCGTACTGGAAAAAATCAAATATTGATGCACATTACAAAATGTACATTCAAAATACAGGTCCACACATATATTTTACACTACCAGCTTGCACTGGCTTTTTCATTATCATGATGACCTGTAATACATGTAATAGTGTGGTACAATTATTTGCAGATTGTTGGGTATTTTATAGGAGAGCTTTAGTTCGGTATGTCATTCATCAAAATAAGTGTGGTACGAAGGTAGTTATGTCAATTCAATTTTAGCTCAACACAATTGTCGAAAATGCTGTGTATTTTCCTTGGCACTTATTCAATGTGCTTATTGAAATAGACGTTATTGAAATAGACATTATATTGATCAAATAACAGGTGTATTTCAAGACCTCAAGTTCCAGATGAGGTGATTTTTAAGAAAATGTGTTACGCTAATATATCATCTTGGCATACAGTGCAATAAAATACCAGCTTCACCAACTATCAACCGAATAATCACATCTGCATGGTATAGGAGACAAAAATAATTATAACTATACAAAAGCCAAAGACATGTAGAAGTGTGAAAGCATGTTACGAAGCTATACGTGACGTCTAAACCATGATACACATTTTAACTCACTCTGTATTTCTGCTTTTTTGACGATTTATATGGCCATTGACTTGGTTTTGATTTGCCTGTGCTTATACCTTGCTGTAAAAAAATAAGTATACAGAATAAACAATGCATGATAATGGAACGAAGTGGTTGCTATTAGTAGTCTGGTAGTAGTATTAGAGGGGTTCCAGCCTCTTATTCTTGTTGGTAGCGGAATGCAGGGATGGAATGAAAATTTCAATGGTATGTTACACAAACATGCAACATATTGGATGCAGGATCCCAAATAAACGACCACAAACCGATGGAAAGAAGTTGTGTTCTCTGCTGGGTGGTGGATATAGTGGATTCCTTGAATAATGTTCGGTTTGATCCACCATCCCACCGTAATTGTAGTAGAGCATCTGCATGAAGAATTATCTCATTCAAACAACTACTTGAAGGAAGTTATAATTTTCCAAGACATTTCAATTTAATTACAACAAAGTTCAAAATACAGGGGAATTGATAAAACTCTTGTTCATGGTTTTGTTTGTACTTTCAACTAAACCGAATTTTCAACAAATTGTTATAGATGCTAGGCAAAGGAATTTATTAAATGATAGTTGTATTAGAATACACAAGAACACACAAAATATTTACTTTGCATTTATTTAAGAGTATCGTGAACAAAGAAAAAAAAACTACAAATCTTAACTCCAACCCAATAACATTATTTCTCAAATCATAACAATATTACTACTTTCTACTTTCATACTTTTTTAAAGACTATCTGACAAATATGATTTAGAGTATAAAATCATTCACATGGAATTCATATAATTTCTCTTCTATATCTTTATACTGGTCAGTTCCTGTTTTGTGTGGACAAACTTTTATCAACAGGCATCTTAGTTGTTGTTTCAACAGAAAAACTAGAGTAACTGTTCATTGCATTTGAAGATGGGTTGTTGGTCATGGTTTAACTTGAATCTTCAATATTACTTTCCAAAAGGTGGACATGCGTTTTGTCGGTCATATGGATATCTCGTACATCAGCAATTTTATTTTCCTTATCCGAAACATTGGATTCTGAACAATTCAAGACAGAATCCACCAACTTCGTAATTATCTTTACTTGACAATGACACCATTGAAGCAATTTGATATGCTCCATATCAAAATGTTTATTTACAGCTTTCAACATAGGTTCTACTGGAGGTAGCTTCAGCAAATAAGCATGGCGAATCGTTTCAATTTCTGAAGATTTGTGCAGGTAGCAATTTTCCAAGTTTCTAGTCATAGGATGTTCATGTGAAAATTCATGTAGGGTAACAAACAAACGTTTTAAGGACTTTATTTGTACGGAGAGAGGGGTGGGTGTACTAGCTGGCGAGATGGCTGCAACATTGGATCCCTGATTACAGCTAACTTTCATTGGTCGTGTGGGCACTTGAAATAGTGGTGGTTGTATAGCTGGCCGATTACTAATGTCAGGAATTTGGTAAGATTTTTGTGGGAATATTTTTGTGATGGAAGACTTTGTAGATGTGGAATTGTTCGTAACAATCTTGTTCATGTTACTCTGTTGAAGAGCCCGTTTGTTAGCATCTGCCATTTTAGCTTGCAGCGCTTGCACGATTGGATGAAGATTACTCGATTTTGTGGAGTCCTGTCCAGAGGTACATGATTGCACAGGTTGTGTGTATGAACCACAGTTCGTATTTACTCTGCTCACGTTGTAGGAGCGACGACCTCGACCTCTCTTTGAACTGGAGACCTGCTTTACCTTGAAAACACAAAACCATAAAAATTCCATTAAGATTTTCTTTATTCAAAACCACAAATCCATATAAATAACATCAATTATATCAATTATAAATTCTACTTTGAATAATGAAAAATGAGCCAATACTAAAATGTTTTACCTTGCATGTGGCTTGTTTATTGGTCTGTCCTTGACCAGGATTGTAGTTAGCAGGGTGTCGAAAGACAGAGATATCGACGGCTTTATCTGATGAAATGGAGCCGTTCAAATCTGGACAAACTGGGATGGCAGAAAATCCATGCTTTGCTTCATGATTTATACTCCTATATATACAAATATATAACAAGACATAGTAATCATACTTTTGTTTCAAATATATGAAATAATAAAACTTGTTGTCATTTTCCATTCAACCCCAATGAAGAGCCTTTATTGTACATCCTGTTATGCTATCTAAAATCTACAAATGTTTTAACAGAACCAATGTCACCTGTGTGTGCTTGCCATTTGTTGCTGTAAAGTTAGTGAGGCACCTGTTGATGGTACGAAGTTCAACTGACTAACTGGCGTACACTGAGATTTGTGCGATTCAGGCAACACCAAACCTGAAGATCATAAAATAATATGAAAACTTCAAATACTTTCACATAAATTTCAGATTTTATGCATCTTCATCATTTCAATAAAGGATAAAGAATACTAGCTTACCCGAGTTGGCAGGACTTATCTCCACACCAGAATCTGGAGACTGTTCATTCAAGAGAGCGACCAAGTTTGGATGTTTAGTGGCGTGTTGAGCTTCAGGCCGCATCACAACAGTACAGTCCATCATCGACATTGTAACAGGCGCTCCACTTTTATAATGCCCATTCATCACTCCTTTCATGTTATGAAAACAAACATTAGAAAGTGTATGCAATTTCTTTTAAGCAAGTCACGTTGTTTTCTATATGATGGGATTTGATAGTAAACTGTAAAAACGCTAATTTGTTCAGTCATTGACAATGTCCACCAAGAATATTAGTCTATATGGTACTTGAACATGTATAATCACTCACCTGCAGACATTGGTTCTGTGATGCTCTTATATGCTGAAGTGTATGGTGTACTTGAATAACTTGCTTTGGAGTAGTAGGGGTTTGGTTCCGTTATCATTAACTTTGGAGATGATGATTTAGTACATCCACCCTCTATTGTCCATTTAACATAAGGAGGATTGTGTGTAGATTTGTATTGAGGCCCATAAATGTAGGTTTTACTGTATGATCTGCTATAGGTTTGTGGCAAATACACTTTATTTTGATTCTCACTGAAAGTAACTGGGTCAACATGACTTTCTCCAAGAAATTCAATGCTATCATCAAGATTATCTGAATGATTTACACGTGGATGCACAACTTTTGGTGTAGAATAGTCACAAACAACAGGAGTAACAGAAATTATTTCAATCTGGTCAGTTGCAGTGACTTTCAAGTCCTGTTCAGTTGTGTTGTTTTCAATTACCAACGAATTACCTGTAGATTCATGGTTATTTATTGGATCGTAAGTTGGAATGGTCATTCCTAAAGCAATAGCAGAATCATCAAAGGCACTATAGCCACTCCATCCTCGAAGAGGTGTGTCAGAGGGTGCACTGCTCCATACAGGAGTATGCATTCCTGATAAAACTCTTGATGGTTGAGGCGTGTGTAGACTTTCTGACCAGTGACTTGTGTTTGGTTCCACCAATGGTGGCAGATGTTGAGGAGTTGATAAATAGGGTGTTATATCATTCAGTAATTCTTGTTTTAGTCCAGGATCCTTTTGTGTGTTATTTTCTCCATTAGATGGCTCCCAATGCTCAGTTTCAGATTCAAAGAAAAATCCTGGCCAGTCTTGGTTTTGATCAAGTGTGACAGGCGTAACATTCTGCTCAGACTTTACTGTACCCATATTCTCATTACTCATTTGTCTATTCACTTTAACTTCATTAGAATAAAAAGAAGTACCACTATGTTCTTTGAGAGAATCATCTTCATCTTGTGGGCAATTCATTATGTTCACAGAATCTGTTAACAAATTTTCTGATTGAAATTGGCCCATGCCATCAAGCCTGTCATTTTCATCATATCTAGTCTCAAAACCTGTATCAAATTCATGTTGTAGATTATTTTCTGTCATATTAACTAACTCACGAAAGTTAGTAAGAGGACTTTGAAAGACTTTTTTCTCATTTTCTGGTGTCAAAGCAAGGTTACTTAGATAAATTGGTGCATTTTCCGTTGACATTCTTTTTGGTGTTTTTTTCTCCCTACAAAAGTGGAAATGCAAATGCAATCTTAAATTTGGTGATTTTGTTCTAAATTTTAACCATTTTAACATCACAGATATTTTTAATACCAGTCTTGGAGAGGTATTTATCCATAGCCGTGTCAAGCAAATAGTCACTGGCACCTGTTCTATTGTTTCTGCATGCCATATCTGTTTCACGAGATCTGTCTACTGATAAACAATCTAAAGGTCCACGCACAAGCAAAGACCCATCCAAAATTTTGACCAAATCCAAATCAGGATCATTGGATTTCCAATCTAAATGCACATCTATTAAATGAATCATAAATTTTGGATAGAACAAGTTTTAATCACAATGCTTGTCGTACAAACTAGGAATAAGATGATTTCTCTTTCAAAGAATTTGATGGATACCAATAGAAACCAATATCATGTCATTTTGGCGAGACTTTCGTTGTTTTCGCAAAAACTTCTTCGGGCCGAATGAAAATCTCAGTCACATGACCACCATGGTGGCGGCAGTCATGTGACAGCAGAGTCGAGTATACATCAGTGAAAAGGACTTTAAGGTTGTGAGAAGGGAGGATGAAGAGTTCCGCAGGAAAGTGAGGGAGGCCATCGAAATCCACACGCGCCGACCCGAGCTGAACAGGGTGTTGATTAGGCACTCGCCTCTGGCTAGTGTAAATTTCTGTTGGCTAGTGGAAATTCAAAGTCACTCGCCACAGTCGGCGAGTATGATTACTTGATTCGAACACTTTAATAACTAAGGATGGCTAGTTTGGATTGGAACATGGCGAGTGTAAATTGAGAGTCACTCGCCACAGAAGGCGAGTGTTCTGAACGAGTCACATTACCTGCTGAACCGTGACACGGGCTACGACTTGCCCCCCGTATACTCGACTCTGCTGTCACATGACTGCCGCCATCATGGTGGTCATGTGACTCTCTGAGATTTTCATTCGGCCCGAAGAAGTTGTTGCAAAAACAACGAAAGTCTCGCCAAAATGACATGGTATTGGTTTCTATTGGTATCCATCAAATTCTTTGAATCATGAATAATGAAACCCAGGATGATCTAAACATACATGATTTCTCTTATCTGTAGTCGTGTGAATAGAAAGTTGGAAATGAAAGAAAATGTCAAAAAACTTTAAGCAAATATTAACAACAGAAGTTTATTGAGTTTATATATATAGACTACTTGTATGACTTAGAGGAAGTTATACTAACAGCTAAAACAAAGATTTATTCTTTTAACTATAATTAAATAATTTAAATTGTATTAAAATTAGTGATTTCTTTATTGGTGCTTTTAAAGAAGCATCAATTGTTACCATAAAAATATTTTTAGGGACTTCTAATTTTTGCATACTTATCAAATAAAGAAATGGAATAAATACTAAGCACTTAAAAGCTTAATATCAACCAAGTAATTGTACAATACTAATTTAATCCTAGAACAAAAAAAATCATATACATTAACACTCACCAAATTAGATCCTTCTTTCAACTCAACATTTCACAATCCATGAAGCTTTCCAAAGAATCCCCAAAAGCACTGAATACTGTAATACATCAGGTGACTGGCACACAAAAAAGTAGTATGTATGATCACTCAACTGTGAAGAGGTAACTCTTATAATCCTTTTGAAAAAATCCATATTAAACACTGTACTCCATACACCACATGTAGGGAAGAATGGTAAATAAATCCAAGAAATAAATAAGGGAAAGAAGTTTAAAAACATACTATATTTAATGTTGACTTCATACTTTATCTTATTTTAAACCAATACTTTGACCCATTTTTAACTCTTTTCAGCAAAGGTTGGAAGTATTGGTTTAGAACAAGATAATGAATGAAATGAACATCTAACATATTCTATGCAACTTCATACTGTAATGAAAGAAGCAGATTTAAAATCATATTCCAACATAATGTGTTGCACAAACAGACATCATAATATGAAAGAATTTCTGTTTTGGTTGTTTTTTTCAAAGCAGGCATAGTACCTGACTCCCATTGTCAGTTTACGGGAATATTTTTTACGGTGAACATATCCAATGGTACAATGTTTCCCCGTAAGTTGCCCTCTGCAAAATTATATATAACTTACTAATACAAATTAACCACGTACAATAAGAATACTGAACTTGAAGAAATATCATGGGTGGTGATCAATATGCATGAATTCAATGGCAAAATTTTGTAAATATTGCCCGAGAAATCCCAGCTTAAGAGGGCAATATCACAAACCATAGATTTTTATGAAAATAAAAGAATGTTTTAGCTAGATCCAAACAGAGGGATTAGACTACTAAAATGTTATGAACAGGAAGCAATGTTTTGCATCTTTATTACCTAATTTCTTTATTTGCAAGTGAATTGTGCAGAAAATCAAATATGTATGTTTAATCCATGACTGCCATACTTTTTTGTATATTATTTGTATAAGGCCATCTAACTTGATTCTATGGATGACAAGTGCGGTGATTCATTAAAACAACCCCCTAATATAAAAATAACCTACAAATCAAATCGTGTTTTTTTTATATTTGCCGACGATCCAGCTAAAAAACGAAATTTTTTTATCAAATCATCGGCCAAGGTGCAGCCACATTTGCTATTCATAGTTCCGAGCCACGCCCCTTTTACGTCAGCCAGCCAATCAGCGAGCAGCCTCATACAAACATACGCAGGTGCGCTATCATGGTCTCACAAGTTTTGATACCAGATTTTTTAATGAAAATGTGCTTAACCCGCTTAGTGCCGGGGCGCATATATGCGCCTCAGATTTTACGTCCCTTTAGTGCCGGGGCGCATATATGCGCCTCAGTTTTCAGAAAAAACAGTTCGAGTTTGTCTGCCATATTCGTATATAAACACTCCGTGGTTCTAGTCTCAAATTCCGGTATGTCAACAACAACAACTTTATCTTGACATTTCGATGCATTTCTAGAAGTAAATAAGCAGCATAGTGTTAATATTTTAATTATATTAGTGTGAACGAATATTTACCCACCAAACACGCATTATCTGCTGCAATTTTGAGTCGCGAAATACTCTTATTTGTGTTCGCAAAACCATGGCTTGTAATACACGGCTGAAATCCTCGTGAACCCTGCTATTCATCGAGACCTTAAACAAATGTGAAACTAGACTCATCAACGTCATATACTGATATCTATTTTGAGCCTTGAAAGCGTGGTATTCTTAGGCTCAATCGCCACAAAACACGTTGACACTGCTAAGGAAACCCCAATTAGCCTTTATCAAGAGCGCTCTAACGATTCTATATCAGCGACGCCGCCAGCGCAAGGCTGATTTTCAGGAAATACCGGCTTTTGGTAAGCGTGACAAAGTTGAAGAATTTGAAGAAGAATTATCATATAATTCGTCATCCATGCCCCATCTTATTGTATCTTGGATACTGAATCACAAATAAACCGTTTGGCAAACTACCCAATAAGTGTGGACGTTGGAAATCTACTATTTCTATCAAAACGGATGATGTTTTTGTCGGGTGATCGAGTGGTGGCACTGGTGCCTGTCAAAACTTCAAGGCAATGAAGAAATAAAAAGTTGAACACGCCTTTGGTCCGTAATATTGTAAGTAAAAAATATATTATTATGAAATAGGGATGGTTTATGGTGTTTTTGTGTCTATCCTGGATAAAAACTTCGCTGCACTTAAAATTTCTACTGCTACTACGACATTTAAAATCAACCACTAAGCTGTCAAATGAATGGACGATTACATAAATTGTCAAAATTTAACTTTATGCTGTATGTATTTTTATTTATAATGGTAAAAATATGAAACTAGACCGTCTCCTGAATGTGTACTGTAAATGTGAAAATGTTCTGATGAAAACCGTAAGAGCTACAAAGGATCATATTTCAACTATGACAACTGAAGCCCCCCACTGTGAATAACACGTCACGAAAAATGCGTGTCTGGCACTGAGGGGAGTATAGTGAATTTACGGCTGGCATCAAGAGGGTTAACGTCTTAATTTTTCAGTTGGGATGCACTACCTTTCCTCTTTTCTACATTGTATCCAATGTATACCTATCAATTATCGATTTAGAAGGGTTATGACGTTGTAGTAAAAACACTACCGCACACTGTCACTGGCATTTTGACAGTTTTACGTCTGAAACAATAACGTTTCTGGTGCCTCCATAAATACTTAATTTTTACATAAATTGTTCACGTGTACTTAGAATCGTATCGCATTTCTTATTTTCAACATCTAGTTATAGGAATATGGATTTTTACGTCTAGATTTTAAATCATTTATCTTCCCAACATGTAGCTAGTGCCGCTCTCGATTCAAAGACCGGTTTGAGGTACACTTTAAAAAGACGAATTTCTAAAAGTTCTCATACTCGTAAAATAATATGACTGCTGTGAGTCATCATAAAGGGTACAGATGATACGAAAATGAACATACAGCTTACTTGAGTGAAAGACTATAAAAACGTCTTCAAATATATGTGTCGTGTGCATACAGACGTGTATTAAAAGCTGTCAAATATCCACTGTGATTTTCAAACAATGTGCGTGATTTGAGAAATATCCTTTCGTCCATGCCTTCATAACCAGTTCATAATTGATCCGACGTGTGAATTCTTGATGGGTATGTTATTGTAACGATGATAATCCATTCGTTTCACAAATTTATCACTATTTGGCGATTTAAAGGTGACGCCATTTGCAAGGGCAGATCAGCCTTTATTAGCGTAATTTGTCAACACCGACCATAGCGTGATGCGATTAAGAGTAGCGGCTGGTAGTGGATCATGTAAAAAGATTGAAAACTAAATGCCCGAATTTATCCCAAGTTAAAACTAAGAAGATCAGCACAATTTTGATTCAACACTCTTGGGTAGAAAGTCGTCAATTTCTCTTTATTTACTACGGGCGATAGGAATGTTTATAAGACCTACGTGGTAGCAGTGACAAAACCAGAAAAGGGGGCAAGGCATCGCAACTATGAATTAGTGATGTCAAGTTACCAAAGACCCACATTCGGTTTTGTTCACCAGCAGCATGCCAAACATTCAAACTACTGCAGAAACGTGCATGTCTATATTTAAAAATAAGTTTTTGCAATTTTCTGCCAAGCGTTTGTAATAGATTGAATGAAAAACATTACTAATGGCCTATGCAATTGTATAGCAGAGAATTGTCAGTTGACAAATGCAATGCACACTCAATTTGAAAACTGGAATCAGCAAAACCAAAAAGCAAATAGTAGACACCTACCAGTAAGCTGGAGATGCCGAACACATGAGGTACATGAGTAAGTTTTCTTGGTTGTGCGACAGAAATTTACATTTCCAAATATCTCCAGATACGTGATATAAGTTTTGTCACTATCCGTCTGTACATTGGTGGGCTGGGTTTCGGCCATTTCGACCTATACACCTACCAGACAAGGAATTATGTGACTGTACCTTAGGCACCAAGGCCCTGAGTACCTGATGTCCTCTCCCAACTAATGCTGCAATTTGTGGGCCACACGTACAACTAACCAAGAAGCAAAACCCTGGAGGCATGAGTGGCCCATGGCTAACGCCTTCAAGAGGCTCCAAGGGGGCAAGTCAATCCTCAGGGCCAATTAACGAGGGGTAAACACCAGGAGAATGGAGGAATATAGTGGGCTATTAAAGTTATCTGGTAGTGATGCTTAGAGCTCTGCTAACACCTGGTGATCATTGAGCAGCCCCATAGGCCTTTCAATTTGTGACAGAGTTCCCTAAACAGTCTAAAATCTTTTGGCCCTCTTGCCAAATATCCCACTATTCTCCAAGCTTTCCCACGATTTAACACGACCCTGACGCTTTAATCAAGCATTGGTGTGAACATGGTACAAGGCACTGGCGTGTGCACGGAACTGAACAGTGTCTTACATGTTGCATGGAAACTTGCATTGACCCAAACCTATAAAATAAATCAAATAAAGAATAAACTGACAATTGATATTAATTGAAATACACACACAGCCTGATTACAGTGAGGATTGAATCCCCCCTCCCAAACTTTCTTTCGGATATTCATTAATTTTTATTTTTCCCCCTTTCCGTTCACTATAGACCGTCTGCTTTTTTTTTCATTATTATTCTCATCCTCCTTGCTGAAATTTTTTTGTCCAATTTTCTAGTTATCTATAGTTTCAAGTTAGAATGGCCTGATCCAATTTTAGAGGAGAGTATTGTGCACGGCATATATCGACAAATATATGCCCACTGATTTCGGCTCAAAGCCAATCAGAATGCAGGATTTAGGAGGGTCACAGAATGAGTGATATAATCATTTCATGTACCAGATAAATAAGTTAAAGGGTACTGTGAACTCTTTAAAGGGAAAAATATTCTATTTTCAGCTTTTTAATATTTATTATACTGTAAACTATGAATAACAACATGTTTTGAAATGAACCTTTTATCTTCAATAGTTTTCCCCATTACAACCCATTTCGTGAAGACCAACACGGGTGAAAACAATGACTCATTCTCTACAGGCGTATAGGGTTATATGGACTAAAAATTCAATTTTTTACATTTTCATTGTTTTGTATGCTATAAATGATAAAGAAAAACATCTCTTTTAAAATGAACCTTCTATCACCAATAGTTTTTCTTATATGATACATTTTATAGACAGCACCTACTGTCAATGTATATTGATTGGCCATGTTTAAAGCCCATTTTCTCAAAACTAAGTTTGCACAGTGGATTAATTTTTCTTTTTTATATTTCTCTCTAACCGGAAATCAAATTTTCACAAACGTGTATATATTTGAAGATATATGCATTCTGAAGAAAACCTTACTAGGGGTTTTGATTTTTTTATTTCGTTGATGAATTAAGAACATTTTTTGTATTGATTTGCAAGAAAATTCGGAAAATAAGTGGTTTTAAAACTTAAAATGCATGTAAAATGATAAAGGGGAAAAATATAAAAAAATTTGAGGCAAGGTTTTCTAGATAAATATATAAATTTTGTAACTGAATAGTGATTTCGGTCATTTTGATGTTTTACTATCAGTTATATGCTTCACAGCCAAGTTGAAATTTTTCACTAATTGTGTTATAAAAAAAAAAAATGTTCATCAAATCTATACAATTCAAAAACATGCTGTGTCATTAGATTAGATAATTATCTACAAAATAAGGTGTAATTTGTAAGAATTGAAAACAATAATGAGTGAGAAAAATCAGTTTAATAAAATCGTAAGAAAAGAGTTCACAGTCCCCTTAATATATGAAAACATGCATGATTTGTAGGATTTTATTTTTCAAAACTGGCATTTTGTAAATTGATAGAATTTTTAAGTCTATTGGTATCGGTTTTCAGTGGATATAATGTAACCTGTCTTTCAAATTCGATGTACTTAAATTTAAAGTGTATTTGATGTTTTTAATTGTATATTATGCAACCTATGAGAATGCTTTCATGTAATTCATGCTTGGAATTGTGTGGAAAACTCTTCAAATTCATTAAACATTGTGTTAAGAAAAAAACAAAATTAAAATAGCCTGTTATATTATCACTTAATCCAAACAACTGTTGTTTACATGAAGTACTTAGTTCCGATATCTCAGCAGCACTTCAAATCAAAATAACACATTGTATGCATGGGGCATTGTTCATGACGTTCCAGGAAAATATAGAACTAGCATGATACAATTCTGTACAATGTACATGTATATGGTAACCAGTTTAAAAGGGTTATAAGATTGGTCTGGATGGAGTATGTTACAAATCAAATTACATGTCAATGTGTTGTAAAAGAATTAGAAGGGGCTTCATTTCAGCAGTTTTATGGAGGTGCTAGAAATATTTAGACTTGCCTCCATTCCTCTCCACCACCACTTTATATTATTACTTTGAAGGTTTCATGTATATTTGTACTTTGACTGAGGATGAGCATTTTCTGCTGGCCATTATTTTACACTTGGGGCTTTGACCCCAAACATACTTAAGCCATTACAAAGTAAACATGTCAGCATCAAATTGCCCTTATCCCCAAGATGCCCAAACCTCAATTATAATCATGTTATATTAATAAAAAACGTGTTAATTTTATACTAACTTGCATGTATTATCAACAATGGACATTAAATAAAACAAAATTCTGTAGAAAATGCATTAATAAACTGATAAATATAACTTTAATATAACCAGAAACGTAAGTGAATATTACCTGTCTCATTTGTGGTTGGTAAAGAGGAGTTGGCATCCTTCGCGCTGTAAGATTAATTTTCTTAAGGTATAAGTTTATCAAGTTGAGAATACAAGCAGATGAATTAAAGTCCAGAACAAATATTTCTCAGTAAGTCATATTTTAACTAAATCATAATGATCATCTGTATTCGGACAGGTATGTTCGCCTATTTCTAAAGGACGCTATTTGATTGAATAATATATATAAGATAAAACAGCATGAGCAGGCTGATATTTGTCATAGTATAAACATGCATAAAAATAGGGACAACTTACGATAACTATGAGTAATGAAAAAAGAGAAACTAAGACCTTTTAAGGCTACTTCAAGAAAATAATACTTTTTTATAATAGCTATAATTTTTTCCCCCAAAAACAAAATAAGGCATTTATGACTTTTAAGATCCACCAAACACCTTGCAGAACTTGTCCACATGCTAAAAATATTTTGATTTCATTTATATTTGAATTAAAGCAAACTTGTCGTCCAAAACTTGAGTTTTCATTCCAATGCTTCATTGGCAAATCCAGAATACAGCGGTGAGGGGAACGGAGAAATTTTAAAATATTTCATGAGAGCCGTCAGCAGGAAATGTGCGTGGTAATACCGACAATCTACCATATTCATTCTTTTAAGCACACCTGCTCCATTAAGCACACCCATCTTTTTACACAGGTTAAATATTAAACAAAACTTGCATTTTTCCAAATACTTCATTTACCTGCTGGCATATTGCAAGCCTAACATGCTGGTTTTATTCCGATAACCACATCACCACGGCAGGCACATTGTGAAACAATGTTTGAGATTTAAACATGTTGACACTCAGTATTTGAAGCGAGCAATAAAAGAAAAAAAAATGTTTGAACCGTGAAAAATTGCTGGGTGCACTTTATATGATCTCGTATTTTTGTTTTTTGTTGAAATTTGTTTTTTGTAGGCACACTGTGCGCTTATTAGAACGAATACGGAATCTGTATAGTGGATTATCATTTTGAGAATGATGCGCACAATTCATATAATTCAATAAGAAACCCAGCTAAAACAAGTGCATTTCATTAAAATAAAAAAAAATTACCTGCTGGAGGGAAAAAGCTTGGTGTTGGATGTTGTCCAAAGCCAGGCGCTGGCACTGACATTCGTGGTCCCAAAAGGCCGACTAAAAGGAACTGATCTAGTGAGCGACTAAACGGTGTGGATCCAGGAATACTTTTGTTCCACCTTGAGGTAGGTGGCCGTCTGTACGAACCTGCAACCAAATAAAATTTATGATCAAAATCCATTTTGTTGAAACACCATACTACCTAATAGGGATTTATGGAATTTGAAACCAGAACGACTCCAACAACTGGAAATGCACAGAGTAAGCTTAGTGGTTAAGAATTCAGAATTTTGAATTCTTATGGCTACTATGGAGAAACCCAACTCATATTCATACACTAACCCCTAAACTACCAAGCATGGTAGGAATGTAGTTAGAAGAAAAGCATATCTTCTAATCATGTCCAAAGTGTTCTCTATAATATCCATTCCTGAAGACTATGTCAGTCGTACATAAGTCTAACTAGATGAGCAAACATTCAAGGAACATATGAATTGTCAACAGGTGTTGAGGCTCCCGGGGCGAGCCACTGCCCTTTTTCCACTAAAACAATTCATTTTCATTGGGTTTTAGTACGGGTTGCCCCCTAATATCGCCCACCTGAATGACTTTACTATGAACCGCCAGTGTAAGCATACCACGTCCTAATATATGCAAAAAGCGATTTCATACTTATACATGAAATGGCAAGTTGAAACTTCGTTATAATTATCATGAGCTGTAGAATAATTTCTTACGTAACATGCAACTGTTCACATACATCTCTAGTTTTCATATATAAAACTCACATTTTATTTGGATTATTTTCTAGGAGTTATGACAATATTTCCCACCAGGATTCGCCAAAATTGCATTTTAACAGATAGCCCAGCAGATATGTGAAAGTAATGTGCCTTTGATGATACAAGCATGAAATTTGGCACAATGCTAAAGCATCACCTTAGGATGAGATTTGGATATAGGGACATTCTAAATTTTGCCTATGGTCAAAATGGCGGCCATTTTCCAAAAATGGCCGTTCTCATGCAATGTGCTATATAGGATTGGTATGGGTATAACTAAATTTAATTATTTTTTAGGAGCATATTAATGGTATTATTTGACTGAAATTTATTTTTAGAACAGCAATTTAAGATGACAAAACATGCATAACATACTTATTCTGTCTTAGTAATCCACAAAATATGTATTTTTTGTACGTTCATATGAAGTAGAACGCATTTATTCTGTCTGTTTAGTTGACAAAACGTGCATTTTTTTATTTCTATTACACGTTTATATGAAGTCCATGAACAAAGGTAATATTTATTAAATCAAATCAATACAGTATTTTATATATACACATTCTATATATGGATTGATAGTGTTTCTCTGTTGTCTAGCACTACTCTCTTGTACACTCTCCACCGCAGTAGCATAGAGCTGTGCATTGTAGTGCGGCCTTCACACACTTGCACTGTCCTCTGCAGCTCTTCTTGCAGCCACATCGGAAGCAGCTGCCGGCATGCTTCAGTTGCTTCTGGTAGGGTTGTCCAGTGTATATCCCAGCCATTATCACTGTGAACCCACCCCCATTCACTGGTGACGGGAGCTCTGGTCTGCAAACCATCATCTGGCCCCAGCAGAAACCAGCTTGATATGCAGCTCTCCTAATGTGCTGTTTTAAGAGCTTCTCGAGTCGGTGGGAGTGCATCTATGGATCTGCCATTTTGCGTGAACAGATGCTTGCGAGCCTCATTGACATGTCCGTAGCTGCTGGTGCGATCATAGAGCAGGACAACAAAGCGCTCCAATTCATCCATGTAGTCATCTATGATTGAAGGGGTTGGGGTAGCAGCAATGCACAGAATGCTGCAGTAACATTCGTTACACCATCACAGGCTTTCCAGGTTTCCCATGCTGTTTTTTTTACCCCTGCCACCAAAGCTTGATACATTGTCACACCCAGTCAAGGCATGGAAGAATGGCAACCCTCTGCACTTGTTTGGTCCCAATGCTGCTGCCATCTCGTGGCTGCCAAGAACCTGAAGTTCTTTTCCTGTGCCAAAAGCAACCCAGAGCTCATCAATTTGTAGATGTTCAGCTGCTGCCACAGCAAGAATAACAACATCTGTGTCAACTGTACGGATTAATACCTTGGTGCAACCATGCCTCACTGCGTCTTCAACATGGAGTAGTATTCTGGTGTCTGCCTCCTCATGGGTGCATGGGGCAAGACCAGCAACATCTCAGGGCTGTGTACAAAGCACATCTTTGTGGTGTGTGCTGATGATTTGTTTTCTGTCTCTGTGTTTGTTATCCTTTTTTGGCCAGGAATTCAAACAGTTCCACCTTTGTTTTCATCTATACGGAGAAAGGCCTGCCAGTTTCAGGGATGGAGCTAGAAGGCTCCACGCGTCTTCGGATACCTTTTACCCTCTTCTTCCTAGTGTCTGCTTTCAAACTGTCTTGAAGGTATTCATCCCAGACATATCCACTCTGCTTGTGTGCTGAAGCTGTGATGTGATGTATGGTAAGAACACTTGTGATGCATACTCAGAGAAAGTCTTTGCATTGCAAGGTGCCAGCATATTGACAATAGCTGCTCCATCAAGGATCATGACTTCAACAGCAGGAGTGCAAGATGGAGTATCCCCTGAAGGTGTCAGATCTTCCATCCATTCACTTGGTTCTCATCGAGATCTCCATCACGTGTTTGAGATGCAATGAACAACCTAGAGAACAGGGGGCAGTCATTCTTGAGGGGCCGACACCTGCAGCTGTGTTTTGGACTTCTCTCTGACTGGAGGTTTACTGAAGAGAGGGCAAGTTGTTTCTTTTGATTGGGTCAGTGATGGGCTTTGTCAGAGACAAATGTCTCAACTGCCTTGTCCAAGTTTTTCAATTTGTCGTGGTGATTATTGCAGGGTCAATGCCAAGTCTCTGTTGTCTACTGCTGTCATCTTCTCTTTTATGACACTAGTGAGGCTTTTTTATGGGCAAAGGCTAGCTGTACATTCTTTGTTTCCTCAGTTCAGTGGTCTTCGTTCTCATCTCTGCTGTGGTTTGAACTCGAGAATCAGCTGGCCATTTCTGGGCCAGACACCATCCAGAGACAAAGCTGCAGGATTCTCTGTCAGACCCATCTCCTTTCACAGATGCATTGTTCTGCTTGAGCTTGGTCAATAGCTATAGCAGAGAATGCACGTGTTGTCTTTTTTCACAGTGAAGTTGCCAGCAAAAAACTCCCCAAAAACACTTGGATGCTTGCTCTCAGTGTTACCATGTCCCGCAGGTGAACTGGGACCCATCTGGCATAGTTTATATGGTCCAAGGCAAAGAACCAGGGTACAAGCTTGCTCAGGGAATCTATGTACAGCATGAAGTTTCCTTCACGTACCGATCGCACATAAATGAAGAATGCCAATTCCAGTTGCAGTATAATAAACCAAAACTGGAACTGTGGACTTGCATCAATCTGCTCAGCACACCAGTCATCTAATGACATTGGATCCTGACCCTCATCTACTCTGCTGGTATATTGTTGGTAGGCTTGCTGCAGAAGAATGTAGAGGCTACTAGCTGTGACCTGGTGAGCTCGACGTGTACGCGTGTCACATGGGCACCTTTCAGGAGGGAATCTGCAGTACCAGTTGTAGCAACCCCTGCAAGCACTAGAGCACCTGTCCAACCACTGCCGTTCAAAAGGTCACCGAGGGTTTTTCTCTGCTGTCATCTCAATATGGAGTCCACCAAAGAGGATGACAAAGTGATTTTCTCCATGTGTTTGTGGCCATCTCCACTGGATCTGTTTGGCAATTGTGTACAATGGCTGATCAACCGTGATGATGGGGGATCTGGCCAGGATTCAGTTTATTTACTGCTGCCCGAATAACATCCATTGAGTGACGAATCATAGCCCCAGACTTCACCTGGTCATAGAAGAGAGGCAGCAATGAGGTGAGGGGCCACATTACATTCTGGTTCCTCTGGAATGGGCTGCTTGCTGGCATGGTATGCAGCCCATGACACAGTCTCGCCTCCTGAAGTGGTGTGTCTGAGGTTACTATCTTCTTCATCTGCTCCAACCACCTGTTATATAGCAAGAGTCTATATTATCATTACATAACTGATAATGAAAGGTACATACATATTGAGTAGTTCAGGCACACATATAATTTTATGCAGATCAAACCCAAACAGTGTCTATATCGTAAATGTTTATGTTTGCTTTCAATTACCTGTATTCGATCTCCATAGCTTGTGGAATCAGTTGACAGTCACTTCGGGTTGGGACCTGCCAGCTTGGGCACACCTAGATCGTGTTTTCCCAGAAACACAGGAGGTACAGTGGTGTACGACTCTGGCAGGTGTGCTGAAGTTGGAACAGTGTCATCTAGGCTTATCACCCGTTGAACTCCATGCACATTGCTATTCGGATGCTGGAACAGGGAAATGCCGGTGCCATGGAATGAATCTTGGGCACTTGTTGAGCTAGGGTTATGATCAATGTTATCCACTGCTCCAGTAGTGAACAGTCCATTCTTTAGTTCAGGGGGGCACACTGCCCATCCTTCTGGAAGAAGTGGCAGATTCTGTTACCCAAGTCCGTGGAGATACTTAGTACCCTATCATAGGAGACTGAGAGACCGAGGTGGAACAAAGTATCAACTAGGTCTCGTTTGGTTTTTGTGTGTATCAGTGTGCCTAGGTACACAGGCACAGGAGTCTCTCGATTGTGGCAGTGCTTGGTAGACTCAGCAACACTTGTACTCTGTCGACGTCGTGCACAACAGTTGAACATGAGGAGCTGTGATATTGTAAGAGTGGGTGTTGATACAGATGACTGTCTTGACTGCTCTTGGATGTTGGGACCATTCAGAATCATAGCAACTAGCGCTAGAAGAGATGTAGGCACTGACTGCTCTTGGCAGTTGGTGTCAAAGGAACCACTAAAGACTGTGTTCATCTTCAACATGTCTTTTCGGACTAAGTTCGCAGCTCTAGCAAGATTAACATCTCGACCAGACTTGTGCTCCTCCCATGTCTGGAAAAATATGTCATGATTCGATCTTTGATTTTTGTCGGAATGAACACGTCCACTTACCACTGTTCCAAGCTGTTCAAGCCTGGTGGTGTACATACGTGTCAGGTCTGCCAGCTTGAATACTGGTGCCACAAGAGCATCCATGCGAGCATCATCGATGTAAGACACCACTTCTCCAAGGGCTATGCCATGATTGATGCCATCTTGGTCATCAGCTGTCTTTGTAGCCCTAGCTTTATTATACAGAGAGACCAGACACTTAACATGGTATTGGGCATCTTGTGCTATTAGATCTCCTGCACTCAGTTTAGCAAGAAGAGTTTGTCTTCTAACTGGATAGCACATTTCTGACACGTTTATCAGGTCAAATGTTGAAGCTTTCCCCACAGTGAATCTTTATCTGCTCCTTGTCACAAAAGAAACACTTTTTTTCAGGATGTGACTGTTGTGATTGTCTACAGATATGCTCTGACGGGTATACTTTTGTGAGGCGACTTCAGTTTCTTCACTTGATGACAGCTTCTGAGTCCGCTTCTGAGCCCAATTCAATTGTGTTGTATTATACTTTAATTTGCATGAGCCATGCAACTTAGCCTTGTTGGTCTTGAAGGTGATTGGATCCCTTACCATTATCCAAACGAGAGAGGTCTAGCTCTTTTGGTAAGCAGTTAATCTGGCTGAAGGTGAGAAGATTATCTGCAAGAGTTTGGTGGCCAGAACCTGTTCTTCGCTTGGCCTCTGCTGGGCAGGAGAGGGGTTCAGTGGTATCCTTCTGGCATAACACACACAGTTCCCAATCTGTTAGACATTCAAATTAGTTTGAGATGTACTAGGCTGTTGGAGATTCAATAGCTTGAAATTCTTGGACATCGCCCTTCAGTTTATGGGGTCTATGAATTGAGGTACAGTACAATAGTGTTGTTATCTGAAAGTAAAATAGCAGAGCTAAAACTTAGAGCAACTTGGACATTGTGTGTAAAAAAAAACTAGCGTCTGGTTATGTAGACTTATGTATATTTCATTTTCATCATGTTTGCTGTGGATTCTACATGCAATGTTTTTTTTTTATTTCGCATAGCATTCAACAATACATAATTTACCACATTAGCTTTTTAACAGCTAGACAAATTCTGTCTATAAAATACTGATAGCAACAGTTTTTTTGACAGGTGAAGATGACTCAAATGGAAAGTGTTTATTATGGAAGAAATGTTTAACAAATATTTAACAAACAAACCTGTTTATTTGTAATACTCTAGAATATATATATTAACCAACTACCAAGTCTACTGTACGCATTTTTTAGTATTAGTACTAGATATATACAGTACCAGTACCAAAGTGGATCAATATCAAAACCATACGTGTCGTCAAAATATCGTATTATGTGCACCACAGAAATGCCGAGGTAGACATGCCTCTCCCTTCTCTTCACTTAACCCTTATGGCCACCATAGATATTTAATCTCAGTTGATTGTGAAGTAAATGAATAGCATGTGCACAGTATTTAATTTTATATTTGCTTACACACTATATTGTGTTTTGCACCTAGCAGCTATGACAGGACTAAGTCTGAACTTCTTTGGAGGTTGAATTTACAATTCATTGCCGCCATATTGGAAAATGGCCGCCATTTTGGCCAGTGGAGGGATATGAAATGTCTTTATTTAATCCTTATTTAGTCATATATTTAATTATATGTTCACTAAATTGTGTTTAGATCGCATAAATGTGATACATCACAGTAATATATCATAACCAAATACCTGGATATACGTAGGAAATAATGCGCAGTCCACTTTCAATATTTGTCGCAGTTTCAGGGTTGCTTGACACATAATTTTTATATTTTTCAACAAGATCCCTGCCAAAATCAGCCATGCTTATTTGCCTTCAAGCACATATGATTGAATAAAAACTTTCATTATAGAAACCATAAAATTATTTTGATGCTGACCACGTAAGCGACATTTTCATAAATCATTATAAATATATATTATTCACTTATGAACGAAATATGTATTTATTTGACGCTGAACGCAAACAGTTTTATATCAAATAATCGCATACGTACACCGCAAAGGGGTGCGTTAAAGCGTATACAAGTACAAATTTAAAAAAGTGTAAAAAACGGAAACCAGGGCGTCCAAACCAGGGAGCATTTCCTACTGAAGTGTGCAAAGCTTGACCAGGTACGTGAGCCGTATATGCTATGCATTGGGAGGTATGTCAACATCAACTCTTTAAGTGATGATGATAGGATTAGGCTACTCCTATATCCATCCCATTTCCTCCAAAACCAGGACTTGCATATAGTAGAAGAAGCCACAAGGAGGTTATGCTACGCTCGACACTACCACCGTCTACTGATGCTACATGACGCGTCGACAACGCAGCTGCCTACCCTAGCAGAGTAATAGGGGTGCCGCTCAGAAAGCGGGAATTTCAAACAACATTGAACATTGAACATTGTATAAGCATATAAGTATGCAGCGAAATCGCGATTTATGGTATCTGTATCATGGTGCATTCCCGCGCTTTTTCCCAGCTCAAAAATCCCAGTTTCCCGTATGACAAAGTCACTCGACTGGGCACTCTCAGTCATATTGACAAGTTAAGAACTTGTAGCTTTTTAGTAGACAGAGAACATTCATTCGTATGAATTTCCCATATGGAAAGCTCATAGTTTTACAAGTTTGGAAGAAGCACTGCAACGCAGCATAAGGCTACATTTTAATTTCCAAGACAGCCTCCAAGAATGGAACACTTGGATTGTCTAGTAATCATGTCCATCTCATGCCACACAGAAGGCAGAGACCA
>CM032666.1:47313847-47326481 GCA_019095985.1 Streblospio benedicti | reverse complement strand
CCTTCATTGAGTGCCTAAACAGTCTAGGGTCCCAATGCTTGAAACCTTCAGTGTCTATGGTTCTTCCTATACATCTTCCAAATCATTGTTGTATTGATTGTGACGTCTGATAATTTGCAAGAACCACATGGTGGTGTGCATGTACATGCCACATTGTACAACTGACAGCTACAGTTCTTTGAATGTCAATGGGTTGTGGAATTGTGGTGCAACCTTTATATCATTCATTTTAAGGCAGTCATGCCATTGCTTTCCCACTCCCATTTAGAAGGATCATGGTTATTTTCCTTCCAAACTAATACTTGGTAGTAGGCCCTCAAAGGATGATATTTACTGGATGATATTATTTGAATACCTGGATCATGTCACCTCTTGTGTCGATGCTCTACTTCAGAATCTTTGGTCTTTCAGGGTTGGGTTTGTTGTACAGATGGGATAGAAGGTTAGTGGCACTCTGCGCTGTACACCCTTGATATCACTGCACAGTATCCTCAGGTGTGGTTGCCAGACTCAGGGTCCATATTCCAGGATGGGTCTCACCAGACTCTTGTAAAGCTGGACAAAGTTTTTCTTCATCAGATAGTTAAAAGACGTGCTGATGATTCCAACGATGCAATCCGCCTTTGATGTTGCCTGCGCTATGTGGTCTTTGAATGCTAGTCTGTTGTCCATCACCACCACAAGATCCTTGTCTGCTTCATTGAGACTTGCAGGTCCTAATGGCCTTCAGCAGTGTCGCTTCTCATGTACATCTTCGTATCTTGGCAGGTATTAATGAAAAGGACAAACATTATCAGCCCAACAACGGACACTTGTACACACCGGCTACCCCATGCACCTTGTGTGATTGGGTGCCACAATGACGACATTCTGTTGTCTGATCAGAAGAAATCTTTCAGTCACTTCAGGACTTTGCCTCCGATGCTGAAAGTGTGTATTTTTTGCCAGGAGACGACGGTGTGGGACAGAGTCAAACGCCATTTGATAGTCCATGTATACGATCTCCACACTGTCGCCATCATCCAGGATACTTGTACAGTTATCCATGACCTCAGGCAGTTATGTGACAACCAGCCTGGCAAGCACCCATGTTGTCCTTTCTGATAAAAGTTGCTTTGTTATTGCTTTGCAGGTGTTTCATGATCTGATCTTGCACCAGCTTCTCCGTGACTTTACATACCATGCATGTATAAGACTCACTGGCTTATAGTTGCTTGCTGTCGCTTTTACTGTAGTCAGGTGCCGCCCAACTTAACCGCGACTGGTCGATAAAGTTTTTTTATGATTGACTTTACATCCTTGGGACCTCACTATTGCATATCTGGTGGATATCAAGTGTGTATCCTTGAGGCTTTTGAGAAATTCAGGGTGGCTGCCAAGATAGTGGCCACGCAATTAGATCAAAATCCTAACTTTTTAACAATTTTACACAGAATGGCAAGTAATAGCACTTCTCCTATAGATTTTTACATCAGCAGTTCATTTCTGATGTTGTTTTTTATGATCTGAGGTCACAGATCCTAGATGGGGAGCCAAGATGGCCGCCACTAAATGAGAAATCATAATCTTTGAACCATTTGATGTAGAATAGCACAAAATACCAGTTTTTCTCTAATTTGTTACATCAGCAGTTCCTGTGTCTGATGTTTTATGATCTGAGATCACAGATCCAAGATGGCCGCGCCATTTAATGAGAAGTCATAACTTTTGAACTTTTTGATATAGAATAGCAAAAATACCACTTTTTTTCCTATAGTTTGTTACACCAGCAATCAATTTCTGATGTTGATTTTATGATCTGAGGTTACAGATCCAAGATGGCCGCCACGTAATGAGAAATCATTACTTTTGAACTATTTAACACAGAATAACTAGTAATACCACTTTTTCTATAGTTTTTCAATCAGCAGTTAATTCATCGCAATATCAGGCCCCTGATAGCCCTGTGCATAACCTGCCATTGCACCTCTTGGTCACAGAGATATACTTTAACAAACACCTCAATGATAAAGACAGGGAGGAATTCTTGAAGGCACACCCGGTCCCTGGACTGGACAGCATACAGGTCCCTCAATTGATAGTGACATCCTTAAACAGGTGCGCCCCAGACATAGCAGGGAGAAATATCATATGCCTAGTTAGAAGCCTCCTGCCTCTTATGGACTCCACCATGAAATGAGTGCAAACCAAGATAGGGCATGCAATGGGGCAGTTGGTCACCTTGTGGTCCACCTTGTGGATGGCCATCGACGCTGCCTGGTGGGAGCTGAGGCATTTTGAAGTGCATTTAACTCTTATTGAAATAGCCATAACCATGGTGGGCCAGGCCTCACAGAACATCAGCTGTGCGAGATATGGTGAGGTGAGTCTTGTGCTTGGGTTGAAGGATGAAGCCACAGATGCTTTAGCAGACCACCGCGTAGCCCTCCCTAAGGGTGGTGAAGTCCTTTTTGAGCAAGACTTTCAGGACCTCATGCAGTAGGAAGTATCAAGTGTGGACGATATTGCCCAACTCCTAGAGCATAGAAGCACAGAATCACACTCCTCCCACCCCCCTACCAGAGGCGGAGGCCAGAAGAAGGAGCCCTTTCAAAAAGCCACCTGCCAGTATGGGCTCCACACGCTGGTTTTGGTTGCGGTGGTGGAAAAGCCGGAAAACACAACAAAACAAGGTATGTTAGCGTTGCCCCCATTTCCCCTTCTATCCCTAAGTATTCCAAAGGAAACCACACAGGTGACACTAGGCTGGTCTCCTACCTTACGGGAAGGGGTAAACCCCTTGACCCAGCCCCTCCCTTGACGTAACTGACCCTGTACAAGTCCTCTCCTTGCAAAGGAAGCGCTCGAGCTTGGTTTTCTTCTTCCCTGCAGGGGAACCCCTGCCAGAGCTGGACACCCTTAACCTCTAGGCCGTCCAGTTCCCACTGGATCTAGTGGAGGGGTGCACAGCTCTGGCACTGCAGAAACTGTAGCTAACCCAGAAGTGCTAAGCATTGTGGCCGGATACCGAATGCCATGCATGGGCCAGCCGCCCCGGATCAAATAGCTTCAATCCACACTTCAACCCTGACAAAGTGCTCATGATATCCACAGTTCTGGACAAGCAGGCCTTGTGCCTGGTGTCAGATGATCCAGACCAGTTCATGGTGCACATCTTCTTGTGTCCAAAAATAACTGCTCCTCCAGGCCAATCTTCAACCTCAATGACCTGCAGCAAGTGGTAGAGTAAGCCCATTTCAATATGGATGGCATGCCGTTAGTGAAAAACATGCTCATGAAAAGGCATCATCTTTCATGAAAGTCGACCTGAAGGACGCCTAAGTGGTGCGTTCAAATCCAGGAAACGCATTGGAAATTCTAACGGTTTCAGTGGCAACAATCTGTATGAGTTCACTTGCCTTCCCTTTGACTGGCATCAGTGCCATGCCATCCAAGCTGCTCAAACGGGTGAGTGATGCATCTGGTCATCATGGACAACTTACTCCTAATGAACCAGAATCAAACGGCCTCGCCAGGAAGGCCGCACACTGTCTCGTGCTCGAGGCAATTGGGTTTATTGTGAACCACAAAAAGTTATTTCTGACAGCATCTCAGGACCAAGAAATCCTTGTCCCTCAGGGTGCAACGGTCCCAATGAGCCTCACACCGCCAGACTACAAACAGCTGCAAATTATGGCCCTTTACCCAGAAACACTGGTGGCAAACAGAATGGAGTCAGTCCATCATGGCACCTTAATGTTTTTAGAATGCTGATGTACAAAAAATATTTAGAAAGTTGCATTACTTGATATTCCACATCACATAAATTACTAAGATTAATCATTTGTTTGTAGGTGGTTCTTCTCATGCTGTGTCTACCGTTTTCCACCATTTAATTGAAATTCAAAATTCAAAAGTTAAACTAAACTTAGTTTTTTCTCCTGAAGAGGTCTTCATATAATACAAAAATATTTGAAACTCAGTTTAGCTTAACTTTGAATTTTGAATTCCAATTAAATGGTGGAAAAGATGGTAGCCACAGTACTACATCAAATAGTTCAAAAAGTAACGAATTCATTGAGAGGCGGCCATCTTGGTGGCCATCTTGGATCTGTGACCTCAAATCATGAAAATATAATTGAATGAACTGCTGGTCTAATTACTATTGAGAAAATGGTGTTATTTGCTGTTTTACGTTAAATATTTCAGAAGTTATGATTTCTCATTAAATGGCAGCCATCTTAGCGCCCATTGTAGATCTGTGACCTCAGATCATAAAAACAACATCAGAAATGAACTGCTGATGTCAAAGACTATTGAAAAAGTGGTATTACTTTCTATTCTGTGTCTAATAGTTCAAAAATTATGATTTCTAATTGTGTGGCAGCCATCTTGGACGCCATCTTGAATTTCTCAAAAGCCTCAAGGATACACGCTTGATATCCGCCAGATATGCAATAATGAGGTCCCAAGGATGTAAAATCAATCATAAAAAAAACTTTATCGAATTCGAGTCAGCTGTTAGGCTAAAAATATGCTTTTGGCACCCTGACTACTGCCTTTGTTTTGAACTGGCGTAACCAGTGCACTCTTCCACTCAGCTGGCAGTTGACCTTTACCAAGGGAAAGCCGGAACAGGTGGGGGTGAAGGTCTCCTCAAGTTTTTCTGCTGCCTGTGACAAGACACATGTTGGAATGCCGTCTGGACCTGATGCCTTTCCAGTGTAGAGGCTGGTTGGTTGCTTCTGACCATTTCAATGGTGATAACGGTCTGTAAAGTTCATCCATGAAGCTATGCTCTGGTGGACGGGGGGAGGGGGCCATCATCCTCTATCGTGGAAGATGTTTTAAAAGAACTTGTTTAGCTCATGGGCCGCTTCAGAGAGTGACATCTTTTTAAACAATTTGTCACACAAGAGCGTTTACCACCTACAGTTTCATCCAGTAAATATCATTCATTGAGGGTCTACTACCAAGTATTAGTTTGATGGAAAATAACCATGTTCCTTCTAAATGGGAGTGGAATGCAATGACATGACTGCCTTTTAAAATGAATGATATAAAGGTTGCACCACAGTGTGTGATTAATGTCATACCTTGCAATTCCACAACCCATTGTCATTAGAAGAAATGTAGCTGTCAGTTGTGCAATTTGGCATGTACATCCGCATGTGGCTCTTGCCAATTAACAAATTGTCACAATCAATACAACAGTGATTTGGAAGATGTAAAGGATATAACCATAGACACTAGAGGTTCCCAAGCAATGGGACCTTAGATTCTTAAGCGACTCAATGAAGGAGGCTTATGGCTTTGCCCAGGGAAATGATATTTGAATTTATAAATATCATGTATCTGTATGTATCGCCTGTATGAAATCCCACGGAATAAATTTTGAATGGATAGTCCATCATTTATAACAGCACGACGATTAATCTCAACAGTCGCGGCGGTTTTGGTTTCGGTAGGCGGGGATCGGTTGAATCAGTAAATATAATATGCATTTAATTTTAAAAACTATTATTTTAGTCGGAGATTTTTATACGAATAGAGAAAAATAATTTGAAAGAAGGTATCAAACAGAAAACCCTTACCCTGACTGACATTTATGAACCATTCTATAGTTTGACCTTTTCTTAAAACAACAATTTGGCTGTGAGAGATTGAAACCTAACAGTGATTATGGGAACATTGTGAAATAAAGTAAGGCAGGGAACGCTGTAGGTTTGAAGCGCAAAACGGCACTGGTGGGTAAAAGATGTCCGAAATTCGAGATTCACTACGGGGGCTCTTTCACACAAAAGGTCAGTAATTATATAAGTATAAATTTATAAATGTACATGTATCTGTATGTATCTGTTGTATGAAATACCTTTTATGGTTTAGAATAAATTTTGTTACTGTATTAATTTTGTGCATAACTCTCTCTCATGACTAAAGGTATGAAGACGCCAAATTTTCCATCACCATTCAAATTATGATTTACCAGTATATATGTTATATTTCAATGCTAAATGAAATCACCATGGATTTATTAGTTAAGAAAATCAGGTTGAATCAGTAAATTCTTAAAGTAATTGCAAAAACCCTGAAAAAGCTTTGTAATACATGTAATACACAGCAACATTGCTTAGAAAATAAAAATACGAAATGTTCACGTAAAAAGTAGTAGCAATTTTGGATTTGAAGGTCAAGATAAGGTCAAATAATTAAAATGATGCTGAAAATGGAATCAGTGACAGCTTTAAACCCTAAAGCCCAGGTTTTACACATTGATGTAGGTTTAAAAGTAAAATATGTAAACTACACATGGTAAGTGACAGCCATCTTGGATTTGAAGGTCAAGATAAGGTCAAATTATTAAAATAATACTGGAAATGGAATCAGTGACCCTGTTAGCCCCAAATTCCATGTATTACACATTGATGTAGCTTAAAAAAAAAAACATAATTTTTTACGATATGCCCAGCGCCATCTTGAAAAACCGCCTAAAAAACCTATTTTGGATTGGGTAATTTGGTGAAGACATTTTTCCTGGGATAGAGGGCATCATATCTATTGAATAAAATCATAAAACAATTTCTTGCAATATTGCTGACAAAAAAACTTAAAATGACTACTAATACATGATTTTGTATTACACATTAAATTGGAGTGGTCAGAAATATTAGTCTGGCAAATCTTCAGTTTTAATTAGATCCTACCCAAATTTTTAGTGAGAGTGCTTGATTGTATCGTTAATTGATGGTGAATAATATCAATATGATTGCATGAAAAATAATCTCACCAAAAAACTTTAAAAATTGCATTTGTGACAAAAACCTAAAAATGCTATGTTTATGCAAATTAGGCATATGCAAATGAGGTAATTTGCATATTCATTGTAATACCCCTGAAAGTAGATTCAAATACCTTTTATTTGAGATATCACACTTATCTCTATCTAACATACCAAAGATATTGTAATGGTTTTATATTGTGTAGTTTTGGTCTAATTTACGCTGACGTTACCATGGAAACCACAATTTTTCTCAATTTTCCCCTCACTTCCCACGCTGGCATCAGGCAGGCGCCTAAACTAGACAAAATTCCGCAACTTTTGGTGTATCACAGTGCTTGTTCAAATCTGGTGCAAGGTATCTCAAAGCTAATATGCATCGTACATAGGCCTCACTGTGCAGCCCTATAAGGATGGCTAGTTTGGATTGAACATGGCGAGTGTAATTGAGAGTCACTGCCACAGAAGGGCGAGTGTTCTACTGAATCACATTCCCTTCTGTCTTGGAACCAAGTACTGTTTAACAGCTCAGTTCCACATGCGGTTCTTACATGTACGTTAACGTGTTCACATTTGGAGTTTTCCATTGTTGACTTAGAACTATGATCTTTAGTTACAGCTCTTTTAATATTCATCAGAACATTTCTACATTTACAGTAATAATATTCAGAAGGTAGTCTAGTTTCTTATTACCTAAAAGACCATTTTGATTGTCATATAAAAGTATTCTTAAAATGAAACATAGAAAAATAATCATACATACTTTTTAGAACATTGACTCATAAATTTGTATTTAAGCTTCCTTTGAAGTCATCAAGCCATGTAAAGACACTCACAACGGTTGAGCATTTTCTTCTAAAAATATATTTGAGCAAAAATATCAATACAATGAACGATATCATCATTTTATGTTAAAATTGGCTACCATCTTCGCCATCGCTTTTTCTAGTATCAATTTCAGAAACAGACATAATGACAAATAAAATAAAAAAATTACTGAGAAAAATTAGCAATTTTACATAATAATCAACCCTACGTAGGATGCCTATAACTAGAACACTGCCCATAACTGGAACACTTCCTCTATATAATTATGGCGATTATCCCATTTGAACACCTGTTTGCATTGTGTTTGTTTACATTAGATCTAACTAGAAATTTTCTTTTTTACACTTTGACACCGAAAACAATTGTTTGCATATCATTATTTGGTAGATCTACTTTTGTTACTGCTTTTTTTAAATAAAAAACATACGGGGTGGGTGGTATCTGTGGGAAGGGTTAGCCCAAATTAGTCGCCATCATATATTTAGAATTGATCACCCATCGCAAAAGCAGCCATATGAACCGTGAATTTTACGTGAGATTTAGTGACCTCTAGTGATCACGCTATACGTGAAAATTCACAGATTGTGTGTAGAGGAAGTGCTCACGTTATGGGCAGTTTTCCTAAACGTCCGACTTACTACTATGTAATTTCCATCATAAATAATGACTACATATGTTACGTGTTACATGTCACGAGCTAGTTCCTGAACGGTAGATCTTAAGTTCTGAGGAGTGACGCCATAACCCCGCCTCTACTAATAGCCTAATAAATGTTCTAGTTCATAGAAGGGTCTCGCTTTCTTGACAACAACACCATCACAAAGACACGCAATTATGGCAGTGAAAAAGGTAAAACCTGGCTCATCCATCCTACCGCATTACCCAGGCGAAGAGCCTTTGACACCGCTTGGCAGCAATCAGAAAACAAGTCTATTTATAGCCTGGCTTGAACAGACGATAAAAACATGGCGAATGAAAGTGAAATGACGCTGCTAATACCCAAGCTGTCGCCAATGCCTCCAAGCCCTGGCCCCTCTCTCGCTTAGGAAATTTGTTTCGGCGGGTTGCAGCGGTAAAAAATTTTTTAAACTTTTTGTATTTACATTTTCTTTTTTTGACGGTAAATCTTAATTAGATGTTCCAAGATTGCTTGCATTGCGTTAAAAATATAAACATTGTAAAATATTATTATCTGAACAGCTTTTTCTGATGAACAAGAAGGTGTTTATTGACTTCAACAGCACACTATAAATAATTTGCAGCCAAATTAAGTTATAAATGTGTATATTTCTGTTATAGTAAGTGCCAAAAAGGGACATCATTTTATATCATGAAATTTATATATTTTCAAAGCCTGTAACAACAGTGAAGAACAGACTGAAACAGCAATAGTCTCGTCTCAAAACAGCACTAGTCTATGTATTTCCTACATACCAATGCCCGAAGGAAATAATTCCTATACATATATATATATATACTAGCTGTTTACCCGGCGTTGCTCGGGTTGAAACAGATGAGATCCGGAACACATTAAATGCTCCTCCCTCCCCATCCTTCCTCCTGTCCCACATACCTCGAACCAGTTCTTGTCAGTATACAGGTCTGTAACAGATTAATAGATCTCCATCAATGTCCTCCGATCATCATATGTCACAGCCATTTACACAGTAAATGTACTAAATATGGCATTGATTGATCCCTCTAATATCCCTCCCCCAGCTACTGCTACTCATGGGAAACACATGCGGAGCAGTTTAAATGTCCCACTCATCCCTACCCTTCCTTCCACCCCCACCCCCCTCTCTTCTCTCCCCAACCCTCTCTACCTCATCCCCATCTAAACAGGTCCATAATTAATGCACCCCCTTCCTGCTGCTGCTCTGGTTGAAACGGAAGAGATCTGGAACATACTAAATGCTCCCCCTTCCTATTATTTCCCCTGTCCCACGTCCCTCACACCAGCTCCCGTCACTATACAGGTCTTGGAAAGATTAAATACACCTCAATCAACTTCCTCCCACAGTCATATGTAACAGCCATACACACACTACATGTATGTGTCAATGCTTGATCCTTCTAACATCCCTCCCTCCAGCTACTCCTACCCCTGCTAAACACGTGCAGACCATTAAATGTCAATCACCCCCTTTCTGTTGCTGCTCGGGTTGAAATTGATGAGATCTGGTACAGATCACATGCTCCTCCCTGCCTCACTACCAGCCATACCCCCATCCCATATGGACACCAGCCCCCCCCCCGCCATATGGACACACACACCCTTTCTGCCAACACCCCTCCTCAAAACAGGTCCGGAGCAGATAAAATGCACCTCCATCACCATCATCACCCTCCCCAGCTCCCTTGTATGACTGTACGTGTGACGTGCAACGGTCGTTTGACATAACTGTGCCTTGTGGCGTGCAACGTACGTTTGACATATACAAACGTTTAACGTATTACGTACCTTTAACAAACATGGCCTTGTAAGCAACCTTTCTAACAAATTCTTTTTTCTTGTTTTTATCATTAAAATCAATTTATTTGGTTTGAAATGGGACATTATAACGACCACCTAGTTGTCCTGTAAATGTAAATGTAAATGTATTGGTTTACAGTCTCAATGAACAGCTCATGCCGTTTTCTAGCGACTTTACATCAACACCAGGTCAGTGGCACCATTTTCACACTACATATATCTTTCTCAACTCCCTGGGGAGCATACAACACTGGCTGCATACGGCATTGCTGCTATTGCGCACACGTGCTTATTACCCACATTTGTGACCTGTACCTATTTAACGTGTAGGTACCACGGAGCAGTGTGCAACCTGTTAGAGGTAAGTTTGCTCAACACTTACCATCAGACCCGACCGGGAATCGAACCCACGACCTTCTGGTCACGAGTCCAACTCCCTATCCACTCGGCCACGGAACATCCGTCCTGATGGTACATACATAATTTGAAGTGTGTACGTCTTGTGGTTAAAAAGCCTTTTGTGACGCAAAAAATCGCCTCTTCCTTTATATATATAGATATATATATATATATATATATATTTATATCTAAGGAGAATAACATATCCTTGTTCCATTCTGACTCTACAATTAAAATAATATTTATACTTTTATGATTTTTTATAAGTCTTACACCTATCCCATGCATAGGTACACTTCCCAGGGGACCCATAATATATATTTAGTTTGCAAAATCAAAATGGTCACATGCTTGGATTAATGAAGTAAATAGTTTTTACTTTACACGTTATGTCTGCAGTGCAAAAACGTTTGCAAATAAATACAAGTAAAGTGTTCTGTAAACCTCTTTTTTGCTGCTTTAGGGCACTCGCAACTCGCCCCTGGCTAGTGTCAATTTCTGTTGGATAGTGTAAATTCAAAGTCACTTGCCACAGTCGGCGAGTATGATTACTTGCTTCCAACACTTTAATAAATAATATAAGGATGGCTAGTTTGGATTGAACATGGCGAGTGTAAATTGAGTCACTCGCCACAGAAGGCAAGTGTTCTACTGAACGAATCACATTCCCTGTCTTGGAGCCGCGCCACTGTTTAACAGCTCAGTTCCACAGGCGGGTTCTTACATGTACGTGAACGTTGTTCACATTCGGAGTTTTCCATTGTTGACTTAGAACTATGATCTTTAGTTACAGCTCTTTTTAATATTCATCAACATTTCTACATTTACAGTACACAGCATTCAGAGTTTTCCATTGTTGACTTAGAACTATGATCTTTAGTTACAGCTCTTTTTAATATTCATCAGAACATTTCTACATTTACAGTACACATTCAGAAGGTAGTCTAGTTTCTTATTACCTAAAAGACCATGGGCATTTTGATTGTCATATAAAAGTATTCTTAAAATGAAACATAGAAAATAATCATACATACTTTTAGAACATTGGCTCATAAATTTGTATTTAAGCTTCCTTGAAGTCATCAAGCCATATAAAGAGACTCACAACGGTTGAGCATTTTCTTCTAAAAATATATTTGAGCAAAATGTCAATACAATGAACGTATCATCATTTTATGTTAAAATTGGCTACCATCTCTCGCCCATCTTTTCTAGTATCAATTTCAGAAACAGACATAATGACACTATAAAATAAAAAAAATTACTGAGAAAAATTAGCAATTTTACATAATAATCAACCCTACGTAGGATGTGCCTATAACTAGAACACTGCCCATAACTGGAACACTTCCTCTAATAATTAAAGGCGATTATCCGATTTGAACACGGTTTGCATTATGTTTGTTTACATTAGATCTAACTAGAAATTTTCTTTTTACACTTTGACACCGGAAAACAATTGTTTGCATATTATCATTATTTGGTAGATCTACTTCTTTGGTTACCGTTTTCTTTAAATAAAAACATACGGGGTGGGTGGTATCTGTGGGAAGGGTTAGCCCAAAACTAGTCACCATCATATATTTAGAATTGATCACCCATCGCTAAAAGCAGCCATACACATGAACCGTGAATTTTACGTGAGACGTGAAATTTAGTGACCTCTAGTGATCACGCCATATGTAAAATTCACAGATTGTGTGTAGAGGAAGTGCTCACGTTATGGGCAGTTTTCCTAAACGTCTCACTTACTATGTAATTTCCATCATAAATAATGACTACATATGTCACGTGTTACGTGTCACGAGCTAGTTCCCGGAACGGTAGATCTAAGTTCTGAGGAGTGACGTCATAACCCGCCTGTACTAATAGCCTAATAAATGTTCCAGTTCATAGAAGTATCTCGTTTTCTGACAACAACACTCATCACAAGACACGCAACATGGTGGCAGTGAAAAGGTAAACCTATACCCATCCATCCTACCGCACATTTGTATGAAGAGCCTTTGACACTGCTAAGAAACAATCAGAAAACAAGTCTAGATCTATTGAACAGACGTATTAAAACATGGCGGATGAAAGTGAAAATGACGCTGCCAATACCCAAGCTGTCGCCAATGCCCAAGCCCTGGCCCCTCTCGCTAGGAATGAGGCAATATTAGCAAAAAGCCCCC
>CM032666.1:47209480-47313747 GCA_019095985.1 Streblospio benedicti | reverse complement strand
GGGCAAGGGCCGCCCCGGAACGGCCTTTAGGGGGCCCGGGGCATCCCCCGGGAAAAAATTTGGGGAAAAAAAAGCTTAGGAATTTGGGGCATATTTGGAATGAGATTGAGCAATCAAGAAATCAATTCACTGGTACAGATTATTCTTTTTACCAAACAACAAAAACAAAAATAGTTAACAGCTGGGCTTGGCATCTGTCTCATCCTTGAGCTTGACAACATCAACATCCATAGCAATATCCATGCTAGTACGAGTCACCTGTCTCCACGGATTTGTTCACTTATATTTCCTGCAGAGATATTCCTTTGGTTTGGAAAAAAAAAACTTAATATATAGATCTACTTTTCTGAGACATTGCTTTTTTATTACCTAGATTATCTACACGTGCTAAGCATTTACGGGATCCTGTACTGGCCAGATCTTCATCCCTTCTGGTTATCTCTAGCTCACTTTTTATTCATTTGATTATATCTTATATCATTTAATTTTTTTATCAAATATATGCACGGTTACCAGTACAACAATAACACAGTTGCCAACAATACATATGCGAATATTAGGTGACGTCAAGATAAGCAATACAGCAATGCTACTACGAAGCTCCTAAAGCCGATTATTTAAATCACGCATGTGTACTCTACAGATTTATGTGCGATTTCTATTCAAAAAATCCCGGCTGGCATGTTTGTGTCAAAACCGGCGTGATATGTTACGTGTGTGCCGCTCAATCAGTAAGATTTTTAAAATGGCTGCCTTCATGAGACAGTATATTTTGTTTGAAGAAGACATAAAAATCACGATTTTTTTTTGATATGGCGCCTATCAGATTAAATATGCTGCCTGGGAAAGATATATTTAGCGCATTGATGGACGAGTAGATATAGAAAATTGCGCGGTTACATGAGTGAATTTGCGTCAATGCCGCAAAAACGCGGCCCAAAATCATCTCTGCGCCATGGTTAAGTTGGTTGAAGGTAAGATATTTTTTGAAACAAATGGATTATCATCGTCACAGTAACATACCCATCACAAATTCACGTGTCGGATCAATTATAAACCGATTATGAAGTCATGGACGAAAGGATATTTCTCAAATACCATGTATTGTTTTATAATTGTTCTTTCTAAAGTGTATCTCGAACCTGTCATTTTTAATCGAGGCCGGCAACAGCCTCATGTTTGGGAAATTTTCTAGACAAATATAGCCATATTCCTATTACTGGGTCGTAAAAATAAGAAACTCTATGCAATTCTGAATACACGTGTACAATTAATGTAAAAAAATAAGCATATGTGTAGGCCCCAGAGAAGTTATTGTCTTTGACGTAAAACTGTCAAATGGCACTGTTCGCTAGTGTTTACATTACGTGTTGACCATTTTGCGTATGCCGATATGAATGGGTTAAAATGCAGCCGGCCCTGGCAAAAAGTGTACGGCCCTTCCTTATGTTCATATTTAGAACTCCTAAAAAGTAGCCTACCCACTGGGCCGTGAACTTTTAAAACCAGCCAGCCGTGCGATGACGTGCGAGACGGTTGGAAAATATCCCTAAAGCACCTGCTTTTCTTGGAAACGTGATGTTGTGTCAACAAGAACGGATGAGTTGTTGAAAATATGTGTTGTCCATTATTCAGTAATTTACTATGAATATTGGACCTCGGTTCAACATAGATCATCATGTCAGAGATGTATTTGTCTACCCTCGCTGGAGGTTTTACGAAATATCAAGCAATGAGTTCAGTTCAAAATGTTACATTTGGCAGCATGTTATTTTTTCACCTCGGCCTGTCAAACCGGCTGTATGGAGCTAGCAAAAATCAGATTTGTGATGACGTTTTTGTAGAAAAATGATGAAAATAAGGTAACTTTATTATGAGATTTATAGAATATATGTCCTGTTAGGAGTCTCTCTCGAATGAAATGCGCATGAAATCTCTAGAACCTAGAAGGAATCAGTATTGTTGAATGAGGCAAGGATGAGCTGTAAAGATAGACAGAAAGGTGGACGAGTTGTTTGTTTGTGATTCTAAGCTTGGAGATCGCTAAATAAACAGGGTCAGGATTAGCCACTCGTCCGCTCGTATTGACTAGTAAAATCGTGTGGAGGACGAGTAGAATGTTTAAGCTACTCGTCCTGCTGATGAGTAGCAATTCTGGTCAATTTGCCATACAAATATAGAGCTTTGTGCACGGAGGACGAGTAGATTTTTTGCAGGACAAGTAAATTTTTAGGGGTACCTGTCCAGCTGACGAGTATCACTTTTCAACCTAATCCTGACCCTGAATAAATGCTATTATTTGTTCGAACTGCCATATCCATTACACGGACCAAAAGGGAATTTCAACAAGGATTTCAGTGGTGTATTCCATTTATTTCTATCTTTGATATTAATCGTGATACTAGCTGGTTTTAATTTGAGATGTTTAGATCGGCGCCATGTTTGTGATTTTGACAGATAGCAAGACCGGGAAAGCCGGTCGGTTATGTAATGTTTATTGTGCGCATGCGCACATTTTTAATATATGGGCTGTAGAGGTCACAGTTCAAAAGTGACGTCATGGTGTCTATTTGCATATCTGAACAGCTTACTAATTAACCTAATTATATAAAAACTAGATTAATAAAAAATAAAACAAATCACACTGGTTGATTGGTTTATTAGTCTACGTAGGCCAAAGCCAGGTGCAAGCAAAACATCTTTACCTCACTAGCAAATTGCCCTTTAATGCAGGCCCAGTTCCTGTGTAACAGTGTTCTACAGGTATTAATTGTTGACAGAATATGGTTTTATGGTGTGTTAGTGTGTACATCCCACCTCGTAAGGATACGAGCTTCCCATGTCGAAAGTACACGCTAACGTACGTTCCCAGTTTGTAAGCTCGTAATTACGGTTGTGCACTCGGTGTGTGCAAATGGTTACGAGTTTACGACTCGTAATCACGAGCTTACGAGCTGGGAATGTACGTTCGCGTGTACTTTCGACATGGGAAGCTCGTATCCTTACAAGGTGGGAAGTACACACGAACGCACCATAAGGCCATTATTCAATTATTCAAGATACCCTTAAAAACATGGATTTTGGAACCCCCCACCCCAACTCCCAGCATTTATTCAACTACTTTTGGTAAGGATATATTTTAAACTTAACAATAGTGCTTCCACAAATTCAGGCTCAATACTTAAATAGCACATCAACATTTTCCAATCTTACAAGAAGGCTTGATCTTTAACTATAATGGGTTTCAATTGGTTCAAATATATGGCAAAAGAAGTTGCATGAAAAATTACCACATAGAAATGTGCCAAACAGAAAAGTACCCAGCATGAGTTCATGGTAATGAATCTACATGTACAATTTTTTGTTGTAAATGAAATTGACATCATTTTTGCTAATCAACAGAAAATTCTTCATTAGTTAACTATCTAACCATATCAAGCTTAAATTATAATAAAACAAAAAAAAAACACAAAAATAATTTAAACCAAATTAACATACAATGTTACATACCTTTCAATTTATGATATGGCACACCATCCTTTTCACCCAGCAAAACGGACCGCATCATCTTTTTGGTAGTGCTCCATTTTCCTTCCATTTCCTTTGGGATGGTGGAAGGAATGGAGCTGGCCATGATGATACCTTCTCAAGCAGTCAATATTTTCCTTTAGAAAACCTATAATAAATGGACATATTATTGACAACTAGAATACTAGACTATTTCAAAAGTATGAGTTCAAATCACTGTTAAAAAATTGGAGGTGCAAGAATATCTACATGGACAGGTTCCACTGTAATTACAATCATGTCAGCCCACTTATCACACTTCACTTTCTATTTTCTTGTGAGCTTGATACCCGGGCGGTAGACCACTAATCAACCTGCGATAGGAACTGACAGTTGAGTATCACACCGCCACCCAGTGGCAACTACGAAAGAAGCAACCCGATAATGGTCGTCCACTGAGTGTCAAATAAGTAGAAAAAGATAATATTTTTTTATTCCTATCTTATTATGTCATCATATGCTATAACGTAAGCGGTCGCACCAAAGGATAACACCAATCTATAACTATATATTCTGTGTCAATACATACAACACCCATGGCATCCAAAATTTCCCGTGAAATATGTGCGACAGGTTGTCGAAGCAGTGCAATTCAGTGCATTGAACTCTTATGTATTTATCTTATCCTTTGATCACGAGCAAACCTTTCCCATCTTCATTAACTCACAGATGCAATGAAACTTCGAGTAAACACCAACCCAAAATTAGTGACGTAAGTACCAAGCCCGTTCTGGTGCTTACGTCGTTAATGTTTGGTGCTTACGGTCGAGAACTTGAACTGGTGCTTTCGTCGTATTCGACGTTCAGAATATCCGACGTAAGCACCAGCACCCTGTTTTAAGGCTTTGCCTTATCCTTATATATTACAACATAACGAAACCATGTGCGATAGCAGGAATGATTATAACTCGAAATTCCTTTGTTTTTAAAGTTTAAATAAGGTTAATTCTGTTGTTTGTCACCCAAAATGCCTTCCGTTGTTCGTTGCTAAGGACATTCCGTTCTTTACTCCAAGGTTTACTCATCTATATAGGGGAAAATGTTAATGCACAGCAATTTCTTCCACTGTCTTGTTTTTTCTCTTGAACACAGCTCCGTTGGTGGGGACATTTACAGTACATTAAGGACTATAGACCCTTAATTAAACCTGACAGGAGCCTATGCTGTGCCACGATATAATGTCCATAAATAGAAATATTTTTTTCTACAAACATCTAATCACTTTGTAGCAATACTGTAGTATATATTCAATTATGCGGCCCTAGGGGATTGAGAAAAGACCCTCTCGATTTTCCAGTCACGCAAAGAACCTTACTTCTTAGCATTCTAAATTAAGGCCCGAAAGTGAAGTGTGCTCTTAAATATGAAATAATTACTTTTTGATGCGTGGCAAATATATAAAATAGTATTTCTATATTCTTTATTGTGCATAGAATATGTGAAAATTTTCTCGTACCTTTAATAATTTAAAAAAAATGACTATAAAAACAATATAGAGATTAAATTTAACGTGCAGACTGCAGTGACGATAATTTAAGAACTTCCAATAGACAGCCTCGTGTATTCTGTACCGTATGTATATAAACGGGATAATTGTGCGTTCGCGTGCTGTTCCGATCTCGTAAAGATACATGGATACGACCTTTCCTTATGGAGCGGCTATAACTACATCGCGTATGTCCACTGGACAGGTGTAATCATAGCTGGTACAACATGTACAATGAGGACAAGCTAAAATTACACAGGCTAAAATTACACCTGCGTATGTGGGAAATTCATGGAACGGACAGTTGGAAATCATGGTATTTCCAAGTGGGAAGCTCGGTCCTCTAAAAAAGCTCCGAGTTTACAACTGGGAAATACATGAGTGGGAGTATCCATTCGTGTGTATTTGCTGTATGGGAAGCTCGTATTTTTTATTTGGGAAATGGCACGCGAAAGCATTATAATCAACCACAGAATGCACGGAATGGGACATTACATTCTGCCACTTGGTACATACTGCTTCCGTCTCATTGTCAATATTTGATTGAGTTTTGATTGATTGTCTTAGTTTTTAATCGCACCCCCCCCCCACACACACACACTCAGATTGCCCCCTCAGATAAAAACACTCAAGTACAGGTAGTTGCATATATGAATGCATTTTTGAAAGATATTGTTTTTTGGTTAGTCTAGCCCTAAATTATATATGAACAAATTCTCAAGTTGTTACCATGGTTATGGAAAAATTACTTCCTTATGGGTTTCCAGATTCCTAGGGTGTGATCCACTGATACAACATTGTAAGAGGTAGTATGTGTCTATGTCTGTGTCTATTTTTCAAGAACAAGGTTAATTTTGAGTCTGCAGCCTAGCTATAGTGAGGTTTAAGTCTTCCTAAAGTTTATAGCTACAGGATAGTTGTTGCAATGGTTAGCACAATCACACGACTCACATATAGACCCTTCCACATGTACATGCATGACCACGCCTTTTACTGAGAGATCAGGTTTGATTCTAGGGTTAATTATAAATCAATTCAAGCAAGACTCTTCCTGTGGTTACAGTCAGAACGACTATTATAAACACACACACCCCAACACACACTATTTATCCAAAGCTGACCTTATGGTTTTCTAGAGCCCAGATTCTGAGAGTATGATTGTGTAGGATGTCTACCATTGAGACACCTGAAATATAGGAACTACCTTGTTTCGAATTCCTGACCACAGCAGTTAAATTGCTAGGATATAGCACTGATAGCATTCCTTGGGATCGAGGTACGCACCATCAGAAAATTATCAGAGTGGGCATTAACTCTTAGCTCAGAGACTTGAGTAGGGAGGTGAGGTTATTCAATATTTTTTTCACTGTGTCAGCTTATTTCAATGATGAAGTGAAGTGAAAATTGCTCACTTTTCCTGTATTTTATGAACACTTCCCTTGGGAAAACTCAGGTGGTAAAATAATGTCCTAGTTATTACAATCCAGAGATTGGGAAGACCATGCGCGCTGCGCAAAATGCGCATTAACTAAAAAAATCCTGCATGCACAATAATACTTATGCGCCATTCCAGTGCATATATATATTATATACTGCTGATGCGTCGAGTCACTAGTCTACAGTATTGATCTGCACAGCAACCATATTAAACAAAGCAGCCTGGCAGCAAATCTTATAAGCCGCCCCAACCCAACCCCACCTTGACACGGAGATACAAGTTATACCCCTCATCAAGCATAAGACCTACCTGCTGATTTCCACAGGAAGGATCACACAATTAAAATTATTTTTTTTAATTCTGTGATACTTTTAATAAACTCATGGGATTTACAATCAGAAAAAAACAATACTTCAATAACTTGATGTTTCAATTGCAAATACTATCAATCTAATTAATGAAAAGTGGCGCATCACTTTGCTGATAGTTTTTAAAAATCCCCCATAGATTGAACAAATCCCCCATTAGTTTAACTTATAAGGGGGGGTTCCCCCATTGTACAGTTTTTTCTTCCCAATCTCTGCAATCTGTTCTTTTAGATTTTTTTTATTTCTAATTTCATTAAAATTACATAGTAGGCATATTCGTTTACCTCTTTCAATTGTAGATTTTCTCAAGCATTCTATTGGTAGGCAGTGTGGTGGGATTCTAATACTAGTTATGTGGCAGCTCAATGCATGCTTTTTTCATCAATAAACTGTTGAATAAATAATTACACCAGGTCACTGCGCACGAGCAGTTTTTATTAAATGCCATGAGCCACTCTAGTTTGCCTGTGATCAAGGCTGTTAATGAATAAATCGTTGCAATTATGATTCACTACGGAATCGGATACGGCATGAGTGTAGTAGTTTATGGTGCATTGGTGTGCTCTTTCCGACCTAAAAAATTTGAGCTATGATGTCGTACGTACGACTTGTGTCTGTTCGCCGGCTCGGTAGTAAAAGTATAGTACTTACTTACTTGCTACACTACTCACAGAATGTGGATTTCTGTAAAAAGTCATATATGATACTCTTATTTATGATGTAGACATGGGTAAATGTACTCCTGATGTACTTGTACATATAAATTGTGTTTACAGATGTTGTCATATATAAAACTTTCCATTTAAAACTTTTCTAATCTCCGCCATTTTGATTTCCCAATGTCAAGGTCGCTAGGTAGGTGCTCAAAAAATGTTACGAAAATGCGCACGACTGGGGGAAGGCGTTTGGGTGTATTTCCCAAATGGGAACTTCGTGTTTTCGAGGTCGGAAGGAGACACGAACTTCCCACCTCGTAAGGATACGAGCTTCCCATGTCGAAAGTACATGCGAACGTTCGTTCCCAGTTCGTAAGCTCGTAATTACGAATCGTGCGCTCGGTGTGCGCAAATAGTTACAAGTTTACGACTCGTAATTACGAGCTTACGAGCTGGGAACGTACGTTCGCGTGTACTTTCGACATGGGAAGCTCGTATCCTTACGAGGTGGGAAGTACACACAAACGCACCATTAGAACGTATTATGTTATGTATTCGATTCTGACAATACGCGGCTTAGCAGACATCTACTTCCGGATTTTGCTTTTAAAATTAAAAATCATTGAATTTTAATGCTTATTGAAATAGCAGGGAATTGTCTGCAAATAATTACTTACATTACACATTGGCACTACATAAAGATGGTTTACGAGTTACATCTTGAAAGTCACGGTACTAGTAAAGCAAATTTGAAAGTGAAACAAATCGGTCTAATATGAAAGTGAAACACCAGAACATTAAATCTAGTTTTGTACTTTCCACCGGGTGTAGTTTCTACCTAGGCCACGCGTGTAGTTACAGCAGTTACGCGAATATGAGGAGTTAAGACTCGTTTCAATTTTGTGCTTGTTCTTTAAGCTGTAATGAATTAGACTAGATCTAAGTTAATATAGTGATCTAATAGACCTTTTTCAGTGTTTGTAAACACCAGCACTCGACGGAAGATTCAATTCAATTCAAATTAGTTTATTTGTACACATGCATGAAAATAACATTAGAATAAAAGGAATAATTTAAAAAAAAAAGAAGATGCGTGGGCATATTGGACCCTAAATATTTCCCGTACCGTAGTAAATAGAGAGAAATTGACGACTTTCATCACAGTATTTCTGCTCTAAAAATGTAATTGACACACGAACGGAAAACCGTGATTGAACGTTAATACAATAATGTGGTTTTAAAACATTTCGCATTGATACACTGAAGATATATTGATGTTGGTGTTGGTTGATGTTGGTGTCAAATGCATTACATTATGTAAAAATTTTGATGCTGTTTGAATGATAAAAGTGTTTAAATTCACATTATCGAATTAACGTTCATTCACGGTTTGATTCGCTGTCTAATTTTCTTACCTTTAAATGGGAATGCATGATATAACCTCTGGTCTACAACATATATGTATATTAATCAGTCAATTAAGAAATAAAAGATTTAAAGGACATATTATGTTTGTTCTTTTCAGAAAATTTAAGGAAAACTCAATTTTATGAATGATATATTATGATAGTGAATATGATAAAATGGGCTCGAAATATGGTCAATGGTCAAAGAAAATATTCATATGAAACAATGGTACTGTAGAGCAGGTCTATTTTTTTCTAGACACTTAAGCAAATAATTTTAGTCTCAATCAACCAGTGCTATTGTGGTGTGCATCTAACAGCCAAATGGGATAGAAACGCCAATATATGTTTTTGACAAAGGCTAATACAGAGCTTTTTCTTTTTTTGTTCTGTCTGTCTCCTTTGAATAAGTTAAAAGACAATGGTTCGAGTCCATACTCGATCTCACTGAAAATATACGATTCGAAAAAAATTGGGCCTATAGGAAAAATGTCTGGTTGATGGGAAAATCCGGATATTTGATATTCAAAATTAAAATGATGCTCACATTTGTACTGTATTTTTTGTGTCTTCTAAAACAATAACATAAAATGCTGTCATTATACAGATTAAGCAATATTTAGAGATGTTTGTTGGTCTATAGCTCTAGACTAACATGGTCTCACTCGCTACACACGACCGTGCGACAAGAGCAACGTCACGAAAAGTCTATGGTACGTCAAATTTGACTAAGTAAATCTAGTGCATTGGCTTGGGTTTGAGGCAAAAACACAACTTATAAATCTGGTCAAAGGTGATGAAATACAATTCTAAATAAAATGTGAGTATCATATATGAAAACTAGAGAAGTATGCGAACATTTCTGTGTGTTTCACGATACATAATTATGAACATAGAGCACAATAATACCATTTTCAAAATGACTAATATACACGATGTTTTGTGACATTGGTATATTTTCTGGGTCCATGTTTCGCGCGCCGATCGCATCTGACGTCACTTGAAATTGGTCAATAATGTTAATATTCATATGTTCTTTAGACTAGTACACATCACAGTCGCTTGAAACCAATTTTATAAGGGCTTTCACTATGAGTTACTAACTCGTAGTGAAAGCCCTTATAAAATTTGTTTCAAGTGACTGTGGTACACAACCTTCCGTACGTCGCCTCAAAACTGTAACATATTGTATAAACCTTAAATACAAGTTATATATATAGAGCATTATGTTAGGCCATAGAGGGAGTGCTCACGTTATGGGCAGTGCTCAAGTTAAGGGCACCTCCATCGTAGGGTTGATTATGTATATCTCCACGGGAATGCGCTCGTTAGACGTAATAACAATAAGTAGTCGGAGATAAGCATCTAAAGATAAATTGGCTATATGTATACTTAATGAAAAAATAAGTTTTGATATGCATATATTATTTGCCCATGAACATTAGTAACTATAATTCAGGCAAACTGTTAAGTGGTGTTTGCAATCAGGGAGACGTTTTATAGTATTCACAATATACATCTCGTGAACTGCCTATAACGTGAGCAATATTTTGTACGTTGAACGTGTACAGGTGGAAACGATCATCAAAACAATTTTTTTTAATATAATACTTCTTGGACAAATTTAGTACTGAATTATTGATAAAGAGATAGAACTTGACCTCTACTTTAATTATCTGTTAAAATATCATATCATGCGTGTCTTGTGATGAGTGTTGTTGTCAGAAAACGAGATACTTCTATGAACTAGAACATTTATTAGGTGGGTTATGACGTCACTCCTCAGAACTTAGATCTACCGTTCCGGGAATTAGCTCGTGACATGTAACACGTAACATCTCCCTTCGTATATATATAATGAACAAAAGTGAAATATGACTGACTTAATAACTTGGAACTGTTCACTAAATCATATAACATATAACAATAATATAATTCAACATGTGTACATATGACATAATTCATATAGCATGTGAAAATTCAGTCACGTCTAGTACATGAAATGACACATGTTCGTATTCGTTGATAACATACAATTGGTTCATTTACATCCATAGCCTGATAGATACTTTCAGTCCACTTTGGATTATTTACTCATCAATTCTGTTTGATTGTCCGTACTCGTAGTGTCTGTATCACTCCATCTCATTGATCAGTCGTTAGGTAATAGGCTTATGCACCCCTCCCATATCTGGACTTGGGCATCTCTGGGGGAGGTTGATGTTGTGGTCTCTGATGATGATGCTGCTGTCTGGTCACTATTTGGTGCTGGGCGTCCTCGTGTCCCTCGCTGTGTGACGCTTCAGGTACACCTGTTGGTGTCGCGTTGTTGGAGTCATCGTCCTCTGGGTTGTAGATGCGCCTTGATAGCCTGCATCTTCCTACCATGGATGGGCTAGTGTGCGTGGAGGCCGAGGGTCTCGCTCTCAGATGGCGCCTGTTCCGTACATGTGTGCGACCATTCGCCTCAACTTCATAAGATCTCGTGGTGAGTGGTTTTATTACTGTTCCCTCCTTCCACTCTCTGCTTCCATTGATGGGCTGCATTCTTACTGTTTGTCAGCTTGTCAATGGTTTTAGGTCACGGCCTCTGGAGACACTTGCCCTTTTGTGTTGCTTGAGCTCTTTCTTTTGCTGCTCTGATTCATCATCTTGTGGGCTAGGCTGGACCTTGCTGTGTGTTAGGGGCAACATGGACCTGGTCCTTCTGCCTAGCAATCTTTGTGCTGGACAAGTGCCCATACCCTCGGTGGGTGTATTGTAGTAGTTCAGGAGACCTTTGTAGGGATCTTCTCTCGCAATCTTGCTTTTTCTGAAGATGCGCTTGATTATTTTTACTGCTGCTTCTGCTGCACCATTGGCTTGGCAGTTCCCAAGACTCATTGTGTCATTGAACTGTTTGAATTCTTGCGCAGAAAACTGGGTTCCATTGTCGCTGACCAATGTGTATGGACTGCCATTTCTTGCAAAGTGCTTCTTGAGTGTTTGAATGACTTCTGCACTGCTGGCATATCTGAGTTTGTCCACTTCTATAAAATTGCTGTAGTAGTCAGTGAGTACTAGGTAATCATCACCTCCCCAACTGAGCAAGTCTGACGCAAGTTTTTCCCACGGCTGCTTGGGGATTTCAGTGATCACTGGCATCTCTTTTGGCTGGCTGTCATTGAACGTTGCACATGTGCTGCAGGTCGACATATTGCCTTATTTGTATGTCACATTAGCCTTTATCACTGCGCCGTTATTTGTCAACACCGATCAGGGCGTTGATGAAATTAAGAGTAGCGGCTCAAAAAACCCGATATCACGGACTTCATTTGGTAGTGGAAGCAAAAAGATGGAAAAACTAAATGCTTCAGCAAATCGTTATTATCAATGATTTCTGAGAATACTTCTGGTATGTTGTAGAACAGAGGTTACCGAATTTATCCCAAGTTAAAAACTAAGAAGATCAGCACAATTTTGATTCAACACTCTTGGGTAGAAAGTCGGCAATTTTTCTCTATTTACTATGGGCTTATAGGAACATTTGTGAGACCCACGTCAAAAACCAGAAAAGGGGGGCGTCTTGAACTATGAATAGAGGAAGTGTTCCAGTTATGGGCAGTGTTCTAGTTATAGGCATTTATCCTTCGTAGGGTTGATTATTATGTAAAATTGCTAATTTTTCTCAGTAATTTTTTGTTTTATAGTGTCATTATGTCTGTTTCTGAAATTGATACTAGAAAAAAAAGATGGCCGAGAGATGGTAGCCAATTTTAACATAAAATGATGATACGTTCATTGTATTGATATTTTGCTCAAATATATTTTTAGAAGAAAATGCTCAACCGTTGTGAGTCTCTTTTACATGGCTTGATGACTTCAAGGAAGCTTAAATACAAATTTATGAGTCAATGTTCTAAAAGTATGTATGATTATTTTCTATGTTTCATTTTAAGAATACTTTTATATGACAATCAAAATGCCCATGGTATTTTAGGTAATAAGAAACTAGACTACCTTCTGAATGTGTACTGTAAATGTAGAAATGTTCCATGAATATTAAAAAAGAGCTGTAACTAAAGATCATAGTTCTAAGTCAACAACGAAAACTCCGAATGTGAACAACGCTCACGCCCATGTAAGAACCCGCCTGTGGAACTGAGCTGTTAAACAGTGGCGCGGCTCCAAGACAGGGAATGTGATTCGTTTTCAGTAGAACACTTGCCTTCTGTGGCAAGTGACTCTCAATTTATACTCGCCATGTTCAATCCAAACTAGCCATCCTTAGTTATTAAAGTGTTGGAAGCAAGTAATCATACTCAATGACTGTGGCAAGTGACTGAATTTACACTATCCAACAGAAATTGACACTAGCCAGGGGCGGAGTGGGGAGTGCCCCAAAGCAACAAAAAATAGGTTTACAGAACACTTTACTTGTATTTATTTGCAAACGCTTTTGCACTGCAGACATAACGTGGTAAAGTAAAAACTATTTACTACTACATTAATCCAAGCATGTGACCATTTTGATTTTGCAAACTAAATATATATTATGGGTCCCCTGGCAAGTGTACCTATGCATGGGATAGGTGTAAGACTTATAAAAAATCATAAAAAGTATAAATATTATTTTAATTGTAGAGTCAGAATGGAACAAGGATATGTTATTCTCTTAGATATAAATATATATATATCTATATATATAAAGGAAAGGCGATTTTTCCATCACAAAAGGCTTTTAACCACAAGACGTACACACTTCAAATTATGTATGTACCATCAGGACAACTTGGTAGTCGTTATAATGTCCCATTTCAAACCAAATAAATTGGTTTTAATGATAAAAACAAGAAAAAGAATTTGTTAGAAAATAATATTTTACAAGGCCATGTTTGTTAAAGGCACGCAATACGTTAAACGCTTGTATATGTCAAACGAACCTTTTACGCCACAAGACACAGTTATGTCAAATGTTTTGCACGTCACATGACAGTCATACAAAAAGGGAGCTGGGAGGGTGATGAGGGGTGATGGAGGTCCATTTTATCATGCCCGGACCTGTTTTGAGGAGATTTGTTGGCAGAAAGGGTGTGTGTCATCATATGGCGGGGGAAGATGGCTGGTGTCCATTGAATGGGGGTATGGCTGTGGTGGTGAGGCAGGGAGGAGCATGTGATCTGTACCAGATCTCATCACTTCAACCAGAGCAGCAGCAGAAAGGGGGTGGTTGACATTTAATGGTCTGCACGTGGCAGGGGTAGCCTTTTAAGTGGAGGGAGGGATGTTAGAGGATCACATTGACACATACATGTAGTTTTTCTTGTAGTGTGTGTATGGCTGTTACATATGACTGTGGGAGGAAGGTGATGGAGGTGTATTTAATTTTTCCAAATCCTGTATAGTGATGGGAGCTGGTGTGAGGGACGTGGGACGGGAAATAATAGGAAGGGGAGCATTTAGTATGTTCCAGATCTCTTCCGTTTCAACCAGAGCAGCAGCAGGAAGGGGTGCATTAATTATGGACCTGTTTAGATGGGGATGGGGTAGAGAGCGTTGGGGAGAGAAGAGGGGGGGTGGGGTGTAAGGCCCTGTTTTGTTTCAATAGTTGAGTATATGGGTATTGTTTCAGACCCTTTATTATTGCACAATAAATAGGTGTATGATCTTCTCATCATACAAAAACAACATTTGATGCATAGTTTTCAATTTTCATCGTCCCCCCCAAAAAAAATTTTATGAATTCAAATAGCAAAAAAAGTATGGAAGAATGATTTTATCGAGTATTCATTAATATCTTTAGGAAAAGCTATTATTTCTTCAGAAAACAGCATTTTTTACAGGAAAGTTAAGGGAGCAGGTTTTTTTAAATTGTGTTTTAAACATAATAGTCCTTGTTTTCCCTATTACTGTATACGTTCTTATAAGCGCACCTGCCCCATTAAGCGCATGCCCCTGTTTAAACAGATTAAATTAATCATTAATTATATTTTATTAAAATATATATTGTAATAAAATTAGCTGAAGTACCCAACCGGCCAGGAGCGTTTTTAGTAACGTGCCCAGTACAATAGGTCACCAATAAATCTAGTATTTGCCTGTTTAGGGTTAGGACATCCGACAGTTGCGTTCTACATACGTAACTACGTTATTTCTTGGCCAAGACATAGTTGAATGCGTCCTTGGCTTGTCATCGAGCAAGATAGGCTACTAGAGCTCAGATGAGTTTTAGGGTCTGAATGCAAATCATTCCTGTTTTTATGACATATTGTTTAACAAATGTCACTTAATCATTTTTACGGTGTACAAAGTACAAACCACATCAGTTTTAATGAATGTTGTACACAGCTTATCAACATGACTGCTTCATTTCAGTCCCCCAACACGTGCGTTTGTTTGTGAGACGCACGTGCAGCCTTTTCTTACGTCAAACGTACGCTCTCGGAAAGGTCCATTGATAACTACCCAGCCTTTGAAAACTGAATCAATTCATATAACAAATCAACTACAGTAGATATGGGGGTCAGTAGATATGATGAACGATATGTTTTTAAAAAGGGATTGATTGATAGCTTTCTCAACTATTTGTTAGAATATTTGAGGAAAATAATGGCCCCAAACCATTCTTGATAGGCTTTGTTGTAGGCTTCTGGCCATATTTTCCATCCTTAGCAGTGCCTGACAGAAAATCATTCGGACTGACAGTTTTTCAGGACTCTGCTCGTTGACTTGTCAATACAATACATTATTGTACTCTAATTATGATGGGATATTTTGTCACAGAAGCCGGACACAAAAGACACTGATCAAGGAGATGAGTTCTTGGCTGTGTTGTGTGACAAATGTTTGAATACATTTCTAAAGCATTGTGTCGATTGATATATCATATGACAAAATGAGCAACAATTTCCCTTATTTTTTTTATGAACGCTGGGAGATAGTCCTTTCATAAGCCGCTTTAAGGGACTGTGAACTCTTTAAAGGGAAAAATATTCTATTTTCAGCTTTTTAATATTTATTATACTGTAAAGTGTGAAGAAGAACATGTTTTGAAATGAACCTTTTATCTTCAATAGTTTTCCCATTACAACCCATTTCGTGAAGACCAACCCGGAGAGAAAAACAATGACTCATTCTTTGCAGGCTTATAAGGTTATATGGGCTAAAAATTCAATTTTTACATTTTCAATGTTTTGTATGCTATAAATGATAAAGAACAGCATGTTTTTAAAATTAACCTTTTATCATCAATAGTTTTTTTTATATGATACATTTTATAGGCAGCAACTACAATCAAAGTATATTGATTGGCCATGTTTAAAGCCCATTTTCTCAAAACTAAGTTTGCATAGTGGATTAATTTTTCTTTTTATATTTCTCTCTAACCGTGAAATCAAATTTTCACAAACTTGTATATATTTGAAGATATATGCATTCTGAAGAAAACCTTACTAGGGATTTTGATTTTTTTATTTCGTTGATGAATTATGAACGTTTTTGAATTGATTTGCCAGAAAATTCGGAAAATAAGTGGTTTTAAAACTTAAAATGCATGCAAAATGAAAAATAGGAAAATATAAAAAAAATTAGGCAAGGTTTTCTAGATAAATATACAAATTTTGTAACTGAATAGTGATTTCGGTCATGTTGATGTTTTACTATCAGTTATATGCTTCACAGACAAAGTTGTAAATTTTTCACTAATTGCTTTATAAAAAAAAAATGTTCATCAATCTATACAATTCAAAACATGTTGTGTCATTAGATTAGATAATTATCTACAAAATGAGGTGTAATTTGTAAGAATTGAAGCAATAATGAGTGAGAAAATCAAAGTTTAATAAAATTTTATGAAGAAAAGAGTTCACAGTCCCCTTAAGCCTGTGAGTTGAATTAACTATGTTTACTATTCTACAACATCAACATTTTGTGATGTTATGAAAAACACTGTTACGTATTTAAAACTGAATTTTCTTTCTAATATTCGGCTTAAAAACATTTTTTTAAAATTTATTTTGAACTTTAGTGCATGTCCCAAGTTTGTGTCTAGACGCCGACTACATATGCAATAATCTTACATTTTTTACGGATTTTAGACCCAACAAAATACTTCCTGCAAACACGAGATCTATGCAACACTGAGCTTGGTCTTGATCATGTAAGCACGGATTGTTGGTCACATTGAGTAATGCAGGACAGTGTCATTGGGAAGCTATTCGTTGTAAATGGCTTTCTCTGCTTGCTCCTAGACTAAGTTGCTGTCTGCTTGCCATTTAGATTCCTCTATTATGTTGAGAGACCATGATATTTGATAGTGCTATTATTGAAGTTTCAGTGACTTCTTTACATGAATTATTTTTATGACCAGTTCATAAAACTAAGCAGTCTTTCATCTTATATAATATTATAGATATAAAGAAATGGTTATGTTTTGGAATGTTTCATATTTGATTGAAGGATAGAAGCATTTTCAGAAATTGAAAAATGGAGATTATACATGAAAGATAATATATTTCCTTATGAGAAAAGAAGACGCTATTAATTGTATATTTGAATTGTTCACATTTATAATTGATTTTGTATATTTTGTACAGAATCAATTTAATTAAACATGCTAAATTTCAAATTAAAATGAATGGTGTTATAATGATATACAGCATATGTTGCTCATAAGTAATATCACTTGAGAAAGATAATGTTGAAAGTGATAAGAAATTGATTGAAGAAATTATAATGTGCCATTCATTGACTTTACAATAACATTTGGTGATACTGCTACACATGTATTGCAGCTCAAAATAAGCATTAATCGCAAAACAATCAATTCGCAATGTGTAGCTGTAACATAAAAAAAAAATTGAAAATTGCTTTACAATATAACATGATGAATATGCTTTGAACGATAAAAAACTAACTAAGGATAATGGTATTTTCATCGAAAGATGATGACAAATTCTCAAAAAATAAGGCATTTGTTAAGTTTGGGAAAATGCAGCATCTGGAAGTACCCAGGAAACATGGTCATGTTAGGAGTGGATCAGGATCATTTTTTCAATTTAGAAAGGCTCTGAGAGGTAATTATAATTACACAAATATTTAGAAAAAAATAGGTTCTGCCAAGTCAGTTAGGAATTGAGCGATATTTTCAAACTTTAAGGATAAGTATATTAAATTTTCATGATAAGTTGATTGTTTTAGATTCAATTAAGATTTATAGATAAAAGATATTGAAAATAGATGAAATCTGTAAGATGAACTCTTTCATGCTGCCATGAATCTGTGTTACCTGATAGAGAGAGTAATTCTGAATATGAACACATGCATGTTTTGTGTTAAGTATGGCATTGCTGTTGGACTTGCTTATAGTGTAAAAGACCCCCTGTTGGCCAGCTGATTATGCAAATTGATATCTGTCTAGACCTTTTACATTGTCATTGAGACAGAAATTGTTAAGCTTCTTTTATTTTATGGTTTCACTGATATGAGAATCACAATGCTGTTAAAATGGACAGTGTATGTCTTTGCTTGGAATAGCAACAGTATTAAAATGGGAATATGTAATTAATCTCAGATTAATGTCTTGTTTTAGTGTGAAGTGAAGTGCAGAGCTAGAATTACAGCTAAATGTTACTCAAAAGTGTATGTTGATTATGTGAACATTTTAAATCTTGCCATTGAAATAGCTATTATTTGTATAAGAGCATTTTATAAAACACAGATACAGTGTGGTTAGAAGTTAAAGCTTATAGCCTCGTACATTATGCAAAATTCTGAAATAGCAGGCACCTTGGGAATGAGTAGGAGAGGAGGAATATGGGGTCATTTCTATAGTGTACTAAAACCTTTTAACCTCCAGTGGTAGGTTGGAATTTCAAAGTAGGCAGATCGACTCCAATTATTCGTTTTTATGGTTTTATTTTTCAATCACTTGTATGAAGTATTAAAACCCATACAATTTTGTATCCCCCTTTTCCGAAAACAATTAAGTTTAATTTTTAATATATCTTTTTATTATAACTTAAAAATATTGCATGAATATATAGATTAAAGCAATTTTGTTGATAATTTTCACTATTAATTACAAACCAAAGTAATCAACTTTGAGGGTTGGTTACGTAAACTCATGATAGTAAATTTAGTCTTGAAGAAATGAAAACTGGAGGCATTACTCCAGAACTCCTAATGAAAATAGCATGATATGTGATATTTAAAAAAAGTAACGATAATATTCATATTTGCAAAGAGCACATCTAGGGTGTAAATGATAGCTAACTTCCGTTATGCTGTGAAACATTTGTAATAACTACTGCTGTTTGGTAACCATATACATGTATGCTTATATGCAGACTACGTAAAATTATTAGAGCAGAATTTTCATGGCTGTGAACTTGAAAAAAATAAAGATTCAAATTTAAGTATATGCCAGTATTCTATTTATAACAGAATCTTATGTTTAAATTAGAGCTGAATGGACAATTTTTCTTCTAAATATAAGTAGCATATTGTTGTAACAATAAAAACAGGGTTGTCTCCCAACCCAGAAGTATATTTTTGGCTACTTTGATGTATTTGGAAAAGCTGTCTTCAAAGAAAACGGAACATGCAATTCAATTGCTGATAAAAGGATGCTCTCTATAAAAGAATATTGAACCAGTGTAAAGCAAAGGTTGTGCAAAATATATTTATAGTTTGCTGTTTGTTAAGCAGTAAAGGAGTAACTTACAGAATGCCTAGTCCAATGCTTTCAAGGAAAAATAAGGACATGATTAATAGCCCTAAAGAAAGCAAAGATGATACATATGTGGCAAAGAAAATTGTGAAGGGGCAGTTTCTAAAAGTACCAATTCAAAAGGGACATTTTAGAAGAGGATCTGATATTCCAAGTCATGGAGATATTCTACGCAATGGATCAGACATCATTCCTCTTCGGAGGCTACTTGTCACTAAATTGGCAACAGGTAGAGGAAATAGCTATTATGGATGATATGTCTATTAAGTGTTTATTAATCAAAGAAATAATACATTACTGTAAAAGCACGTTGTGACCAGATGATAAGTACCTAAGCAATAGGTTATTGTTTTTAAAGTAAATAAAAAAAAAAATGCTACTGAGAACTGATTCATTTTATACATTCTTAAACCTTCTGATTCCTTTAACTCTTTGTGACTTAAGCCGCTGTAATAAAATGTAGATTCCATTATTTTCAATTCAACATTGCTCATATATTGTGAAAAAAATAGAATACTGAATGTTGGATATTTCTGTATCAAAAGTAATTTTTATGAAATTGTACCAGTATATTTGATAAAAATATTCTGGCTATAGTGTCATCCCTCCAGATACCAATGAAGCTTCTATTTGATGACAATACTGAAGATTAGGATTGTTGTTACCATGGAGTCGTGTCTGCTTACGGTCCCCATTGCAATGGTTTGGTCTTACTAATTAGGTTTGTATTGGTACCAGAAAGTAGTCTTGTTCCTATCTAATTTTGGATGGATTTATGTGGTATAGATACAAGTACAGTTTCATATTTTATCCAAGCACAATTCAATCGTGATTGTGCTGCTCCAGTATGCTTGACTTAAGTATATGTAATGCATGTACTCTAGAAACAATCCAACATAGGGCCTATAGATGAATTATGTTTCATATGAGAAAAGAATTACAAGTACTGTATTACAGCATTTTTTGTGTTTGAGCATTTCAAACGTTTTAAAATCACATTTCTACTTTATATTGAATAAATTACTCTGCATGTCAATTATTTATGTGGGTAGTATTTATTTGTCCATAAATTGATGATGAAATATTATCCATGCATGAATATTGACAGTGAGGCTTCCTTTGGAGGAGCTATCTTCAAGGATCCTACATCCTCAATGTTCACTTTGAAGAAAGATGCAGCTTGTTATCATGTCATGTACAACTAGTTGATAATCAGTGACTCATCATGCGACATCAGTTTAATGAGTATGATTGTAATGTGCTGTTCCTACATGTGGATATGAGAATACAAAGGTATGAGAGATATGTGCTCTGTTTTTGGACTATGCAAGTAATGAAGAAAAGTTTTGTTTTTAGCGCTCAGGGATTTCAGTGTTTTGGTCTTCAGTGTTACAACCAATGTGAAAAACGTGAAATAACAGAGTGCAGTAGTCCAGATTTTGATATGTGAACATGTTATCTTTTTTTTCCATTTATTTTTTCTTCAAATTGTAACTTAATCGATAATTGGAAAATAATTATACTTTTGTCATATCAGTGTCAAAACTCCCTGAAGAGCATACAGCACATTGCTATTTTTGCTCAATTTTGGTGTGTATATGCGCAATGGTGACTACTCTGTGTATTTCATGTAGCCCACTTTGTGCACTAGTAAATATTTAGGTCCATTATCACTCTTTCCTGGTCCTTTAAACATTAAAGCACCTTTGGTTTACAAAAATTCTAATATGTGCACAATACTTATGAAAAATGTTTCATAATTATCGTGATGCATATACATTGTGTAGATACAACTCAAAGAGAGATTCACTGTATAACAGCGCGGGTGTTTGATTGTCAATGTCTTCAAAATATGCAATGAATGAAACAACATTCTATCATTCAGTGCAAAAATCACCGTCAATAATCCATTCTGATTGGTTTAGAGGCGTGCTAAATTATGCGATTGATGGCACTTTACTAAGGATGACTGCAAATTGCTTAAATGGTAAAACTGAGCATACTGATGGCTGATTGACACACACTTCGTTCGTGACAATCAGCCATTAGCATCCTCGATTGTAGGAATTGACTACGAGATTGGAGTGTCAATCGCAAAATTGAGCATGCTCAATTTTGCGATTGACAATACAATCGAGTGGTCAATCACCATTCTATCATGACTAAAATCCATTTTATTTTAAAATAAATCATATAACATTCTCATTGCCAGTCAATTTCGTTTTGTTTTGAGCGCGCGGAGACGTCAATTTCGTTTGTTTTGAGCGCGCGGAGGCGTTAGTCTAAACTATTGCTCTCTGCCACATTGAACACGCCTTGCGTCGTTAGCGGCTGTATTGATATTGTGAGGAGTTTAGACTAGCGCCGTGGGTTTTTTTTGGAGCGTGTTTTCCATCGCAAAATTGAGCGCACTGATTGACCAATCAGCGTGGGTTATTGGCGGTGATTTTTGCACGGAATGATAGAATGTACGATTGACACTCCAATCTCATGCTCAAATTCTACAATATTCAGAACTAGTTGGTATGTTTTTGCATATACAGTACACAGTACACAGTACACATATAAACCAATGACATATAATTGCTACACTTTAATATTTCTGATCTGAAGTCAACATGGCTGATTAGGAAACTTGTGTTATTTTCAGTGTTTACATTGTGGATTTTGCTGTGGTCCTGAGTTGTAAAAGACCATTTCTGCATGGCTTATGAGATGTTCATGTTGGTGTTATTTATGACTTCATTTTAGATCTACAGGCATTACATTAACTTGAAATTATGTGAAAGAGCGATTCATTGACAGGTATATTAATTATTATTGCATCGATTTTTAATATTTGTTTTATTTTTTTAGGATTGCGAATGCATAAAAGTTCGGAGGAGCTTTATAAAGATCCAGATGAAGATTTTCAGCATGGTATGTTAATTGTTTTGTAATTTGCTGATTTATAGTAAAATATTAGATTCTAACATACTGAATGAATACCCCTTTTTTAAAGATATGCCTGGGTTTAATTAAAACAAATTCATGTACATGTTTTCAAGAGTTTTTCAAATACCGATGTTTGGGGATGTTGTTTTTTTACCTTATCACTTGCAAAACACTCAGTAGGTCGCATTTTAATATCATAATATAACTATTGCCTATACAAGTACATTTGTATTATTTCATTATGTACTTTAATGCTGCAAATATGGAAATATTAATGGAAAAGATCTAGACAGCAATGAAGTAGCGAATGAAGTGCTAAATATTCTTCTCTGTGTATGCATCAAGAATCCCAAATAGTCCATAGCGGCCATAATTTACAAGTGTCGATAAATTACACAGCTGTGTCAGTTTGTGAGTTGGGATTTTTTGTGGTCTTTTGAGGATGGGAAAAAATCATAATTCTATTGTCTTTTTAAAACCAATTATCACATGGTTGATAAAATCACCTGTATTCATTTTTCAATATTCCATGGGTTGATAATCATAGAAAAGAATTTGTAGAAATGCAATTTCATGTAAATTTGTGTATGGCACACCCAAAAGAAGGTTAGGTGGTGACATCATTTTATTCTGTACATTTTCTTACCATTTAAAGAAATTGATATATTTTACTGTAATGAGGATGTGACGGGGGAATCCTCTGTGATGATGTCTTTAAAGGATGAATACCACCGCACTTTTTCTGATACAAATATGCAAATTACCTTGTGTAGACTCTACAATCTTTATGTATTTTCACTGCGGCAATGATAAATGCCACAATAGACTGGGGTTGTTGTTTTGTAGTGCAGAAGTGTGAAATAGCATTTGTTTGCTGATGGATAAATAGATGAATTTACTCTTTGCTATGTGCATTGACTAGAACAAATGAAAACCATGCAGATATACAGATTATCATTGTATTGTATTATAGTGTATTGAATCAATGGGATAAATCCTTCTTCCCTACATATACAATCAAATGTAGGTCTTAGAGTCATTATGACAGTGCTTCTACAAAGAATGGTTTAGCCTCAGCTGACATATAAGTCACCAGCAATATCATAATCATCAACAAAATTAGGATAGACATAGTGCAAACTCATTACATCTGTAATAAGTTGGATCAAGGCTTATGCATCATTCTGTAGCTACGCAGACCTACCCGTACGTCGCTATCACAACCTTTGTGACAAGATGAATGCCTCTGATTATATCTCACTCAGATATCACATCATCCACAGAGTTAAGGCAGTGCTACCCTATTACATGTACTTTTATTCACAATATTCTAGTATCTAACAGTTTTTCAAGGATATGAACATCTTCCCTAGAGCTGTTGCACTTAACTTCGCTGACGTTCCGAGTTGTGCAAGTTAAAATATTGGTTCAGGTAGATAACATCAGCAAAACACAGCTTCACTTTATGATACAACCTTTTACTACGAAATAATGTAATATATGAATGAATATACTTTTATTTCTGAATATATATTTTATTTGTTGTCAACTGACTTAATGAATGGACACCAATGATGTACTCAATCTTTAAATGGACAAGTATGCGCATTTAAAGACTATATGCTCAGTCATGAAAATATTTGTTTAGTAAAAACTAGTACCAATTAATGATTCCTACCCAGTTTTAAGTGTAAGGTAATAACGATTTATAATTTTCACATGTGATATATGTTGTAGACAGGTGAGAAAAGTCAGCGATGACTTGTTTACCGAAGTTTGACCCGAAGTCACATGAAGGGATGCTTTATGCCAAACGTTCCAATAGCCTTGATATGCATCTAACTTAAATTAGTTGCAAAAAATAAATGCCAAACTCATTCATGAAGTAGATGCCAGTTTGCTTTTCTCTGTAGATAAGGCTTGCCTCTGATCACTGCAATAATATTATTGTGCTGTGGTTGAGTAGAACTGCATAAAGTACACCTGTCCTCCCTTTCCCTTCCTTGTAACTCAACTCAGCCAACACACAAATGATGGTGCAAGTCTACTGTATTGATCATTCAATATGCTTCCACCTACAACCTATTTTCTAATATATATATATACTCCACGGGACTATTGTGAAGATTTCGGGATTTACTAATACATTTCTCGTTTTTGATACCACAGGTAAGTTCTGTGAAGATGTTGCTATCTCAAGAAAATTATGAGTAATAGTTTGTTCTATTGTGGATGTCATCATGTCATGAAGTGTAAATGGAAGTTAAGTTTTTTAATTATTTACCAGTATACTTCTTGATATATTTTTCATGCAGTTCACATTTCTTCTTGCCTTGTTGAGTATTGTTAAGTGTATATTTCTCATGGGTACCAGAAAAGTAGTTAAAACTCATGAAGAAGAAAATATCTCAGAATATTATGTGAATCGGTAGCTCTGTGGAATTACTTTTATATTACTCAAAGAAGTAATTTACATTTGCAATTAATCTTACACCAATTCCTTAGCGCAATACATACCATTATTAAGACGATCCTTACCATTTTAAAAGTGCATTTTCATGAATCATGCATGAACTTTTAGTGTGTTGAAAACTGTACAGTTCAACTTGAATAGCACAATGCTTGAATGAAAAACAATTTCTATGATCATTTTCTTGGAATACAAAATTCAGAAAACAATTTGATTGTACATGTAGCATAATAGAAATAATTGTACTTTTAGTTACTCCTGACAATAATATTCACAGCTGATGCATAAACCTTACATTCCTTCTTGCTGCTCTTTGATTGGTATTGATACATATGACAGACAAATTAATCATACTGTAAATAATGAGATAACTTTGCTGTACATTCGTCCTGTCTAAATCAGCAAGAGCTTGAAGCTGCCAACAGACAGCTGTTCCTGTCAGCTGTTGGCCACCAAATAAAGCCACATACAATCATAATGTAATGGTTTGGCTGCAAATTCTTTAGCAAGAATGAGTATAGTGTATATAATACGAGATCAAAAGTGCTCAGCGAGCTGGAACATCCTCAGGGAACATCGTCGACTCCTTGGCAATACAATGGCTTTCTGGAAGGCACACTTTGATTGAGCAGTAAAATGATTGGACACTTATAATAGTTTTGCACATGTACCTAGTTTGAAGTAAGCATGATGGTACGTGTATTGAAACTATTACAGAAATTGCTTCAAATTGACCGACAAAGCCTTTCTATAAGGGCCTCTCTGTAAGGCACACTTGAGCTCTGTGGAAGAAACACATACTGGTACCTACTAATTGTGTAATTGTGGTATGTTTTAAATAGTTAGTAAAAAAAACTATAGGTTGTATGGAACAAAGGGCTCCAAGATATGAAAAGGGGCAGCAGAATAGCTTTGAAGGACATATTACAAAATTATAGGAATCATAGGAATATTTCAAACTTTCCTACCAGCGCTATGGTGTATTGACCCACACATAAAATGTATGTTCATTAGTCTCCACATAAAAATGTCATGAAGCATTTTCCAGGGTTTGGCCAAAAGCATCAGTTCATGGCACTGATCAGATTAAGAGCTGAAATAGCTTTTACCAGTATTGGATATTTCCATAAGAGAATTATGAACCATATTCCCATGCATTAAAGCCCATGGGCTTATTCATCTAAGGTGTGCTTAGTAATCAAGATGCAAGCTTTTACTCTCTTCAAATTTAACTTTTGAAAAAAAAAACGAAAAAAAAAACTTGACCAACTTAAAGTATTTCTTTTCTACCAGCCTTAGCTCATTTGTATTTTTTTTTTGCCAAGTAGACTCTTAGATATTTTAATTTATGTATTCTCCTTTTCATATTAGAGAAAATGAATATCTCAATTCTACCCTGTATGTTATGGGCCCCAGCATCATTAGAGCTGGGGACGGTGGGGGGCGGGGGAGGAGTGGGAGGGGGTATGTGTTATGTATACTACTATGTACCTATACTATTACTAACACTATATCAGGCACATTACCATATCTATTATGTTTATGGTATAGTGTTTGTAAATCTTAGTTGTATACATACCGTCTCCCCTCTCTCATATGTATTATGAGTGAGAGAAACTGTTTACCCAGTAAGCGTATATGAAATTTTGCATCTTGCAACCACAAACTATAATCTATCATTTGTTACTCTCTGATTATGACCCCTGATCATGGGAAGATTGAAATTTACAAATGTAGTTATAAATTATTATTTTTGTTATATGATGTGGCAAATTCGCACACTACTTTGTATGAAAAATATTCACGATTGGTCTTTTGCATTCTATAAACTCATTTCATGCATACTACCCTGCAACTTGTGCTATTGGAAGATTAGGTAATCTGCTATTTTGTCCATTAACACTGACATTGAGTGAGCTTTATGCTCCACTCTCCATTCCTACCTCGTGTAGAAAAATGCATGTAACAGGCAGTGGAATAGATTTTGATAAAATGAGAGAGGATTTCCTAATTTGAACATCCATGGATGCATATGGATCTGTATGTGCCTATGTGCAATGAACAATGAGCATGTTTACCATTCACTGTAAAGGCAGCATCAATCATTCCTAACATTGGAATGTATGGGGCTTATGGCCAATGATTTGTCACTTGTTTAATGTCACAACTTGCTCATGTTATAATTTCACATTTTTCACTCCTATCTTGTGGGCTAGCAAATGTTTACAGATAGATACATGTTTTCTGATGATAAATTTGAAAATTAGCTTGTTTGGTTGTTTTGATTGCCCATAGTAGATTCAGAGGGTTGCAGGGTAGCCCTCCCACCCCCCACCCCCACACACACCCTTTTTCCACCAAAATACTTTACTTTAATGTGTGTGTTTTTCGTGTCCACTATGGATTGTGCATACAAAACCTATGACATCCCGTACATGCCCCCCACCCCCACCCACCCCTTTTCAGAAATTCTATATCTACCCAGAGCAGGTCTTGTTAACTTTATGTATTTTGACTTGCATTAATAAATGGCACAGAAGACTGTGGTGAAGAATTTTTAGTTCATTCATGGAAATGGCAGTGAGAACATTCAAGAATGATAGAGAGAAAGATGTAGTGAGAGGAGAGAAGCACACGACTTGTGAATGAGTCGCTCAGAGGAAACGACCTGTTTACTCCCCAAAGTTCACATGTCCTTAATTGTACTGTCGGCTCTTCACTATAAACAGATGAAATTTTGCGTGTTTTGAACATTTTCTTTGATTTGCAATTACACTGAATTGTTCATAGGAAAACGTATTTTAATGGATTGACTTATAAAGGATATTGAAACAGGTGTTGAACATTGAAGTGGTTGCCAGTAATTTTGATGAACTTATTTGTTTGAGCTATACCCTAGATATTGTGGCTCGATTTTTGTGCACATAAAAATTCTTAGAATATCTTAGTGATCATTTACGTGTGGATTTTTTGCAATTATAATGCTTCAAGTGCAACAATATGGTCATGTCAAAGGTACCCTTTCATTTACTTGTATATTTGGACACATGAAGGTAGTGAAGATAGTTTCAACATAATGTTTTTTGTGTATGCTTTATGATGGAAGAAATTTTCTCTACTCAGGAGAATCAAACAGGTCTATCAATAATGGCCTCTAATTTGAAACAAAGCAGTTTCATATGAAACCAGTGCAAGACATGTTTGACATAGGTTTACAGCCAGTAAAATATGCAGTGTGTGCGTGTATGATAATTTCAATATAGTTTAAAATTCACATTTTACGATTACCTGAAACTTCACAGTGATTTTTTTAGCCCGGTAACTGCTCATAGTGATAATCATGCAAACCCATCTAATACATATATTATGAAACTTCCATTTTCTTTAGAAATGTAGGCCTTTTAACTTTCCAGTCAACACTCTGCAACCAAAGATTAGAATTTCAGTAAAATTTATCATTCTAATAAGATCAATTTCATGTCCATGAAGTTGTTACTAAATTATTAAATAAAACCATGAAAATCTCTTGGATATTAGGATGGAGAATAACAGTGCACGCTGGAATCATATACCCCGGTAGTTAATATGCATTTATATAATCTTAACAATTTGCTCATATGTACTTCATCAGCTGCTTGTTTAACATGCACATGAATTACAAAATATGAATTAAAAAACAAGACAAATATGCCCTATCTATCTGTTTATTGTATATTAATAGATGAGCGAGAGAGCCTATTGTGCTGATGACTCACACTTCAATACAGGCTTTCAAGGTCCCTCTATATTAGCATCTCATCAGACCATATAACTTGTGGGATACAGGCACATTCAGCCTTTAGTTTTATAGTATTTTAGCATGATAAAAATATATAACAGAAACTAAAAAAAAATTTGATTTGTTATGTGGTTGAATACATATTGATTTTACTTGTAAGATTTTTTTTTTCTAGGATCTGTATATGATAAGCTTATAATTATTGACATTGCCTGGATGTTGATTAAAGGTTCTATAAAGATTATTGAAAGACATATTATTTACTCACTCCCCTGTGAATAAACATGAAATTGCGTGATCACTATTCTAAATTGGGAAGATTGGATAAGAAAATTTAAAGGTTAAATTTCTTAGTTAATGAACCAGACCAAATGTCAATTATGATATTTTGATATTGAGACTCAAATAAAAAAAACATTAAAGCAAGAAAATGTTCTGCAAATAATAGGGTATGTTAAATTCATTTGTTGAATTTTTAATACCTTAAAATTCTGTGCAGAAGTACCAGTACTGTTCTTTACAGTTCATTTAGAATATTTTGAGCATATTTACCGAAATCGTTTTCATAATATTGACATTAGATACTATGGACTTTGTTTGTTTTGTGTTAAAGTGTCTAATAATTAATTTTTGTGCTTCAGGTGTACATGTAAATCTGCAGCGCTCCGACTCCCTCACCAAGATTCCTTTCTCTTCTTCGCCGAACATTGGGAGAACCCTTCCAAATGGCCTGGAAGGCGGAAACCGCTCCTCATCCGGCCACAAGCCACAAAGCATGTAAGTCACTTCATTGTTTCAAGTAGAATAGTTCATTCAGTTATTGTACATACAAGATGTGTATGTTGTTTGCTATTGTTTAGTTTCATCGTATTAGAATTGAATATTTTTGCAGTTCTGAAGCGTTTCAGATAAATTTGCCATTATTATATGGGGTACCGTTCCCACAGACTGATCCTTGAAAAATTGTACATCTTCGCCTAATACTCTGCTAATCACTGCTACACGCTTTGATGGAAAATGCTGTCCTCCAATATTTACCATTGACTACAGCCTTTTGCATTCAAATCTGAAGCGCTCCTGACTGTACCCTGTATTTCTTGCATGCTCATGAATTTTAGATTTCTACTTATCATATGCAGTGATGAGACATCTACCACCACGTGACACAAATGCTTAAAATCGTGTTATTTTTCAATGTCTTAATTTTCAGAACTATCTGATCAAAACTTGTGACATATTTGTAAAATGTATATAACCTGATTGATTACCATTTGATAGGGTAAATATTATTACCGCTAATAATTTTTATAACTCGGCAGGGAAATATGACTTGCGGAAGTCACATAAACAACTTCGACACGTTCTTTTTTAGTATAGATATATCTAGTTATTCCTTTTTGGGGAAGGATGTGGCTTACATTTTATGGTTATACTACTTATGTAGGAGACAAAGTCAATAGAATGACACTAAGCTGAATGCTTGATTGAGAGATTGCGTGTTACACCTATTATTTAAGTATATTGACACAGCAGCATTACTCTACGAGGAAGTCAAAGTTTTGGCACATTTATATATAAATGCTCATTTAAATGAGAGTTATTAATTTGAATCTGTACACTAAAGCAGGTCAGTGTCCTTTGCACATTTCTTTACCTGAAATGACTAGATTGCAGCAGCAATTCATTGATTTGTGAATCATGGGCATTTTTGTAGGATATGATTGCAGGGTCTTTCAACTTGTCTCACACAAAGGAGTAATTCTTTAACGATTAAGAATAAAGTATTTTTGGGTATGAACAGCTATTTTATGTTCATGTATAATGTTATAAAATAAACTTCACATTTATAACATCCAAGTTAAATTCTTAAGGCATGTGGTGGATATTTCATGTTAATGAGAAAAAAAAATGGAATCAACGGAATAAAACTGAGTTTGATACAGATTATGATAAATTTAAATTGTGTACCGGTACCTATGATTAGGTGATCATCTATTGATTAGAGTGAGGAGAACTCCTATAACATGAACCCAGGAGAATCTTGGCTCAATTATTTACAAGGGTTCTACCTGTCTTTGAAAACAACTCATCTTTTCATGTGATATGGTGGTATCATCTGTTTAGCTGACACTATTTTCGTTCACCTTTATATAACCAGATTAATTTAGATCTACAAAGACAACAGACAAAAATTACCATTTTGATTTCTAAAAATTAAACATGATATCTAAAGTTACAAGTCAAGTCTCAAGTTAACAAAACAAAGGAAAGGTTTAAAACTATAGGAGCAACTATTAATGGAGGAAGCAGGATATTTGAGACTAATCAATACATTTATGATGAGGTTTGTTGAATATATTTTTTTCTTACTACTATTGTGACTTCTTCATTTAGGTGTTTGATAATTATTTATAATGTAACTTGTAAGTGAAAATCATTATGATTTGAATAATTGATGACTTACAGCTAAATGCCAACTATCATATAACTGTCCAGCTCCTAATATGGAATTTCAGTTTAATCTGTAATCCAGCATACTTTCGTGTGTATGGAGATGTTGTAGATTGTATTATTTATTTGCATTATTTGCCAATCTTAAGAAAAGCTCTTACAAAAAAGAGACTCCAAAAGAATACTTCTAGTATGTATAATATTTGCACATTGTGTTCTTCCATCATAACCAAGATGATTTTCAATTAACATTCTCGTTTTTTGCATAAAAATGATTTGTTCTTGTATTCAAGTTGAAGTACATGAGCTTGTTTTCAAATAAAAAGCGCATCATAGATACAAGCACATGGCGCTTTTAATATACAAGGATATGTTAGCTTGTCTACATGTGCTTAATTTTTTTATGATCTACCAGTCCAGCAGCCTTGTACATTACAACCTCTTAACTCTGTATATCTCATTCGAAATATTCCCTTTTGCGGACTCCTAAGTTTCCTGTTTTTCCTGTTTCTTGCCCCTTACCATGGTACATCTACATGTATCTACATTTGTAGTCCCTTCCACTGATGCAGAAAAATGGGCAATAAGTTGTTATTCACGCATACCATTGATTGTTCAACCAAAAGATAAATGAAAATATATTTTTGTAATTATTCAATAGGAAAGATATGAATGTAGTTGAAGGTTTTGTGAATGTAATGAAAACCAATGGCGGTAATTCTAATTCATTGAATTCAAATCCTGGAAATATCATGCACAAGATTTTATTTGAAACTATCTATATCTACTTACACTGCTGTGCATTGCCAAATTATCTACATATGGATATAGTTCTTCAAGGATATTGTCCAAGAACACATACTTATCTTTCTCAGCTTAGAATTATATACACATGACAATAGATCCTTATCTTAAACATTGACAGTGTGATGTTGAAATGTTGCGAAAGATTCTTTCGCCAGTGTCAAATCTTTGACACAGCGTTACGTTCTTTAATTTGTTATTTAAAGAAGAAATTTTTCTTTGGATGATTTTCAAAATCCCATCTTCTGTTCAATCTTAAGCAATCAAAGGATAAATGGATAATCAAAAATGCTTCGATCAACATCTGACCCTATTGGAAATAAGACAAAACATAGAGGACAAACGGCTAAACTGAGCTGTATTAACATACGGTTGTGGTAAGTGCAAATCATAATGAGTAGCATGAAATCACAAGATTTTACTATTTTACTATATGGCCACTTGAAAGCTAATAGGAGTCAAACACTTAACAAATATGGTATGTCACTTAACTTTTTTTTCCTGCTTTGTCAGACCACTAATTCACTGGGCGATTAAGATACACATTATCTCAAATGTGGTGATCTACGATACCGTGGAAGGAAATTGCTAAAAAAAAAATGCCACCATCTGCAACTTTACCATAGTGATGATCCCTGACATATATCCCTGTTGACCCTGGTGTGCTTGAGCAAAAAATCAGACTCAATATCTATCACAAGCACACATGCCCATCTCATCCAGAGAACAACATGCTGTGTCATGCGCAGATTTGCGACCGTGACATACAGGCTTGTAGATCATATCTGTCCGGCGCGCGTCTCCCGACAAGAAAATGGACCTACAGTGTTCAGTTTGTGGAGTATGTTAAATTGTGACAAATCGTAAGACAATCAGCAAATGAGACACTATCACCATATGAATCTGAGTTAATAATGACTCCTCATAAGTAGAAAAGCTTGGTATACATAACATTAGCACTTTATTTTCTAAAGTGCTTATTGACATCATTTTTATGTTTCATCAGAAAGCAAGTCCTGTTCTTTAGCAAACTGATCAACGCAGCTGATCATCTATCTAGTTTGTGATCCAGATGGGATATACCAAATGAGTAGCCAGTTAATGGCCATGATAGCCATGAAACACAGCTGCTGTGTTTCGTTTAAAACTAGTTAGTAGTACTAACCTTGGATCTACCGGTAATATCAGAATTTAATTCTACTATTTAGGTCCAATCAAATATTACAATCAACCCTTTTTATTAGAAAAATACTCTAATTTATCATTTTTATCTACTTCACAACTTGTAAGAACAAATAACCTGATGTCTATGTTACACATAATGATTGTGGGTCTGCACCATGCTGAAAAATGCTTCTCAGTCTTACCAAGAATTCATGCTCACAGTATGGTACCTGTAAATGCTTAGAAGACATGGGAAGAAACTGTATATATTACTGGTAATCCGGAAGGGGAGAAAACCCTTAACCGTGATTGAACTTCATATTACTGGTAATAAGCAAATTTTTGCTACACAAGGGTCAACAGAAAGCTCCTCACAATTTGGAAAGAAGAAAAAACTTGAACCATTATATTGAAATCTGTAGTAATGTATGTATTTGTGTTCCATAGATTGGTGATGCATGATGACTGCACTAACTCAGTTGCATGTAACATTTTTCTTCTCTTGATATAGGCACGACATTGCACGTCTCTTTATCAGTGAGATCAAATAATAAGCCTTGTCATTCATCACGATTTTGTGTGTTAAAGTTTTATCAATAACAATAGCTTTATCAAAGTTAAAAAGATAATGTGATAAGACGTAAAGTAGACTTTGTATGCAAAATGTGTACACACCTTAAAACTTATACAAAATATGTCATAGTTACCAAGTCACCACCAGGTTAATTATAGAGCCAAACAGCTAAATTATATATTGCAGTTGGTACCCCATCCTCTTGGTTTTTATCATTATTTTATGTTAAATTAGCGACAATAAGATATTGTAAGAGTGGCTGTAAAAGAGATTGCTGTGAACCCAAAATGGACATACTCAAAACGTTTGTAAAAAAATGCACAAACTTTGAGATATCATAGCAAATTCGACTGACATATTAAACTCACAAACTCCCTTGCATATTGTGCTTTCAAATTAAATAGGAGCATGCATTTCCCATCAATTTTACCAGATGCAGAACATACTGACATTTAACATCTATGAATTATGCCAGTATGCTACTCTTGCATCTTTTTTATATGTATGCGCAGCAATAAAAGCTTAAGGGAATCTACACACTCGTATTATACGCTACCTTTCTTACATCTACATCTATGCACCTCATGTCTAGAAGAATTCCCATACCATAACTATCTAGCTAAGCTTAAAAGAGTGTTTTTTCTTTCTTGCATGGATTCAAAATTTCAAATCACTAACAATTTTTTGAAAGATAGATTCAATATACATAAGCATTTTTTGGATGAGCTATCAATTCTGATAGATAGAATATTTAGGAAAATCTTATGCAGTCTTATAGAGTTGAACTTTAAAAGTTAATGATAGCAATCTTCTCTACTGAAACATTTTTAGTATTCTCAAGAAAACCCTCGCTTCCGTTTCCTGTTTACAAGGTGATAACCAGCGCACCTATGGAGTATTGACGTATATTTTTTACAAGCTTAAATAAGTCTAACGTAAACCGTTCACGTGTATGTTTGATGATTTCTTTAAGTCATCTATGTATGTACACGATTTTTGAGGCACGATTTAAGCCATAATAAACATTTAGCAAGGTTCTAGTCTAAATATTTCCAGTATGTTATACAATAGTGTGCACTGAATGAGTTTTGATTCATAACTAGCCGAATGCACTAACTTTATATAGGAAAATATCACGTCAAAAACGACCACTTTCCCGTGCATTTATTTGGTAACGTGTCAATGTCATCACGAGCGGGTGTGTGATCATGTGACGTGTGATGCAGGAGTTTCCTTGAGAATATATAAAAAAAGGAAGTAGGAATCTTTCAATGGTTTAATATGATAAATATATCTTATGAATCAGTATATTTTATATTTTTACAGATGTAAATGAAAAAAAAAAAGAATTAAAATATTTTAATATTTCTTTATTTAGTTTTCTTTCTGTCCACATTGAGTATTATTTTACAATTTTTTAATTTGGTACTATTATATGTGACGTTTAGATTATTTGATGTGCTCAAATGATATTGCTTAGAAATAAGATCTGATATATGAACATTATATCTGAATATTGGAATTATTATTTCTAAGCCTTTATCATGTAATTAGACTTAGTTCTAAATAATGCAACATAATCAAACTTAATCTGTTTGTCTGATGTGAAGTATGAATTAATTCATGTGATTTACATAAGCATATTATGTATATAAAGAATCATAAACTTCTTAATGTGTAGAAAATGTGAAGTCCTATAACATGTATAAAAGACTCACAACACTCAGAGTCACAATATTCCTAGGCCCTACATGAATTAACTGTTGCAACGGGTTTGAGTGCAAGACCATGTTCAGCCGATGTCTGTGTATCTTTCTCCAACTATGTCAGTCAATATTGGGTTGACAGGAAAATGGCAAATTAGGTTCAGAAATTAGACTCATACTAGTAAAGTAATCAGTATTTATTGAAAATGTATTAATATTCCGATTGTGTAGGATAATATCATTCTTCTGGTGTAATTTAAGAGAATACTAGCCCTGCTGTAGGGCTTACAAAAGACAAGAAAATAATACACAACTGACATGGATAATTCTGGTGGTGGTGGTGAAGATTCTCATTATTCTGGGTAACTGTCATGTCTTGTTTATAAGAAAACTTAATTTCATGATTTAACAAATCTATAGATATAAATTTCTGAATAGAGACAAGTTGATGAGAGGGTGTGGGGAAATATATTTTTGCTAGCACTTGCTATTTTCAGTTCATCTTTATGTTCTATATACATTTCTCAAGTATGTGATGAGATAAATGTTATTAACAAGATGTAATATTTAGTAGTATGTCCATAACTTTACAAATGTTATAACTACAATATGTATTCAAAGGGAATTAATTTAAAAGGTGCAAATGTATCGAAGATTCACAGGCCATCTAATTTCTACTCTTTTGTAGCTGCGTGCGTTCGTTATATATTATATATTTGACAGCGAGATGTTATCCTAAAAGATTCTTTTACATAATCCATCATTTATTTGTATTACCTTCTGTAAGGATTTAACAAAAAAAGATTTTTTAAAAATATTTTAGAGATACAAATCGTGGGCAATCAAATCACTGAGTGTGGGATTGATATTTTATGATTATTGCTGTTACGTTTTGTGCATTATTTTTTTTTTAAGATCGTTCCATATCGTTGTCTACATTGTTCACTTGGTCAGTGCTCAATTTTTAATTTTCTAACTACAGAAAAAGAATAATGGGTCATCATAGAAGTCAGAGTGTGCCGTATAATCTGATTAACTTAAGGTATTGTGACTGCAGACCATGGGTTGTATATATAATGATTCTACCCGGTTTCTTGTTTGTTGTAGAAATACAAATCGCAACACCAGATGCATACCCTAACCCTAACCAAACCTTTTTTAAACACAGAAAGCTTTCACCCTATACCGCTATGAAATCAATGACCTCATATTGTTAAAAGTTTGTTTATTGTCACTGTTCTCATGTTCTTTTTCAGGGAGTCTGTAAACATCATCTTGGCTATGAATCATGTGTGAAGCAGAAAATTTGAATTTTGTATGGAGAAGTTAGTCCATTTATGTTTTAATGTAAACTTATCTTATACCGAAGTGATTCTGAAATTCGACACATGGATACTGAATGAATCAGTATTACTCCAAAAATCTATAAAAATGACCAAATACTTTGAAACATGTATTCAAGTTATTTTAACCACTTAAAAACTTAAGCGAGCCGTCTACATTTTTTCATCAAATCCACTATGACCCCTGCAAAGCCACATATGATTTTCCATCAGCGGCAATGTTCTTGATTGAACAGTGCATCATCTTCCGCCAGCATGTGCTGTACTCAATTGATGGCGAACATAAATGTTGACATCAAAATTATAAAAATGATTGCAAAATTTGTGAACTCTGTAAATGTAATACTATTATTTGTCTTATATGTTGCTAGTACATGGATCGAAAACTGTCCTTACAGCAGTACAGTATAACCTCCATTGTTGAGATCAGCCATGGGGTGATAGTTAACGGGCTTAGAGAGGTGATCACTAGTGATGTGAACATGGTGAATTTATAAAAGTTTGAGACGGAAAATTGGTCCGATTAACCAAGTGGTCTAATTGGGATTGACACTGTATATATATCACACTAAACTTCACATTTTAAGTTTCAGATTATGTGCATTTGACCTTTGTACCCTGGAACAGGATGTTTATTTGTCCTTTCAAAAGTGGTTTTATTTTATTTTGATAAAACAATAATAGTGGAGAGGAAGATGATAAGCTGATGTCATGTACTATGTAGATTAATCAACATTGTGGATACAGAAGTGTTTTTTTTATTGATATATATTTTAATGATTATATTGAAATTGTTCTTTTGGTTTTGGTTCAGTGCTCTTTTAAAGCTCTTTTGTATAAAACAGATGTTCGAAAGTTTATTTCGTGATTTCTTTGCACATAGTTCAATATAAGTATATACAAAGTGTGTATTTCTCCCATTTACTGCTTGTGCAATAGTCAGACAGTAGCCTCTCCAACTACTACTGTTGTGAAGAAAATGTTGAAGCCAAGACACCAAAGATCTCACAGCCTGCCTTTTGCCAGCAGGTGAGGCCAACCCATAACAAACTGGCCTTCCTTTATCAATCATGTTTTACAAATTACAATACATTTACAAAAGAGACCGCTTTCTTATATTTATTTAAATGTGTGAATAATTTTCGGTTTTATAAATAAAAAAGGAATGCCCGTTTTAGATTGTGTTCACCCTCTATGCTGTTGCAAATGATTCTGCTGATAAGCCATGGTGATGCATGAATGTTCACTTGTGCACTGGTTTCCTTCAATTGTGCAATTGTGTTTTGTATATGTATGATGCTGTAGCTTATTTTGTATTATTGTATCATAACTATCCTTACATTAATTTAAACTTATCAACAAATTACTCAAATCCTGTATTAAAACAACTTTGTATGCAGCCTAAATCAAAATGATGCCATCTGACATATAAATTTGCACTTCACGAAGGAAACTAGCTTCCATTTGAAATTTAACATATTTTTAGCAAAAGTATATTGTTATATATAAGATTTTCAAATCATTGCAATCATTGATTCTGATTTTTTTCCTCATGATTCCTGGAACGATGGAGATGCCTGATCATCACAAAATTACATGGCATGGTCGTCTTTGTAATTTTTGTAATATGCTTGTACTTTGTAAAGCATAAATGTGAAGTAATTCATTTTGTTAACTCTTTTTCTTCAGCACACCTGCTTACTTACCTGCAATCATATAGATAGTTATAATGGTGTTCAGGTAGAGATTGACAACATGATTAGATTGAATCATAATTCAATAGATTTTATGTGATTTTGCTTACCATTTTAGGCTTATTGAATTTTATGTTATTGAACACAATCGTTGTTGTTTTGGTTTTCATTTATGAGTTGCATACATCGTGGCAGCATTAGAGATCATATACTATGTAACAATTAAAATCACGTAATACTATGTAGCAAAAATTGAATTTCAGCATTTATTAACAAGAGTCTTAATTGATCATTGCAATTGAAGTTTCATTGCCCACAGAATGAACATGAAAAACAAAAAAACAAAAAATTAATTATTTCTTTTGAAATGGCATGCAGTGCCATGCACATTGGGGTATGTGACATGGTGGTGACTAAGACCTTTAAACACAGAGATCTATTTCTCTTGTGCTAAATAATACTTATTTATCATAGTCCATCACAGTTAATTACAGAGGTCTGCTGACCTGATAATTCCCGCCTAAGGCCATGTTTATAATGAAGCAAAGAGCTTAAACACCACGGGTCAATCAAGCTGTTCTAAAAGATAATACAATGAAATTTAAGTCGTACTTCACTACGGTTCATTTACATTCTATGATTTCATTCTGTGAATTAGGATAAATATCTGAATTCTGTGTGGGTTTTTTTTGCTCTTACAATATAAAATATACTATAAATATAGTCTACTCTTTCGATCAGTGTTTATTTTGGTTATCTATAAGCAAAACTACAGCTTGTGTAAATAGAGTAGCGCTGTCGGTCTGAACGTTTTAAGTACTCATTCCATCTATGACAAATATGAAATCTATCATTGCACTCTTATCACACATATTCTAGAAGTATAATGGTTATGTAGGTTATAATAAGGGCTCTTGTGATTTTGCCAGTTTTGATAACTTTTCTTTTACATTGTATAATATATACCAGTATATAAAACGTTATGCAAACAATGGTAATCAAATTTATTAACTAATACATGCCTCATTACACAATTGTTAGACCTAGGTTATTTTTTATATTGATTGGAAGGCTAGGTAAAAAAGATCTTCAAATTTTTTTCAAGTACTGTACAAGTCATTATATGGTTTCTTTATTTTATACTGCGTGTTCACAAATTACATTACATGTATATTATAGTATGATAGTAGCTGATAGAGCAGGTAGATGATCAAATTTTTTGTTGGTTTCTTATAATTGACGTCATTTATGCCAGCATTACAACTTGCAAATGGAAAAACAGTAGCTTTATTTAATAACCTAATTTCATGCTGCGTACATGGAAAAAAATGAATAACAAGCAGCATGAAATAAAAAAAAAAATGAATAGCAAGAATAGTAATATCTGTAGGGGAAATAAACATAAAAGCATATTCTTATGAAAAATCAATGGAAACCTTTCCTGCAGCAATACAAGTGACAGATTGGCAGGCAATGTTTCCAGAAGTTGGGTGTGCTACTTTTAGGGCATTGAAACCAGCTCACTCGTATCTATGGTTAATGATCCAGACCTTCATTTCACCCTTCAATTCCATTGTTTTCTGCCTTTGTAATTATGTCAGACAATGTTAGTGCTATTATGTACCTTGGTACATTAATTCAATAAAATATTGTACAATAAACGCATTTTATTGTTTTATAAGTCCTTTTACATCCCATCACAAAATACAAGCTTTGAAACATTCTTATTCAAAGAATATACTATTACAAAATCTCAAATTTCATAAATGATTAAAGTATAATTTGGTAAAAATTGTCAACATTTATGATTTCATTTATAAAATCTGATAAAATGCCTACCGGCAGGAATAAAATCATTTATTCCTGCTACTGGTAATATTTCATGATGTTCCTCATTTTTTAGCCTTGTGTAATTTTGAGTTAATTAGTGTTAAATTGCTTCTATGTAATTTGAATAAAAATTGCTGCTATGTTAATTGATTTAAAGTTGATACTTCTTTATTTCAGGAAAAAAAACGTGCCTGTGGCATTAGTAGATGGCAAACCCCAAGCATCAATACCACCCAGCAAAACTGGAAGCTTAAGTAACAAGAAGCCTCGCAGTAGTCCAACATCAGGAAGAAAGGTCTTAAATCTTTATTTTTATGTGTTATGTACATATTACATCAAAATGAGGTGCATTATAATTACACATTGGTAATAATCTTTTGTAGAACTTAAGTGATTACTTATTGCCAACATCTAACAGGGACTGTAGCATTTAGATACAGATTGAGAAACTGGAGACTACTTAAAATGAACTAAAATGGCAGTCTAAAACATTTTGACTGATATTTGATTACTAAGTATAATTTATGAATAGATTAAACACAAACTATTTGATGGAAAACAAAATGATTAAGATATTTCATGTATTATATATTTGTAGTCCGAAGGTAGTGTTGCAAAGATTCGTCAGGTGCGAACAGAAGATGTTGCGTTGAATTCCCTAGGACCAGCCGAGTTATCTGGTCTAGGAAATGGGACGCAGGATGATGATGTGAGTATTTATCAATTCTACTCTTACACTGAAATGTTGAAACAGCATGTTTTAACCATTTCATATGGTATTGACTTCAAATTATAATCAAAATGCCTGAAATAAGCACTTCATGCATAAATTTTAACGCTTCCAAATTTTTTTTATCGTGACTGTAGAAGGTAATGTATGATTTGTAATCAAGATGTTTCTTTGTTATGTATAGCTCTTAGCTAAGTTGTTCAGGTTTTTATTGGTACATGTATTCAAAATTAATCTTTATGTTTGTTTGTACAAATATTTAGCTCACCTATCAGTCAGTATGTGACATGGTGAGCCATTGTAATCACCTTTTATCCAACTTTATCATCTTATGTCATGTCCACAGTAGGTGTTTGAAACTTAACAACTTCAGTTTTCATGTGTATTGTTATAAGAAAGTGACCCCTGCCTCACTGATCAATCAATAGTGTCTTGTTTGCAGAATAACAGCTGCATTTTTTCGTTTATTTAAAAAAAAATCAGACTTGCCCATAAGCTGTTTGGCTATAAGAATTACTATATATGCTATATGAAATTATAAATTGTGCAATATCTGTGAAAGTGAGAAAGGAAATATGTTAATGAAAATAATAAAATTAATATCAGATCGTCATTTGTGTGATATGATTAACAAATATCACCCAAATAGAGAATCCTCTATCATTATATCTCAACTAGGGAATTGGCAACTGACTGTCAAAGCTTATAGACTAATTGTCTAAAAATAATGACAATCTGAAAAGGTCAATGTCAAATGTTGAATTTGGATAGTTTTTTTCTCCCTTTAATTTCCTTATTTTTTCTTTAAACAGTTCTATTTGGATATCTTCAAAGCTATCAAGGTTTTATTTGCTTTTTTCATGATGAGTGTTGAACTGAATCCTAAATATGCAGACATTTTCCCTAAGTACTCAAACAAAGATTTGAGCTAAATTGTGAAGTATTTTACTTAGTAACAACAATCACTTTTACATTTTCATTGTAGTTTTTGTGCTTCATATACCATTGTGTTTTGCAATTACAAAATAAGTGCTGAAGATCTATTGATTTATGAAGGAAGGTGTTGCACATTTATACATAGTGAAACAATTTGGAACTTGTGTATCTGTTTAATTGACAATTGTGCTGTCTGAGTTTATATGTGTGTTTGTTGCCACAGCCTGAGCTGTACTATGTGACAGCCAACATGACCATGAGCACCAATAACGGTGGTGGTGGTGGAGGCAGCGGCGGGGCAGGCAGTGGAACGTCGGACATCACGAATGACGATCTCGAGCTATCAACAGATGTTGTGGACAGCAATGATGTTTTGGTTTCAGCCATTGACCAGGTTAGGCTACATAGAGTTTTTATTTTTATATGAAAAAAACAAACAATAATGCTCGACGCGTGTAAATATAATCAGGGAGGTAACCAGACTTTTTTAAAAGGTATGTGCTTAATTGCGCCATGCAATGCTAAGCGCCCAGGTTACGACATTCATTGATGGACTTCAAATTACATTGTATCCTACCATTTCCTAATCGTTATTATCATTATTAAATTGTTGATGAAATGTGTTTTTCTATGTTAGATAATCATCAGATATTAAAAATAAGTTTTGAGATTTCTCCGCAATAGATGATTTATGTACTTGATTTAATGTAAATTATTCTACATGTTACCAAATAAGATCCCCTAATGATTATGATGTTTTTCAAAACCATACAAATGTGAGTATTGTGCGTATTATGCACCATATATTTATAGTACCTCCCTGAGACGAAACAATATAATGTCATTAAATATAATTCATGTGTGAAGTACTTTCAAATCCATAAATTATTATCGTTTAGACTTGGGTTAACTGTCACAAGTATCAATTTCACTTTGTAGCTGGCCAAATCCTATTGGTCATCCAAGAAAACTATGTTCATGATCAATGTTTTACAAATGTCATGTTTTGCTGTATATTGCAGGCAAGAACAAGTGCAGCAATAGACACGTTGAAACATAAGATTCGGAAAACAATGGTATCAATCAAAGATGAACAAAATGCAAAAGAAGGTACTTTTTTCAAGATGATTTACATTATTTCCCATTATTGGGGAAATCTAAGTTGCTATGTTAGTTTACAATTTTCCTAAATATGATGGCTTCGGATTTAGTTGTGGACTTTTAGTTAGGTATACTCCTGTGGCTAGGGGGGTGTCTGTGAACATAAAAGCGCCGCTCCAGATTATAGTATTTTTTGAAAGATCATACCCTTAGTATTTAAGAAAAAATAGGTAGACATGTGGCATGTGGTCAATATCAGAGAAATTCAAGATGGCCGCCAAGATGGCCGCCGGTGCTCATATTGTCGTAACTTTCTATCTAATTGTGCTACAAATATAATTATATATTCTAAGAGTAAGTTTTTGAGGTCAAGGAATTCATTGGAGATGGTAAAAATGCTATAACTCAACTAGATTTTGATAAAATAAGGATTTAATGACATCAAAACTCAATTATATATTCAAAGCATAAATCATACATATCGACTACTTATCGAAGATACATGAATGATGTGTAAAGGTTTTGAGTGTTTATATTTGAACAAGAATGTCTGCTGTTATCATTGCATCAGTATACATGAATTATATCCATCCATGTAAACAATACATTCACACTTTCATTGTTCCCAAGTCATTGAAAATAAAATTTCTCAAGAATCATATCATGAAAAAAACTCATCAATTGAAAAAAGCATTGCTATTTTTCTAGGCCTGTATTTGATATTTCCATCAGCAAACACTTTGATTACTATTATTTGACCACATGCCACATGTCTACCTAATTTTTCTTAAATACTAAGGGTATGATCTTTCAAAAAATACTATAATCAGGAGCGGCGCTTTTATGTTCACAGACACCCCCCTAGCCACTGGAGTAGTAATGCATATGTTACCATTCATTTTATCAATTTTTCACATGACTTTGTGCTCTATGTTGACTTAGAATATATTGTCTCAATATATAAAAAGGTGTCTTGATTGTCTAATTTTATTAATAGAATCTACTTATTGCACATTATATTCATATTGCAGAGAATGTGAACGAGTATCTCAGACTGGCTGCCAATGCTGATAAGCAGCAAACACTTGTCATCAAGTCAATGTTCGAAAAGAAAAATCAGAAGTCCACACAAGTGAGTCCATTAACAAACTTAATCATTTATGTGTCAGCAGAACAAGTAACCCTTGACAGTGATAAAATTTGGCACTGGCCCGTCGGCTCGAGGCTAGTACAACCTTAGAAGGGCCAGTAATGTTTCTCAGATGATGGCCCGACTGGAAACCATAAAATTTGGTGGAATTTTGCGTTTTATTTTTGCAGAAACCCCACTCCCATTACAAAAGAGCTTGGTCTTGTCTACCTTCACTATGCCAACAGGATATAGTGACCGTTGACAGTTGTATAAATCTTTTAAATAAATTCAAGAAGTTTCTGGAGGGGGAAGGGCAATGCCCCCAGACTCCCAAGCAATTGCTTTGCACCTTCAGCACTTGCAGGGCCAGTAATGTATCAGAAGGGCCTATGAAGATTTTAAGATACTGGCCCTTCTGGCCAATTTGGGCTACTTCCAAATTTTTGTCACTGCTTGATATTTTTAATGTACATATTAATAAAAGAATCGCTCATCCCCCCCAAAGACTGCTAAATTTCAGACTTGTCAATAAAAACAGATAGTTGCTTATTTCTGACTCTGATTATGACTATATTCATTATTGTTGCAGGTGATAGCAACGCTACAACGAAAGCTTGACGGGTATCACAAACGCTTGCGAGAAGTGGAAATGCACGGTGTGACTGGACATCGACAAGCTAAGGAGGTCCTCAAAGATGTCGGCCAAGGTCTAAAGTGAGTAGACGTATGAAATGTATGTGATGTTGATGTTACTTTTGTTGTTCATCACTTAATGATTTCCAGTTTTTCATCGTCTTGCAACATAATGTTACAAAAAGCCCTGCCACTAGTCCAGTATTATAATAGGAAGAAGGTCTACAAGGTCAACGTGTCCTGTTGGATAATGTTGATCTGAGAAGGTCTCTGTCATTGCTGTAACTAAGATAATATTACATGTCGTAGTCTTTGAAATATTTCTATTAGAGTCTACAGCATGTATATTATACGCTTTTTCCTGTGATTTTCTTTGCCTCTCTTTACTATGTGCAAACATTTACCCCCCATTGCAAATGCAAACAGGGCTGTGAGTTCCTCACGAAAAACCATAAAATCAAGTTTTTTTGGAAATTAGAATTTTCTCAATTTAGATGATTTGTAATTTATTTATGTATAGATGATTTGAAATTTATCATACTAAATATCACATCACAATATGATGCCCGAAGCCCGAATTTTTCTAATTTAGAAAGTATATTACTTTATAAAGACGTTTAGGCTACGTAAAGTTTTAAAGATCATAATGATGTCAATTGGTTATTGAACAGATGCTTCTTAGTCATTCTAAGATTGATTGGGTGGTAAATAAGTGATTTATGCTTTAATTCCACTTGAAGTTGATTAGAACTTCACCCTGAGAGCTGTTTCATCCTACAACCTCAGCTGGTGTTCCATAGTTTATGAACTCTCTGCATTCAATTATTTAAGGAGCATATGTTTTGCCATTTTGTTGTTTTAATTTGATTTAAATGAAGCAAAATTCACTACTAAAAGTATTTAATATTTTTAACTGTGTTGACATGTGTGGCTCACTCTGTGTTGTAGAGTTTGGTTTACAAGAGACTTGCACAGATCAAGAGATCCGAGCCCCAACAGGTTTATTATTCCCAATTTCATTTCCAATCAATATTAGCAATTTTGTACTAATATTGGCTTTGAAAGATGCAATCCCTCATCAAATTACAGAATTTAAATAATCTTATGTACTAAATTATTTGAGTTACTGTCACAATTTTTTTTGAATGTGTTCATCATTCAAATATTGAAAAAGTGCATCATCTCATATATTCATAAATCTGTTCCATCGTGTAGACATGGGGATGAATAATTTGCAACTATGCTTTCTAAGCCAACATTTTTTTGACCATCTGCATGTTGTCCTAATGCAATGACTGTCCTGACATTTTCCCTGTGTTGTATGCCATGTATGGGGGTGCATTATGTTTAGCTGCTATCCGCTCAAAATCCCAAGTTTGCCTATCATCTCGATTCCTTGATTGGCTTGATGAGATCCATGTTGGATAGTAGTGAGTCCAGTAAAACTAAGTTTAAAAGAAAGAAAGAAATCACAATTTTATTTTTAAGTACTAAAATCACAATATCTATGTATAGTACTATATTTATTTTATTTTATCGACACTCCTTGACTGGCGCTCACTTGAGCAGATATGACAGTAGTCTTTGATAGATATTGTGATCTCATAGAGTTCTTCTATTATATATACACACAATTTAACATTAGCACATCTCTTTTATGCAGTGCCAGTCATGATTTCAATATTTTGTTCAATACTACATGTGTCGCTCACTCATATGGGTAATTATAGGTTACAGTGAATTACTACAAACAGGAATGAAATAATCATTTCATTCCTGCTACAAGTCAATCTACTTCTAGAGAATAGAACAAAAACTTGTATGTTGACAGAGAAGATCAGATGTTTGAGTAGCAGACACAAGTGTTTTTGTTGTTTTATATAACATTAACTTGCAGTACACAATGTAGATCTAGACAGTTAGGTTTTTAGTAACTGATCAAACAATTCACACATGGTTTGTTGCCATCCAATAATCAATCAATTTGAAAATCTGATATGTTATGCTGCGTTCCATTGCCGAGGTGAAGACGGTGTACACCGTCGGGAACTCACGGTGATTACCACAGCGGTAGTGTTCTTTTCAAGAGACTATGTACGCATGCGCATATTATCTTCACTTCCTATTAATCATGGACATTATTGATAAATGTTGCGTTTTATTTGAAATGGGCTTTGTTTACATTGTTTTGATGTAACATATCATGCTGTATACATATGTCTATTTAATCAAATAGTATTACGTTTCATTGCCGGTTTTTCCATACTGGTAGCCATCTTGTGACGTCACTATCTCACCGCCGCACTTGCGGTGCAGCTTTTGATTAACACCGTTTTTCGACGGTGAACACCGCCGGTGAAGAGCAAAAGAACAGAAACTACCGCCGGTGTACACAGTGACTACCGACTTCACCAAGTCAATGGAACGCAGCATAAGTCTCACTGCAGTGTATAGCGTGCAGATGGTGCAAATTCAGTTTTGATGTTCCAGCACATTGTTCAACAATGTTAGTATGATATGGAAATCGAAGGATGGGCCTTTGCATCAAATTCAAATGAATGTATGATACAATATGGGGTGTTTTAAAATTGATGTAATTTTTTTTCTTAATCAGTACTTATTGTTTAACTATCTAATGATGCATGATTGGTTTCAGTCCGTCAATCTTCATTTGCGTGTCATGAGTGTACAATTGACTTTTTATCTTTAATCAATGTGTGCAGTTAGCATCATCCTCAATAGCATGATTTATGAAATGTTACTATGTATGTCAAAATGCATATTTAATTATTTGCAACATATAGTAGTGATTCAAATGTGTGATCAGTATTTAGCGGATGCATATTTTACATATTATGTACAGTGGCATCATCAGTAGGGAGCAGTACATCAGTTGTGCTTTTTGCAGGGATGTAGGTGCAAATATTAGAGATGGAATAAGTGGCTTTTCAGGGTGAGTTTGGTGCTTTGTGTGTGTGTGCAACTGACACAGTGACACTCTGCTTCGATTGTATCAACCTCACTGCCACATAATTTTTGTCTACTTCATGCACAAATATACTCAGTGTTGATTTTATTGATAATTCAATCTAAAACTATATGCATTTCAGGTTTATTGCTGTAATACATTTCTGTTATGATAAATGACTGTGGGAAAATACAATATTTAAGTATTCCAATGAGTGGACATTACTATATCACATAATAACATTGACTGCATTGGCTATTTACTTAAACAACGAGTATATGCACATCAAATACAGGTTATCATCGCATAGAAAGGAAACTGTTGTTCGTGTGTTGTATTAGCTAATAATATCAGTCTCATTCTCATAGACTGTGTTGTTGGGGAAGAACAGATCAGCATGTTGAATGCATCATGGCTACTCTTTGAAAATATGTATAGATTTTACTATCATTGGATATTTATTGGATTATCATGCTCTTGCAATTTCATTTTGGACAGAATATAACTGTGAGAAATGTATTTGATTTGTTTTCGGTTCGCTACGATATGATTACAGCTGAAAATAAATTATGAAGTATTTGTGTTTATATGTTACTTCCAAAATTGGATTATACATGTACCTTCTGGAACATCAGAATTTTTGTATAATTAAACATCTTAATTTTCTGCAATATGATATGTGCAACATTGCCATAGTGCCTTATTTCCTGAATAAGATACGACTTGTGCATAGAAAAACAGTTTAGGTTAGGTTCTGTACAAGTCATCCTCACCTATTTGTATAGGGATTTACAATTTTATCAGACTGGTTTTTGGTGGTCCCAAGAGAAACTTCGTATTGGGATTTGTTGGGGGCGCTTGGGGACTTCATAGTATTCGGCTGGGTTTGAAGTGAAGCTCATTCCAACACCTAAATCTGCCCTGAAAATGGGCATGAGACCTGTTTATACTTATAAGCAAAAGCCAAGGGGTTGGGAGTACCATAATAGTATATTTTATAGGCTATGCATCTATCAAAATTCAGTTGCTTGACAGTTGAAAGTCTATTCACAGCTCATTCAGAAGGGCTTTAGAATCAAACATGTTACCTTTTCCTTAAAAAGTCTTTCAAACAAGTCTTGGCCTTGTTATTGTCACACTGGTCGTGACAGTATTTGTTTTGACCTACAAGATCAATTGCTCGACTTGTATTGCAATTAAGCTCAACTTACATGATCATTGAGGTAAACGGAGAACATGATTTCTGATTGGCAGCTATCAACAAAAGAAATGTCTCGATAACCCACTAAGTGGGGACATTGTAATTGGTTGTTTTTGCTTTTTCTTCAGTTTCATAGATATTCAATGCGCACAGATGTTAGTAGGTTAGTGTCCTGATACATGGTCAACAGTAAAAAAGAGTAAAAACATAACGATTGTAAAGAATATGATTTTGATTTCTATCAACTATACAATTTCTGTGCTATCATTTTGTTAATTTTTGTTCCAGAAAGAAAAAAAGTTTATTTGCTGTACTTAAATGTTTTATATGATTTTTCTCAGATGCTTTTACGAAATACTTGTTCCAATTGCCCGCAGTTTTCTTTTGGTCTGTATGAGCCAACTAAACTTTTACCGTGTTACATCAACAAAGCGAAGCTCATGAAAAATGGTTATTTGATATTGCACACATGTTGTACATGTGCAAATTGTATTCAAAATGTTTTACCATCTTGAAAAGCTGTAGCAAAATTAAATTTCTTTAAAAATATGTAGTAAACTATGGGGAAAAAACCCGCTTTTGTTGTTAAACGGCACTGATAGAATTTTCACTAATGATTGCAACTTCATTTGTAGTTCCTGTACGCATCCTTTCTATTAATTTATAGCTGACTTGTGCTCAAACATCTGTAGGTTACCAGAGTGAACTGTATTGTAATTTTTACCTTTAGTATGTTTCACCCAGTTTGCCCACGGACATTGTTAACTGCTCTTGGTCCCAAAGTGCAGCTGCAGCAGATAATTGTGCATATGTAAACACCTCTATTAAACCAACACAGATAATGCTGTAATATATATTAGAAAATTTAAACCAACAGAAATGGATGCAATTATTTGTGCAATTTTTCTTGTGAATCTATAATATTTTGTGCAACTCATAGCATTCATTTTGCTGTACATGTAAATTTATATTTAATACTTGAACGCCTGAAAGACATACATGTACTGGATAGTCTTTGTCATATTATTAAGGCTTATCTCAGTGAGCAAGCTTGACAGCATCTCCAGCTTAATGACAAGAAAATCCCATTTAGTGGTCTCTTAAGATTACGTGTGTGAAATGTTGATGATCATGATGATATTGCTACCAGTTTTGTTAATGAAAACAACAATAGACTGAAAAACGAAACAAAAAATAAAATAAGAACAAGGTTATATTCTTACAAAATGATCTATTTATTTTGCTGCAGTAAATAACCCTGTCCGAATCTGGTTATTACTTTAAAGAAATTGAAAAAAATATATTTTTATTTCTGTGAAGGTTGAAAAAGAAACCATTGCACACATACCGTTCATTCATTGGAAAGGAAATGGTACCGAAAGGGGGGAACAACATCTAAAATTTATACACATTCAGGCAACCCAATAATGGTGTGGCATCAAAGTTGAATAAATAGAAATGTAAATCAAATTGGTTGTGACAGTTTTATATCATGGTGAGTCAATAAGTTCCCATGATGGTGCACACGTATGTAATAGTTTTTTTGGTTATTTTTTTCCTGAAGTTTTATGATAATAATGTGAAACTACATTCTAATATTGCAGGGGTGTTACTAGTGGGTGGGCCTGGGCCCAATAATTTTTTCCTCATACTTATGTCATTTGGTACCTATGTTCAGCTTAAAAGGCGAAGAAATCATAGTCCTGTTAGTGAAATTGTGGGCCCAACCACTTTTTTTAGAGAAGGGACAAATATGTATCTGTTCTAATACGGTTGTCGGCACATAAGGTCACTTTATGTGCAGCAGGGGGCATACAATCGAAGGCTTTAGAAATTTCTGTTGAATGAATGATTTAGCCTGTGTGCTCAATAACAAAATCTTAACTGCTGACTTTTACATCTGAGTAAAGAGTTTGAATGAAGAAATGTTTTGCAAGCAATTTGTTCTCCACTATAGATGTAGTCATATTGGGCAAGAATGTACAAGCTTTAATAAAATCCTATGTCACATTTTTAACTTTATTTTTATAGAAAAGAAAATTGAAATCAAGACTGAAAATTATTTTAGAATCAACGCAATAAACATGTGGTATTAATGAGATAATCATATCTTTTAATAGTTGAATTCTTGAAATTAAAGGGTATTGAAATAATAAGATTTAGTTTAAAAACTTTGCTATCTGGATTTGTAATACATACCATGAGGTGCCTTCTGCAGACTAGACTGACAGGCTGTGTTCACCACATATACCAGCTGTGATTGTTGGTCTGTAGAGGCGTCTAAATCACAGCAACAGCATATAAGGGAGTCGTGATCATAATGCAAATACAAGTTATTTCCTGTCATTATGAAAATGTTTTATCTATTGGATTATGCATTAACATTATCTGTTGTGGATAAACGCAGAAACCATATGTTTGAAGTTTGTTATACAATGTACTGTGATAGGTTTTTACTGCAGCCGTTACTGTACAAGATCACTGATGTCAATAACTGTTTTTTGTTTCTGTTCAAGTCATCGTGCAAGAATAACACTTAACTAAGCTATTTGAATATTTGTATATTGATTGCTTTAAGTATTGGCTGAGCATGTTGAAATAATGAGTAACTCCGGCAGTATGATACGGAGACTTGGTGTGAACCTTTCCTGAAATGGTGTTTGATTTGTCAATATTTCACAAATTAGTGGAAACCGCTCACAAAGAGTCTACATATATTCCTTGCCTGTATCTATTGGTTTTTGTAATATTTTTACTTGCAATAGAAAACCTATATGTATTTTGTGGAGAGTATGTGATTGTTATAGATGAACATGTAAAAGGTTTAACAATTACAAATTTGCCCATGAGCTGAAAGCTACATCTTACTGTAAACAAGACCTTAGCATCTGAACAGACAATGCCTGTTAATCAGTTTAGCCGCATCAATCCAACTGTATGAATATAAGAGGATTGTATGTTGTAAAGTTCCTTATTTGGCTCATGAGAGCCCATTAATATAAATTGGTTCTGTACGATAATGAATGTGTGCTCTTTTTACAACATTATTCGCACAAGCTGTCTTTATTACAAAATCTTGATAAAAATAAAATTGGCAATATTGATGAGAGATGTTTAGTGTTGAATATTTCTAGTTTCTAACAAAATATTGTACAACGCAAGGCACAAACAAAATTGCTTTAATTTTATATCTCTTTTTTAGAGATTAGTAAAAGAAAATTGAAATTTGATGTTGCATATCACTTTAGTATGATGTGTCATTTCCTATTATTAGATTATTAATCAGGAAGCATTGTTTGTTTGATGAAGAGTTATCTTACATATTTGAGCCATAATAGCACGCATAATAGTCAGCATTTTAGGGTAGGATTTCTCCATATAGTGATTTGATGACAACCATTTCTATGCATAGCAGTAGTCATGGCCAATGTATCCTAGTAGGCCTTATTTCCTGAGGAATGTAATGTAATGAACTTTTACTTTATTTTAGACTTTTAAACTATTACAGTTATTAAATGAATCTTTATCAAAACTCATCTGGAGCTTTCAGTCAAGTCACTAGGTCTTTGTCAAAAGCGCCATTCGTAATATAATAGTGGTGTGATGACATTAGCATCCAGAATATGGTCAAAGACAACTGGAAGTTCTTGTTCCCCACGTTTTTGTTCAAGTCTGGTTTGAGGTTGCGGATATGGATTGCCTTCCTCACTTTTCTCTCAAAAGTGTTGTTTCTGCCTATTGATATTGATGTTGTCCGAGGTGTTCTTGTGTTTCTGCCTGACTGGTTGATGTAGGTAAACGTGTGATGATGTGCTACTCGAGCAATGATATGGGCGTCGATACGACTCTCAAGTGTCATATAAGATTTTTTGAGCTACCCGGTAGTACAACTCTGTTCCACTACCTTTTATACATTTGACTTTATTGCCCAAACTACTGCAGACATGTCTTCCTTCTTTGCAGGATCCTTTGGGGCACAAAGCAATTGTCTAGCATTTACATACCAAACTAAGCAGTTAGGATGCACTGGATTATTCCCGGCTTATAGGAAACATATACAAAATATGTATCACATATGACATGATGAAGAAAATAAAACTTACAAATACTTATGGATTTTTAGTTGATGATACATGAATATTGCAGTTTGGGAGAAAGCAGTGTTCCTAATCAGTGGCACTCATAAACAAGGTACAGGTCAGGCAAGTGTGTCATAGTGTGATTGGATGACTAGGGCTGAATACTAAAGCTGCGTCCACAAAGCAGAATTTAACAAATTTTTGTGACAAAAATTTCCATAAGCAAAAAATATATATGATGTTAATTGTAAAACTCAAACAAACTTACATATAAAAGAATGGGATGTGATTAATAGAAATCATAATATTTGCATCTTCCTAGGGGTCACACACAATATGACAACATGTCATCTATATGCATAGTGCAATAAATTATTACGTTATAATCTATTGTTAAAGACAATCTAACATCGAGTTTTCTACCATTTAGATTTTGTTTCATTGATGTGTCAAAAACCCTCATTCCACTGTGAATTGCAACAATATTCTGATCTCATCATCCTTCTTACTTGGTGTCGCATCAATGTCGCTTGTAAATAAAAAATTCCTCACTACTTGTATCATTTATGATTTTCTGATGTCATACAGGATTCACATTGTAGGTGTCGGCTTCTATTTACTCAGTTTACTGGGCTTTGATATGGGATTTGTGTTTAAAGTGTTACAATTTATTAGTTAAATGACATACAGATTTGATTACAGCAGCTTTGATAAGATTGGTTTTGCTCAAAATATTAAGTTGCATTGCTTACAGTCCATTGGAATTTATTTATTATACATGTCATATAAACAATAAATAACATGATAATATTTGATATCATAGACCTTTTGTTATTTCTTTTATCGATAATCGTTTGGAATGAAAAGTATATTACAGCAGCAGTTTAAGAAAAGAATAGTAACTGATGGAATAGATTGTTAATGAATCAATCTAATGGAATTTATTATCTGTTGTCAAAGTAATAATGTATAAAAGCCTATATATAATGATGCTGAACATCTTAAAATATGGCTTGTTTTGTAATAAGCAATCCTTATTTTGATAAAATTGAAGTTTTGTAATAAAACACACATAAGATTGGATATGATCACCTGGACATGATGTGATGTCATGTGTGCGACTACAAAAAACCATTTCATGTGCATACGTGACGCACAAATTTTATTTTTGTGTTCGATCAAAAACTTTGTTATGATGTAAATATTAATTTTATGTAGTGAACCTAGTAGAATAATAAGTATGCATAAAGAGAATTAAAGAAGTTGTAGCCTTTATTCTTAGAAGCTCATTGAGTCATTAATCAACTATGGATTGAATGGAATAGGTATATTATGCTTAGATGAAAAACACAAGATGTTAGAGTGAAGAAGTAGAGTGATTATCGTTCTACAGATTCAGTAACAATGTGACAGGAATGCATTATCAAGGTTCCTTTCCTAATTCAGGTAGCAGTTGCGTGAAAGAATATGCCAATGTAATCATATCCACAATGACTATACCTAATGTGCTATTGTGTGGTATGAAATGAATTATGAAATAATATCACTATGTGTGATGATTTTTTTCCAATGACATTATTGCTACTTTTACTGAAATTTGAAAATTGTGTGAATAGTAGTTTTGAGATGATTAATATTTTAGAACATACATTTTTGCACCACATGGGTGTGAATCTGGTGTAGAGTGAAGACATTGATCTGCTCGTACTTGAAGGTGATAGTGAATAGAAGTAAATTAGTTCACTTAATGGTAGAAGGTTCTTCCTGTAAGCTAATTCCATGGGCATTACTATTTCAACAGGTTCAGCACAAATTCCTAAGAAATGATAAGGATAGACAACGAGATAAAAGTCTTTTCTATGATGTGTGGTAGGGCTAAAAATTTGACTTTTAGTGTGCAAAATATTTATACCAAGACTTTGTAAACATGGATATTTATTTATATGAATTTTAGAATTTAAGGCAAAAAGATAATAATATGACCAATGGATGTACATAATAATGAAATTGATTCAAATTACTTTTCCAAATGGAATAACCAAGTGTGGTTATCCCATACTTCCAGTGATAATTCTTCTCGCAAACTTAGTATTTCATTAGATGAAATTGTTACAAGTTTAGTTGATGGCTCAATTCATAATAACAGTGTGTCTCGATCCAGGATAAGGAGTACACCATCTTCTAATTATTCAAATCTCTCTTATTCAAATCAGAGATTTGATAGAAATTCATTTGATATTTGTTCAAGCAAATCTAACAAGCATTACCAGGATTCTGCAAATACATGTTTTATAAAGGATAGCGTCTCATTTCAAAATGATGATCTATTAAAAATGAAGAAGTGTTCTGTCTTAATAAATACCGACAGTATGGATGGCTTAAATGAGATGTGTGATGCTAAAGATAACGTAGGTCATACCTATCTAGATCCACAGGTATATTCGTCATCAGAAATGACAGAGAATATGATGACTCTGTGTCCACCAACACATATGAAATTCACAAGGCGAAGATCTGTGTCAGAATCCAATTTAGCTAATATTCCCATAAGTATAAGCGAACCAGTAAAACAGACTTTTGAAGATGCAAGTGATGATGAAGTAGATATGGGGAGGTTTATGAGTACCAGAACTGAACCTGTATCTCAACTGAAAGATAAATATGATATTTGTGATTCTCCTTTGCTGAAGAGAGTACAACAAGGAATTGATAGCAATAAACCATCCAATATAGCTCATTCTAAATCATACTGCAGTTTGACAAACAAATCATTAACAAATAATGGGATTGGAAATGAATTCACACATAAAGTTCCAGCTATAAGTTCAAAGTCAAAGCAGGTGAAGAATTCTAAACCTAATAACAAAGACAAACTTGTGGATAAATCAGTAGATTTGCAGCCGTATACCCGTTACACCATGGACAAATATGGAAACGTTTACGGACCTTTTGTTATCTCTTCTGAAAATGAAGAGGCTAAATGTGTTGTTAAAACTGACAATCCTAAGCAATCTATCACCTCTATAAAAGTGGGAAACACTATAAAGAAAACAAATGAAAAGTGCATGAAGAATCCGAAAATAGGGAAGATTAAAAAAAGCAACTGGGGTGGAAGTTTAGAGGATGTAGCAAGAATGAATCTAATGATTAAACGGTAAACACAGTGACATGCATCTATATTTTTACCACCAAGGCTTTTTATAATTTTGGACTAAATTGTTAATGATAGTTCTTTTAACAGTGTTTCTTTTTTCTTCTTTCTAGGATCTAATGTCTCTATTAACTAATTTTCTTTCTGTTTATCAAAGTGTCCAGTGAAATTGTAACAATGTTTAAGATGGTGGGTAAGGATATCACTTGTCAGTCTTATGGCACTTATCAGATGTTTTGAGATCAACAAAATTCTAAGCATATATATGGTGCATTCTCGTGCTTCTTTGGAATTGGTAAAGATACAAGCTTCTCATATGGAATTTCACAAACGGACGTTCACAGTCGTAGGTCATGGTACGTAACAGTAGAAAGCTCCGTCTACTAAAAAGTTCACAACTGGTACGTAGAATTGGGAGTGTCCATTCGAGTGAATTTTTTATATTGGAAGCTCGTATTTTCGAGTCGGAAGAAGCATAGGAATGTACCAATAGATTTTGCCTTCAACTTAACGAAAGTAAAATGCCCCATCACATGCGACCACGACAAACCACAGAAAAATCCCATGGTTTTGTAGTCTGGTGACATTTGGGCATATAGCATATTAGAATGATGTTTCTCTTGATATAGGCATGTCCATTTTCATTACAAAATAAACTTTTTAGGATGTCCAAAAAGAAATAAACATCAAGTCATCATAAATCGGTGTCTCCATGGTTTTCCAATTTATTCTCATCACGATTGAAAGGGTTGCTTTGTTTATTTAATGTCGCTGCTGTTTCACTGGTCTTTTGTTTATCAATGGAAAGAATGTTAGTTAAGAGAGCAAGTACTGCTACCGTTAAATAAAACACAAAAATCCTTATTTGTCCTTCACCCATTTGTTTTGTTAACAATAAATTGGCACAACAAATCAATACAGTGGTATCAGAAACCGTTCCAAGGACATGGGATTTAAGGGTATTCATGGCCCAATATTTCAAATCTGATCATCTCATGAGTTTATTTCTATTTTGTTCCAGGGATTGATTTATTGACATGGCAAATGATTGAGTTCTCGAAAAATGTCTTAATATTACAATATTTTAAAATATATGAATTTTCCAGGAAAGAATAGAGGATTATTTGGTGCTAAGCTACACTATTAGTTGCTCAACTGTCAACTGCTAACTGATGATCACCAGTTGGTAGCTTAGTCTTTGACAGAAACAGAGGGATTTGGAGGCATTGTTTTTCTGATGACATAGGTGGTGATACTGATAGTGATAATTTCAACATTATTTAATGCTTTATTTAAGTACAACAATTTCTATGATTCTAAATCAGTTAATTAATAGAAATTGTTGGACATTTTTTATGGACCACAGCTCATGTAAAAAAGTAAATTACTAAAAAATCTGAAAACTAATGAACCTCTAGACATAATAGAATTTCAAGAAAACTATTCTAATGAGGCGACCGGAATCTCTCTTAACCTTACTAAAAACTATGTTAGCATTATTTATATTTATACATGTATATGTGTTGAATATTGTTCATACTTGACATCTAATTCTTTGAGTTACATATATACTTGAAGTTTGAAAATCAATACATTTGTCAAATTGTGTTTTGGAAGGCTTTCTGTCATTCTCAAACCTTTTATCAACCCTGCGTATTCATCACATGATCATGATGGTGTGATGTAATCATAGAATAGTCGGGATTGCTAATAGTTATGCAATAGACCAAAAAGCTCTCAATGAATTTCTTTTAAGAAAATCAATTTCAATTCAAACATGTAACTGAATGAATAAGATTTGTATTTACTAATATGAACATGATTTGTAGTTTTTATGTCTATATAACATTTAGTTTGGTTTTTGCTTTTAGTTTTCAGTCAACTTAGGGCTTATATGATCAATTATACTCACAGTTACTGGATAACTTCATTTACGTATGATTTTTGAACACAATAGAAGTTTATTGTAGGTAACGCTTAAGATATTTGCTACATATATTCAGTCTGACACAACTAGATTTTATTTATATATTTTTTTAAATACAACATATCTTTCATTTACTTTGCAGAGGCGTTGTTGACAACATCAGAGGTGCCAAAGAGTAAGTAAATTATCACTATTTAGCAACAAACTTTGTTCGTGCTAAATGGTTCACCTCAAGAATTTAAATTCCTATAATTCATATACTAGTATTCCATACATCCATTATAATTCCTGTCTTTTCTTGTACAAAATGGGAGAGGGTTTATATATACATGTTCTCCAGCAGCACATTATAAATAAGTAGGAGAACAGTAGGAAGAATCAGCATAAAAAAGTAGGAAAAAAGTAGGAAAAAGTAGGAAAATATTGTAAAAAGGTACGAACTAATTTAAGTTATCACTTTACGTTGTCATCTTTTCTTATACAAATTTACCATGCATTCATGTGCAGAGGCTGTTGAGCTGGCTATTTCTTTGCTAAGACATTTTCTACAAACTCTCTCACATCTTTCTACCAAGGAAGCGGAAGACAGGTTTTACAACCCTAAGCTTCCATTTAACTATATCAAATGGCCCTGGCGGGACGCGAACTCACAAACCCAAGTTTTGAAACCAGAATGATGCTATCATTTCGAGCATTGAGCTGTTACAAGGTTAAAGGTGTAAACATCATTTTGTACACATACACAGGTCATGAAGCTATGATTAAAACAAGCAAACAAACAAATACAAACATTAAAAGGGCAAAAGAACAATAAAAAAAGAAGTAAAGCCAGGGTAAGCTACACCATATCAACTTAGTCCATAAACACAACTAAGATGTGTTTGCAACTAAAGAAACTGGTCATCAATATTTATAGACGCATCTTATTGTAAAAATAGCTCTACTACAGATTCATGGTGTCTATAATAAACCCTTTGTAGGTAGCCTCACTAGCCTGACATTAATCACTGCAAAGAGCCCAAGTGATAGATACCAAAATTCTCAAAAGTAAAGAATGAATGTATGGAGAAAAAGGGTCTGAGAGTGAATGCAAGGAAGACGAAGATCATGAATTGTGGTACTGATCTGGATCTTCTCTAGAACTCAGGCAAGGCCCTCTGTGCTGTCTGCTGCACGAAAGTAGGAAGAAACAGCATCTTCTGCAAAGGCTGCAAGAAGTGGGTACACAAGAAATTCAGCGGGCTGAAACACCTGACATAAGACACAAATTGTAGGCGATGCCAAGGAACCGCGAGACCAATTGATAGCAGACAACATGATGGCTGTGACATTGCAACCACAACAAGTGCGACGACAGCTTAGAAGATGTTCAAAGATCTGCTACCAGTTCTTTTTTCTCGCCACCTTTCATACAAGAAGAGGGGTCATGTGGACAGCATTTTAGTGCGGAGTGTAATACTCCATGCTTGTGAAAGATGGCCCTGGCCGCCCTTGTCCAAGCCAAATCTTCATCATCTGCAGCGTGACTACAGGGCAATGATCAAACAAATCTGCAATGTGAGGCCGGAAGATGTGGCCACCTTCAGTGTTCAATCTAGCTTTGCATTGTGTCATCGAGATTAAAAGTAGATAACTTTATGTAGAACCTCAATAGAATGATCGTATATAATTCATTTTAATGTTACTTTAATATCTTATGCGTAAAACAAGAACTTTCAACCTATTGACATCAGTTTCATTACCAGTCGCCATTTTGGTACATACTAGTGCCCGACGCAACATGCATTTATCACAACGCAAACAAGCAGCGCGCAGACACGTTTTTCCACGCTACTGGCTTGAACCAGTTGAAATTATTTCAGTGGAATGCCGGTAGGTGGCGCTCTGAATGTAAACAAATATGGCCGCGCACATGGAACTAATGCAGATGTGACCGGAAACTAGTTGTTTCTTTGGCGAATATTTTATTAAAAATGTTACAAAAAATTGGCAAAATATTCATGGTGTGCCTGATGGGCCCATGGTACGATTGGGATTGCGCCATTTGGTATGTTAAGCGGCCAAAGGCGCAATGGCGCAGCCTAGATTGAACACTGCACCTCCAGGTCTAATGAACTTCTGACGCTTTTTGGCAATGAGGACCTGGACCTTATTCTAAGGGAGAGAAGGCTCCATTGATATGGACACATGGAACGTTTAAGCGGTGGAATCAAGACAGCATGGGACATGTACGTATCAGGAAGTCGTGGAGCAGAGAGACCCAAGACGACATGGAAGCAGGTGACAGAGAGGGATCAGAAAGACTGGAAATTCTCAAAACTCATGACAACCTCATGACAAAGACATTTGGAAAGGAGCCATGTGTGTAGCAAGCTAGCTACCTGGAAGGGCGTCCACTGACATGCACGTTACCCCAGCACCTGCATGTTAATCAAAATACCAAAGATAAAGATTATGGTGATGAAGTACCTAACAACTGTTTAAAACAAAAATCAAAAGTACTAAATAAATTTGTAAAATTTAATCTTCTAGCATTAATGTTTTGTTATTTGAAAATAAAAAAAACACAATTAGATAAAAGAATATGAGTAGTTTGGAAATTTGGTAAAAATTTAGTCCCCTCAGCAAAGCATCATTGGGGTCGAGTCTAGAGACATAAAAAGACCATGAAACATTTACATGCAAAACTATATCAAATGACGCATTGTTTCTATATGATGTCAATAGTTATCAAAAGCAAACTAATGTAAGTCATGTTGATGAAAGCTTTCCTTAGAGAACATAGGTTGATGGCTGGGTATGGATCAATGAAACCAGACCACACTGCTAGGAAAAGAACATGCCCACTAAACATCTGTAAAAATACGTTACAAAACACAGTTTTAAACGTTGCAATGTGTGATCTTTTTTTTTCCAATTTACAAAAAAGTAGGAATAATAGGAGTTTTTTAAAAAAAAGTATTAGTAGGAAAAAGTAGGAACCATTTAAAAAAAGTAGGAAAAAGTAGAAAAAGTAGGAAAAAGTAGGAACGCTGGAGAGCTGGTTAATATAGGACTCATGCGGTTACTTGCTAAATTATGCGGCTGTATTTTCAGATCGATTGTTTCAAAGCCCAAGGAATTTGCACATCTCATCAAAAATAAGTTCGGCAGTGCTGACAACATTAATAATATAAGTAAGTGAATAATGCCAAGGGATGTTCTCGATTTTTATATCTATTATAAATCCTTATATATTCAATGAGTTAATGGACTCTGTTTCTTCAAGTCTATATGTCCCTATCTTACAGCTTTGTCCAACCGTTATATATAGGATTTGTATTTTAGTTAATTTATACGTATAGCTACCTAGTATAATAATTTGAAAACATTGAAGATAATTCCATTAAAATCATGGACTTGATAAAATTATTTGTAGAAAATCTTGATGATCCTGGTTCAGATCGTGAGGACAATGACAAACATAGCACGTATTCTGGCAAAGGAGCAACAGAGGGGTCAGTACAGCACGAAAGCTTCCGCGCTGGCAACAGCATGTTTTATGCCCCCAGCACAGGGTGTGTACATTGTCATTGCACCTTTCTTTACCAAGGATGAGCATCTTGACTTGCTAATCATAAGCATTTTGTCAGTGTACAGTAATACATGTGCCAATCTTGATAGTGTCCATTCATTTTACAATGCAGGTTTTGACAATGAACACTACTATACTTTTTACTTTTTTTTTAAATTCTTCATTGTGTTCGTTTTCATTTTATTGAGTTAAATGTCCGTAATTGATCAATCTTGTGTTAGCTACAATGGCTTATACATGATTTTATAAGTGAATAATACTGTTGGAGGTGTTCTTTCACATATTTGCATCACAGCATATCACTAGAATTCTGTTAGGATGCATCTTACTTGATTTGAAGAAATAAATTATGATCTCATGAGCAAGTCAGTATGCTTTTCCTTGAATGATTCTGCATAAGATTTATTCAAATTGTACTTGTATTATCAGCTAATTAGGTTATGTATTTAAAACAAAATAAGTGATAAGGATAGGTAAGAAAACTTTTTATGCAGAATTTGTTTAAATCTCAACCTTAACAAATGCATTGGTTTTGTGATTAATGCAATAAATATTAATATTTTTATGTTTGTGTATTCTGATGTTTCCTCATTGAAGAAAAAAGGATTTTCAATTAGTGATTTTTTTTGGACATGATGCTGTTTTTGACATCAGACAGTCATCAAGTGTTACAAAACTAATGCATTTGGATAAATGTGTTGTATTGTCTATATCATGTTGTGTTTTGTAATTATGTCTAAACTGTTCTTTTATTTTATTTAGTTGAGCACATATTGAATATTGTGTTCTATCTTTTTAAGAATGACTCCATGTTGTAAGAACATCAAATGTACCATTTCATAAGCAGAAGTTCATGATTAAATGTTCAGGAAATTTAATATAAGAATTTTGGAAAATAATACATACTCATTGTCTTGTGTCAAATACTTTTTAAAAATCCAGGATTGATACTTGGTAACGAGACAATATGACACGAGTACTCCCCCACCCCCACCCACCCCCCTCCCGAGAGAATCATTTTTGGAAATAGTGTCAACATTCATTCATGGCAAAATGTTTTCTGATATTTGTGATAATCCAAAAAAAAAAGTGTTTTGGTTGTATAGAGGGGGGAGATTATTTTTTTATATTTTATTTCATTTTTTCGGTAATTTTTATGCATTGTCTTGCTGTTGATTATATGTAAACAGATTATATCTATAGCTTAGTGTTTTCTTATGTTTTATATATATGAAAGATATTATAAATACTTTCTATAAAAGTCAAATTATTACTAGCTTTACCTATTTATGAACTCATTCCTATTGTTAATGTGTCGCTTGGCTATACTAAATGAGCACGCTTGTGTGGCCTTGATTTATTCCTGTTAGTGTTGCTCTTCGAGGTACCAAAGACAACAGCATAGATTTTTTCTCTTATATTTCAAATTTTTAAAGAAAAAAAATCCACAGTAACTGGTAAATTCACAATAACTGGCAATTATAGTTGTGTTATATTCATTTACATAATTTAGTCATTAGAACCACCATATTTGTTCATATCCTAATAATTCATTGCATATTATTACTGGTATGTTGGTATAGGAGTGTTTAAAGTAACTTTTTGGACTCAATCAGTTTCTGGATTTTGAATTCTAGGGTTTAATAGTTAGCAAGGTAACATTGAAAATATTTGGTTTTAGGATCAATGTGATATGAATTACAAATGAAAATAAAATTTTACAGGTTAAAGTATGACGATGATGACCAGTCATCCATTTCGGACTCTGCACCATCTGGTGGACGTTCTTCCCCCAGACCTCACTCTGATTCAGCAGCGCTGTACAAAAAGTAAGATTATTAAATGCTTTAAACGTTACATAATCACATAATCTTTAATGATGGACACTTGTACTGTACTAGGTTAAAGATATAGAACTTCCACCATTGTTTTTGAGCATATCTTATAAATTTGATATATTCCTGAGAAAACAACTATTTTGGAAGCCATTAGCTTTTAAATCGACCACTAAACCGCCTATGTTTTTAATTCTTTTTGTAACAATTATTGCTATGGCTTGCTAGCTTGCTAGCTTGCTATGCTATGTTCTCTCATGATATTTGTTGTTTTATTAGACATGCAGACACTTCCACTCCGGTAGCAACGGCGCCACATCGAACAAGGTCACCAGAAGTGGCCAACATTGACCTGACCATCTACCTACGGCAGATGGAGGAGATTGCTGAACATAGTAATCGTGTTGAGGAGATGTTCGAAAACTTCAGGGTTTGTATATGTTTTGTAATGTCGTACTTCTTAGTATAGTTTTACAAATACAGATCTGTGTTACTTATCAGACAATAATGCTGACACATCGTTATGATAAATAGCCTCTTTCCTCGTGAACACAAAGTATTGTTCAGTAAGATTTTCATTTGCTACATTTTTTATAAAATCACTATTTATGCTTTCCACGGTTCTTTTTAGTCAATATTTTCAAAACTGTTTAGATTGTGGTCCTATGTAAGTATTTATGTATTTATTTAATGATAATTAAAAGAAACTTATCACGATGTGTATCAAACATCATGCATGATTATGCACTGGATATTTGCATTTCCATTTGATTATTCAGGTAAAAGCAATCAAAGAAATCCAAGCATTGAATATAGCTCTAGACGAAGAGCGTCAACGTGCAGAAAGACTTGAACAGGAACTTAATGATCTCACTGAGCTGCACCAGAATGAAAATATCAACATCAAACAGGTGAAGAATATAGCTAATATAGCTAACTGTAAGCTGCTGGCTTTCTGTTATGAGCAGACTAATTCCATGCAAATAAAAAGGAGTATTATTGTGATAGCAAAATTGAGCATCACCTTACATGTATTTACTTTTGTATGTTAAATGTCCAATTCATAATACTTTATTGCGATTGATTTGTTTTCTATAACTTGGATGGATTTTTTCAGATTTTGAATACTAAAGCTACTGAAGAGGTTAATTGAATCTGAGTTTTATAAAATTTATTTGATATATATTATTAAGAATTTTCTTTCATATTCGTTATGACTTTGTTAATAGTTAAGTTGCAAAAGTATTGGTTTTATTTAAAGTGAGGATATCATATCTTGCATTTTATACTTATCGGTACATTATATTGGACATACTGTAACATTTAGACTATTTTTTTTTTAAATTCTATTTTTGGTATTTGATTTTTAGAATTTGAATGATCATTTTAAAATGGAGGGCTTTGAAATAATATTTTTGCTACTTTGTAAATTTTACAAGCAGTACGTATATTGATCATTTTGTAAAATCTAATGCAATATTTTCATATACATTGTATAATGCTTTTTCCTTTCAGAGTTTTTATGTGGGAATATATTCATGTGATATGTAAACAAAGGGTTAAATTATATGTACAGTATTGATAAACTCTTCAACCATATTAGAATCATATTTATTACTTTGCTATGGGTAACCAAGAGGCAGCATTTATATGGAGGATTTTGCCATTTGCATTTGTAAAGTATTAGTGTTCTGGTTGTATTTTATTACTATACTTTTGTATATATTTTGTGCAGGAACTTACTGGTATGGAGGAGAAAATGGAATACCAATTAGAGGAACGAACACGCGACATGCAGGACATGCTTGAAGACTGCCAAACTAAGGTAACACTTCACCATTGTCATCTGATCACTGATAATTATTTATGATTAATAACCTCCATGTCAATACATGAAATGGCTCTGCTATTTGACACAGATTTGATAAAGCGCGATATATATCTGTCTATTTGAGTGATGATATCTTATATATTCTTCAGTCAATTGTATTTAATTTGTAATTTTACAGCTTAAAAAGATGGAACAGCAACAGCAACACCAACAGCTGATATCTATGGAAAGTCTTGAAAACTCAAACTTTAGACAGCTTATCACGAAACTCATTAATGTAATACTTGCATTATTAGCTGTCATACTTGTTCTAGTCTCAACAGTGGCCAATTTCCTTGGACCATTTTTAACCACAAGGTATGTCATGAATTATTATTTTTATTATTATGTACCTTCATTGTGAATTCCAATTACAGTAAACATTTATATAAACAATTATATTTCAGTTATTGAAATTGGGACTGCTATATAATGATCTGTTAATTTTATATATATGTTTTTGATTCCAGGTTTCGAATCCTTACGACTGTGACTCTTGTTATATTACTGATGATGATTTGGCAACATTGGACGCGTTTTCTATTGATGGTTGACTCAGTGCATGAGACAGTAGTTGTTACTTTTGGTCTAAAATAGCACAAACTGTTACCACCTTCGTGGTGTGCATAAACCGACCATTACTGGAGTATTCCACTGCTTTTGTCCTATTTTGAGTACACATACTGTTTAGTTGACTGGATTATTTTATGGTGCGGTGTTTGAGCTCATGAGCCTTTAGCTGTCCCTCTCCACACTGACCCTTCTGACATTCAGAAGTGAAGGACTGATGGTATTAGAGGGCGGCACTGGCTGACCAGCAGTATTCATAGTTTTAGTGCTTTCAAGTTATAACTGTGTGTGTTTACTGGTATAATTTCTTATATAGAGGTGCAAATTTTTGCCAAGTGTCCATCTACATTATTGGATGCTTATAATGATCTTCGTGTATGAAATCAAAATATCGGCTAGGGCTGTGTGGAATAGACCCATTTTTTTATAATGGGCAACAACGACATAGTGATAGAGCAAGATGTGATACTAATTTTTCTTTAACGTCTAATAGAAAATATGTCTTCTTAAGTGTGACTGCTAAAAAATTAAATGGTAATTTTGACTAATTTCAAAAAGTAAACCAAAAAAGAAGTTCTGTTACACTTTGCTATTGGCAGATGGTAGAGCATGTTTGTGCAAAGAAGTTTTATTAGTGGTAATATTAGTTATGATTTATGGTCATTAAGTTCTACAGTATTGTGACAGTTTTACTGTGAACATTCACTCCATAATGTTGTGTCAGTACATATATATTTTGTTTGTGCATATTTTACTTCAGATGGTGAAATCGAATCATAGTGGTCAGTTAGGTAGATAACGTGACAAATATTTTTGACCACTGCATGATTTTTACATGCATCTTGGAGGAAATTCGTGTAGCCATTATGTGGCATTTAAGATATAATATATACATGTAGCTAACTATATTTCAGGCTGTTATGTTTGTGCCTGGTACATTTGTTGTTATCAGTGAGTGCCATTAAAATATTTTATTCCTATTTATAACTGCAAAGCATTAGATTTGTTGAGGCTTGTAGATTCTCTATTGTTTCATGCGTTCATTATTTTTACACCATTGTTTTAATTGAATAACATATATAAAGTATTATATTTTAGAAATTGACTTTGTATTTTTGTATCTAGTTGATTTGTTGTCAAATGTTTTAAATTTTTGTGGGATGGAAAGTTGAATTTGTTTATTTAGGAGAGTTTGTCATTTGTACCAGAAACATACATCATAGTTGTTTGAATCTATTCCACGGATCATTTCAGTGTCAAAAAGTGACCACATTTTCTATTAGAAATAAAGGCATATCGTGTTTTCTTGAATAAGTACCAAGTCTTGAATAAAATGCCACTGTTATTTGAATAGCTATTGGTGGTAATGTCTCCGTTAAATTATCAAGATAACTGTAACTGCTTTTCTTGCCTATACATTGTTCAAATGCCATAGAAAAATGCAAGGCATGATCGGGATATAGCTTATGCAGAGTTAAAATAGATTATGCCTTCACTATGGTGATAGTGCTTTTATTGTTCTATGAAATAACATAACATTAAAGCTCACAATACCCAATATGGAGCAAATAATATTTTAACAATAGTCAATGTTATGAGAAAGCAAGCAATATTGATGTATGTTTGAACCTTTATATCTTGAAGCTTACATGAAGAAAAGTTAAAATTGATTTTGTTACTGATATAAATACATGCATGATTACGTAGATATTTACATTCATGATGTTTTCCGCTTTAAAATGGTATCACTTAGAACTGGACTAGGAATATCAAAACAATTGAATTGACAATTGTCATTTACACAAGTACTTATCCAAGCAAAATAGGTGCCCCAAAGTCATTATGGTAAAGTCACCACGGAGAAGTTGCGTCACTTCAGCTGTGCTACATGAAGGTATCAAGCATGAACACCACAGTTCGGCAGGCTATTTGCAAAAAGCGGTGCAATGAAAAGGGGTAACACAATATCTCGCCACAAATGACTGCACCAGTTGATGACCACCAATTATGTGCAAATTATGGCATTGATAAGAAAAACAACATGGCAGCAAAAGTATGGAGTTCTAGAAGTTCTGAGCTTGCAGATCTTGTATAATCGCTTGTTCAAAACAGAGTTTGAAATTAATGAGCGCCAGGGCACTCATGATAGAAAATACAATGTAATACTGTATGTAATAAAAATTGGTGACTGAGGAATCAGGATTCTTAAAAAATGTCAATATATACTCTGAAGTTGGTATTTTACTTTTAAGTTAAATACATATTAGTATTTTTTCGATATATAGGTTTCCAGTTCCATAATACTATTAGTATTTACCGGTAGTAATATTTAAAATCTATAGTTCGAAAAACTTTTGTCTATTTAGATATTCACCACTTTATATCTTCCATTTTGTAGCTGATGTTGAAATGATCAATGTGGAATGTGATTATCAATTAATCTATTATTTGATTTAAATAAATGTCCATTCAAATATGGGTGAGGGTAGAATATCTGTGTACCAAAATACGCACTAAAAATTCAGTCCAAGTGGTAGTGGTGACCTTATGTAATTTGTGCTTTTTGAAGATATTTCAACATTTAGTTTACTTTTTTATTTTCTATTGGGTAGCTATTAAGTTAAAAGGTCTTGATCTACTTTTGAACCTTTATTAGATGATGACTAGGATGTTAATTTTGTTTTCTCTGTTTAACAAATAACTGTTGTGAGTATATTTCTGTCTGAGATTTTATAAGTGTAATTCCTGTCATCAATGTCTGCTTTTTTCGATCACCCATTAAACATTCACATAATTCTCTTTATTAATCAGCTGAAACAAGATTTATGATAATAGTTGTTGCCATGGCACTTCTTTATATGTTCACTTTAAACTAAGTACAAGGATCCAAATGATGCATTTCGCTCTTTAACATGAAATATATCATGCTATTTGATGCAAAAAATGATACTTCCATGCATTCTAGTTTTGAATAATTTTAGTACAACTAAACAATTAACTTCCATATCGAAACCTGAGTTTGACAATATGGAGTGATAATGTTACTCTGGACACGTGTAAGGTATACGTTATCTACCTATTACAGGGTTATGTAAAGATGTAGATGATTATGTGTGCATGTGTGCTGTATCGGCTGTAAAGCAATAATTCATGTTCTCTTGATAAAAAAGTGTTTGTGTCACATTAGTCTGATCTTGTATTCTTAAATATACCATATATTTACCATGGTCGTAGGTTCAAATTAATTTTTATTCGTGAAAAGTTTGGTGTCTGAATAATGTATAATGTACGATTATTGTATGAATGTGATTTAAATGTACATAGTAAATAAATTTTACATCTTTAAGAGGTGTTGAATAAACCAATATTAATATTGTTTTGCTGCTTTTTCTGGAAGGGTGTGAGATTAGATCAGATTAAAAGGGTACTGCATAGGTTTGAATGTGAGACAGGGAAATACCTGACCGTGTGGAATTGTCATAGCTTGAGTGACCGCAAACGAATGAGAGCTGTGGCAACTCCACAAGGTGAGATATTTCCTTATCTCAGATTCAAACAATGCAATACCTTATTTCTCCCACTTTAATGGACTTTATATTTTAATTTGAGAACATTTAAAAAAACTTATCATCATTAATCAAACATCCACTTCAAATGTTTGCATTGAAATTACTCAGTAAGTACATGTCCAGCTGCATATGTTGTTTTGACAAATGTTTGGTTTCACACTAAATCAATGTAGGTAATGCTCGGATCTTCCAAAATGCTAATAATTCGGATCATCAAGTTCTGTTCTTTTTTTTGTAAATTCCTCCACTTTATCAGGAGAACCCTGGACGCAGGGAGGTAGCAATCCGACCTCTATTTCATCACCGAACCCTTCTTTTGGAAGGGCCTCCTTTCGGAGGTTTATTCGGAAAGCCCTGTACGCAGGGAGATAGCAATCCGACCTCTATTTCGTCACCGAACCCTTCTTTGTGGAAGGGCCTCCTTCACAGTGTTCAATCAATCTCCAGTTTTTGTGGGTTAAGAGCAGATTTTGTGAGGAAATCAAGAGATTTTGTGAGGAAAATGTTTACTTTTGAAATCGGCGGTTTGGATTTTCCACTGTAAATGGGCTAAATATCATTTCTGAGCACAATTTTTGTCGTCCATGCACTAGAAGAATACTTCTGGCACATACTGATGCGATTTATTTCCACTCACATGGGCTGGTTTCTGCTGCTAAGTCTGCAATAGTTGAAGACCCTCGTTCTACATGGCTGTCCACTATCCGAAAATGAGTGATATTTTGCCTTATATTGCTTTGTTAAGCCCTAAGTTGGGTCAGGCATGTAGCTTATACTTGACTGAAAACTACCTTATGCATTGCATCTATATTATTAACTTCTATATTGTGTAGTCTCCAAACTTACAGAAATGTACAATCAACAGTTTTCGTGAGGAGTTGAAAATCATTTTGTAATTTTGGCCAGTTATGTGTAAAAAGCATGGGATTAGTGTAATCTGTTTTGTATCAAGTTTGAGATACATTCTCATTCATATTTTGCCTGAATTACATCTTTACAGCCACTATATTCGTCGTTTTCTATCAGATGACCTCAATTTTGAAGGTGGGTGGTCATGTATTGCGGACTTAGCAGCAGAAACCAGCCCATGTGAGTTGTAATAAATCGCATCAGTATGTGCCAGAAGTATTCTTATAGTGCATGGACGGCAAAAATTGTGCTCAGAAATGGTTTTTAGACCGTTTACAGTGGAAAATCCAAACCGCCGATTTCAAAAGTAAATATTTTCCTCACAAAATCTGATTATAACTCACAAAAACTGGAGATTGAACACCGTGTCCTTTCGAAGGTTTATTCGGAAAGTCCTGTACGCAGGGAGGTAGCAATGCGACCTCTATTTCGTCACCGAACCCTTCTTTTTGGAAGGGCCTCCTTTGAAGGTTTATTCGGAAAAGCCCTGTACGCAGGGAGGTAGCAATCCAACCTCTATTTCGTCACCGAACCCTTCTTTTGGAAGGGCCTCCTTTCGAAGGTTTATTCGGAAAGCCCTGTATGCCCAGGTAGTTTGTTTGGTTTGTTTATGAAATTACCAATGGCAGCACGTTTCTTGGAATACAGAGCGACCAACTTTAAAACAGTGGTCTTGACGCACACTTTAAAATGCCAACCCTCAACAATGTCATCGCATTTCTGTGAATGTGCCAGCACAGACTACGTGAAGTTTTGTACGTCGTAGTAGATATATGAAAATTAGCTAGTCTAATCCAAGAGTGTGGGATAAAACAATCCGTGACGGCTACTTATTTCATAAATAACACTGGAAGTGGGAGAAATATGAGAAAAGTTACGATTATTACTATATTAGTAATTAATTGTAATTGATATAGAGCTGATACCCTCCATTTTTTAGTGAGCCTTAAGTGGTTTTGTTGACTATGCTCGGTCACAGCAATATTTGCTTTGTAAGCATTATTATGTACACGTATTTTAAAGGAAATTATAGCATGTTTAACAATATTTATCACCGTGTAAAGCCTACCTGTACATGTTACCAAAATACTGGTCTTTACGTGTTAACAAAACCACCATGTTGCTCAGCCAATCATATGTTTGTGTGGCTCGTTATGGTCATTTGATGAATTTTTGATGATCAATCATAATGACTGACCCTAGGAATAACATTCATAAAAAAACACAGACTCGATATATGCTTTATTACATTACTTAAATACTTTATAATGATTTTATGAAACAATAACAGAGAATAAGAAAGTAAAAATTGTTGAGATTCAACTTCCTTATAGAAAAACAAAATGGATAAAATATTCTCGGAATGAATAATATCACAGAAGTCTACAAAAAGGAATGAGAAGATGAAATTAAACTTAGTACTGGATGAAATTGTTTCGAAAACTAACTGAGCTTTCGCCTCAGCGCTGGAGGCTTGTTCATCTCATATATAAAAGCTGGATAGATGAGTCTACATGGAGTTACAAAAAGGAATGTTCAATCACATTTCAAATATATGGTGATGATCTCAATTTCCATAGGATAGGTTCTAGGCCCACCAACATTGTCAATTAAATAATACAATATAAAGTTGCAAAATGCTACAGTACCAAAACTATGAATAAGAATATCATGTATTTTATATTGAGAATCACTTAGGGACGGACCATTCGATATTTGGGGGGGGGGCGACAAAATGTTTACGAATGAAACAAAATTTTTTTTTGACTTTCTAGAGACAAATTTTTTATTTTAAACTTGAAGTGAGACAAATTTGGTGAACATCAGGGACAATTTTTTTTTCCTTTCAAAATCAGAGGCAGATTTTTTTGGGGGAAAATTTTGTTGCCCCCCCCCCCCCCCATATCGAATGGTCCGTCCTTTACATCGAACATGAATATTTCTATTCTAAATATTTCACAACACTGACTACAATATTGAACATTCATGTTAATTTACTTAATTTAACTACTAGTATATTATCACTAAATACCTACCCTCATTTCATTGGTTAATGTATATATTTGTTAATTACACTTACATTGTATTAAAGCTTAAATTTATAAGAATTACATGATTATACTTAAATTTATAGAATTACATGATTATACTTAAAATTATAAGAATCACATGATTATACTTACAATAGACGTTATATATAGTAATATTGGAATTAATTGACTTGGTTTTAAAATATTGATATTAGAGGATTCTTTTAGAAGCTACGTGACAATTATAGCCCTATAGACTTGGTGAAAGAATCCTCTAATATCATTACAATAGATGTACTGGTATTAAAAAGATGTTCTATTTCTATTCTTTGTTTAATAACCTACATTTAAATAAACAATCTTTTCTTATGTTAGAATATACCGGGTACTTGGATGCTTCAATAATTAATAGACTACTTCTAAAATCTAAGAAAATCTAAGAAATGCGCAAGTTGAGAAAACTCTATCCAATGACTAGAATACTGAGGCATTGCCAGGTGTACGGAAATCTGCATGAGCAGTGACCGTCTCATTAGCTTTAGCTGCTGCTGTGATGAAGCTTATTCCTGAAGCGACTTTAACAAGTTTTCCATGACCCTTTTGACTCAAGGAATTCAACACATTTTGGGGGAAACCAACTACAAACATAAAAAAAATGATGGATAACATTACAAAGTAATATTTCATGAAATTGAATCTTACATTAATGGCACATCAATTAGGTCTATTCAATGTACTCATAAACGAAACAGTGCACATTATGAACCAAAATATTTCACAAATAACAGAAAGGATATTTATGCCGCTCTCCCGAGAGAACTGACAACACTATTAGAAGATACACACCATCATACTCCACTTGCTCAGGATTTTCAGAATGATAAATGCGAGGGGCATCGATTGCGTCATCCAGGGGTTGGTGCAGTTCGAGTAGATTTATTAGCATTTGTGTAATACCTGAAACACAGAAAATTAATACACTAGACTAGTGTCTTATCACTCCTTTACCACAAAATGAACGTGCATGCAACATAACTGAAACATCAAAGAACATTCATCAACAAAACATCCAACAATTATTAAACAGAAAAGCTTACTAGCTGGGACGCCGTCCCCATGAACTCCTCCAACAGCGAGCCTCAACCCACATGGCCGGTCGCGGGAGTGCACGACAGTTGGTGTGAGTGTGCTACGTGGCCTCTTCCCAGGTGCTATCTCATTAGAGCTTCCACCGACAGTTGCCAGGTCAAAGTCTGCCATGGCACTGTTCAGAAGAACCCCGTTGTTTGTGAGATAGCGAGAACCAAAGATCCTATTTATGGAACTGAAAGCAGAATTAGACACAAAATCTGAATATGTATGGTTCTACAATATGAAAAAATAAATTACTCTGACAATTTCCATTGTAATTCTACATTAAAAGCTTCTCTCACAAGGATTTGACAATTTTCTATACAATATCTTTTACAGAATTATTGAAGCCTGACTAAGTAGAAAGTCTCACTTACGTTGTTACAGACACATGATCTTCATTTGGTCCTATCACCGAGATCTGTGCCGTATTTCTGCCCGCACCTTTCACAGCAGTTCCATAAAAGCTTGCATTTTGTGTCTTTGTTTGGTCAGTTTTATTAGCCAACTCTTCAGCATACTCTTTACTGAATCAAAACATGTAATTTGAGCATTCAATAAAAATATACACACAAAAAAATGCGAAAATCCTCCCATACCAATTTATTTGCAAAGTTACCTGATGATTGACGATGTGAGGTTTCTCATCTCTTCATTGAACTTTGGATCACCAATCAGTGAATTGAGGGAGTGCGAATAACGAATGCCCTAGAGAAAAATCTTAACTGTATTGCATAATTTCATGGCATTTTATTGGTCTCCTTATCTTCATTAAGCCTTTTTATTATTATTTTTCTACACTATCATGTCATTACCTCAATAAGCATGTGGTACATCAACTCCTTTTCTCCATCATTTGTGAACTCTGTCTGATTTGGATTTCTCTTCATGCTCAATAATGTATTCTCCATGTAGTTCAGCAAGAAAAGAAGAAGAGGACCACTTGATGGTGCTGGTGATGCTTCAACAGTGAAATCTTAAAACAAGCGAATATTCATTTGACTTGAACATTTAGTATTAAGTATACAAACTAAAACATACATATGTATTGAATTACAAATACTGTTTGATTGTATTGATGGTCAATAGTGCAGTGTTAATATATGTTTAAGGTGCATACTCACTTAGAAAATTTGTTTTGATAGGTTGCGTCACAACAGGCTGATACTTTTCGAAGTCCTCCATTGTAATTCCACCCTTCTTTGCAGAGGCCAACTATGGACAAAAAATACACTTTTGTGTAACTTTATCACCAATAACAAACCTCTGAATAATTTTTTGAAGTGATGCATGTGTACTAAAAAGTAATATTTGAAAGTCATTTACCTCATCTGCAATAGCTTTTGCAATACTCCCGTTGTAAAAGCTATCTGCTCCTTCATCACTTATTATTTCTAAGGTGTCCGCTAAATCTGGATTCTTCAGTAGAGTACCGGCTGTAACTGCTGTGCCACCAGGGAAGTACAACTGTGCAAATTTGGCATTCTCGTCATCGGGTTTAATATTCTGAAGTTCCTGAGCTAAAAAGTCACAAGTATTTAATCATACCAAGCTCACTGTAAACATAATATCTTATGCACACAGTTATAAATGAATGACATAATTTTGAGGTTTGATAATCAGTGCAATATTTTTCAACCATTACAAAGGCATACCCATAGCTTTGCTGACAATGAATCCATCTCTTGCAAGATTTACTGCAGGACTCACAACATCCTTCCAACTCAACCTGGATAAATGCAATGACAAAATAAAACAATTTCCATTAGCATATGCTATAAATTAATCATTTACAATCCTCTTTACTGATGTATTTAATTAAAAAAAAACTTGTAATATGAATTTGTTAGTACAATAGCAGTCAAGTCTGATACCAATTCCATTCCACATCCACGTGGCATTGCAACTACCGAACTATGCAAATTGTAATTATCTAATATGAATAGGCATTGCTTAAGAAAGCCACAGGCACTTTTTTGTGATTCAGTGATTTGGAAAAAAGTAAACTGAATTTGTACGATTACTACTTGCTGAATATTTAATTTTATGGGATCGCAATAAACAGCAAAATTTGCAGATAAAATGTGTGTAAATATTTCTAGTTTTTCAGTAAGCAAACACCAGTCACATTCCAACAAATGACCCTAACAGCATATCAATGATAACGCATCAAGTATTCTAAAGTGCGAGCAATATGTTTCTCGGAACAATACAAGTATAAGGCCGCTGAAGTACTCTATATACAAACACACACTTTTCTTTACCTTATTTTTCGATTGTCTTGGGAATATTATTTAAAAAGGAAAGCATTACAAGAGAAATATTATTGAAAAAAGTAAAGGAAAGTAATTGCTTGTTGTAATAATGAAATTCTTGTGGAGATCCTACAGAATAAATGTAATAAATGTTTTAACACAATGTTTTGAAGAATTCAAAGATGGCCGTAGTGCGTATTTGTTAAAAATATGTATGGAGGGAGCTGTCTTTTTGCAGTCTGGTAAAGCTGGAACTCTATAATAATCATAAATATATCTATATCCACTTACTTTCCATGCGTTGAATGGGCTACTGCCAGGGCACTTAATTCTCCAGGAACTGCTGCCGATTTGATCCCCTGTTGCAAAAAATTCTGTGAATTACAAAACTTTGAATAATTCATTAATTTTTTAAATTTCTATAATAGAAATCTTTAAGATTTGTTTTATAATAAAAGAATATGGGTTGAATTGCAAAGAGAAAATAATGAGAAATGTCTTGCCATGGTCTGATCTTCGGGATTTGTACTGTACATGTCTTTACTTGCATCTAGTGGTGCCACTTCTCTACCATCAATTACATCAGATATTTTTTCTCTGTGGTTACGAATCACCATAACTGCACCTCTAAAAAAAATCAATGTGCATATTTGTTAAAAAATTAATATAAAAACTTGAAGTTGAAGTGATATAATGTGTTGAAATGACAAGGCTAATTAAAATTTAAGTCGAAATACATGCAAGTTGATTATAAGATTATGATAACATATGCACAAATATTATAAATATCCACACAAGTGCAGCACGTGCTGATAATGTTTGTGACTGACCCTCCAATGCCCGAATGGTGGGGATGAACAACTCCTGCACATAGTGTGGCAGCTATAGCAGCATCCACTGCTGAGCCGCCCTTCTTCAGAATATCAGCTCCAATATCCGCACACTCTGGTACATCACATGCTACTGCACCATGAGGTGGAACCTAACAATAAAAATTATAAAGTCAATATAACTTTTAAATGTACATGTATACCAAAAATGTATATTTTCATATAAAATATTGAAACTTTTTGCTCCAATTGCAATAACTCTGATAAAAAAAACAATATTTACCTGTGGAGGTCCACAGTATATGGTTACAATCAACGCCACAGTTATACCAATAGCAAATGTTATTGCCGAAACAACAATAATCTTCAAACCCTCACTAGTTTGGTGTGCTGAGCCACTAAAAAATTAACATGGAATACATTTTTAATCCAGCCAGTAAAAACAACTTCCTAATTAACTTACTGCAGAATTAAGGTATGGAATATTGGTGGGAATATTCAAATTGTAATTGGATTGGACTGTGTCAGCTTATTTCAATAATTTTAAGTGATAAAGTATATACTACAGCATAAATCAAGCCTAAACGGTTCCTCTGGCTCCCAGGTATCTGTGGTTATTAGATCCCTTATCTATATAATAGTAGTAATGTATCTGGTACATGTATAGTGTTTGTAAATCATAGTAGTATACATAAGTAGTATCATAGTAGTATACATACCACACACACCCTCCCATGATATTGGAGCCAATGATTTTATTAGTCAATATCTAGATATTGAATTGTCAAAAAGAAAAAGAAAATGTATACTGTTGTCAAAAAAAAGAAAAAAAGAAATATTATACTGTTATCATAAAATGAAAAAAGATCTTGTATATCACATTATTGGTATTCAATGTGAAAAAATATATCATTTATCATTACCTATGATGTGAATCCAATTGCAATGGTTCCACTTCTCTCTGTGCGTCTCCAGATGGTTCACCTCCGTCTGCCACCAGCTTTTCATTGTCAACTGTGTTAGATAAAATATGATTTAATAATCAAAATGCTAAACTAGGACACAAAGTTCAATAATTAATGCTAGGTTTCAACGTTAAACGATTGTCCTGTTGCTGCAGAAAACCATTGGAAAACCAATTAAGCTAAAATGTAACAGTGTCATTCCCCCGTCGGACAAAAAATAAAATAAAACTCATCAACATTATTAGATTTACAAATTCAAGTATCACAAATGTATATTCTTGAGCAATGCCAATAACTTGAGCATTTCCTCTACCAACATGGGTCTAACGTCTATTACTATTCGTGTCCATTTAATTATAGGTTCATTTTTACATGTGGATTTTAAGGGGTGTAAAAAGGGTGTCTATACACAGAGATTTAAGGTTTGTGTTACTACACTTGTTTTCTACCTAATTTCAAACATGATGGGTGTGAAAACTCCCAGGGTCAGCATTAGCCACTCGTCCGCTCGTATTGACTAGTAAAAACTAGTGGAGGACAAGTGCTAATTTTTAGAAACTCGATCCTTTGACGAGGAGCAATTCTGAATAATTCGTCATACAGATATAGAGTTTGTACAAGGAGGACGAGTACATTTTTTGCAGGACGAGTAGATATTTGAGGGTTACTAGTCCTGCTGACGAGTAACACTATTCCACCTAATCCTGACCCTGACTCCCACTGAGTCATCAATGACTTTGAACTTTAAAATCCTTATATGGTGCCTTAAGCGCTCGTCATTTACATTTAGTGTCATATGAGCTCGCCTTTCATGTCGCCTTTCATGTAATATGGAAATTTTGTGCCATACCAAATCAGAACGGCTCGTACTGATTTGTGGTACCAAACGAGTGACTAATCCAGAGCCTGGGGTCTACTACATTCTAACTCTCGATTATACACTGTACATTTCTCTTATCAAACCACAGGCGCAATTTATTGACTAAAATAAAGACGTCTGCAGGTGGCCACAAGACCACGAGCCTTCGAGCATGTCGGAGTATCCAGTAGACCATTTGGACGTCATCATTTTTGTATATAAATTGCCCCTGTGATACAAACCTGTAAAAAGGGGGGGGGGGCGGGGGGTTGGGTTGGGGCACAGGGGCAATTTATAGACTAAATTATAAGCTAAACACTAAGGAGTTCCTTAAGCTAATATTTTAGTCTATAAATTGCCCCTGTGGGTTGGGGAGCTTATCTTATATTAACCAAATATATGTGGCTGGGTTTGGTCGACGCAGTGATAGTGATAGTGAAATCAACGATGAAAACACTCAATGGCGAATACGTTAGATAGTAGGTTAATTTTATATTTGACCAGCTAGGCAGATGGCTGATTCAATATCAATATTTAACGCCACTATACCTCCTGCAACATAACCATCAGAATCTCCTTGTATGTTTCCAATTGCACCATTTCTCTCTTTGCCTTCTTCCATTATGGTTTGGTTAATATATATATATGTATATATATTTTTTTTGTTCCTGTTTTGACACCTGTCAATATTTTGAAGTTCAAGCAAAGATATTAATTTTATTCTTAATCATTGCATTTTTCCATCGTAAAATAAATTAAATCTATCACTAAACCTTTTATTGATGAAGGCTACAAATTTCAGCTAGGTCTTACATGCCCAAATACTTTGCTGTTTATTCTTCTTCAAATATATATCAACATAATATTCCAGTGTTTTATACACTGGCTTGTACCCAATTAATTGCGTCCGTCCGTCCGTCCGTCAGTCAGTCCGTCCATCCGTCCGTCCGTCCGGTTCGTTACCCCTCTACAGGTCGCATCGTTTGAGCTAGGATGCTCAAATTTGGCATGTCGGTTGGAAATGGTGACCACAAGAACCCTATTTCACATGGGCCCAAACGGTCCATATTTGGGCCCATTTGGGCCCATTATTAGGTCCATTTTACTAGTATTCAATACGCTTTAGCCAGTATGGAAAAATCAATATCATAAGGCTGCAACATTAGTCTAGCTTGGTGCTGTTAGCTGCTTAAATATGAATATTGATTTTTGCCAATATATAGACGGTGACATTCCAGTGTATTAAACACTGGTTTGCCCTCACCGGGGGCGCTTTTCATGTTTAAACAAAAAGAAAAAATCAATTAGTGAAAGTAAAAATGAAAAATGCATACATATTCATCATCAGTTCTGATGCTTATTCTTCTTCAAATATATATCAACACAATATGTTTAAATGAAAAAAAAATCAATTAGTGAAAGTAAAAATGAAAAATGTATACGCATTATTCATTTCCAGTTCCCCAACTTCTTTCTTTTCAATTCAATTCAAATCAATTCTTTCATTAGATTCACCCAAATATATGGTACATCTATCGTTAGCTTCTGTGGCCGAGTGGATAGGCAGTCGGACTCGTGACCAGAAGGTTGTGGGTTCGATTCCCGGACGGGTCTGATGGTGGGTGTTAAGCAAACCTACCTCTAAAAGGTTGCACACTGCTCCGTGGTACCTAAATAGGTACAGGTCAGGCGAGTGTCTGCTGCTCACGGTAGCCAAAAAGATGTGTTGTATGCTCCCCCCAGGGAGTTGAGAAAGATATAGTGTGACAAGAATAAAGATGCCAATGACCTGGTGTAGATGCATGTAGAGTCGTCTGATCCTTGGGGGAAAAAACATAAACTTTTACATTTACATTTACATTTCTAAAAAACAAAACAAAAAAAACCAAAAACAAACAAACAATGTACACAAAAGAATAGGAAATACAATTAAAGGTAAATTAATTAAAGAGACATGAATAGGTGATCACGGTTGAATTTTATGTCATACCTAACATTTATGCCACATAATTATTACTTGCTCAGCCAGTTGAACATACACATTTTTTCATACATGTGCAGTACACGTGTTCCTTTTCTTCATAATTAATCATTCTTTAAACTGGTTAGGTGAGTTGTACCCAAAAATGGTGTTTGTAAACATTGACTCTTTATGTGTCAGGTAAATTTGATTTGGCTAGAGAGGATCTATTAGACAAATAAGAGGAATTAAAGCAATGTTCAAGCTAACATTGATGTTTAAATTTTGTCAACCAAGTTATGATACATGCATGGAATTTTATTTACTTTGTAAAATAAATAGCAGTGTGGTCAGCTGAATCAAAATCCTGCTTTAATTAAATCAATGAAACAAGTGTAAAAATTATTTCCTTTTTTAGTGTACTTGTCGATCAATGATCTTCAAATAATTAAAGATGCATTATGTGATCGCTTGTACAAGCCTCTTTTTATTAATCCAATTTGTCGTTCATCAATTAAGTTATTTCTGTTTAAGAGAGCTTCAATTCTCCTATTCAAAATGTTGTTGAATAGTTTAGCTAAACATATTAAAGGGACATGCACAGAAAATGCTTCATTAGATAGATTGATTTAATAATTTTTTGATACACTTGATATGTTGTTGTCATTCCCATATATCCCCTGGAAAGCCCTGCATAAAATTGCAGCCTCTATTACCCTTGCGCCAGAATGCAAAATTAGCTTTTCAGAAATATTTATTAATGCTGATAAAAGGTCAATGTTTACAAACATGATTTTTGGGTACATTTTATGAACCCGTTGAGAGAAATGATTAATTATGAAGAAATGGAACACTTCACATAGATAAAAATGTATATATTCTACTGGCTTGGCAAGTACTATCTATGTGGGATGAAAGTTAGATATGAAATGATCAAATCCATGTGTCCATATCTCTTTAAGATTGTAATACCTCTGCTGAATTTTCTTCTTTTGTAAATATGTCATGCCAGCTTGTTCGTTGAGATTTTAAAGATATTGTTTCCATACTTCTAAACATATTTCAATATCTTTGGCGTATTTTTTTTTTTTTTTTTTTTTTTTTTTTTTTTTTTTTTTTAGTAAAATCCAATTCTCTTGGGGCGGTCGCTATGAAATTTTTTAAACGGGGCAGATGAATTCAATACCAAATGTTTTGTTTTAACTAATATTTGGTTAAACCAAGGTGTGTGTATAGATATTTGTTGATTATTACATTTTGCAAGTTCTCGTGCGATAGTTAACTGCCCTAGCTGTTTTAATGGCGATTAGTCCCTCATTACCATGGTGCAAAGGGGTAGTATCTCTATTGTCACATTAAGAAGATGTATCAACAAATAATAATTTAAACACATTATAGTTTTTGGTATTATACATGTATATACATGTATATTCCACGTGGTCACAGAGAATAAATAAATCGCATTTCCATGTCATGTCATGTGAACTAAATGTAACTATCAGAAAGTCCATAAGGGAACGATCATGATAATGTTACCGGAGGATGGTGGTGTGGGGAGGGGGGTCGTCCATTTTTTGGGGGCTCGAAGAAAAAGTTAACATTTTAACAAGTTGTTTACCCCCCCCCCCTTCCGCTAAAGCAATAGTCCTCTACATAGTCATTGCATATTTGGACAATTGCTAAAAGAAAATATTTGAAAAAAATATACCTTAGTTTGGTAGAAAAAAAGTTCAGCGACCCCCCCTCCGCCAAAGGAATCGGGAAAGTTGGACGACGCCCCCCCCCCCACACACACCTATTTTACGACCCTCCCCCAGAATCATTATTTATGATCGTTCCCTAAAGTGGCAAATCCCTTTTCAAATTGCTGGCCCAGTTGTAAGCAAATCTGATCAATAGTGTGTGTGTGTGTGTGTGTGTGTGTGTGTGTGTGTGTGTGTGTGTGTGTGTGTGTGTGTGTGTGTGTGTGTGTGTGTGTGTGTGTGTGTGTGTGTGTGTGTGTGTGTGTGTGTGTGTGTGTGTGTGTGTGTGTGTGTGTGTGTGTGTGTGTGTGTGTGTGTGTGTGTGTGTGTGTGTGTGTGTGTGTGTGTGTGTGTGTGTGTTTGTGTGTGTGTGTGTGTGTGTGTGTGTGTGTGTGTGTGTGTGTGTGTGTGTGTGTGTGTGTGTGTGTGTGTGTGTGTGTGTGTGTGTGTGTGTGTGTGTGTGTGTGTGTGTGTGTGTGTGTGTGTGTGTGTGTGTGTGTGTGTGTGTGTGTGTGTGTGTGTGTGTGTGTGTGTGTGTGTGTGTGTGTGTGAGAGAGAGAGAGAGAGAAATGTTTACATTAACTTTGTTAAACTGTAGACACGCGTGCTGTACATATATTTGTCTTCAGGATTGTCTGTAGTGGTGACATATGCACTATTCCTATGTTTGGAGAATACGTTTGCTCTCGATTTGTTAAAAAAAATCGCCATTAACCTATATAAAGAACATTGTACCCAAAGTTTTTAAAACCTGGGAAAGTCCTATGAAACATTTCATGCGCCTACGACAACCTACTGTATAAAATCAAACTAACCCAATACATATCAAGTGAACAGTGAACTGCTGCAGATTTGCATAATCGTACAGTGTGAACGGTTTTCATACGTAACCACCGTGTACTCCCATCGGCACCAGCTCTCTCCAGCACGCCTCACGCCTCACTGTTCGGTGGACGCCAGCACGCCGACTTGAGGCCTTTGATGTCCCCGTGCAGTGATCATCAGACTCTTAGGTTTCTCTGTGTTTCTAATCCACCCACACAGCGTGACTGGAGCCTTATCCCTGAAAGTTACAGTACAGCTCAGATAACTAATAGACAATCCCCTCGGCGAGGAATACCTATGTTAGCGACGCACGTGGCGAGTAATTGTTAAATTGGCTAGATGAAAGCGTTCTGAAATTGAGTAATCTTAATCAGACCCGTTGCCGGTGAAAATTAGCGTCTGTGGAAACACCCTAGTTATCACGCTCGCCGAGGGAAGCTATCGGCCCTGAACGTAGGGTGCTCAGCTTAGGCAAATTTGAAAAACTCCCACCTGCGGAACTGATTAAGTCGTAGAGAGGATTGACCAACCGACCGACGCCAAAAGCTTCTTCAGTGAAGAAGACTGCAGATTTGCTGCTACTAATTGCCTCTGAAGTGTAATTTACACACTTCCTCCATAGGGTTGAACAAACACCGATGTTTCTAATTTAGTCGTGAGATTAATAAATAAAAGTGAAAGAGAAAATATGCAGTAGGAAAAAAACACTGTTGTGTATATGTGGTATTAAGAATAATTTTATAATGTCAACCAATCATAATTTGAAGACAGCAATTGCAATATCTGCAAACCGTTACCGTTAATTAAGAACCAGTCAGCCACGGCAACCCTGACATTGTCTATGCGCAGTAAGCAATTAGAGATATTGGTCAAGTTGTGACATTCGAGGATATCATTATCACCTAGATGACCATAAGGTGACCATAAAGCGCCTCGTCAACACTCAACAGTTGCTTATTGCCACACTTCTTGAAGTTTTCCATAAAGGGGATTAAATGGTATTATAGGCAAGAGGACTTTATGGCCGCTGCTTTTGATTGAAGTTCGTCTGCTGACGCCCAGGCTCACCGACTGTCATGACGCTCCGAGAACACAAGAATGTATTTGAACGACGTGGAAGTTTTTGCTTGATGATCCGTAGATCTATCTTTCAAGTCGACGTGAAGTCAAAGTCCGTATATGACCGGACTACGGAAGCGAGGCATCAAAACCACCAATATATGTATGGTTTTGTTATTTTTTGTCCCTGGATTACGTTACGCTAGAATAGAATTATTAGTATCTAACATAGTTACACGACTAGTGGCGAACACACCTGTAAACCAAATATACAAAATGCACACACAAATTCTATTCAAATGTACATGAACATCACAAGTCAAAACATTTTGCTGGCCTGAACGTGTTTTTAATACTTCTTACACGTTATTATAACAACGATCTGGCATGTACATATAGATAGATGAATGAAAGAACCAGAGCAACACAACATGCCATAGAAACAAGCCTGTTGACCATTGCTTGATTATTGACTACCCCCCCCCACCTCCACCCCAATCCACCTTCACACTCGCACACACGACCCCACATTATATTAATACTCCGAATCAGCATCTCAAGAAGTCCATAAAGATATAATTAAAGCAGAGGTCAGAGATTTATGACCACAGTTTGTATATGGCTGACATGCCACTTGTCAGCCTCTGTTTATCGATACATTTATGGAACACATACTCATAAAGATAATAAATCACTATTTACGGTGGTAATCGTGCTATTTTTAACGTAGTACCGACGCTTGTTAGCTTCCATTGCACATTTTCTCTGGTTTCATACCAGCTGCTTCATTCGCTGCAACAACCTACTTGGGGTGGCTTCTTTTAATCTCAATGGAAAAGGAATTACTATCACCTTCTAGACTATAACCACCTGTAACACACCCGACGTTTGAGTATATTTGTTCAGATTTAGCTTTGTGCTTACATTTACCACTTCAAAGCCAATAGCCTGGCTATATTGGTTTATAAGATGACCGAATCATGGTCAATTTAGATAAGGTGGTGCATCAACGAAGTAATTCAAATATGGTAAGAGATAAGCTACTTGCAATCTCTTAAAGAAACAATTCCACCACTTCTACACACAGAAGTCTGTACTTTTGAGAGGTGTTCATACAAATCAAACGATACTACTCGTTTCATCTTCTTAACGAAAGAGATAGTAACCACGCGCTTCAGGAGAGTGTCCACCGTAAACGGGTTGGGAATTAAGTGAGTGAACTCTTTACTAAGACTTAATTAAGAATACAGTATTGTACTTCAAACGATGGCTGCAGTTCCTACTGCGTATATGTACGTAGTCCCGGGGAGGAACCCCCCCCCCCACCCCCCACCCCCCACCCCCCACCCCCATTTTTAAGAGTACGTATAGATAGTCCCCCATAAAGATCCTCTGCTTTCCCGCTGTACACATTTTAAGGCCCCTTCTTTTTCTGATACTGATTTTAGGGCACACTATACTTTATACTTTTTCTCTCTGAAAATGTCACACTGACTATTTTAAAGTAAATCACAGTTTTGATTGCATTTTCTTATGTCAATGTCTAGCTATTCTTGGAATAAATATGTAGATTGTGACCATAATTTGATGACCTTCTTTTTCTGAGAAAAAGATATCATATCTCGTACCCCATTTAAAAAATCGTGAGATGTTCAATTTCTATGTCCGGTGAGCACCACCCCAAATCCCCAACCCACGTAGGCCTACCCATCACTAGGACGCCATCTTCAATGTGAAATTGGACTTCGTGTTTCAACCATCACACAGTGTTGCTTCGCAGAATAGAAGGAACACTTTTGCACATTGTCAAGCTGGCCTTAAGGTTGGTAAGCTTTCAATTTCATTTGAAGCTGTGAAGAGAAAACTCCAGACGCACATGACTTGAACTGCCCAAGTCTACTTCAACCGAGAAAGTTAAATTCATCATACAGACGAGAGCTTTTCAGAAAAAAAAGATCACGTCTACACAAAATGTCTATACACCTATATGCAAATCACATTATACGTGGTCAAGGTGATAATCTGCTTTACACGATTTGTGACACAGACAACTTATCGTGTGGCCGCTAATCGCAGACGATTATAGGTGACACGCCGGCCCCACTCCGATGCCTATCGAGTCAGTGCTAACTGTTGCCATCTGATCGAGCACTGCAATAAACCTATTACAGATAGCCCCAAATCCCGGTGACACGGACTTCCGCGTGATCCAACTAGCTAACGTGTTCACCCGGAACACCCATTGTACAATCACGTCACTACATTTTTTAAAGAAAGAAATCTGTTTATGTTCTTTTTTCAGAGTACACTGATGGTGATTAAGATTATTGCTGGTATATATATGGTAGGCCTACTACCACACTAGACATGCAGCGAGAGTACTTGTATCAGGTGTACCGTTGATGCATTTCTAAACATAAGATATTGACCATATGGCTGATTAGATAATTATTACTGTTCTGATAGTGTTTGGATCATTCTATTCTATTCTACAGACGTTGAACTACAGCAATCAAGGACTTACCCGCCTGGGAGAGTGCCCGACTCCCCTCACAGCAGGGCGGGAAGCCCCCCTACTCGCGCACGGGGCCGTATCTTTGATGTAATCTCGGCACGTGGGAGGGTCCATTAATCTAAACCCGATATAGTGTTGATGAATTAGCTTTCACCCTGTGCGCGAGTGCGTAAATGTTGTTTTACCAATTTCATTCTCGTTTTCAAAGTTTTGGCAGAAAATGCCGCGTTGGTGTTCTTTATATATGCACATGTGCAACGGGAGTGTACATATATTCATGCAAATTGAGGTAGAGCTCTTCTAGTGTCGTCTGTGTGTTGAATGCACCTTGGCAGACTCGCATCTATGTGCTTCGAAATTGAGGAAGATTCCCAATGGCAGTTCTATGCTTGATTTCAAATTATTATTATTATTATAAAACTAATGACTGTTTCCCCAAGATACCTCGTGTATTCAATTTTCAATCGTTTATCTCAGTTTTTTTATAGCAAGTATCTAATGACCTTGTGCGCACAACTCCTACAAATCATCTAATACCAGAATTGTATATGCATATGGTTTGCTAAATAGAGAACTGCAATACACTATTAGAGATTAAATGCACCAGCCAGCTTAAAAAAATACTCATTAAATGGTTTAATACTAATGAAAATCCAGAGAAATTAGAACCCCTGAAAAATTTCCGTGCTTAGATGGGAGTCGAAACCACTACCTCTGGGTTGAGATGACAATTGGCCATGTATGTAGGGTAGGGGTTACAGAGACAACGGTTCGTTCGTGTAACTATATGAGGTTTTGAGTTTGCGTACTGCCAGGGCCACTAAGTACATATACATGTAAAATGGAAGATTGTCTTCACATATGGCAATATTGGGCTAGAAACGTGTTAGCTATTACAAAGACCGATAGACTAGAAATTTAATTTTACATGTACAGGATCATTAACACCCTCAGTTGGAAAGACACAGCTTTTAGCTGTGTCAGGATGGCCGAGTGGGCTAATGCGCCTGTCTTAAATGCTAGGTGAATAGGTGCCACCCTGAGGTGCCATCGTGCTAGTGGTCCACGGTTCGAGTCCCGCCAGAGGCTATGTGATATAGCCCTATAGGCTTGGAAAGAGAGTCGTCTAATGACAATACTCACACCAACCAAGTCCATTAATTCCAATATATATCTATGTATAGAAATTCAATATCATCTTAAAATGGAAGCCATCTAGTTCAGCTTAGCCCTTGATGGTGATCCTCTACACGACAAATACTTGTAGCGGACAAGCTCTGTTAAGATAGCCTGTCTTTAGACAATAACATCACATATGTGATGCCCTTAATTCCTCTTCCATGCTCCACCCAGGACTACCCCGTAGTAAATCCCCGTCTTCTAACCACAACGTGAATCACCTAGCATCCAGCATAGCACGAGGAGAGCTTAAAAGAGATACGCGCGTGTCATTAATGTCTCGTCTGCTCCAAGCATCCAGAATAAACCATACAACGGGTAGTTGTTGCGGTCCCCGCATCCGGTCTTCGCCGGCGGCGGCGCTGCTTCTACCGCCGCAATAGCTTCCACCCCACGTGCCCGTCATTACGCTAATTAGTCAGTTTGTCCACAAACTCCTCTCTCGTGAATATCACAATCCCTTGGGGTAGGAAGCAATCGCCCGTTGAAGAGATGAAACAACACTGAGCGAGTTGAAATCAGGCGTGAACGCAAGCAGCCTCCCACTATAAGTAGCCCAACTTTCTGAGTCACACGAGCGTGGTAAATTATTGCAGTTTTTTCTCGCAGCTATCACATTTTCATTTAGATGTACCAGTGCTCACTATTTCAATTAGCTTAGCATTGCTGATTTCAACGCATGCTAGATGGTTGTAGACACGTACGTTTGCAGTTTATGCAAATGTTTGCTGTAAACATATGCATATGATCATAGATTTCGTTCTACAAAGAAGTAAGTTATCACAGTGCTGAATATACTCTGATGTCTTTTGCTCCTTCATCAGCTTTGTCGTTGGTATAACTGCACATAATCACAGACAACAGGAATACTGAATGTATACCGTGGTAATGATGAATTCTGTTCATACGCTCCGTCCTAGAGGACATCCAGATAGTGCCTCATTGAGGTGGGGTGGGGTCTTGGGGTAGGGGGCTGCAGCTAGGAGACTTGAGCAGTCCTTACATTTCTAGAGAAAAATTGAATGTTCATGGTTTACATCCCCGTCAATTAAGGGCATACTTCAATTACTTTTAATTTTAAATTCACGCAGTGACAGGACCCACGCCCTGTTTAAACCCGAGTATGTGAATGCACCTTCACCATAAGGTCACGACTACTCATCCACTCAACAAGCAGTCCATTCCAGAACAAACCCACAAAGATAACCCAAAACACGTCTGGTATTAAGCCTGCCTATATACACAATTAATAATACATCCCTCCATGCTATCACACACCACACACTTGACTCTGTGACGACACTGTCGCCACCTACACGCATATCCATATTGATACCTCCAGCCACAACACGCTCCATCAATAGCTGTCGGTTGATTTTCCGCGAATCATCCCCACCCACCCACCCCCAGCGGCCGCCACCTGCGGGTGTCTGTCCCGCCGCCGTCGCCGCCACAGGGAGCACGACCGCTGGCACCGTGCGATTTCACGGCTCGCCGGGTCACCCCACCACAAGACAGGGCGGCCCGTGCGCCGCCGCGTAGACCTGAGGGGCGGGCGGCCCGTGGCCCCCAGGTGGGTAATAACGGTTGATATGTTAAAATGGACAACACTTGTATCACAGATAATGGATTTTAAAAGCTGAGGTTTGATGCTTCCTCCTTAACTGAATATCAAAGTATAGTAGAACTTTCAATTGAGAATCGGAAGACTTATTCTGCTGCAGCTATATAATAGGGGAAAACAGCAGAACATGTTATTTCTGCATCCCTTGACCCGATCGTAAGTATGACCACTGTATATTAGAGCTTTGTGCAAAGCGGCAATTGTATGTCCACCCGACACCCACACCACGCCAAGCTAGGAATGGACCTCCCCACTTGAATACCCACAGTTCCAGAACTTTGGGCAGAGAAAGAGTCTCAAGTTACGAAACTACCATTTCCTTCATTGGTGCACTGGAGTCTCGCTTTCTCTCTAGTGTTATTAAATTATGTTTTAAAAGCCACGCCGAACAGGTGCTTGCACACTGGGTTCAGGGGTCACTTGTAGACACGTGTGCGTGGTGGGCCTTTAAAGCTGCTCTCTGCGTGTTGACTCCCGACCAGCGGCCGGCAGCCTGCTCCAGCTCGGACCAAGGCCCTTATCGCTGGCGGCTCGATACAGGGTTTGATCTGGTTATCGCGTGGGCTAACAAAGCTGGTGTTGATATCCTGACTAATGCTAATCATTTCACCGCAAACTGCGCGCTGACAACTAATACGTGTGGTCGGTTGGCAAAAATACGCGAATCGCGCACGCTGGTATTGGTATGATTACAGGTGGCTGTTGAACAAATGAAGATGTGATTAAAAACATGTGCAATTTGCTTGATTCATTAGTTATTTACAGTAGATTTTTTCCTCGTGATTACAAAACAGTCAAAATTGGCTTATAAACATACAATAGCAATAATTTCATTCGCATTTAGCACTACTATGTATACTGTAGATCATATATATATATATATATATATATATATATATATATATATATATATATATATATATATATATATATATATATATATATATATATATATATATATATATATATATATATATATATATATATATATATATATATATATATATATATATATATATATATATATATATATATATATATATATATGTATATATATATATATATATATATATATATATATATATATATATATATATATATATATATATATATTATATATATATATATATATATATATATATATATATATATATATATATATATATATATATATATATATATATATATATATATATATATATATATATGTATATATGTATATATATATATATATATATATATATATATATATATATATATATATATATATATATATATATATATATAGTTAACGTTTCCTATCAATCACTGCTTCCTGTTTTCGTATGTGTGCAATAACGTTTGACACTATATATAACAATGTCTACTTTTGAAATCTTTACTTATACCTCCATAGTATCTGTGGTGCGAAATTGATACGCATTTAAGTCATGTCGGTGCTACATGTGCAAAGGACATACAGGTGGACAGGCAGACATTCGAATACATTAGTATCAAGACTATCTGAGAGTTTGCACATTAACGTCCTCAATTTCCGCCTTGGTTGGTTCCGCGATTACTTATCTGAGCGCACGTAAGCTTCTGGCGACACGCTGACGAGATGAGGATTTCTTGTTTTTCTACATCTAATCAAACTACTCTAATTCGGTGACTATCACGTTGTTTTATTGGAGTAATCAATCAGTGACAACCGTGCATCCGTCATATAGAAAGTACGCCAGTTTTCGTAATCGTGTTGATTGAGGCAGCGACTATATCATATAGGTGCGAAACCCAAAATAAAAGAACTTATTGTCACCGCGAAGTTCACCTCAATTCCGATTGCAAACATCGCGTCGTAACACTGATATCAGTAGCTGGGTCATAAAATATAAATTTCATGGCTGCCAACAATAATTGTCAACGGTTGTCATTGAAATTTCCTGTGTAGATAACTTACATTTAAACGGCTGTTATTTTTGCGTAACAACAATATAAGTGTACTCAGCCGTTGCGTTTTATCTGCTTCTTCACAATCAACCCATCTAGATAGGATTCAGGTTGGGCACATTATCTTTATTGTGGTCTTATTCAATATTAATGAAAGGAAGTGATACGTTTAACTGGTGGTGCGGACTTCGTAACAAGATGTATAGATTTCATTTGCTGCACCTCTAATGAACTGGCACGGGTGCAATTCCTACGATTCGGCTCACCATGGAACCACCCGTTCCCTCATATCAACACCACCGCCTGAGTCTCGAGTTTCAATAGGTTTACGACTGGCAGCAGTGGTCTTAGTGTAGACAACCACAGACAGATTTACAATCAATTAACGTACACTGTCAAAACAAGCACACAAGTTGTGAATACTTCCGAAAGCATGATAAAGTTATGTTGTCGGCTGCACGTAGAGCAACGAATGTGACACCGTTATAACGGTGCAAGCCTCACCCGGCTGGGTGTCACGGAGTAATGGGTCTGGGAGGAGCCAGGCTTGCCACATCCATGCTGAGAATCATTCTAACCGGGTTAAAAACTTTGTACATGGCAATCAAATGTCGATTGCTTATGGTTGATCTGCTTTAAAACGTGCAAACGTAATCTCTCGAGTTTTCTCTCTCCTGCTTTTTTTTAGCTTTCCTTTTTGCTGTATTTTAGGATGGTTATAGAATAATCTTTCTATTGAAATGCACCATGTATACACACAATTAGTTAGACACATCTACATTGCATTTGAAGGAAAGAAAAATCTGATCATTCATTGAGGTACAATGTAGATTTAGACTTGACAGTATCCCGGCAATGTTATAATTAAACTACTGATATAAATTTGAATGTCTATCAATGGGATTACATTTTATCACGTTGTCCTGAAACACCCAAACGGATTTTAAATCTGTTCTTCGAAAACTAATAATATTTTCTACTAGAACAATAACGTAGATATTGGTTTTATACAAATGTACTTTTGACTTTTAACACCAATAAATTAATTTTACAACACAACTACAACAAGTAATATGCGTGTGACATTTTAATACACAGTTTTATTGCAGTTATCAGGCTCAAACATTTGTATCTTTCACAAATGACCACCGAGTATTTGGAATGGTCACTCAGAACTGACCGGTGATCCAACAAGGAGGCGGGTGGTAGAGAGTCACATGCCATCCAGTGACCATTTCACTGCCCAGTTATCTAAGACATTCCAGATACATATTGGGTTGAGTATGTGAGATATGGCTCACCGTTTATATAATTGACATTGACAATTTTGTGTAATATTTTGCAAGATTGCTGGTTAATGGGCAGCATAGGTGGCAGTTGGTGCTTAGGTCTTTTAATATTAATATGAATGTGTGCGTATACGTGCGTGCGTGATATTGTTGTCACTTATCATTGATAACAAATATATGTGTATTTTTCTGCAGGGACGACAATCAGGTTTGGTTAAGGGATGGAATAGGCCTATATAGTTGTTGTTGATTCAGTTCACATCTAGCATGATTGTGTCAACGCCTTGTAAAACAATCTGACCACATACAATCACAGTAGATTCACTACGCCCCCTTACATCTTTAGTACGTGGTGTAACATTATTTTTCTGTCGTATTGGTGGCTGTAATTGCTTTCTTTTCTTACAATTCCCACGGCATCTAACCTGATGATATCTCTAAGAGAACTTTTTGCACATTAAAAGTCGGCTTCTTATAACCTCAAAAAGAAGATATTAACTATTAAGAATGATCAAACACTCAGTGTATTGACTTTGCCGCTTGGCAATTTAACGTTTACTTTCAAGAAGAGGAAACCTGTTAACATCTGGAGTATTAAAACGCCAAATGCAACTCTAACACAAGTTTAGCCGCCAAAAAGTGAGAAAATTGGGTAGATTTGGTCTTGCAGTAAACAGCTTGTATTGTGGACTATCAGAAAATTAAATAAGTGATTACGGCCACTAAATGTCAAATCAATCAAGACAAGTATCACTCGTTACATGTGTCACTGGCAGCAGGGCAAATATTGCGCTAACTAATCAGTAGGCGGGGCTATGCACGCTTACCTGTGGAAATCAGCCAATGGCTTTTCGGTCCGTCAGCACGTGATCTTTTGATTGATGTCGCTCTTTCTTATCGCCTGAGTCCGTGGGTTTGGAAGAGGATATAAATCTGTGTTGTCGCTGTCGTTCAAACATCATTTGATGTGTGACAGTTGTTTTTCCAATATCGTTTTCCTCACTTGGTCAGTTTATGTGTGAGGTGTGGGATTTTGCGTTTTGGATACAATCGCTGTGACGGACGGATATTATTTCCATTGAACAAGTTAAGCAAGGTATGTGGATTTATTCTCACATCGAATACTTCCTTACAAGTTTGCAGTGATTGGAGTTGAGTGATTGTGTATTTTAGAACTTCTTAAAACCCAACAACAAAAACCAAAAAAGTACTGACGATATCGATAAGACATTTTCACATGGCAACCGTTTCCACATTTGTTACATTAACAACTTCTAGTCCAAAGCTATGTTTAATTATTTTTATTTTTTTTTAACTTTGTAGGCCTATAAGATGATCATGATGATAGCCTATGCAATACGCGCGGTCGTTAACTGGTAGTTTACACACGAGGTTGTAGATTTTATCCCCACCATGTATGTGAAGTAGAATCTGTCTTGAATTTGTAGGTGTTGGGCAAACTCATCCTTAGATCTAGTACCCGGTGGAAACAATATTATAATCGATACCATAATAAATATTACGACCCAGTCTCAGATCACATGGTTTCCACGTGTGTTTGAGTCTACGATGACGTGACGTTACGTCGCTCTCGTTGAACGTCCAGCAGACTACGTAGTTTTGACGAACCTAGTCACGTTTTCGGCATCAGTAGATGCGTCGGACGTCAGTTTATCATAACAATAAACAATTAGATCACTTCTCTTTAGAATGTGACGGCGAACACTTCGTATTTGAAGATGTATAAAAGTTATTCTAGATCTATGTATTATGTACGTGTCAGTAGGTCGCATTTAATGTACAATAGTCTTTCCTTAACACAGTTTATTTTCAATTTATACATAAAAAATATTTTCAATATTTATTTGTGATATATTGTGATTATATTTATTGGAAATAAACTTTGGTAAGGAAAGACTATTGTACATAAAATGGGTGCTTGAAGAATTTTTGTTACGAAAATTCATTAGAACCGCTACGAATCTCAGTTGTGTGATTTATATATTACTATTATTCTGCTGTGCATTTTGGATACACGTTAAAGGATCTATAACGAGCACAACCGCAATTGTTGAGTTAGTCATTTCAACGTGTACACTGAGATTCGGTGGGAGAAAAGTTTGATTCAATAACCCGATTTCACGCTCGGTTGCAAGATGACACAAATATCTATAGTAGTCTACTTGTGAATATGAAAAACTAGTGCTAATCACATTCGATCGTCAAGTTATAAATGGAGAAAAAACAATAATTGTGCTTTCTACTTTTAATGCCAAAAAGAATAACACGCATTTCACCAGTAGAATGCTGTATAACTTTAGTGACTTTTCCTATTTTATGTTTATGTTTTGTACAATAGAATGTTATTTCCCTTCAGGTAGCCGGCACATCCAGCATGCAGGCGATACCACCACGTGGGCGCGGAGGCCCGCCCAGTCCCCCGTACCCAGCAGCGGCCCGACCGCGGCCACCATACGCCTCGGCTCATGCTCAGGGTGAGAAACAGGCTCACTTGGCCATCATTTATTAACACATTGTATGAATATGAACACTGTTTAGTTCAGTCATACTCTATGTAGGTTATTTGTCATGGATATGATAGTCCAAACCACGTGGTTGTTGTAGGCCAATGTGTGGTTTGGGTCAGTCAATAAATATTAGAATTATGCTGATAAAAGTGTGGTATGCACGAATTGTATGTGATAATGTGTATGATGCTGATTGTTGGTAAATGTTGTAAGCGCAAACAAGAGAACCGGGCATGAAACCGTGAACAATCTCAGTGAATAGGCCTATTTAATTCAAGCATCAACAAAGCACTAGATGATAGCTAGCAAAATAAAACAATCAAGACACAATGATAACGTGCAATGTATATACTTTGATTGTCCTTCCTTTTTACAGCGGATATACAACATCAATGGCTGCAGTACCAGTACTGGTGCATGCACCATGTATCAACATGTATCAACATGTGTCAACAACAACAGCAGCAGCAGCAGCAGCAGCAGCAGCAGCAGCAGCAGCAGCAGCAGCAGCAGCAACACCACCACCACCTCTCGCTACAGCCCACCCCTGTTCACGCCCCAGCTCCAGCTTTCACGGACCGGCCCACAGTCTCGCCGTTCAGCCCACCACAGACCAGCACCCCGGCCAAACCTCCACGTCCCGCAGCCGCCAACCAACAGAAGCGTCAGCGTCAGCACCACCAGCAGCAGACGACAAAGTTCGACTTTCACCATCTGGCCGAGTCCGCCACCAAGACGCCGTCTTCGTCCCCGTCGTCTTCATCCTCGTCCGGCGAAGAGACCGCCGTGGAGTCTCAGCCGTCATCGCAGTGTCCACGCGTCTCGTCCGTCACCGAGAATGCGCGTCTCCAGCTGCAGCAGCCGCCCGTATCAACAGCCGCCGCCGTGGCCGCCGCGGCGTACCAGAGACACTTGGCTGCGGCGGCAGGCGTGTACGGCGGGCTGGTGCTGCGGCACGGCGGTGGCGGCGAGCCGGGGCCAGGCCTGGCAGTGCCACCGTCACCGCTCGCTGCTGCAGGGATGGGCGGCCTGATGAGGCGGCGAGGCAAGTCCTCACGGTGAGTTAAAACGTCGATGGGTTTACCTTCTATTGTAAAATATGTTAGTTATACTGTCGTGTGTTATGTAGGTCAACTGAAGTTCGTGATTGACTATTCAAAAACCGGTTTTTTGATGCTATAAGTATCCCTGATGTGAAGTTGACTTTGAATGTCCTCGTATAATATACACAGTTCATAAGAATTAAGAAATATAAGTATCTCACGCAAGGTAAAATAGATAGCATAAAGTATTCTAGTAACTTGGTATACAGCATATGGATTCGTGTTATTTTGTCTTTTTCATTTTTTTCCTGTTAACTATTTCAAGAAATGAATAATTTGAGGAGAAAAACGATCAAAACTTTTTACTTTACAATATGTAAATATGTAAGGAAATATATGAATGGGGAAAAAGTTTTGATCGTTTTTTAAAAATAGTTAGCAGCAAAAGAATGAAAAAGACAAAATAACATAAATAGATAGCTATATATGTTAGTTAGTTAGTTACAAACGAACCAAACACAATGCTTGCTTCAGCAGCTGAGCTGAAGCGACGCAAATATGTAAGGAAATATGTAAAGGAAAAGTTTTGATCATTATATACATTTGTTGGTACATACTCAACTCTGCAGTCCATTCACACTGAACATCATAATTGCAGCTAAAACGCCAATCCCCCTACGATTCAATACACGTACAAGTTCATCTCTCCGTTTTTAAAACATGCGGTATACAACGTATATATGAAAATGATATAAATGTGCATGCAATGTAGAAGAGACACCCCTAAACCGACGACACACTCTCTAACTGAAAAAAGTAACTCTTAAATGTTCTCTTTGCAGCCCCAAGAAGCAGTACATCTGCCGCTTCTGCGCGCGCCACTTCACCAAGTCGTACAACCTGCTGATCCACGAGCGCACGCACACGGACGAGCGACCGTACCCGTGCGACGTGTGCGGCAAGCGCTTCCGGCGCCAGGACCACCTCCGCGACCACAGGTACTACACAGCAACACGCGGTGTCTAGTGGTGGAAATTTCAACGTATATTACACATAATCCAGTGATAGATATAACCCACGTGTGGCAAATAATGGGGACGCGCGCCCTTAAAAAATAATCATTGTATGGCCCGTTGTGTTTGGTATCTACACACGAGCCTTCGCACGCGCGAAAATAATATGGTTCCCAGAGTGCACTCCTTTTCAGAAACCCTTGATCTGCAACTGTAACACACACTTTTTGTTTGCTTGCTTGCTTCTTTGTTTTCTTGCTTGCTTGATTGCTTGATTGCTTACACGATGTATATATAAAATTCTAGGAAGATCCCTGCCATATCGTTTAAAGCACCAGTAACCATGTTAGGACCTCTCACAGTGTGCACGTCAATTTTGTTCATTTTAAGAGTATTTTAAAAGCACCTCATACTTGTTACAACTATAGTGACATATATAAAAGCCTGTTTCTTAATGAAATAAAAAGTAGTCGGAGAGATCAAGAGATAAAGATGAAATAATTTTCGCAATCACCGTTACAGATACATCCACGCCAAAGAGAAGCCCTACACGTGCGAGGAGTGCGGCAAAGGTTTCTGTCAGTCCCGCACACTGGCGCTTCATCGAGCGAACCACGGCCACCCGGCGCCTCACCCCTGTCCCCACTGCGCACAGAGCTTCACCCTCAAGTCGTCGCTAAAGGCTCACGTTATCGCTCAGCACGCCAATTCACAGAACAATCCAGAAAGCGTGCTGCAGGCGACTCCACTTCGTCTGCCCGGCGTCGTTCTGCCAAACTCACGGTGTGAAGTCGTACATAGCGAAGAGCACGTGGCTTTTTCAAGCGTAAACGTTAAAACATCGCCAAAAGGACAGCTCGCGTCGGACATGGATACCACAGGAAGCTCGGGGTATCATGCCGCCCTGCCAGAGCACAGTCCCGAGGCCAAGAGCCCTGGTTTTCACAGTCCAAGCTCTTCACATTCGAATTCGTCTGCAGAACATTCTATTATCAGGTCGACGAGTGCGTCTGATTCTGGCTTGGAAGAATGTGACGATGATCAACTTTATATTGACGTTGAGTCTGAGTAGTAAAAGACTTGTACATTATACGGTGTTGATTCGAGTATGTTTGTGATATGAAAATGAAAGTTGAATTGACGTGTGGTATGTTGAAAATCTGTGTTCAAATGAATGTTTCTTTATTTTGATTTTTTGATTGATTTTATTTATTATGGTGACATTGTATATAAATTACATTTACAGAGAGATATTTTAAATACAAAATTATACCCAGCCCTTCTAGGGGCTAATACGTCACCTTAAATAAATTATATAAATTAAATTTATATACATCGTGAATATAAAACATATGGCATAAGTGTGATAAACATTTCAAATTCTTCTATATAAAACATTTTGACGAATATCCCATAGAGCAACAATACATTTTGATACATCTTTCCACACATTTTTCATAAGGAAAACAAATTTGCTTCCTACATCTAAATTGACAAATTATCCTCTAAATCGGCTGCCTTTTTAATAATGAAAGCCCAACATTTACATATAAAGGACAAGTACATACATAGGAAGTGCACTTCATCTTCAACCATATCAAGCTCATATTGCTCGCAAATTCCTTGCTCTCCTGGTAAATTTCTAAATCTACCTGTCTCTATTCTAAGAGGTAATATACCATGTCTAAATTGGGTAAATAAGGATCTGGTTCTCTTAGACATTAAACAATTCACATATGGCTCAGTGTTAACATTATTTTTTAATGTGATGTAAGTACGAAGTTTTGGTTTAATTACTACTTGTGATTTCCATTTGTCTAACATAATACATTCTAGTTTATAAGTTGATTATCGACCAGAAATGGTTTACATGTTTAATTTAATGACCATTATTATGTCCAAACATCATTTGGTAATTTCTCTCACAGAGCCTGGACTGCATGTGAAGAGATGTGTTGTGGATAAATTTTTAGGAATTCGAGTACTATGAGCTTTTTTAGTACAGGTTGCTGGATGATCACCATAGTCTATGTTAAACTCTAGCTTTGTTACTGTTGACCAACATCTTTACACATTAGAAAAACTAATCACCGAAGACTGAAGTCAAGATCCTTCAATAGCAAAAATCTTGTAGAATGTATCTATAGTTTGGCACTACATATCAACAAAGGTAAATAAATAAGTCATACAATAGTGAGAGAGAATAGTTGCGTGCTGGTTGAATAGTCATTTGCAAATATGTGCATGTTGTGGGTGTGTTTGTTGGAGATTAATCTATTATCATGTTCAAATAATAAATATGTGTTACCAATCATCGTGTCATTTCCACTCAAAAACGGCTCTCAAAATTTTACATACATTGAATTAAACCCGCAAGATAAATCATAAACAACCTTTTCACGGGGGTTCACTGTTTGCGCCTTTCAGATTATCGCAATTATTGACAAGTTTTTATTTATCTTTATTTTGTTGATGCATTGATCGGTAGCTAATATGTATAATTTCAGACAGTCTCGTACATTCACTAGCATCAACAAAGATATTGCATATAATGACATATACAATATGCATTAAAGTCATAATAACTAGCAATAGCCTGTGAAAAACTGGGTGATACTTTGCAAGCTTGGCTATAAACATTGAAAACATAATCAAGTCCACACCCAAATGTTAGTCTTTGAAAGAAAGTTGTCGGACTGTGTAAACATGACACAAATTGACACCACAGTGGCGACTGTCATCTGCATTTTTTTTTTTTTTTTTTTTTTTTTAATAAAATTACCAATAGACAGCCAATAGCACCATTTTGACCATTAGAAACATAAATGTGTACTCAATTCTATTCTCAATTTTCTGTCAAGCAAGCTCCTGCCACTGTATTGACATAGCTGAAGAGACATCTTCCATTTTTACTATATCAAGTGGCCCTGACGGGACTCGAACTCACGACCCCAAGGTTGTGAGACCAGAATGATACCCGTCAGGGCCACTTGATATAGTAAAAATGGAAGATGTCTCTTCAGCTATGTCAATACAGTGGCAGGAGCTTGCTTGACAGAAAATTGAGAATAGAATTGAATTCACAAGCAAGACTTGGGAAAAAATATATACAATTATTCATATAAATGTGTACTGCAACCCTGTAATAGGGGCTAGATCTTCAGATTCCTTTTAGTTCTTTTCACGACTTTGAATTTGAGATACTGTAAGTTTTCTACGTTATTTTCTGTATTGCTTAAACCAGTTTATTGATAGAAGTGGTTTGGGGACTTTCCTTTAACGGCTGGCTCGTTTACTCCAATATAGGCGCCATTATATAAGGTGTTCAAGGTGTCAAGTCTATGTACCATGTTGTTAAGCCCGTGTTATTTTTCCTGTATCATTTCAACCAGTTTATAATTGGAGTAAGGTGGGGACTCTCCTTATAAACCGTTGGCTCATCTTCTACAATATGGTGCCATTGTTTAAGGTGGTCAATGTGTCTTAAGACCATCATTATGTCTTTTGTCCTTTATTCTGGTGTACTAACTTTTGCCTCACCGTGGTACATGTATATATGGCTTAAAGCTGGTTGAGATGTTTGTACTCTTCTTGCGTACATTTGACATCAGGCATTAACCTGGGTAATGCGGGTTACTCAGCTGGTTTTAGGCATTTTCCCTACATTCTAATTGGCTAAATCAGAAAAATCGTTATGGAAAACCTTCTAGTTGTCAGACAGGATTTCGTGGGGAGTTGATGAGGACGTGGACAACACCAAATAATCGCCCGATCATCTAATACTAGTGTGAAATAATCGGGAAGGCTATGTAAAGGTGTTTTTGAAGATCGTGGAATCGAACTCACGGCCTCCCGTCTATGATTGAGACCAGTCATATGTCATAGGCGGGCGTGCTACCACCGCACTAATCCCCCGAGACATAAGTTACATACTTCTGTTTTCACCTGTATCAATCTTATGCAATGCACATTCCCGCCTTGGATACTATTATTAGCCTATCCAGCCTCGCAGCCTTAATCAATCATACCCTGCTTATACCTCTGACTATCACGAAGCAGTCATCTTAGGCACACGGAGCCACGCACACCGGCCTTACAGGCTCATCCGGGCTTAATCTGAGCCACTTCTTTCACACTAGCTGCAACTGTCTGATTATATTATAATGTCCAGGTAATAATGCATTTGAATCAAAAGACTAAATTCCACTGCTCGATTCCCAAATGATATTGGCCATATATATATTGGCTACAGATCATCTGATATCGCACGATACTTTAACAACGTCTAAAGACTCTAAATGATGTGTGGACAGGTAAAAAAGCGTACTGCACACATAGGAGAAACATTAACTAAGTTAAAATTCTGGCTTTTTATTAATGTTGCCTGCAGCTCAGAGCCCAAGTCTTGCCAGGGGTACATGAAATGCCTAAGATGAAGGGGTTGTAATCATTTATAGCAAAATTAAAAGTTCATGTAACATTGAACTTAAACAGTCATGATGATCAGACGCAGTTTTTTTTCTAATTATGTGTTTATTTCTAGTCAATATATATAAATATCACTGCATACAAAGTGTATGGATGCATTAGTTAGCTATATCTTATCTTATTTCTTCTTTTATCTTTCTCACAAAATCAATGAGATATTTAATAAGAAGAATATATATGTTTGTAAATAAACGTTTCCAATACAATATAGTCCCCTCTTCGGATAATGATTAGTTCCAGCACCAGTTTTAAACTGGTACAGGACTACAGTTTTTGTTTTGCTTTTAACCTATGTCCGACGTTTTGAAGTAAACTACTGAGTGTTATAAGCCCACACAGACTTTGTGATACCTCCAAGAATAAGCCTCAGACGAAACTGGTCAATTTTGGTGTTTATGTGACTTCTAGTTGATATAATATTTGGTTTCTAATTTCACTATTTATGTTTTAGAGCTGTGTGTACATCTTGCTATGTTGATCGATGCATGGAAAAAGCATCTAAATTACATAAAACATTGTGGGCACCATTGTCGCTCCAGAGGAATCTCTCTTTTTTTACCACAGCCACACAAAATATTTAGGGGTATATAGGAAGTCTTGTTCCTGATTAACTTCATACTTGTCATATAAAAATTTTAAATCTTTATCTGTATTTACATCTATATATTGTTCATTTTGGTATAGTCTAGCATTCATGCATATAAAGGCCATAATTGGCGGCAAAATACTGAAAAATTATAAAGAGATAAATGCTCAAACATCCTATGACTAATTTGTGTACCCCTGTTTTGACTCATCACATTCTTAATCTTATAAACGGCTCTATTTTAAATAGTGTGTTTCCTGACAGTTTGAAACTAGCACAAGTTGCACCATTGTTTAAAAAAATAGACCCATTGGAGGTAACAAACTATCGTCCTGTAAGTATTCTTCCAATAATATCTAAAGTTTTTGAAAAGATTCTCTCCAATCAATTATCTGAATACTTTGATAAAAAAATTCATAATTTCCTATGTGCATTTAGAAAAAGGACATGGGTGTCAAACCACTTTGCTAAGATTATTAGAGGACTGGAAAGCAGCTTTAGATAAGAGTTATTATGTAGCAGCAATTTTAATGGATATGTCAAAAGCATTTGATTGCCTTCCTCATGATATATTATTATGTAAATTTTCAGCATATGGTTTATCTGAGTCTTCAGTAAATCTTTTGAAAAATTATCTTTCCAACAGAAAACAGCAGGTTAAAATTGAATGTGTTGTCAGTGAATGGGCAAATATTAGTAAAGGTGTTCCTCAAGAATCCATACTAGGAACTCTCTTATTTAATGTGTTTATCAATGACATTTTTTATTTTATCAAAAAAGGAACTTTATATAATTATGCAGATGACAATAATCTATCTTTTGCTCATCCAGACTATGATGTTTTAATTAGTACCTTAGAAGAAGAAAGTCTTGTTTTAATTGATTGGTTTAAGATAAATTGTATGAAAGCTAATCCTGACAAGTTTCAGGCCCTGGCAGTTGGTAACAAGACACTAAAAAATAACCCTGTATTCAATATAGATTCTGCTATAATATCTTGTGATGATGTTGTAAACCTTCTTGGAATCAGCATTGACTACCAGCTAAACTTTGACAGCCATATAGAAGTTTGTGTCGTAAAAGCATCACAACAGCTAAATGTCCTAAAACGCATTGGATCATTTCTCTCTTGGCTGAACAAACTTTCTATTTTTCATACATTTATATTATCAAATTTTAATTTCTGCCCTTTGGCCTGGCATTTTTGTTCTAAAACCAATACAAAAAAGCTCGAAAAAATTCTAGAGCAGGCACTACGTTTCATCTATAATGATTACGATAGCTCTTACGAACAACTTCTCAGTATTGCTTGTGTTCCCTCCCTTTATGTCAGACGAATGTGAACAATGGCAGCAGAAACATTTAAAATTTTGTAGAAATTAGCTCCTCTGTGTCTTCATGACTTGGTTCATTTTAAAAATAGTAATTATAGTTTTAGATACTCAAATATTGTTGACCTACCTAGGGTACGAACCACTAAATTTGGGAAAAAATCGTTTCAGGTACAGTGCTGCTGAACTATGGAATGACCTGCCTGAATATATAAGATCTGTGGGGAATTTTAATCAATTCACTAATCTCTTACAATCTTGAAATGGGGAAAATATGTAATCAATATTCTGGGGAAGTCTAAAAAACTTATAAAGGGGGGAACGGTAATTCTTGAACAGGCACTGGGGAGTATATACAAATTGTTGAATTTGCTTTTGTTTTTAGGGATTAAAAATTATTCTGGAATTAAAATTTTCAAAAAAAGGGGATGCTTTGGCCCTAAAAAATTTGGGTTTTTTGGGAAATTTTTTTGGGGTTTGAGAAGGAAGAGAAAAAAATTTGGTTTTTTTATCAAAGGGCTTTC
>CM032666.1:47190941-47209380 GCA_019095985.1 Streblospio benedicti | reverse complement strand
AACATATTACCTGCACGACGTTTACTGGCAAGCTACTTCCGGTTTGCTAAGAAAAAATGTGGTGAAATACAATAAATGCTTGTTTTACAGACATATAGGCACAATGTCTGGTGATAAGTTGAAAGTGTGCTCTCTTATTTTGAAGCAACATTTTGGAGAAGTTGTTAGCAAAGTTGGAACGACTGTGTTGCAAAATGGGATGTGTCCTCAGCGTTTGCTCCCCACGAAGACTGGTTTGGAAATGGATCAAGTGAAAACTGCTTTAGCTGTGTTGATTCAACATAATATGTGTCGACGTGTCAAAAATGGAAAGGGGTTGTACGAATATTGTATAGACTCTGATGACATACTTGTAAGAAACCGGTTTCCTAACTACGTTTACACAGCTAAAACTTTGTACGGTGATGAAGCAGAACTTATTATTGAAGAGTTATTGACAATGGGGCGGTCCCAAATGAGTGTGATATGTGAGCAAGTAGCAGAAAGAATTGCTCTCTCTGTGGAAGAAGGAGATAAAACTAGCCATAGTGTTTTTACAGTAAGAGATAAGTTCACAAACTTGGTTAACACTCACTTTATTCAACGTTGTTGCGACCCGAATACAGAACCAGCAGACGAAGATGATAATGAGAAAAAGCTTTATGATGTACCATCAATAGACTTTTCAAAGATTTCATCAAGGAAACGTAAACGATCAGAGGATGATTCAACACAGTCCAAAAAAAGACAAAAAACAGAATCAGATGCTAGGATCCCAGATCAAAATATATTGTGGCGCGTAAATTACTCAAGATTCCAGCAGTATTTAAGAGATCAAGCTATTGTTTCTGCTGTGGCTAGAAAAATTGATAAAAGAAGTGCAGAAGTTGTGAGAACAATTCTTCGATTAAGTGAAGTCCGAACACCTACAGATGCACCTTATACAAATGCTTTGTCGTATCACGAAATTGCTAGTGCAATGCCACCAGAGCACAATATTAATAAACAAGTTCTTGATCAAGCACTGAAGATTATCACAGAGGACAGCATAGACTTCATTCATAAGACTGGTGATAGTGCTGGCGGTATGTACAGTGTGCATTTTCAGAAGGCATTAGCAGTTTTATGCACTGCCCACATTGAATCAGTTGTACAAGAACGATTTGGTTCTAAATCACTCCGAATATTTAGACTACTGTTGTTAAAAAGACAACTTGAACAGAAACGGGTTGAAGATTGTGTGATGATTCCGGCCAAAGAAGTTAAAGATCTTCTGTATCAAATGTTTGCAGAAAATTTTCTTCATTTGACTGAGGTAGCTAAAACACCAGATCATGCACCATCAAGAACATTTTTTCTGTTTTCAGTCAACATTCCTCAAATTAGTAGAATGTTGTTAGAAAGATGTTATAAAACACTATATAATTTAATTAGGAGAAGAGAGTGTGAAATTAAAGAACAGAAAAGATTGCTTGATAAACAACAGCGAGTAGAAGCTATAATTGCTTCTCTAGAACAACAAGGAAATGCAGACGAGACCCAATTACAAGAAATAAAAGATACCATAACACCATCAGAAAAGGCAATAATAAACAGAGTGAAGCATCACACCATGAAACTTGAACATAGTGAACTCCAATTAGATGAAACCATGATAATTTTAGAAATGTATCTTCAATATGCTAACATGAAATAACTAATAAATGTCAGAACAATATTTTTCTTTTGAAAATTTGACAATTCATCATAATTAGTTTTACGCATATTTTCGCCAATTGGCTTCTTCATAAAATTTTCTGTTGTTATCAATATGTTATAGATTTTTTTATTGCGTAGTATCACAGTTTTACAATCTGTAGAGCACTGCACATCCACTTCGTGTGTTTTTCAGATAAAATTGTTAGGCTCCCAACAAATACCACATACTATTACTATGAAAATAATTGTTATTCCGGTGCCAACGTGTAAAAATAAAATTTATAGTAAGATTTAATGTAAATAAACATGTTCAAAACCCATGTTATCACCACGTATGGAATGGGTGTGCATATGTTATGCCATAACAAAGTGCACCATAGATCATATAATTTCAATGAATCATAACAATTGTGTTTATAATGGGACTGTAAGCAAGGAGCTTTATTTTGACACATCAAACACTATTGTGGGTTCAATAATAGCTATACTATAATTGTTTAAACATTAAAATGCATGAAGTGGGTGTGCAGAGTGATCTCTCAACCCACAGGAGTAGTTTATACAAATATCTGTGGATACCTATGTTGTATGACTGATGTGGAGCCTAAACCTCATAAGAGGGTTAAACCTCTTACGAGGTTTAGACTCTGCATCAAACAACAGATGTCTGTATATATAGCTCCTGTGTCTCTCCCCCCCAAATTACAAATATAAGTTAAGAAATTTCTATTAGAATACTGTTAATTATATGTAGAAATTAATTATGAAAACTTTTTTTTTTAATTGTTTCAGATTTGTAAAATAAAAAAATACATATAAGATATCAGGCACGATGTAATGTATAAACTTGGCAAAGATCCTCATACATTGATTATTAGGATAGAAATGAATAAATGGCAATTAAAAAAACAATGGTTATTTCCAAATTAAAATTTAACATTATTGGGCGCTCTTGGTTAATTTTTGGTTCGTACCCTTTTCTTCGTTGTTTGTTTACAAAAATCGAAATCATATTTTAATTGAGGTCTTGTAATACCAAATACTTAAAAATGCCGTGCCCATCAATCAAAACACACGATGATATCTATACTTAATGGTAAATTTCTAATAAATGACATTGTATTTCCAAGTGCTTTTTGTTATGTGATATTGATAATTAACTGATATCCGTGCTATTTAACTGTTCAGAGTTCAGCTTTGATAAAAGCTGCTGGTTCGTTACCTATCAAGAAACTTACTTACTTTTTTCACATGAGGTTATGAGATCAGGCCGACCTGTGCAACCATACCATACCATTTTTCCTGTTTGTATTTTTCATTATTTACAGGTATTTTTATGGTTTTTTTTTTCATATTGTTACTTACAATTTATGAATTAATTAGTCAGGGTAATATATAGCCATGTTCATAGTATTCATAGAGAATTTTTATTGTCATTGTCGGATGGCACCCAACCACAGGTGATCGAGGTCGTCACATCAGTTTGCCGTGTCAAGTACTGTCAACGTTACGCGGCGTGTACGTACCCTACATATAGAGCTGCCTCTCAGAGAGGACGAGAAGAACGAAGCTTTCATCTATGCTATATATCATATGGCTACCGTGAACTAAACTTAACCATAAGCAACATACAGTGTTGAACATAATCAACTATTGATCTAGGGAGTCCCCAGTTATGAAATATAATGATCTGCCTTGATTGGCTGCAGACACCAGTAACTCTAGAGCAAGTGTTCAAGTTATGGACAGTGCTCAAGTAATGGCCACATCCTACGTACATAGGGTTGATTATTGATTATTACATATATCTCCATTCTTGGGAACATACACGTTTGACGTGATAACAAAACATAGCCGTATAATATACAGCGTATGTTCGTTCCTAGGGTATTAACTCAGCTCTACGTGTAGGGCTAAACAAAACATAGTCAGAGATAATCTAGAGATTATTTGGCTGAATGTTTACTTAATGAAAAAAATAATAATATACATATTTGCTCAAGAACATTAGTAACTATAATACAGGCAAACTGTTAAGTGGTGTTTGCAATCGGGGAAACATCTTACAGTTGTCACAACTGCATCTCGTGACCTGCCCATAACTGGAGCAATCTTTTAAACGTGGAACGTAAACCGGTGGAAACATCGCCAAAACAAAAATTAGAAATCATAGTTGTTATTTAAAGAAGCTAGTATTCTAGTATCTTGGAAAGATAGAACATTAATTATATTTTGATAATCTGGTAAAATATTTCATATATTTCTACTATAATATTTCATAAGAATTGCAATCATGTCGTAAACTGCCCATTATTGGAACACTTGCTCTATGGATTATGTCTGTGGCTTTGTATTGATAAATGGCACAATCTGAGGTGTTGGATGCTTGCAGTATTTAGAATAGTACAAAATAGAATAATAGACTCTAGTCCAGAATACATGAATAGATCTAGATCTTGTCTAGATATGATTAAGTAGTAGTCCTCTAGACCAATGTACTATACTAAAATGTAATATTTTGAATTTTAGGTATAACTGTCGATGATGTCCAACAAAAGGTATCCCAGCCGACATAAACGTCCAAAATATGATCCTAAACCGGAGTCTTCTGATGAAAGCTGTGAGGGGGCAGACTCACCTGTTGTAAACAATTTAAGCATGCAACTCAGTCAGGATCAGCCAGTGTTTCCAGTTGCATTATTCAATACAACTAAGGTTGCAAAGATAAATGCGTCTGATAATGCTAGCTGTACATCTGATAATGTTCATTGTAAAAAATGCCATGAAGTGGTTGAAGATTCAGACTGGCGATCAACTAGTGTTTTGTGCAAACAATGCCTAAATAAAAATGACCCGTTGCCAATGAAATTTAATTGTGTATTTTGTAAATCCATATTTGTGGGACTCAATAGTCTTGTTTGGCATTTTGGAAGATATCACCGATCATTTTTCATGTGTAAGACATGTGGAAAAATATTTCCTGACAAAGAATTGCTAAAATCACATGACCATAGTGCTGAAATCGAGTGTAGATGTGACGGTATAGATTGTAAGATTTGTGCAGCATATGTTTGTAGGTACTGTTCATCATTTTTTCGCTGTACTGAATATGGGCAATTCATCAACCACAGTAAAGAATGCAATACAAGTCAAAACAAAATACAATTCACTCAAGTTAAGAAATCAGTGGGCCGTCCCAAAAAATCAGTAGGTCGGCCTGCAAAAAAATCAGTAGGTCGCCCTCCAAAATATCAAAAAGTTACCTACTCATCCAATCCATATGCGCAAAGCATGCCAATTGAAGTTACTCCTCAGTGTTTAAAGCTTGAAGAAGAGGAGCACTGTGATAGTTCACCAAATAATGGACCGTTAGTTGATCAGGCTTCGTGCGACGTCGGTAATTCTAACTTGACAAATGATAATATATGTGAACCTTTAAAAATAGGTAGTATATTTTCTTGTAAACTTGAAAATTCTGATGCCAGTTTTCCATTACCATATATTAAAGATGAACCTATTGACACACAACAACTTTACTTCAATAAAACACAATGGAATTCTGCTACTTTTGATAATGATAACTACTTAAATTTTGAAGGGGCCATAAAGGAGGAATCAAATTGTTCTAATCAAGTAGATTACGACAAAAGCCATAAAAAAAGAAGCAATTTGTACTGATCAAGGTAATTTCAATGGAACTACATGTGTGAATGAAGAGTCAAATTGTTCGACTCAAGAAATTTATAACGTAATTATAAAGGAGGAACCAAAGTGTACTATAAATCAAGAAGATGTACAGAGATTTTCAAGCAATTCAGTCCACAATAATTCTTTGATAACTATTGAACCGACAAAGGACAGTTATGAAATTATACCATCTTCCACAGAAAATATACTACATTTTACAACAGATAGTGTTTTATTATCGCCTTTACCAACAAATTATAAATGCCTTGCGTGTTTTAGTCCTAAGGCTCACTGGAGTGATTATTGCATTTACTGTGATATATTAGAAGTACACTCGCTTTTCCCTATTAAATACTATTGTTGTTTGAGAGTGAAAGGAGATAGCAAGCCTCGATGTAGTTTGAAATTTTGGAGTTATGAGGCCTTTGATTCTCATACCAAATTACTACATCCTGCATATGATTATTGTTTTGGATGTCATTGTCAAGTTTACAGGAAGCAACACAAATGTAAAGAATCTTCTCAGGATCAATGTTCATGCTCTTGCAATGAATTAAATTGCTTTAAATGCACAGCATTCATATGTAGTGTTTGTTACAAAACCTTCAGGTTGACAGAAAAGGCACTTTTTCGTGAACACTGTACAAAACAATGTCCACGATTGCCACCACCTTCCTATTGTGTTTATGAGAAAAAATTGTTAAATAAATGTGAAGATTGTCTAGAAGTATGCATTCAAACTGAAGGGCTTCATCCAAATAAATGCGCTCACTGTCAAGAAATAAGATCAAAGGAACTATTTCCTCTAAAGTTTTCTTGCACCATGAATAACTGTGGACAGAAATTTTGGAACTTTTTTAGTAGAGAGTATCATTTAAAGAATGAGCACTCAATGGAAGAAAATAGTAAGGATTCATTAATTTCAAGTCCATGCTCTTGTAGTACTGTAGATTGTACAAGTTGTGCTGCCTATATCTGTAAAATATGTTGGTGTAAATTCAGTATTCTTGAATTTGAAAAATATAAAATACATCGTTTAAGTCATCAATGTGGTGTATGTGGTAATGGCAAAGTAAGTTTATTTTCAAATGACTGTGGATGGCAATTTTTGTGCAGTTCTTGTAAAACTAGATTTAAGAAAAATGTACCAAAAAGGATGAAAAGTTTTTCACACAACTCAAATTTGAATAGTGATTTAACTTGTAGCTCTAACAATAAACAAAAACCTCCGTTAAAGCTAAAATTCAGGTGTGAAGTATGTCATACTTTATTTCTAGGTCTAGATGGATTGTCAAGACATAGTCGGTTTATTCACAAGTCTTTATTTATGTGCAATACATGTGGTAAACAATTTGCTGATGTGGAATTGTTAAGAAACCATTCACATGACATTTCTTGTGCATGCCAGTCTATGGAGTGTAAAGTTTGTGCAGCATATGTTTGTAGGAAATGTTGCAAGTTTTTTAGATGTGATGATCAATATGGTCTGAAAGATCATAAATGTACTTAAATGAAATTTCATATTTTTAGCTATACATTTTTATTATCAAAATGAATTGTTCAATTAATAATAAAAATTCCTATTAAACTGAATGACGCTTTTAAATATTTATTTCATAGTAATAGAATGCATTAAATAGCAGTCAGATTTTAAAATGTATAGATATTTGATCACATAGACTGTCACTTCGTATGTATTTACTGTTATATTCTGAGCAAAGCACGTGAACTGTTAGATGGATTATGTATCTGCTGTTGATACTACAAGAATAGTAATATGCCTAGCAAGTCATAGCATGTATTATTTTGGTTTTATACAAATTTTGGGATTTTCTGGTGGAAATTTATCATTCCTAGGATTCGTGTAAATCCGAGGAGAAAATATTGTGAGGGATGGGAGAAATTCTTTTTTTTTTCTTCTTTTTTTTGTGTGGTTGTTTTGGTCTCCATCTTACCCGTGAACAAAAACGAGACTGAATCAAATAAGCCTTGATAAATGCTGAGTGCAGGCGTGATTTAGCATCGTGGCTCTTACTGATTGAGAATTTTTGTGCATTGGTTTTGACTATATTCTGCCAGCGTGTTTTTTGATATGTAGGCTTCATGAATAGATCTATAATTACGAAAAACGTCTCTTTAAAAACGTAAATACAGGTGTCATTGAATTTTTGGCCAAAAAATGATTTCATTCAAAATATCTGACATCACACCCTATAGTGTCTTCTGGATTTTTAGATGACAATATGAGGACTAACTGTGGAAAGAGATGCTTTGGAAATTGACAAATATGTCACAAACAAAGTGGTCCTGACTGGAATCTAAGGTACATACAAAATTTTTCTCTTGCCATTTTGACTTCAGGAACAGCACCGATAAATATAGTAAAATTCAGTCAGAGTATACCCATAAATATACTAAACCGAAAGTTCATCCATAACGAACTACGGAAATACACAATGCACTCACGGTTTCCCTGCAGTACAGCAGTTTGCATTGTGACTGGGCTTTTGGACTTCTCAGACTGGTGTATTTGGAATGTATAAGATACTCTTGAGCTATATTTCTTCTTTGATGATGATACTCAGAGTGATGAAACATGAATGTACGCAATAATATACAATATTTCCATATCAATGCCCTATGATATAGTTATCTCTAGAGATAAGACCCTAAAATATTGTGTTGTTTTAAAATCAAGACCCAATAATATACTAATTTCTCAAAATAGGGACCCATTGATATATCAAATATCTAAAAATAGGACCCAATGAATATATCAAGAGGCTGGAAAAAAGTGACCTATAAAATGGCACATCCGTACTAACCAAATGTATTCGGTTAGTATTCGGCAAAAAGCATACCCACAAATATAGTAAAATTCATTCAGAGTATACCCATAAATATTCTAAACAGAAAGTTCATCCATAACGAACTACGGAAATACACAATGCACTCATGGTTTCCCTGCAGTACAGCGGTTTGCATTATGACTGGGCTTTTGGACTACTCAGACTGGTGTATTTGGAATGTATACGATACTCTTGAGCTATATTTATTCTTTAATGAGGATACTCAGAGTGATTAAACACGAATATACGCAATAATATACAATATTTCCATATCAATGCTCTATGATATAGTTATCTCTAGAGATAAGACCCTAAAATATTGTGTTGTTTTAAAATCAAGACCCAATAATATACTAATTTCTCAAAATAGGGACCCAATGATATATCAAATATTTAAAAATAGGACCCAATAGAGCCGGGATCAAGAGGCTGGAAAAAGTGACCTATAAAAATGGTACATCCGTACCTGATATGAGAGATACCAGAGGTACTTTTTGAATGCGAAAACTGAACTATAAAATATTAGCAATTTTCTTATGTAAATGCTTTTGCCAGGTATTTTACATGCAATAATATTACTTTTAGACTTCACCAGAATGCACCATTTTGCATCTTTAATTTCCACTGGCCCCAGACCCCACTAGGTAGGCTTTGCACCTCCAGCACTCGCTCATTAAATATTTCATGCAGTATTTCAGGACTTTTCATGGAGTCCCACTCTCATATATGGTCTTCCATCTTTCATCTGAAAGTATATCTATGAAATTTGATAGATGATACCTTGCTGTGGCAAGATTATGGTCTTCACAAGTACTATAGTAGATCGTTAACGCAACTTTGGGTTGGGTTTGGCTCTTTTTTTCGTCTTTTCTCTATGGGAAATGTCAACATAATGCGTAGTCTAGTATAGACAAAATGCCAGTTGGCAATTTTTTAATATATTGTTTTATTTAAACCCACAATTACTCAAAAATACAAACATAATAATTATAAAATCATAATACGGTTTGCTATAGAAGATTGATCATAAATAAATGGTATGTTATGTTGTTTTATGTTATCCTCTTCTGCTTTCGTAGGTCATTGACCTCTTACAGTTCAGTACAATTTTTGACATTAATGATCATAGCAAAATACCATGTAATAGCGTGGGAAATGGATGGTTTGAATTTAGAAATCTATTGAATAGTGGTGTTTCTTCCATGCATCATCAAGCCTTGTCTTGAAGGCATTGACAGATGGGGCTTTGGCAACCTCCGCGTCTAACTTGTTTCAGTCCTCTCTCAGAGAGAAGAAGTGTTTCCTGCATGTCATGTCCCACTACTCATGGTAGATCTTGAATGCATGGCCGGGAGTCTTGCGCTCCCTTGAGTCAATTTGCAGCGGGGGGGTGACCTTGTATTTGCCGTGGAGATACTTGTACGCCTCGATGAGGTCTCCTCTTCTCCTATACACAAGCGATGGCAGCCTCAATCTCTTGAGCCTCTCCGGGTATGGCAGATCCCTAATCTCATGCACTAGCTTGGTCGCTCGACGCTCGACGCCACAGAGTAGATTGACCTGGTACTCGTACTGGGGGAAGGTGACGGCGTTGCAGTACTCGAGGTGCGGCCGTACAATAGACTTGTAGAGGATGTAGAACATGTCAAGGGTGACATCCTCGAACGCTCGTCTGATGAGGCCAAGGATCCTGTTTGCTTTTTTCACCTGTCCCTCGATGTGCTGCGTGAACTTGAGATCCTGGTCTACAATAACCCCCAGGTCCTTCTCCTCCGTCACAGTCTCTAGCGTAACTTGGCCCATCTTGTACTCGTAGAGTGGGTTTTTGCCTCCGAAGTGGATCACCTTGCATTTCTTGGCATTGAATCTCAGCTGCCACTTCTCTGCCCATACTTGGAGTCGCGTCAGGTCTTCCTGAAAGTGATGATGATCTTCCTGAGACGAGATGGCAGAGAAATAAAGCCCCTCATAATTTGTTACAATTGTTAAATAGATTACAATAAAAGTGATGATATCCTTTGAACCATTATTTACTGTTTGGGATCTTGCACATGTAATCAGATGGATATTTAGACTAAAAACTCTAAAAACAAGATCTTTGTAATATTTAACTTGGCTTGATGTATAAACCATTTTGCAGGCGATAATCTGTTGACCTTTTGAAATTCACAGAGCAAAAAGAGTGGCCTTTTTGTAAGCAAAATGTGTGCATGTAAAAAAAGTTTTGACTGTTGCATCTTCATACTACTTAGTACTACAGTCCAGTTAATTCGTCATCAATTCTTTCATCACAAAACTGTTCTTGAATTTTTTTTCTCTTTCCCATCATGCCTCTTAACAGGACATTTTAGCGAGTTGTATTATGTAGAAAGTGATGTGTAACGTACATTTTACTCATGATACTATCGGTTACCTATCATTTGACCAGCATATTGAAATGGTCACCGATATCCAGCACTATCAGAACTACAAGTGATAATGAATGCCGATGTTACTATGTGAGTGCACTTTGTTATTCTACAGGGAGTACAAATTAGTTGGTGGCAATTTTTCTTGGGGGATTAAATCCATCTTCTAGTTTGTTAAAATATTCTGTAACCAAGAAAAATACCTTTTTACTAACATCATTGGATGCCAGTACATGGGTATCTAAATTCAACTCCCCACCCTGAGCTTCCAAGACCTTCACTGCTGTCCACTTCAAATCTAGTCGTCTTCAAACTGCCCTTTTACATTGTTTGTACTAGATCACTGCACACCCAGTTCGTGCATTTTATTGTTTAAACAATCGTAGCACAGCTATTAATGAACCCTCAATAGTGTTTGATGTGTCAAAATAAAGCTACTTACTTGTATTGTCGCATGATGAACACAGTTATGATTCATTAAAATTATATGATCCATGGTGCAATTCGTTGCATGCACACCCAGTTGGTGCGTGGCGATAATCGGGGATTTGAACACGTTTATTCACATTAGATCTTGCTAGAAATTTTATTTTTTCACTTTGGCACCGGGAAAGCAATAATGTTTAAAGTAGTAATATTGTGTGCTAATTGTTTGGAGCCTAACAATTTTATTTAAATAACACACGAACTGGGTGTGCACTGCTCTACTGCAAAATGGTTGTTGTGAAAAGGAATTGTAACACAATCATAAATATTGTACATTGTTACATTTTATTAAATAAAGTGTAAAGCTTTAACAAATTAATCACAAGAAAATGATAAAATAATTATCATGTGATAAATTCAATTTAAAATTTAATTAACATTATGATATAAAAAACTTATGGAAACAGTAGCTCAGATAATATGTGGTATTTTGAAACCAGTTAAGATTTTATAAATAATATGCCTATAAACACTTCTTTCCTTGCATGATTTTGAATTCACAAACCAACTAAGACACCCATTGTAATAGGAAAAAGTAATACACGTCCTCTAAAAGCATTAAAAGGTTATATATTGATGACTTAATATCGCATAATAATAATAATATATTCTATCCTAACATAATAATAGTAGTAAAAATACACACACAAACATGTCAGGTTATTATTTCTGCTATGACGTAACATCACTCACATACACATCTTTTTCACACTGTTATGATACACCCTAGATTTGAAAAATTGTCCTTCAGCCTTAACATAACATTGGCACAAATGATATTGAAATAAATAAAAATAATTATGATTGTTTAAAACTATTCTGATCTAGCTTAAAACATTTATTAGTCAACACATTTTCTTCATAAACTGTAATATGAACATTAAGCACCTTGCATATTTTAAAATTGAGGTGGGACTGCACAAGTTTACACAACAGACAATTTTAAAAAAAGACTTAAACCAAAATGAAATATTCTTATATAAGCAAAAGCCAGATGTATTTATGATTATCAGCTAGGAATGTAACTACATTCAGCACATCGTATGTATAAAAATACAGACGGCTTTCTGGCAATAATTCATTTACACCAGAAAATACAAAACATTCATGATAAAAGTGAGACATTCATGTATCAAGGAATGTCATCCTATATATATTTTGTACACTGGCCAATATGTACATTTGTCGAAATATCATGCAATTATTTAATTTGCTGACCCCAAAGTATGTAATACACTAGAAATTGTTTTAAATACATGAATAGATAATAGTTTAACACTATTCCAACGGTCCTCATTATGTTTACAGCTAAACATTGTTATCAAACTGAAACTTTAAGATTCAATATTCTTTCCATGTAAGTCAAGTAGAAAAATTCACACATATAAAATGTATTTACAATTCATCTACAAATACTATAAACTCAAACAGACAAGTGTTTTATGGCAGTCCTAATGGGTCATAGCCACTTGCACTATGTACAAAGGAAATGTTACACTGCATATTTTTAAAATGTTTGAAGCCACCAATGATGCTAATACATTAGACATAAGAAATGACTCAACATTACATGAAGATAGGTTTCCCAGATCTAGAAGTTTACTCATGAAATGAAAAAGGCAACAATTCACGCAACCATATTTCTACATTTCTGGTAGTTTTCTTTTTAGAATGAAAGAACAGAAATATTAATAAAACCCTGGAATTCAATCCTTGCACATCATTAATGCTCAGTGAGACAGACATGTTAATTTCTTAAAATTGCACAAATTCATCTTCACGCCAACCAAAATAGTCATTGTATGGACTTGATATCAATTCTGGCAAGGCACAACTTTCAGATGTGCAAGTTACATCCATGTCCACATGGATTTCTTTCTGTTATGGCCATTTAAAACTGTACATTTATTTATGGTACATAATCCACTGTTTTAACACTACTTTAAAAATTTCAAAAGAAAAGTAATGTAAAATATGTGTAGTTATTTAAATCATTGTTCATATTTACTGTTCACATGTATGAAAACCAATTTTACATACACAAAGCAGGTGATAATAATAATCAATTATAAATTTCCGGATCAATCATATAAAAACTACACTTGTACTTTGTTTATCTCTAATATTATTTGATATTCAAATATGAATATACGTAAGTTTTGCAGAAATATTTTTCATCACATATGCTGGCAAAGTTTATCAATTTACGCAAAGAACTCTTGATTTTTTGCTCTCGTATAAGCATGCTGGGGTGATCTTTTTGGTTCATCTAATGCATATGATCCCTCATCCTTTTTCCTCATGCGGTAGACAATGAACATAACAAGAAGAACAGCACATAATAAGCCCACAACAGCTCCTCCAATAATACCTGAAAACATTTAAAATCATGATTGCTTTTTAAAATTAGATTATAAATTTTGCAATAATACCAGTAGTATTACCAGTAACTTTTTTCTTTATTGTTAAATACTCGAATTAGTATTTTATAAAAATTGATCTTTTCAAGAATGTTGTCCACATACCAGCAAGAATGCCAGGTTGCCCCACAATAGAAGAACGTTTCACACCATCTTGCTTATTTTTTAAGATGTCGTCGTCCAAGTCATCGGTACCTGGACTGACAGTTTTGATTTCTACCTCTGTACCTGAACAAGACAAAAACATATCAATCAACGTTTACCCATTAACTCTTCAATGTATAAAACAAGACACCATACATTGATTTACCAAATGAATGGACCGTAAATTTTATATTGTATTGATATATAGACATGCAGTACAGGTTCAATTATACAGACAAAACCTCCTCTTCAGATCCTGATTTTTTTTACCCAACGGACTCCAACTTGGTATCTTTGAAGCATCATTTTTTTCACTTGCTTGTTAATGCACCCCATTTTACCACCACTGACAACACAATTAGCTAGTCTTGTCCACCAGATTTTGTAATTATCATCTAAGTTACTTAGCAATGTTGATAAGCACTCACGTGCTTTGTGTCATCAGGTAAGAACAGTATAGACTATAGACTAAATCTTTTTTTTTTTTAAATTTAAAATATGCGTGTTTAGGTCAACATATGGAATTTGATGCAATAGTATGTTTGAATGTGCAACATACATTATCATGACAAAGAATCTAGTCTTGATATAGAGGTCTATATGTGTTTCCCAGAGCTTGCAGATACATTTTCAAGCTTCTCTCTATCTGTCTCTCACACACACACCCACCGACCCACATCTGTGAGAGATAGAGAAGCTTGAAAATGAATCTAGTATTATTTGTCACAAGTTTATAAACACTCAAGTATGTCAAAAAATGTACAATACTAGTATTATGTCCTATATTGACATGGTTTTCAAAATTCTGTTATCAGACCATCTTGATTATATACAAAGATTGTGTCCATATAATAAGACCTGTGCTGTATATGTAGACAATTTGACAGAAAAGGAAATCCTTACCTGGCGTCTGATCATTTTTGCTCTTAGGATTGGCCTCTTTTGGTGGTTCGAAAGTATCTTCTTCACCTGAATCAGTCGGTATTTGAATAGTTTCTTCATTCTTAGGTGGTTCTTCCACATCTGGTGCTCCTGCCTGAGATCCTGGACGTTTGATTGGCCTTATTGGAACTACATCTAGAATGATCAATCGATATTACAGATAATTAGCAGTTTACATTTTTTATCTATCATGCAAATATTATTCTACTGGTATGTTTTCATCGTATCTCCTTGACAGTCACATAAAAGTTCATGTAGTTAATAGGTTAATCAACGGTTTAAATAGCAGATAGATTCAAGAAAAAACACCCAATTATATGATGAAATAATTATACTACCTCAGATGTCTCAAATTTTCAAAAATCATAATGTAATGGATGTTATGAGGTGTAAGTGAGATGTGAGAGACTTACATTTATGACTGCATATAAAATTGAGTATCACCATATTAAATTGCATTAAGAGTGAAGACTCAGACTGGTAAACAAAAGTCTTTCAAAAGCACATAAAATGATGCAAACTGAATGTGGTAGTGATTCTGAACAAATCATAGTTATAAGCCAATTTTAAACTTATCAAGTAATACATCGCAATTAGACATAGTATTGATCAAATACATAACTAATGAAAATGATAAAAGAAATAAATCATAAGAGAAACAGAATCACCAAAATAAAAGATCAAGATACGAATACACTGAAGGTAGACAAAAATCAATAAGAATATATATTTGAAACTAAACAGAAGTCCCTACTGGCAAGAATTGCAGCAACAGCGGGCACTCACCAACATTGGAGCAATCTGGGTGGGTTGGTGCCCTTACTGTTGTATTGGGAACCTCATCTCCATGATTATTGACACACCAGCAGAGTCCACTTTTAGCATCACACTGTATTCGCTCGAACTTGCCATCATCTGTGCATTTAGGAATGTAGGCACCAGGCAATGGCTGGCGCTCCATTTGTGTCCTTAGTTTCTCACAGCGTGTCATTGGACCAGAGCGAGGTACTGTGATGTAGCATGATTGGGAAACGGTTAGAAGCAAAGCCAATGGCAGACGTAAAGATTAAAAGCTAAATGAAATCATATGCAACATAATTTATGCAGTATTGCATGCCAGGAATGGACATTTTATTTCTCAACAAAACCTAATACACAACTGGACATTTTTGAGATCTTTCTACTTTTAGACTTTTCTTATCATTCACATATAAGTCATCAAAATACATGTAAGATGTCAATGGCAATTATGATCATCTATGCCATCAAACTAAATGTAGTCATTTTTGGAGTGATTATGTATTTCCATTTATGCAAACTAACAAATTTCCCACAAAATCAGAATCATTTGAATGGGGGTGTATTTTAACTATGTGATTACATAACAATTGTGACAGTACGACATTGCAATTAAGGTCAAATTTTCATCACCAAAATAGGTTATTAAAACCAGGTGTTCAGAAAATCAATTGAAAACTAGAGAAATGTAGGAAGTTAACATTCCAATGTCCATTGAAGCACATGCATGGTGTATTATAAAGAGAGAACTGTATACCATGATATAAAGTATAAATTCCATCAACCACAAGATAGACTAGAAAATAGATGAAGAATTTTATATTGTGGGCAAACAATCAATCCATAAATATCTGTGACACAAAACGTGAACGCATTTGTAGCAACACACTTCCAGTAAGAAAAACTTCAGATTATAGCTTTGTGAAATGTTATTGCTTTCATAATTTCTTAGTCAATTAATCAAAACTACTATGCTTATGTGTCATTTTGTTTCTAGCATACAAAACTTCGCTCCCTTCGCACTCATTTGCTGTATAGGTGTCATATGAATTCAATGAAAAGTCGCAAACAAGTGCGTATAAAAAAAAAAAAAATCACAGCAACAATAATTATGGAAAATGTTGAGTTGATTCATCATTAAATACATCTCGGTCTCCGATCCCTTTACACAAAGCTTACAAAGATGCTGCACCCACTACAGTAATGAAGTGAAACTTACAGTCAGCTGAGCCGTCGTCATCCTCTCCCTGCTCATCGTCTCCCTCAGAACCGTCTCCGGACCCGCCACCAGGAAACTCATCATCAGCACTACCCTCAAAGGCCTGCAACATACATAACAACCGACTAATGTATGTTACTTAGTCAAAATTCATCTCCAACATTCTTTTCTTAAAATAGGTGTTACAAAACTTTATATTTTTATTGAAATTTAAAGAGCAAGATGGAAGAGGATGGAAATGTGTGTATGGAAAATTGCAGATACCAGTGCAACATCTTGTAAGAGGACTTAAAATGCTCGGGGAAAAAAAAAAAAAAAAATTGTATATCTGTTTCCCTGTATCCTTCCATTATTGCAACTTACCAGTATCTAAAATAATTAATAATTTAATATGAAATAACTGGCTTCCTGTGCTTCCTGATATGATTTCGTACTCTAATATATTCAAGTGATACATGCATCATCAATTTTATGAATAAACAACCTCGATCATTATGGTACATACATTATAAAAAAATATCTTGATGTGAACTAGAGGGCTTCATTTAATGCGCATTGTACCCAGACTTTTCAGTCTAATCACAGTTTCTGATTGACAGATTTTGATTATGATCAATTTCTTCTAACTGTAAAACTTAAATTGATAGATCAATGAAGAAATCACAGACCAATATACTTTGCACTAAACAAAAGTATGCACTATTTAATAACATACAGGCAGTACATTCGTAGCACATTTAGTGTTAGATATATTAGTAACAATGACTTTTTTGGCTCTAAAATTAAGTGACAGCATAAACTTATACCAAATGAGTTGGCATAGAGCCACTAGAAAACTTTAGGGTAGGGAATTACTGCAATTATTGGAAACTTTCATATTTGGAAACATTATATAAAAGCCTCATTATTTGTTTCTACTCACTGGCATTCATAGTGAGCTAATAGTCATTCGGCATTTGTTTTGTACATCAATCAATAAGGATTGTCCACCACAAATCCTCGAACACAATTGTGTTTGTAACAGATAATTTTGAAGCACGCTAAGATATTGTAAAAAAAAAGGAGAAAAATCTATAGGGGAAAAAAGTACATTTAAACTGGTGCTTGAAAAAGAGTATTCTTTATTACTTCAAAATGTTGTATTACAGATTAGTGGAATATTGAGTAATGACAAAAGTGGCCACTTGATGGACCATAAATGTAAAATGGATGATTACACATCACGAAATGGTGACAAATCGTAAAATGCACTGAATTTGTCACAGGCATGAAACATCACTTGAATAGTACTAAAAACTAATCTTGAATATATATTATTTATAATTATTAGAGGTGGCTGAAAAACATGAGTATCCCTCTATAAACATGGCAGTAGCTACATATGAGGCACGGGAGGCAACTGCCTCCTCTTTTTGGGGGGGGGAGTTTGTTTTTTCGGACCCTGAATGAAACTGAGAGTTAACATATTTGTTTTTTTGTGTTCCAAAGATTATATAATTATGTCTCATAAATCAAACTATACAAATTTGAAAAGCATTGTATCCATACTTGCCAAACATACTCCTTCATTTTTAACAGGAACATTTTGCCTTCTTAATCAATAACTGTATTTTATTTCTGAGCCTCAGAAGCTAAGAAAAAAATAGAAAAAAAATATTGGGAGGGTGGCATGCCCCCAATCCACCCTAGAACAGCTGTGTGGCTATGGCAATTGCCTGCACCCTCGCCCTACATATTTGCCTCCTCTGTTTTGCACTCCTGGCTACGGCCCTGATAAAGTTTTCCGCTTTGAAGTTCTCTAGTGTGTTC
>CM032666.1:47180690-47190841 GCA_019095985.1 Streblospio benedicti | reverse complement strand
CGTTCAGTTACGTATTGCTACCGGCAAAATTTTGTCCATAAATGGTGTCCAAGGCAACTCCATTGAATCATCATCCTTATTTTAACAAACACATTGATTATGATATCATCAATGTATTGAAAATATGCACTTCCCTTTAAAGGGCAACAGAAGGAAACATTATGCATTTTTTTAAAAACAAATAAAGTGCCGGGCTACCTGATTTTGAGTCGGTTTACCTGATTTTAAAACTTGGTAGACCCGATGTCTTCTTGTATCAAGTTTTTGATCTGTCCATATTTCAAACCCTGAACTTTAACACATACATCTATTTGATAAAAAAAACTTGATAGAAAAGGCAATCGCCAAAGTGGCAGGTGCAAATTGAAGCCCACTCGCCAAATGGATTAAGCAATAGGTTTTGGCTAGTGGCGAGTGTCAGAGATATTCTCTGAGTATCTACTTCAAACCTTGATTAACTTTCTCAAATTTGGGTCAAAGTTGATAAAAATTCAAATCAGAAATACATTTTTGATCCAATTCAACATACAAAGGACATCCAATAAAGACCACCTCTATAATAAGACCACTTTTCTTGGTCCCAGTCCTTCAAAACGATTCCAGTTACAAAGATACAAAGATGGCACTCTCCATTTCATCTTTAAGTAGGTCCCATGAGTCGTCTTAACAGAGGTTCTACTGTATAATATATGAAGACCTTGCGTAACTTGCTGCACACACTAGCCATTTCTGGGCTAGCGCTAGACCCATCTCAAATTTAGCCAATTGGCTAAAAATCTTAAATTTTTTTTCAGCCAATTGAATTTTTTTAGCCAATTGGCTAAAGAACTAAATTATTCTTTAGCCAATTGAATTTCTTTTTAGCCAAAAAAACCTATGTAAATTAATTAACAAGGTAATGATAACACAAACATCATTACTTTTAGTTACTTTGACAATATTTCTACTTTCAATATCTTAATGACATCTGATAAAATTGTGTTTAATTTTACAATGCTCCGGCGATAACGATGAAGGTTATACAACTTTCAAAACTTGAGGAAAAGACCCTGCTGATGACTGCTTTTCATCAAGCAATGAAGTACATTGGCCAATAACGGATACAAACTTTTGATAACACATGTACACTATATTTTCTTAATTTTAAAGCAATTTTTTTTTGAGGGTGGCCCGTTAAATACAGGACCTAATGAGACCTATGCATGGTCCTTTCCTTGAAACATATGGCACTCCGCCATTGGGCCGCCAGCGTTGACAGGTGTCATGCCGGGACAGTGGGGAGGGGGGAGTGTGTGGATATACTTCCATTTTCGTATCATTACATTGTGAGATTCAAAAAGCTGCACTTAATATTAACAACTAACCTAGTCTACCAGCATTAATACTTTATTATTAAGAAACACAAACGGATGTTTAACCCATGGAATTTTCAATAATATTAAGATCAGTCTACAAACATATACTGTATTGCTATATGTGAAACTATAAAACAATGCATTGCTGAATCACATTTATTTACTCACGATGAAAAGTGTCAATATGGCAGTCAATGCCACGTACTTTCTTTTTACAAATGATTATATATAAATATGCAAAAAATATTGCTTTTTATTTGTAAATTACTCACATTTTTACGTGTATATGGGCGTGCCGCCATCTTTGTTGTCATTAAACTGAACCCCGTTCGAAATGTTGTCAACTAGAATGATTGATGATTCCCTCGTTCTGACATTTAGTCTTGATTTGGCTGACAAAATTCTTTTCTAGCCTTTTTCTTGAATGAAAATGATTCGCCACATTTTGCGAAAGACCCAATAAAAAATCTCTCCTATCCTTAAAATCTCGTCGCCCATGGCAATAAAACGAACTGACAAGAGCCCAGCCATCTGATGAGGGTACCAATATGTAAATTGGGCTTCAAAATTAAGCGTGAAGTCAATTTGTCACCCACGGGTATGATTCAAATATGGTTTATCAGAATAAAAAATCAATTGAAAAATGGGCTTCAATATTAACCGTGAAGTCAATTTGTCAGCAACGGGTATGATTCAAATATGGTTTATCAGAATAAAAAATCAATTGAAAAATGACAAAACCAGTCACAATTATTAATTTCTTTTAGAGGTACCCGTGGGGATGGGGGTAAATCTGTCACCCAAGGGCATGATTCAAATATGACTATTATATAAGCATATGACTCATGTTCCTTTTTTGGTGAAAATCAAATGAGAAATGAAAGTTTTATTGAACACATTTTTTTAATATGGACGCCCTGGGGAGGGGTCAATTTTACACCCAGGGGAACGATTCAGATATTATATGATGATGAGACAGTCATATAAGTTCTGAACACGTTTGGTGAAAATCAATTGAAAAATGAAGGAACTAGTTACAATCATGTTGTTTATTTTTTTAAGCACCCCTGGGGGTGCAGATGTGGGGGTCACCCACAGGCATGATTCTAATATGGTATAGGCATTACATAAGCATATAAGTTATGTGCAAGTTTGGTGGAAATCTAATGTGAAATGAAAAAGTATCATTTAATACATATGTTTTAATATGGACCCGCTGGGCTGCTGTCAAATTTACACCCAGGGGGATCATTCACATAGGATATGATTTTGAGACAGTCATATAAGTTCTGTACAAGTTTGGTGAAAATCAAATGAAAAATGAAAAATAATATACGAAATATGAAAATATGAAGTGTTAATTTCTTATTTAATAAATATGATTTAATATGGACCCGCTGGGCTAAGAAACATAGCTTAAGCTGAGTGATTCCCATTTGTGGTTGGGTGGTTTTGTGAAAATCTAATGAAAAATAAAGAAATTATTAAAACAATATGATTTGTCAATTCTTTTAATATGGATAACTGGACAATAGAAACTTTTATAATCAATTTGTAAATAGCTATTACAAAGAACAATGTTAACACCTTCCAAAATTATCTAACCACAATCTACATGTAAACAATCAGATATTAGAGGTGAAAGGTTCTTGAAAGATTACAAAGTCATTGTTTACATTTGACACTATGTCAATATATTTTGTGTCATGACCCACCTGGCTGATTTGTAACCAGATGGCAGCACCCTGTGATGCTTATGAATATTCATGAGATGCCTAGTCACTACTACCTAAAATAAGTGTGCATGCTCTCATCATGAATGCTCATGAATATTGATGAGATGCAATGTAGATAGGTCATGTCCTGATATTGAGGGGAGATGTGGTTTATCACTTAAACCTTCTATACATTAATTAAAACCTTCATTCAAGCAAATATGAAAGTTTTTTTGTATACCTCCCTATGAAAATGGTGCATAAAATTGATTGTACAAATATCTGTAAATAATGGCAGCATTATATATAACATGTTACATAATAACAAGTTGAATAAAAATAAAATAAATACACACTAAAATTAAAATAAGAAAATAATAAACTGTGTAATTTAGGACATATGATAAAGAATGTGGTTAATACCATAATTTTAGAACATGTAGCACATTTTTCAACATGGCACCTAAATCACATATCTATAATATTCATAAAAATTGCTTACATAATACATTCACTATTTTCTACTTTAGATATTTAATTAAATAGACACTTTTGTACAAAAAGCTAGAGAAAAAAGAAAAGAAAAAAAGATACAATTTTTTTAATATGGACCCCTGGGGAGGGGTCAATTTTACACCCAGGGGAATGATTCAAATATGATATGATGATAAGACAGTCATATAAGTTGTGTACAAGTTTGGTGGAAATAAAATGAAAAATAAACTAGTTACAATTATGTTGTTTATTTTTTTGAGCACCCCTGGGGGTGGGGGGTGGGTCAATTTGTCACCCACAGGCATGATTCTAATATGGTATGAGCATTACATAAGCATATAACTTATGTGCAAGTTTGGTGAAAATCTAATTAGAAATGAAAAAGTATCACTTAATACAATTTTTTTTAATATGGACCCCCAGGGGAGGGGTCAATTTTACACCCAGGGAGATGATTCACATATGATATGATGATGAGACAGCCATATAAGTACTGTACAAGTTTGGTGAAAATCAAATGAAAAATAAAGAAATTATATGGAAAATATGAATTGTCATTTTTTTTTATATGGACCCCTGGGGAGGGGTCAATATTAAACCCAGGGGAATGATTCAAATATGATATGATGATAAGACAGCCATATAAGTTGTGTACAAGTTTGGTGAAAATTGAAAAATAAAGAAATTATTTAGAAAATATGAATTGTTGACGTGAAAATCAAATGAAAAAAATAAAGAAATTATTTAGAAAATATGAATTGTTGACGGACAGACGGATGTTATATGGACCCCTGGGGAGGGGTCAATATTACACCCAGGGGAATGATTCAAATATGATATGATGATAAGACAGCCATATAAGTTGTGTACAAGTTTGGTGAAAATCAAATGAAAAATAAAGAAATTATTTAGAAAATATGAATTGTTGACGGACAGACGGATGTTATATGGACCCCTGGGGAGGGGTCAATATTACACCTATGTTTAAATTCTGATCAGCTTTGATTCTGGTTAACAGTGTGCGAATGTATGTAAAATTACAATAAATAAACACAATAAGGAAAGAACACATAATATAAAAATATGTTGCTGTAGAGAAATAATGGCTTCTGAGACCTTTTGATAATTGTTCAAAATTGCTTCTTCCCATAAACTTTAAATCAAAGATATAAAAGTGAATGGAATAAATTTGAATATTTTGATTTTTAAACTTCACAAATACAACAGACTAAATTTTTTCTCTAATTAGCAAAAACTTTAGAAGGAACACTCTAATTAATGATAAAAAATACCAAGAAATCTACATAAATATGAAAAACTGCATTGGAAATCTATGAAATAAAACTAAACAAAGAATGATTTAATTAAAACATGCACAATGATCTTTTGAATATATATGAATATACTAAATTCTACATGAAGAAAGCATTTCAAACAGGAAATGTAAAACATAAAATGACTCTTTTAAAAAATACAATCAATATTATAACAAATAATGAGTACTTCTGAAGCAGTTCAGTTGTTTATTCAATGGCAAGTTAAAAGAATTGTACACAAAAGAAATGTAGCCATTTCTTTTTTCTCTTTCAGAGTTTAATAAATCAATCTCAATTAAACGATACTGTTGCAATTTTATCAAAGCCATACATCATTTGGTATTTACCCTTTAATCACTTAGATATAATGCATGCTGTGGTTTCACTGTCAAGTTAGCTTTTCTTTACCATGCCTTCAAATGCCAAATTATTTGTGTGCACTAAGAGAACCGGTTCAACCCACGTGGACCTTGCCAGACGATAAAGCAATATAATTTGGAAAATCATAAAATTAAAGAGGAATAACTTTAAGACATTATCTTACACAAGAAAGGTTCAAATAAAAGTGATTTAAAAAAAAAAAAAAAAAAAAAAATCTATATAATGAATTACTCGGGTTTTTTTTTTCAAGCCGGCAAATATTTAATAAGAAACTTGTGACAGTAATTTTTGTATTTTACACTTCATGACTTTACTTGATGATCCAAACATTCATCTATGCCATGTAATTGGACTTTGGTTTGCTACTGCTATGAAAGTAAGGGCAACCTCATCATATGCTGGACAACCAAAAATAGGATACTAACATACATTTACAGGCCTGTGTTTTACTTAAGAATAGCAATAGATATTTTTGGCAACATTGGGTGATGAATAAATAACATGGTTCCCTCCTCATTAGATGCTTGGACTTATCTGCAGCACGTATGAAGCTCAGCTGACACGTCACCTGATATGTCACAGAAGATTCATCCAATACACAACAGCCATACAGGGAGGGTACCACATTCTCTATGTAATGATGACAAACCATGATTATTTATTTTTCTAAATAGTTTACATCTCAGATGATCTAAATTGATACCATTTGCAAAAGTAATACCTTCGCTATCATTGGTAAGAATAAAATGTGCCAGCCATATTGCTTGAACTGTTACGAACATCTTGCAGAATCGAGACTAGTTTGTACTAGCCTTGATAAAAAGATTCCCGGTTGGATTATACTTACAATGCCATCTATGCAAAGCTTTTATCTGCACGTGGGTAATTTCCTAGTGACATCATTAAACACTTCCAGAGAGCAGGTTTTCCCAATTTGAATGATACATCAGGGGTTTCCATTAGAAATATGAGTATTTGCACGCAAATTTACCAGAGTAAAATGGGTTCTTACTGCATAAGTAATTAATTTTCTACATGATGTTGAAATAACATTACTAACTTTGATTATTTCTGCAAAAATTTATTTTGGAATATATTGTAAAGTTTCTTTACATTCTCACACATGACTAATGGGTCATGGTGGTAAGTATTTGTGAAGTCGGGGTGGTTTTAACTACTGTGCAGTTCCACTCATCATGTGTATCGGTAATTTATGGGGTAGTTCTTATCAGATGATTTGAAAAATATACAGCCAGCTTCATCAAAAAGGTAAATATTTTTCAAAATAAGCCCCATGAGAATTATGACTGCTATGTGAAAACACCTATCAAATGAGTGAAAAAGTCCACTTGCCTTACTGCCCTGCAAGGTAGGCCTATTACAATACTACAGTAGAGCAAGTGCTCAAGTTATGGGCACATCCTTCATAGGGTTATGTATAACGTATATCTCCAGAACGCACACATTTGACGCTAAATCAATATATAGGCCATAATAACAAACAGAATTAACAATTAGTTTAGTGAATGTAAAGCTTGTAAATATAACCCTACGAAGGATGTGCCTATATTATAACAACTTGAGCACTGGCCATAATTTGAGCACTTGCTTTCTAAGTTTCCATGGAGCAATACCATATTAGATCACCAGTCGCTAAAACCAGCCATTCAGATAAACCGTGAATTTTACGTCTGACCTGAATTTTACGTCTGGCGTGAAATTTGGTGACCTCTATAATGGGGGAGCTCACGTCCTACATAAACTCACGGATTGTGTGCATGGCCGAACAGTGCGATTGATGCTCTAGGAGCATTTAAAAACACATTGATCATAACTTCAATGACCTTTATTTACTCTATTACAGCACTAAGACGGAATTGATTGAATCATTCAATATGAAGAATTTCATCGAATCCGGGAGAATCAGGCAGAATCTACATAAGGTAACATAAGGTAAGGGAGGGCATATAGTATTATAGATCTATTAAAGGCAATGCCAATGAAACAAATGGAGGTGGCCTGTGTGTTGGCATATCTATAATTCACACATTAATTACATAATGTGGAGTCTAAACTCTTCAGCTACCCATTTTGTGAACACTAGTACTTTAAGACAAACCGATCATTGAATATTATAACTACGTTCACATATCCTTAAAATAATATGTTATCGTAAATTCACATTCCAAAATTTGAGGAGACTTACCTGAGCGGCCAATGTGACGCCTAATAAATAAAGGCTTAGTATTAATAAGTACGACTTATTGTTCATTGTATATCCGTGGGCAACACACTATGTTAATTATTATCTCCAGACTTCTTTTAAGGATAAAATCATGGGAATTTCAACAAAAATTTTCATTCCATGAAGTTGTGTTTTCCTTTTTAGGACTACTTCTGTGGAGGAAATGCGGAGTAATCGCGTTATGCGTGAATATTCGCAATTAATATATATCCTGAAACAATTTCTTTTAAATTGTAACTGTTTGTATAATATTTTGTTTATATATCGAACACATTTCAACAGAAAAAGCATGCAGTTGTCACTATACATATATTATATCTGGCTTAGTTTGTTAGCGGAATGTTTTTAAGGTAGTACAGTGACGTCAATTCTGCTTTTGTTTCTTTTTTGTAAATCTCGGTAATATTAGGCACACCACTTTGATTTGGGTGTCCGGGAAGAATTTTTTTCTTTTGATTCATTCATTATGATATTTGTAGGCGAGAAAAAGTTTGTGCTCGGGCGGTTTCACTTTTAGAATGATTGCTTAATTTTATCACATTATCTTAAATCCATAGTCGAAAGGTCATTCAAGTAGTATTTTACAGCCAATTAAATCATAAGTCGTAAGTAATGTAAATGTTAAAATTATCCATATATATATATATATAAATGTTTGCAATTTGTTTGATTTTATAGACTACAGATGGTCTCATTGTTGGTTTTTTATACTGTGTTATTCTGTGTGTTTGGTGAGTGTGTGTTAATTTCAGGTAAATTAATTTATTAATATATTAATAAATATATTTGCAATTTGTTTAATTCTAGACGACACAGATGGTCTCATTGTTGGTTGTTATACTACTTATTCTGTGTGATTGAGACACAATAAAATTTTTATATTAATTTATTTGCAATTTGTTTAATTCTAGACGTTTCGACACGTTGGTTGTTAACTGTCCCTCTTCAGGGAATATTTTAACAATTTATAAAAATGTAAAGATCAAGAAATAGCCTAAAACAATGACTAAACATTAAATTGTTACTAAATGTTATCAGACAACACATTTAGACATCTTAGAACCAATTAATGTGCATCTTCTTCTTGAGATTGTATTTTCAATGTTTAGTCATTGTTTTAGGCTATTTCTTGATTACTTTTTATAAATTGTTAAAATATTCCCTGAAGAGGACACTTACATGTCGAAACGTCGGAATAAACTAAATTAACCAAAATTTTATTGTCTCCAAATACACAGAATAAGTAGTATAAAAACCCCGGATAAAAACCAACAGTTAATAAATATATATTGATAAACTAAATTACCTGAAATTAATTGTCTCCAAACACACAGAATAAGAAGTATAAAAACCAACAATAATACAAGTATTATTAACAAAACATGAATACATAACCAAATGAATGAAGTCCCTTATTTTGAGCTTCTTAATCATTTCTACAACACATTATGTATGCAGTCCAAATGAAACAGACTTTTTATGGTGCATTAAATTCATTTTTGTGCATTTCTGTGCCTTCAGCACTTCATCAGAACTTAAAGCTGAAACACCACTTATATAAGCAATATATTATATTTCAAAAATCCTATCTATTTGGTGTACAGTAGGTTAATTGTTGTTACATATGAAATTTGTTCTCTCATTTCTTTTGCTACTTTTAAATTTTGTCAAAAAAATCAAAATAAATTTTAAATATTGATTAAGATATGTTTCAATGTTAAACGTTTTCGAGTTACACTCCTTTTCAACCCAAAATTAAAATTGTTATTAAATGGATTGTAACTAGAAAATGTTGAAAATTAAAATATATCCCGAATTAACATTTGAAATCAATTTAGATTTTTTTTTTACAACATGTACAAGCAGCAAAAGAAATGAGAGAACAAATTTCATATGTGTGTAAATATATATAGAGAGAGAGAGAGCAAGCAACACAATCTAAAACTTTTATTTCAATAATATGGTTTTAAACATTTAAAAGTTATAGATGCGGTCCCCAGAGTCTTGACATACCGGGTATGTCAGAGTTTCGTCATATGTACATTTTAGTGATGTGACAAGACTCTGATGTATGTCGATACTCTGGCGACCGCATCTAGACTTAAAGATTAATTGATTGCCTATGGCAATATTCATAACAAATACATTGTATTATGTCAAAAATGTCTATTTCTAACAACTTTCGAATTGGATAAACCTGATTAGATCAGAATTGAGTAAAAAATTAGTCTTAGATAAGGATGAGAATCCTTTAAATAGGCCCTATTAAAGAATACGAGTGTCATAAACCATGTGTCATCGTATATCCTTGAACGAAGTTCATCGTGTTGGAATACATATATATACATATAGATAGACTGGGAGGAAGTGAGTGTACTGGATAGGGAGGGGGATTGGAGAACAAGAACCATCAGGGAGGCGATAAAGATACGAGGACAGAAGCAGGTCATGAACCGAGACGAGGGGCCTTTCAACTTCTCACATGTGTACGACCCGATTTTCGCATCGGAAGTCGTGGCTGAGTGACCGTGACATGCGCAGAGACGCTTTGAAAATGGTGACAGGAGTTGCCGAAACCGTCAACAGTAAATATTATGTGTGTTGTGTAAAGATGAACTAATAAATAATGTATACATGTGTCATC
>CM032666.1:47048082-47180590 GCA_019095985.1 Streblospio benedicti | reverse complement strand
TCCATGCATATTTTGCTGATATTGATATGTCGAATGATTTGATGAGTTGTTCAGAAGTTGCCCATGTTGAGAATGATGATGAAACTGAGGAAAGTTAGTATGAGTCAAAATTCATCCAGTAAAAGTATAAGTATAAGTATTCATAATGATGTTTTGATTCTTAGTGAAAAAAATCTACTTGCTAAAACATATAGGTGAAACTAAACTATGCTACTACTCACTAAATTCAACAAACACTGATGTTGCAGCTTCCATCACGGAGCCTTTGACCGAAGTGACGTGGTGACGTCACATTGGCGCGAATTTGATTTAGTGAGTAGTAGCATAGTTTAGTTTAACCAAAATGGATAGTCCTACTACTAATAATAGTCTTCATAAAGATATGCTAGAACATCCCATTCTTTTTTATATTACATATCTAATACCGCATGTATATCAAATGTGTTGTAAAGCATACCAAATGAGGTGACGAATATTGCTGGTATGGACTATGTATGGCTGCAATCGGCATTCGTTTGTGCTCATCATCAGATTCAGAATCAGATGAATTATCAGATATATGATGGTCAGAAATACCACCCATTTCTGAAATAAATATGTTTAAATAAACTGTTCTTTGCATTTCTAATTGTATTTTTTCATCAAAGTCATATAAGATATGCACTAAAATGAGACTCCAATATCTAAATGAATATGGAAAGAAAGACATGAATTGAAATAAAAGTACAAGTTAAATTACCTGCGTGCATATAACCCGTACGTATATAAGGTGGCATTGTAGAACTAGAAAACACTTGCTGAAGTTGCATCTCTGCATGACTAAATGAGCGCAATAACTGACTGGCATGACCTCCTCGATGTTGATGTGGAAACTCATCTTCTGTGTTCTGTGGAATAAAATAATAATATAAGACTTAAAGCATGTAGTTCCAATATTGAATAATTGTTTATTCTTAATTGGTTCAATAAACTTGACATTCATAAGCATTGAGTATATTATTAATACAATAGTAGATACTGCAAAGTACTTACGCCACATGTTCCTAGACCATTATATGGTGCTACATCTCTTTCCTCTTCTTTCTTTTTCATCTCTGCCATTCTCTATATAGAAGTAAGGTATGGGTATTGACATATGATTTTAAAACTGTCCATATGAGATCAGAGGTCTTTATGATTTATAATCCAAGTAAATACCTATTCATTGCAAAACTAAAATTCATGTCCAAGGCCATAATGTGGTTGTCTCAATCTGCACCAACCCTAAAACATAACAGTATTTTTTACCTTCGCTGCTCTTTCATTGAGTCTTTCTTCTGAAAAGCATGGGATACCTCCATTACTTCTTCCTTCATATTTGTTCACAAAACCAGGATAATTTTTGAAATTTTTCACATACTTTTTCATATCTTGATTCTGCAAAAATAATTCTCAAATTTAATATTATGTTGAATGATTTTGTGTTATATTGCAAAACATGTTAACAAATGAATTATAAAATATCTTAACATTAAACACATAGTAACTTTTTCATTTTGTTAAGTCATAAGATAATTGAATGTTATGATAATTTTCTGAGAAAGCAAATGACAAATATACTATCTACAAAACACATTAAATACAATTTAATTGAGAAGAGAAATCTGGCACAAAGGAAAATATTGAACTTCTAGTATTTCAAATCTTTTAAACCATTAATAAATTCATCTCGAGAAATCCATAGCCAATCTTGTCCTATATAACAATCATTAGTTATTTTTTTACTTGAGCAAGTGGGCAAAGTATGCCATCTTAACAATGCCACTTTTTATAGTATCAAAATAAACATTTATATATGAGGAATCTAGGAAAGCAAATCCACCAAGGAGTCTACAATTTTAGGATATAGGAAAGCATCATTATGTGACAAATATGGTACAAATTGAGGGAACACATTCTGAATAGAGATACATGTACCAGGTATGTTACCTAGCGTGTTTACTCAATGGGTAGCTACTGGTTGATACATGTAGTTGTGCATTTGTGTAAACACCCAAGAAACAATTAAATTACTCACCCATTATTATTTTTTTTTGTGACTAATACTATATGATAATCAATCATGAGCCAGCAATTAATACTTGAAATACATTGTATACAATATACGCTATGCATTTATTAGATTAGGATTTAACAAGTGTAAATGTCAATGTTACAGTGTTACGAAGTGTCCATTTAGAGAACCAATTGAAAACCATAATCATGTTAATCTTCAAATATTTCAGCAGATTTACCAATAACATTGATTTTTTTTTCTGAACTATTTCTATCTGTTGAGGATTTATTAAACTCAGACATTTTTAATCTAAATGATAACTTTTTAGTTTCAAAGTCAGCATAAGTTTTATCAAATACAATATGAGATGAATTTCTAATACCATGCTGCAACCTTTTGCGAAGAGACATTGCAGATCGTGGTGTGCTTAAAGGCTTACGAAGAAGTAGTCTAGAGTCAGGTTTATGAACTTTAATTATCCTTTCCTGAGGTACACATATGTCGCCATTATTTTCACAAATTTGAGTCAAAGTATCCTCTTCTGTTTTTGGTATTTTATTTAGTTCTGCTTTGTCTTGAGTATCTGTGGGCATTTGCTGCACAATGCATTCCATATTTCCAGTAGAAACAGTTTGATTGAAAGGAATCTGTATATGAGGTAAAGTTTGCTGTCTCAAGTATCTGATTTTTGGTACTACCTCAATACTCGGTAAATCTAACTTAACATTTCTTTTTTCTCTCATTTTATTTATGACATCTATAAAACTGTGTCCTTTAGTTGTAGTTAATTTACCTGATCTGTCAGTGGCTTGTGATTTTATTTTAATGGGTGTTATAGACATGTTTACAAGGCAATCATTTTGCTTGTTACTTAATGCTCTCTGGGGAAGTTGAGGCAGAGAGTCTGACTTGGATAAATGCTTAGTCGTTTTACCTACCTCTTTAGAGTGTGGATTAAAATCTAAATGTAAAACAGAATCTGTTGATAGTGACATATTTTTCTTAACTGTTTTCTGAATTTGTTTAACATACTGAGCTAGTATTTTTTTTTCTAATGGTCCCTGTTGCGCATCTACATATGTTTGTTCATTTACTTTTTTGTCTTCATCGTCAGTGCATTTAGAAAGATTATAATCATTAATCTTAATTGCTGGCACAGTAGAACTTCGCCTCAGAGTAAAGCGTTTTGATGGTTCCGCAATTTCTGAAGAGTTAGTTTTACATTCTAGTAATGGAAAGTTGTAAATGTTTTGTTGAAGTTGTATTTTGGCATCTGAGAGAGAATTTTGTGAATTGACTGTCGTTAATTTCAATACACACTAATTGGAAGGCAAGAGGAAAGAAAGAAAAATAAATCAGAGTTAGTACAATTTAAAAATCAAACCAGAGTACATTCCTTCTATAGTTAATCTCAAAGAATGAGGAATAAGGCATTTAATTATCTAAGAAATCCAAAGAATGGAATCTTAATAAATTATATCAATTATATAAAATTGATATTTTTTCAAATACACTTCATAATATTTGATAATAAAAATGTAATACCTGACTTCGTTTCTTTTTCAAATGAGAATCGTCATTATTTATTGCCGGTAGTGCCTGCAAACAGAAGTTCCAGAACAGGTATATGAGAGAGTAGTGGCTGGTAGCCTGGTACCCAATAGTGCCTGCTAATCATCTCCATTTAACAACTTATATACATTTATTAGTTCATCATAACACAACACAAATACAATTTTACAGTTGACAGTTTCGGCAACTCCTGTCACCATTTTCAAAAAGTCTCTGCGCATGTCAAGGTCACTCAGCACGACTTCCGATGCCGAAAATCTGGTCGTACATGTGAGAGAGTTGAAAGGCCCCCTCGTCTCGGTTCATGACCTGCTTCTGTCCTCGTATCTTTATCGCCTCCCTGATGGTTCTTGTTCTCCAATCCCCCTCCCTATCCAGTACACTCACTTCCTCCCAGTCTATTTCATGATTGTTCTGTTTTACATGGTCTGTGATCGCACTCTTGCTGATTTGGGTTAGGGATTCTTTCCTCGCTGCTCTGGTGAAAGATCCCCCACTGTTCTGCTCCACATCCTCCATGTGTTCTTTTACACGGGTGCCCAGTTTTCTGCCAGTTTCTCCAACATACACACTCTTGCAAGACTTACAGGGAATTTTGTACACCACTTCACACTGGCAGAAAACTGGGCACCCGTGTAAAAGAACACATGGAGGATGTGGAGCAGAACAGTGGGGGATCTTTCACCAGAGCAGCGAGGAAAGAATCCCTAACCCAAATCAGCAAGAGTGCGATCACAGACCATGTAACAGAACAATCATGAAATAGACTGGGAGGAAGTGAGTGTACTGGATAGGGAGGGGGATTGGAGAACAAGAACCATCAGGGAGGCGATAAAGATACGAGGACAGAAGCAGGTCATGAACCGAGACGAGGGGGCCTTTCAACTCTCTCACATGTACGACCAGATTTTCGGCATCGGAAGTCGTGCTGAGTGACCTTGACATGCGCAGAGACTTTTTGAAAATGGTGACAGGAGTTGCCGAAACTGTCAACTGTAAAATTGTATTTGTGTTGTGTTATGATGAACTAATAAATGTATATATATGTATTCCAACACGATGAACTCGTTCAAGGAAATACCTTGTGCTCTCTTAATAGCCAATTTCCAGTTTAGGAGTAATTACACATGTAGTGTCAGTTAAGACAGTTGGTGTCTTGGCCAAACTGCAAATTAGAAAGCCCTAAGATGGGTGTTCTTTGTAACAACAGTTTGTTAATTCTATAGAGTGTGGTACCAGGAAGGATCCGCTATGATGAAAAAGCATAGTGCCCAAAAAATGGAATTCTTAGACAGAACAAAGTTAATATTGATCAACATTCGGAAACAAGATTTGAAGTCTCTTAGAAAGAAGTGAACCGAGCCACCAATCTCATTTTGGTTACTAAAATGCTACAAACATCCTGTGTGACCATGGTGTTCCAGACTAGCCAGGCAAGCCGAACCTCAAAATAAGGATTGATTTAGACCTGTGTCAATATATTACCCAATAGGTATAGGTACGGTAGATATATAAAGGTAAATATTCTTACTGAAGTTGAACTTGGCCTTTGCTGCTCAGACTTTTCTGAATTCTTTTTTTTATCTTCCTTGTGCATTTCTTGCTGACTAACTCGCTTTTTCTTCGATTTTTTCTTCTTCTTTTGTTTAGGTTCAACATACTTCATTTCGGGTTCACTTTCACTATCACTGTCACTTGAACTGTAAGAAAATTAAATTTAATACAAATTTACAAAAAAGTAAGGAGAATCTCATTTGCTTTCTAAATTAATTGATGAATATTTTGTATGCCCGTGACTTATATTTTGTATATGTCATAAAAATGGAACATATGCACTGACTCTGATTCACAAACAGTGGAAGACACTTCAAGCTGTTCGAGTATTGACACACAACCATCAAACGAGTTCCGCCCAGACATGGCATCCATCAAGCGATTCATATCAAGTCTTGTGATATCTACAGTTCTCTCCCTCCGTAAACTCTTTTCTTCTGCTTTACGCACAGGCTCAGGAGCCGATCGTTGACCCATAGCCTGCAGAATATATTCATGTACTCACAAAGAAGTTAAATAGTGTTATCAAATTTCCTGTGTGGCTTGAAAAATAGTTTTCCCTTATTTTTACGTATCTTAGCGAACTTAACACACCTACATGTATTTCTTATTTGCTCATAAAGAATGATACGCGTATAGTAAAATCTACGTACTATTATTGACAATATTGGTAATAAACTCTGGTGCTCTCACCTTCATTTCTTTTTGGTATTCTACTTTGACAAGCTTCATAAATGCAGCAGCAAATTGTTCTGATGTAGCTAACTTCGGATCATTACACAAAACTGTAAAATATTCATTACCAAGGGGTGACTAACCAGAGTATTTCAGAGCTCTAATTTGGTATCAATAAGTTTTGTCAAATTTTCTCACTATTTAATAGCTCATGGCATATTATGTAAAACCTATTAGAATAAGTTCAGCGGTATTTTAATGCTTCAAAAAAAGGTTATCCAAGAAAAACACTTGTGAAAGTTAGACATCCAGGTTTGATTATATCATAATTCAACTACAACAATGGCAGGTTTTTTGTGTTTTTTTTGCTGCTTTTAGACTTATGTTGAAACTGGATGTTTCATACTGATATGTGTCATGCAAAATATGAAATGCCATGGAACAGTATCCATCATTTGAGTCCCACTTATCTTTAGAGGTAGAAGCCAGGCATTATAAAGACATAAAACAACAGAGCAGATACTATTGCAACCATTGCATCAACCTTCAACAAATAGGATAGGAAGCCTCAGTGTGGAATTTTCATTTTTAAAGAACCTCATGCCAGCAGCACTCCACTAACCCGGACACAGAGGAAGTATGCGCGTTGAAGCCCAAAATCCAGTGGATTTGTTTTATTTGAATTCTGGTATATGATAATGACCTTTCAGTTGTTCTCGCCCACTTTCAGTACTGATGTCAGGTAAATGCTGAGGGAGCATGCCTCGAGATTCTAGTACTTGCTGTGTGATGCTTCTTGTCAGTTCCAACACAACGGCAGCTTCCTTCCTGGATAGAGGTGAAATATCGCTCTATATAATATAACTATTACGAAACATTGCATTGAGAGACAGGAATTACCTACATAAAAATACATTAAGTAGTTTTGTATGTATGGAGTTTTGAATATCATGTATTAGTTGCAATTAATAGAGATGTGGTCCAATTGGAAGAACATGTTATGGCCTTGCTCATTATTGCAATTTTTAAAAGTCATTGTTATGTTAAAGTCAACCATTATAAAACAAAAACGTGTACATTTATGAACCAAAACTTTATGTAAAAATGATGGACAGCATGGTAAAGTAATACCAGTGTGAAGAGCAGGATAATCAGAAGATTGTACCTTATGTCTAGACAAAATGCGGAAATCATGCAACAATTCTTTAAATATTATCCAAACAAATAACATATACATGTAGATAAATTTCTTAGTAAAATTCATCTGTTGATAAAACTACCAACAGTACAGAGTAAAATGATATAACTACATGTACATACTCTTTATCTTCCAACATTTTGTCATAATCTAAAACAGACTGGCAAAATGTATGTCCCATTGACTGGAAGTCTGCTATGTTGAAATGTCGACGTTCACCTCTGAAATGATTTTTGAAAGTATATGAGTCTATTATCTAAATTGGAGTTTTAAATATGCACAATTTAAAATACAACATGGTAGATTATCTCATAATGAGCATTTAATAACATATAATTATTATCTTATCCCTGTATTTATACTTCAGTTAATCAAGATTGCATTTATGTTATCTCTAAAACTTTTACATTAATGTTCTATCAATCTTGATAAATTTAATATATAAATTACAAAAATAAAAAGACATTACTTGCTAATAGTGGTACCACAGAAAGTAGCTTCCATGGTAAAACTGTTCTGAATTTTCAACTGACGAAACATTACCACTCGTCCAGTGGATTCTTTGCAGCGTTTGATTTGAAATTTACATCCACGAAATGAGAATTTGTCTGGGGCCTAGAATACATGAGTATGATGTTGACTTACTATTCAAAATTAGCATGAGACATTTTGCTTATTTTAAACATCACTATCAACAATTAAACATCTCTCATGGGTGCAACATTGCCTTGAAGCATTAACTATTGGTGTTATAAGTTCGTAGTTGTGTCACAAATTAATGCGTATATGAGTAAGATAACATAGATATAAACTAGTAGTATTCAATTATTACTATGGTCATTTAACATTATGTATCATTAAAATGCATTGATCAGTGAGAATCTAGACATACCTTCTGAGACATGAGCCAGGGAAAGAGCCTCTCTTTGAGGTAGTCCTGCGTGAGAGCAGGAGTAGCACCGGATTTGCTTGTATTGCAGCCATACATGAACACATTTTGTTTTCTGCTGTGACCATGTAGATCACAGTAGATGAGAATCTAAATCAATGGAATATTCATTTTAGTTATCAAACATTTGTGGTACATCAATTATACATGTACCTACGTCTAGACGTCTACTAAAGTAATACATGTTCATACATTGTTGTTACTATTTTTTCTCGTTTGGTTCCATAAGGCTCAGTAAATGCTGTGTGTCATGAGCGAAAAATTGCTTACATCGTTTGAATGAGAGAGTTCATCCATCATATGTTTTATATGCCACACTGTGGGAAAACCCTCTTTGCGTGGGTGGCGATAGTTCCTATTTAAGTCCCGTGCAGCAAGAGAACATCTATAGTTGCCAACTATCACTCCGTCAGGATTTAGCATAGGTACTATTTTGAAAATGAATTTTTCTCGAAGCTCCTATGAATGAAATATAATATATAATTAGATTGAATATAGTAATCATAAAAACTTTGTGTTTTAATACAGTAATCTATGCTAGTTATCTCGTCGTAGAAACTCAATGTAAACAATGTAAGATTACAATCGTTGTATTTGTAGTTAGAACATACACTCTAATGTTAATCATCACAGAGAAAAAATGTGTAAAGGCTACCTTTGCTGCTACTGATGATCCTGTTATGAAATCAAGTACGCCTTTCATCATCCAACTGGCATTTGTTTCTCCTGGGTGGACCCGAGCTGAGACAATGATAGCCTTCTTTTTCTTGTTTTCATCTTCTGGTTGTTCTGCCATACACATACCATTATCAACAACAAATATCTGCATCTGGTACAATTCTAACCATCTATCTTCTCTATACAAACTATGTTCCTACCAGTATATTATTGCATGATTGGAATACATGTACACATATTATATTAGCATGATAATCGCCAGAAAACCAGAAAAAAAATACTAACCAAAATTTGTCACAGTCACCAAGAAGCAACTATTTCCAGCTTTTGTTTCACACATAACCTCTCTTTTCATAACCTTGCATTTTTTTGGGTTTGCCAGAAGATCATCTAAGTCATCTTTGAGATCTGTGTAGGAGTACGGGTAACAGTGGGCTAGATAGCAAGTGTCATCTGCATTTGGAAACTCCTAAAAAAATCAAAGCAGTAAGTGGTAAAAATTTGACAACAAATTACCCAAACTTGTCATGACTGTACAGCAACCTATAAAACGAGCAGACCTTTATTTATGTTAATTAGAGTTAAAGACTATTATGTGATCCTATTTGGAGTGAAAGAGATTAATGAAATTAGCAATTTGTAGAGTAAAGAAATATTTGAAATTTTTAACGTATATGGTTAATATACATAAATAAGATTCCAGTTTATGAACATGTAAATAAAACCTAAATAATATAAAATAGTGTGAATGACGTCAATCATACTCATACTAGGTTCTTCCACCAAATCCTATATTTCACAAATTGGGTTAACATAATAAAACTTGGATCTTAAATATTTGCCATGATTGTGTAAACTGGTCTCCTATGACCCATGGTCTTGGATTTGACAGTTTGGGCTTTAAAGCAAGGTACTCGATATTGTTCTAGCACAAGACGAATGGAAAAGATTACCGAACAATTAACATGCAATATATTGAAAATCGTTGACAGACAGTCAATATCATGATCACTACTAATCTGGGCTATCGATTCCGTTTGCAGACCAACTTCTAAATATTGACATCATCTCAAAGTTTTTGAATAATCGCATATCATTTATCAAGTTCACATCTTTGTAGTCAACAGCACTTGATTACTTGGATAAATCTTTTCACGGACACAAATATTTTAAATTCGTGATCAAATGAACAATGATATGTTTAGATATGAGAAGACAAACATCTATAAAACAATCAAATTCTAAACTATGGAGAATTAAATAATTTTCATAGTAGAAATGAATTTACCAAGAATTTAACAAAAAATGACAGAATATTTGCTGAGAATCATAATCATCTTTCCAAACATTATTACTGATAATCAAGAAGTAGTAGTATGATAATTCTATCTAATAAATAGATGGGAACCCATTGGAGCACATAGAACCACATCTTCAGGCCATCGGATCCATGGAGTGTGTACGACACATGATGTTCAATTATGACATCATTATGACCTCATCATTATGACAATAATTGGCTTAGACCCAATGATGATATAAAATCAGATATTCTATTTGTCTGTGCAGATTTAAACTGATGCATATGTAAACTGTGTGCATATGTAAACTGATATTAGCGACTGTCACTGCCATTCATATTGTTCACCATAGAGGATGGGTGGTACAATTGCCCTTTTTTGCAAGATAACACAAATCATAACACCTTGTTCAAAAGCATGCATGTACATGTAAATTGGACTCTGTAATTCAACTGCACATTTGCGAGTGCTATGAATAATCAAGTTGATTCATTTTGAGTATCTACAAGTAAAAGATAACAATATTTTGAAAAATCATAAATTTTCCTACCATCTGCCACTCGAGCATGTAGAAACTCCTGTCCCTGGTGAGGAGAGGACAATTGAGGTTGGTTGTGTTCCGAGTGTAGTTGATGTGGTGGGCCACACGCTTCCAGCCGATACCTTTATGTTTTGCATTCTTCTCAGAATACAGTATAGGTCTCATTCCTGAAATGCGTTCCAAATGGTGTCGTGTGAAGAAATATTCTATTTAAGGGATATCAAAATGGAGCAAATAGATTGTGTTTTGAGCATTATTTTAAGCATCTCGTAATTTAAGAAAATAATTACCATAGTTATATAGACTGTCTCTTTTGAGCAAATTAACAATTTTGAATCGATAAGTGACTCCTGGGATGGCATTTTTTACCCTGAAGTAAAACCACTGAGTGTGTCGTGTAGTATAGAGATCTGTTTTTAGCACCAGTTCATAGTCAAACTGTCCACTGAAACAAACACATTTCTAATGTAAATGCCATGATATATTGAATTTAAGACAAGACTTTACAGTAATAACATGATAGCTAATGAAAAAATATTTTACATTTCATATGTAATTAAGTCATTAAACTTATGACTCCAAGCTTGGAGTCGTTACTGGTAACTATTTATATTGATAAGATAAAATGATATAATGATAAGATAAAAAAAAATCAAAATCATTTCAAAATATCTTACACTCTACGTGCTTGACGCAAGTTTCCTGATTCAAAACGAGACTCAAATGTAAGACTTGGGCAGTGACCTTCTGTAACTGGAGGAGGTTCATAGTCTTTTGCTGATTTTTCAGAATCATACACTATTTGTATGCCTCGCCACCGGTTTGTGTATGGAGTTTCCTGAGTTTCCACCGTCGGCTGATCTTTGTCTGAAAACAAGTTTATGATGTTTAGTATTAAAATACTATATATCTTTACTTTCTTGTAGCTGAATGAACTTTGACCAATTCTGGTAATAGCTCCATCATCACCTGCAATTATCAACAGACCCTGCACAAAAGTGCACTTTTAAGAATTCTTACTGCATTCTGGAATAATTAAGAATAATAATATTAAGAATAAATAATGCTGACAATTAAGAATGATTAAAATCCCATACAAACCACATGAAGTTATGTTATGCATTTTGTATCTTAACAATTGTAACCATATATTAACCCCCTCCCATATATTTGCAATAAATATTTTATTTTGTACAAAATGTTACGAATAATAAGGACTAATGTCTCAGAGGTGACAAGTTGAATCCATTTAAGAGTTTAATTACCACATGGCCACAAAAATATATGGTGTACACAAACATGGTGAATTCTCTTCTTCTTTTGTTTCCTAAACTATATAGGTTTTTCAGGAATGGAGTCAGAACATTATACATGTATGTAAAAAGTGTCCATTAAAAGGGTCCATAATTCCAGAACAAGTTGTCATCTTAGGACGTCTTTATCATGTGCGACATAGATCTTTGGTCTAGGACTGGTGTACCTGCATATTACAAGACAATTACATAAGAACATCACAATAACCACAGTAGACTCATTATCTCGAATCTGCAGCATAATAGCGAAATGCTTGAGATAGCCAAAACTCGAGATAACCAACTGATATAATTATATTCATGATGCGGTTGACAGGAAACAAAACTAACCTCGAGGTAAGAGAAAATTTGAGATAAACAATATCGATATAATGAGGTTCTACTGCGCAATACAGATCTTTCATTCTATCATTAAACATTGATTTTCAACACATTACAGAAAACTGAGTCTGCAGCTCACTTTGTCTCTGATAAAACAGAATGTCACATAAAAGAATAAGCGAAATCCATTTGTTGATGAGCTTAATGCAAGTACTTGAGACATGATCCACGATTTATTGAACACAGAGCATTTTTATTCAAGATGCCTTAAAAATGTGTTAAATGTTAGATTTAGCAAATGCAAATAATAATGTAAAGCTAAATGTATTTGCTTAGCACAAATGGTCCTGTTGTTGTCTTTATTTTTGTTGGACGAGGATATTTATACGATACTTCAGAGCACACATGAAAATCTCCCTGTCATTAATATATTAACTATTATTTAGAAGATGAGAGAAATTGTTACAGATTATTTCATATTATCAACAGTTTGTCACTTTCAGGTTTAAATATATTTGATTGTTGATCTTGTTGAAACATACTTATGGCTTGAGATATTGTGAGGTGCCGTTTCAATGTATTGTGAGACTTTGTAAGATGAGAATCACATTACAGTATATATAATTTAACATATTATTCTCAAGTCAGAATAGGACTGTATCGCACGGTTTAATAATTTATTAGAAGTAGAATGAGAGTATTTTTCCAATTTATGACATGGCTTTGCTGCTGATAAAACATGCTGTTCTATCAGCATGAAGTTTTACAACTATGATCTCAGATCATTGACAACATCATACATATCTAAAATATATCAAAGTGCCTCTTTCATTTTTATTTCCATCAATCATAGTTAATGCCAGTTCTAACCTTCATATCAACTAATTTTTAAAATCTGTCCAAGTGATACGGAATGAACAATTTTCTGATATTTCACATTTATCACTCACCATCAATGTGCTTCCAAAGTAGTTCCTTGCGGCAAGGCACCCTCCTGATAAACCTGGGTGTCTCTATCAGAGGTCCAGTGTGCTCAGGGGGCCAATATGGTCCATAGGGCCAGTATTTTATATCAGGTGGTTTTGTCTTATGCTTTTGTATAAATTCCTCTAGTTTATCCTGATATCTGACAAATGTTCGAATAAAACACTGAGGGTTGTTATTGACATTAATTGCAGGAACTACAGATGTCATTTTGGTTTGAATAATTTCACCTTTTTCAATTCCATTATCAATTGCAATTGTGTGAATTTCTAGGCTATAATCTTCACTCACTAATATTTTAATTCCACAGCCAATTTGTTGTTTACCACATGACTACAATGCCACATATTTCTATCTCTGAATGAATGTCATAAGATCAGTCTTTTTCCTGGCTCAAACTGATTGAACTAATCACCCTTCTTAGGTGAAGTTTACTAAACATGTACATACTCCCTTTTGACATCCAGGCACAAACAAATGTACTTTGTCAAATAAACAAATAATTGTAGCAACGCCAATATTTTTCCAAGGGGGTAAAACTCTCCGGGATCTATGCCAGTCTATTTATCTGTATTGATGATGTCAAATACGACTGCTGTCTAATGGGCTATCACTTGCATGATTAGTCCTTTCCCTATTGTATGTGTAAGTGAACATCAATGATTGTCCCTTGTCGTGTATAGTTATGTTCTTTACAAAACTGTTTTTAACAACGCTGTTGATAAGCCTCTTATTCAAATGCAGTAAGTGTTGTCAGGAAACTAAATGTAGTCGGCAACATAGTGTACTGATATTACTTGCATGAAGTGTTACCAATTATTAACTTTCAATTGTATATATATATGGTGAATTTTCAATGAGCTGCACATAGTTTGACGACTAATGAAAATGTATACGAAAATTAAATGTACCTACTACAAACACTTATAAGTAAATGGTTTGCACAATTAACTATTGATCAGTAAAAACAAGGGTTGTTTACATTGAATCTTATAGTGATTCGTACCCATCTAATGTTTTCAAAAAATCAATTATTTTGAGTGCATTCTATAAATATATACCCCTCAAATTTTACCTAATCCTTCACTTCAACTCACTATATATTTATAATAACGATTTGCTTGCACAATCTCGTGAATGATACATATATATATCTGCGGTTAAAATATTCACAAAAAATTAATTAATTATATGTCTGTAATAAATAACATTACATGGATATCTCCACATACTTTCTAAAATGTGTCAAATTAGTTCTGTTATCCAGCATACATGTTATACGCGACTATACTATACAAAAATAATACTAAATAATCCTTTTTTAATGTACACGTACAAGTTTAAAACTGATTACATGTAATGTACAGAAATCCTCAAATGGTGATGTTTTCCTCTCATTTTACAAGAAATTATATAATCACACACAGTGACAGCGTACAATAAATAATTTCCCTTTCCATAGGTACTAAAATTTTATAAAGAACATCCCATAGACCCTTTATCAGACTAACTGATTGAAAGTGTGAGGCATATTTCATGATCCAAATATCAGTGTGCACTGACTTGCTGCATGGTTAGTTGACAATTCCTATTGACACTTTCATCCTGTAGACATAGTCCATAGAAGGCACCTCTCATAACGTATATAAATATCACAAAATAATCTGTTTTATACATTTTTTCATGCCAAGCTTCTGAATCAAACATACTGTATTATATGTGTATGTTGTTAACAAATATATGTACACACTGTGCATTCACACCAAAATTTAATGTAGGAAATTAATTGGATCTTTATCATTCATCTGAACCCTCTACTTTTTAGTGCTTTTAGTGGTTCTTCTGTATTTGTCTTGAAAAAGTGGTTCTTCTCTACTAGTACCAGTTGCTTCGCATTTTGAAGAAGCATGATTAAAAAAATATATAAAAATTAGATATTCATTATATTATAACATTTTACATAATTCTATCAAAATAAATTATCAAATACAATAATACTAAATATTATTCACACACACAAAAAAAAATGACCTTTCGTAGAGAGTCATTGTGGGTTTCACGCCTTTCCCATTCACACAGCCTTCAAAGTCCAATGTTTATGGTATAAGCCGTGAGCCAACTGAGCTCATTTTAGTAGCAGAAGATCAATTTAATTTCATAGAGGACCGTTTGCGATAAAATGGGCGACTAGCGTAGAACAGTGCTCCACGTATGCTTTCAAACGTCAATCCACCAAATAATGACGTGCACTGTATTTCTGTGAACGTCCTCGCACGGATTATGTACTGTTCTGTTTGATTGACTGCTAAACTTTTTTTTTTGGCCTCTGATGATTTGATTGGTTGAGAGCTTCCGAAATCTGTCAGCATTATTGCCGCTTTTGAATAAGGACTTATTTCCAATAAGTAATAAGCCTGAATAGATAAGTATGGTAGAGAGTGATTTGTCTGAGTTTTTTTTTATCCATAGCTGACCCCATAGCTATAGGTCCAAGCTCACACAACCATAGTCCCCCAAAACAGAATTTTTGATAGCTTTTGCAGGTATCCTTTACAATACAGAAGAGTTATCAAGGACTTCCTTAGACAACAAAAACGTTTCATGGGATCATTTTCAAAATGGCTTCAGACAATATTCCAGATATTGTAACTTGACTTTTAGAAGTGATTGAAAATAGTGCCATATATAAGGTTTTAGGGTAGGTCTTTCAACCAGATTTTCTTACTGATATAATGATGTAGCCCCTTTGGGGTAAAACTTCATCAACACTATGACTCTTCAGCTTCTGTAGTGAAACCCTCATACATTTACTTAGTAACAGGTTCCAATAAAAATTATGGTGTACATGGACATTCAGATATAAATATTGTTTATTATAATCAAGTTTTATCATTGAAAAAAAGTCCGAAATTATTTGAAGTCCACATATACATATGCTGGTAATTACATGGCTTGTTTGTTGTTCACATCAAATGTATGTTGCATAAAAATAATCTGTTATATATATGTTTCAGATTTTTGTATTATGGGAACAAAAAAAGCTATAATGGGAAAGCAATTCAGCTTACATACTATAAACAAAAACTTACAATATAAATGTATGGGAATTAATTGACTTGGGTGTAAGCATTGACATTAGAGGATTCTTTCTACACGTTTATCACATAGCCTATGCTGTGGCAGTGGTCCAGAGTTCGAGTCCCGGCAGAAATCCATTATGTGATATTGAGCATGCTGATGTCTGATTCACCCAAAATAAGTGCTGGGAAATCAGACATAAGCATGCTCAATTTTAGGATTGACACGACAATGAAGTGAATACCATTCTATCATGAAGAAGACACAATTACACGTTCAAGCACACCAACTTCTTTGGTTCTGGTGACCTAGTTTGTGATGCGCGGGCAGATGTAAATCTGTTTAGCCACATTCATACATGTACTTTTGTGATGTGAAGATACGCATTAATCCTCACGAATCACATACATCTAAAACTTTCTTTAGTATTCGTTATGAGAGTATCACATTCTTTTATGAAATCCTAATGAAAACATTTTCAGACCCTAATTATATGTGCTCTATTTCGGGGTGAAATGTAGGGAAAATCAAATGTACACAAATTTGGTTTGCTTTAACATTACTAAACTAAGTTTTAGTATGTGTAAAGATGGCAACGTTGACAATATTTTGGTGTAATTATTTGAGTAGGTTGTGAAAGGTTGAGCCAATTTCCAAAATTATTTTGCATGCTCAAACGCACAATTGAGCACGACTCTGAACCAGTCTGAACCAGTCTGAATGCAGTACTTATTGGTGATGTTTTAGCACTGAGGGATGGAATGGATGTTGCGTACCAATTTTCTCTTTGAGCGTCAAATCAAGTATACAAATGTCGATATATTTGAAGATATATGCCTTCTGAGAAAAAAGCTTACTAGGGATTTATTTTTTTATTTTCTTCATGAATTAGCAAAGCTTTTATATTGATTGTCTAGCAATTTCACAAAATCAGTGTTTGTCAAACTCAAAATGCATGTAAAATAAACAAGGGAACAGATCTAAAAATTCTGGGGCACGCTTTTCTCACCCCAGTCTACTGTGCCATCAACAAACTGATGTGAGGACCTCACCTTTGGTTGTGGGTGGCTTTTCTAGATAATTATATGAATTGTGTTTTTGACAATTGTGATATATTTTCCTCTCAAAATAATAAAATTCGCTCTTCTATAAAACTAGAAATGTTTGCGCACGATTTAATTTGGGAATTTCGTGGGTAGGTGCAAAAAGCGCAACCTTAAAAAGTCCGCAATCATTAATAGCCTACGTAAAGTAGGTCCAGGATGGACCAAAATCACAAAATTAAATGGCCACAAAATAATTCATAGATAAAAATCGCAAAATTTAATAGCCACGAAATATTCTAGTTTTACAGTAATTGTTTTAATCAAAATTTTACATTAGCCTGTATATTTCAAACCATGTTATCGGTTTATCATTAGATAAGATTATTACCTACACAACAATGCATAGTTTGTAATCATTGAATCATTAATAAGAGAGAAAATAGAATTTTACCAAAAGCTCAAAATAGCCTTTCCTGCCTCCTTTTAAAGTGGGTAGGAAAGGTTATTTTGAGCTAAGCTAGCATAAATGAGTAATTTCTTTTATTTAACATGTTTAGATTTATTCTTTGTAGTGTTCATCATTGAAATATAAATCAAACTATCCTATACAATTCATTATGAAATGATAAATTCAATAAAAAAAACGCCATCAACAATAAGGTGTGTATCGGGGTAATCAGTTTTAAATAAATAATATTAACATTTTAAGTACATAAATATATTTGCTTTTGTGCATCATCACTGATATGTATAGACACTGTTGCACACTCTTGATTGTCATATTATTTGCAGTGATGAACACTTCTTGATATTGTTTATGGTGGAAAATGTCCCAATATTTACAATTATTATGACTTAAGTAAATGCAAATTTAGATATTCAAATCTATCTGGTATAACATTTTCCAACAAAAAATGTATATATTCCACCACTATCATTTTGCACGTTCACAAACCTTCATAAAGAGACCAGTGTGAACTTCTCACCCAAGTGGTATACTTACATGTAATAGAGAGACTCTACAGCATTTATAAGTCTATCTTCCATTAAAAACGTATTAAATACAATGTATACAATACAATACAATAAAATTCAATACAATACAATACAATGTAATGCAATACAATGCAAAGCAATACAATACATTTATTTTGACAAAAAAGATTTTCCTGATAAATAGCCTGACTCTAAATCCATTCTTGGTCGACTTACACTCAAATGCATCATTTTCCCCTTTACATCAGTTAAAACATTATTTCCAAAATCATATTTTGCAAAATTAGATTTAAATGGAATTGACACTGTCTGATTAGCCGGCGAGCTATTCCTCTTAAGTGGGCTAGACTTTGGGAATCTGATGCCCTTTTTATGAGAATGATGTTTGGTTGCAATTTCTGGATCAGAAGAATGACTTCGATATAAATGATGTTGATTCTTTTCCAAGTTAAAGTGAACTTGCTTTTCTTTGATTGGCGAAGATGATAAAAAATCTAGCGATGGTGATTTGAATGGCTTTATTCTTATGTTCCCTATATCAGTCCAATTTTCTTCAATCAACGATGACGAAAAAAGTGACTCTTTAGGGCATCTATCCTTATGACTAAGAGAAGACATTGGAGTTAATGTTCTTGTTTGTATTTCAACACTTCTAATTTCTACCTTATTACGAAGCTCATCCATTTTCACAAGGATAGGCTTCCTGCAGCGATCATATTTTGCATTGAACTTTGACCCTTCCCAATCTTCAAGATCTTTATCATCAATGGTATCATTTTGACAAATTTTAGTTGACAATGAATTACATCCTGTTTTTTGTGAGTCTTTATCAAGCTCTTTTGCTGTAAGACTGCTTTTCTCATGGCCATTACATTGTTCAACCTCTTGATTTAATGGAATCTTAAGTTTCACCCGATTAAATTGTTGTTCAGTTAGCAGTTTGTGTGGTGGTACCATAGGAGGCTGCTTCAAGTAAAGGTGTGTTGTATGTGTCTTAACTGATCTGTCCGGCATTCCATTTTCACTATTAATGCACTCATTGACATGTTCTTCATCATCTTTACTTGATTCATCATTCTTGCAGTTGGAAAGTTGAAAAGTGAATTGTGAGGTACTACATGATGCTTTCGTTGATGTCATCTTTTTGTGTGCAAGTACATCAGCTTCGTTGGATGACAGGAAAATCTTACTTGAGTTAAGAAAAATCTAGTGATATATGCATAAGTAACTAGTACTAGTTGCCAATCTCAATTATGTAACATCCTAATGGTTTAGTTCAGTCTTTCATTTTCTAACAGTAACAAATCAAATTTTTTCCTGGAATGAACTACGGTAAAATAGTACACAGGTCATACAAAGATGTATTTTCAAAATTTCAGGATAGGTATCGCACTCTATTTAAGTATCATACATTTAAATCAGGGAATGCAATTCATGAAAATTTGCTCCTGAAATACAGGGCCAGCAACTATAAAAAGTAGCCGGCCCTAACATAAAGTGTCAGTGCCTATTTTGTTTCATTTGAATTACAATCATCTATCAATCCTATAGAATATTGGAGAAAAATATGTCTTCTATATACTTTATAGGCATATACTTGTATATATTATACTTTTATATTTTGGGGGAATATAGTGAGAAAGTGAATTACTAATGTCTTGTTTGTAATCATAGTAGATAATAAACGAACATAAAGAATTCAATCTATTCTATTAGACTAATAAACTTTACGTACTCATAATTCTTGTTAACATTTAATCATATGAACTCATAAAAACATCCACTATAAACCGCACATTTAATAAGCACACAATTGCAGATAAATAGTGAATGTCAAATGAGTAAATAGCAATCCCTTATTTAAACACCTGGTAAACATTGGATCTATCAAACATTTTACAAGTTTTCTAGTAGGTAATGGATGTATATAACTGACGATTAGCTATTTTTATGATACAAGTAGTAATCTGGTACTGCTAATGTTCGTACATCACTTTGTTTCAAATGTTTATGCTGCTTATTACTGTGAAATATACACATCTTACACCAAAACGTCCGAGAGAGTAACAATTGCATAAATAATTAAAGCATCAAAGTTATAGATACTTTTTTTAAAAGCTCAATTTTGTACATACACAAAATATTCTTCTAACAAATAAGTAAATGTAGTATAACAAGGTAAAAGGATACACATTATCATTCCTGAATCTGAATTCACATAACCATTGGGATTCGTTTCAAAGTAATCTGCACTCATAGCCTTTAAAATCCCATATACAAAATGAATCCAAATGAAAAATTGAGAGAGTCCATTTAATGATCGACATTGTTTATTGTCAACTTTCACAGCGAGTTGACGTTCACTCCATGCTATGATATAATTGTAGATTATTGACGGTCCACAGCAGTTTCCGGTAAAAGTGCTACCTACACGTCCAGACTATCCTTCCTACTGAAGCCTGGTTAATGCCATTGATTTTCCCTCTTTTCAGAACTGTTCCTCTCCAAGAGACATATGGATCGACATGTCTTTGATAGTTATTATAATATGAAAAATGTTCAATCATTCAAATGTTCCGATATAATGTAGGAGTATGAATGTTTAAATATTCTAATGTTTTCATATGATTAAAAGTATATAAAAACTTAACAAAAACATGTAATGCAATTTTTTGTAAACTGCAATTTTATAGCTTGGGGCATACAACAATTAAGACGAGGGGCCCAAAAACTTGAAATGTCGATATCTTTTGTTGCTATTTGTTGAAGATAAAGACCGATATCATAATATGCTATCAATCTGCATGATTGCCACTGAGAATATTTTTTCTTCATGAATACATTTTACGTTAATTTTCTCTGGTAATGAAGCTAAGAGTAATTTGAAAGAGTATCTTTTACTTCAGCCAAATCATTACTACATTCGCATATATCCTTTTTGAACCTCACAATACATTTTGAATGTTACACGAATGTTGCCGCCTCAGAAAGGAGGCAGCTGTTTGCATTATGGAATCAAATCTACTTTGTGATAAATACCCAGACTTGATGTTAAAAAGTGTAGATATTTTTCCTGCAAATACAAATGAATAAGGCTTTAAATTTTATCTATTTTGCTTCTTTCACTTTTTTCCTTTTACGTTGAATAAAAAAACCCACAAAATAAAGAGTTTGATTCTGGGCCAAAGTTGAATAGATAGAAGCCTAATATAGTGCAATGTGCAGAAGCAACATGTGCTCGTTTTTCATATACGCACAAAACATCATTCCAAGGAATTGCTTAAATCAATATCACATGAGTATTTTTACACAAACTGAGTGTTCCAACGGTGTTTTTGCAGTTTCCCCACCCCTCCTCGAGACCTAGGCAAACTATTGGAAACAATGGAACAATTGCCCAACCATAATGCAATCAATGCAATTGAACATACCATATATATGTACCGGTATATAAATGTACCGTATATATATAAAAACATATTTTACAGCAACAGCATATTACAGTGTCTATATATTAGTATTACAAGAAAGAATCAATCATTTTATGGCAATTCTAAAAAAATACAGATACTGATGATATTAAATTAATATATGTTGGTAGGTGCAGCTTGAAAAATAGTTACGTGGGCTGATAGTAGTTTATAAATATTAAGGAAAATATGCATTGTTGATTCATTAAATATTTTCACAAAATTCAGTAAGAGACATCGCACATTATCATGTTATGTATACCTTATAGTACAAGAATTGTTTCATTTATGCAATTTGATGTAATTAGATCAAGGTTCAACTGAAATATTACTACTGCGTTCTAGTGATCAAGGAACATGATCCTGAAGACTGCCATTTATTATAACGAAAACAATCAAAGAAACCGATTATAATTTTACTAACCAAGAATGATCTACTAATAAAACTGTAGCGGAAAAAATCAAATTAAATTGAATATAACTCAATGCATAACTATCACTATTCAACAAACTATTAGAAACATCAGTGAAAAATTATATGAAGACAATGACAACAAAGAGAATCTTGAATAGACCTGTAGTATATTTGCCATCATTATAATATATTTGTGACTTCGCGTCGAAGTTGTGGATAACTTGTGGATCCTTAGAAAACCAGAAAAATCATCTGCTTCTGACGGGAAAACCACAAAATGATGCTTACATGTATTCGTCAATTTCAGTAAAGCATCCAGCAAAAATCAGTAACATTGACACATCCTTTTACTTGAAATCACCAACAGTGTCAGAAATTTATTAGATAAATATTGCAAATGCTAATAAAAGTCTTCATAAAGAGTACCAAAACTTCCTGATCAAGCAAAGAGTTCAAAAGATATAAATTGCAAAAAAATAAATCAACCAATAAAAATGATCACAACATCCATATCAAAAGATAATCATTCTGTAAACAACTTACACACTGGCAAAACTTGTATTACTTTTCCTGCTGCATTTTGGTAACAAACACATATAGGTATTATTATTTATGTAATCAGAGTATGTACAAATTTACTCTTAGTGCAGGTATAAAAGGCAATATGATGTAGAATTATCTTAGAGTCAAGACGCAAACACTAGCAAGAAAGTCTGACATTAACTGACATAAATTATATGAAGTTTATATATTACCAATGTACAGCGTAAGTATACAGTGGAAAGTGGTTAATAAATGCATTCTTACCTGATTCTTCATGAATTAGTGGTTCACACAACAGACTTTCTTTGCAAAATATCGGTGTAGGAAATAAGGGTCCATGGTCGGGTGGCCAGAATGGGCCGTGTTCATCTCTAATGATTCCATGCTTATCCTTGTATTTCCCATTCCCAAGAGATACTAAGTCTGAGCCATCTGGCAGCTTTCCTGTCCGTATTGCCTCCTTAAAGCCACTTTTTGTAAATGCATAAAAAAATTCATGTCTCTCTGCAGTGGACAAAGCACCAAAGTTTGCGAGAGCTTTTTTACTAACTGCTGCATAATGTGCTTGCGTTTTTGCCCCAGAGAGTCCATCAAAACTAAACAGTCCAGCATAGTCGTTTTCTGTTTCTGGGTCATAGGTCATATGTCTGATGAGATACTCTGGGTTGACACTCACTTCAGTTTTGTAAGATGTAGCAAATTCCATGTTGGTTTGTGACAACATTCGTCGTATTTTTCGCTTTGCTTGCAATACCTAGAAATAAAAATTGTTTGGGTTATCATCAAGTGTAAGTTAATAAGATTAGGTATATTAATATAATACACATTTTAAGCACTTGTAATGCATGTTTTTGGTTGTTGAAACTTGACATTTCAGGGGAAACTGGCTGCTTTCTTGAGGAGATGGTTCAGCACACCAGGCGCACAGAAGCATGAGTTGTTAACACCGGACATTTGTAACATCCAAGATAGTAAAATACTAGGAAAAGACAAGAAAACCAGAAGACAAGTACTGGAAGTTCTTAAACAAGACGTATGTGTAACGTTAGTGGATGGCCCGGGGCTTGTGAGAAGCTCAGCCGAAATATCGTCAGCAGTTGTTAAATGCCTAACTTGGCACCAAATGAATATTTTTTCAAATGTTGTTCGTATCAGGATCTATGAGAGGCTGATTTTAAAAAGGAACAAAATGAGAAAATTATTTCCAGTATATGAATGTAAATTGCCGACTATGTAAGATTTATATAGATCATAAATGGTTGACTTAAATACAATTTTGCCTTTTAAAATTAACCCTCACAAGTTAAATCGATTCTCATGACAGCTTTGTTGAATTCTTGATGCATTGGATTTATAAGGCATGAATTTTATATTGAATTCATCCTAATAGCAGCCTTAATTGTACAATTCATCAAGATTTGATATCTTAATGACTAATATATCTAAAATTTCAAATACAAATACAAAGACATGATTAGGCCACTCACATGCCCAAATGGGCAACCACTTTCAAAAGTTAACTTTAATCCATGAAAACAAGAACATGTGAGGAAGTAACGCACGGACAACTCATGCTTCTGCAGCTTGGTTGTGCTGCACCATCTGCTTAAAAAGCCAGACAATGGTCATGCCAATGTCCAGTTTTATCAAAAAACGTGCATTAGAGATTCTAAAAAATTTATATACCGGTAATATGTTTTAGGTCATAACAAAACAAACAAGTATATATACATATATATACATTACACCTATATACATTTTCTCTAATTAATCAGAAAAACTTTTCCATTCTATGAACGAATGTTACTTCTGGGTTCTGATTGATACTCTTTTCTCAGAACCATATTTTAAAAAACATTTATGGACGTTTCACACATTTGCCATCAATATCAACAGTGCTACTGGTGGTTGATTAATCAGAGTTTGATACTAATTGACATCTTGTAGGTCACGAGATACAAGTTGGAGTAGATTTGCCGGAATCTCTTTGCCTGCATCACGGGAGCAATTTAAAAGACAAAACTAGGAAATACATAGAGATTGTTCCAGCAACTATATAATCGGTATATAATCACTATATATTTCCTAGTTTTGTCTTTTAAATTGCTCCTGTGGCCTACATCACAGTATAGGTCTTATTCTTTTGTGGTGTATGTCAATGGTCCCCTCATGTTCCTCTTCAGGTTGTTTGGCTCCAGGATCTGCACATATTCTACAATAAATTGTTGTTTAGACTCCGATACATGTTGTCAAATCATGCAGTTACCATGTTTGCTGTATACCATGTTTATTGATGAGTGTGCAAATCTCTCCCACGTTCTTGACTCTGGAATCTCTATACTGATATATATCACCCCACACATGGGCTCTTTTTCGTTTCGGACTTGGGGTTTGACAGACAAAGATTTGAGTGTGTTGTGGAACTCTACATTTAACTTGGTAGAAATCATCTGTACCTTCATACCACTAAAATCAAGGGAGATACATCTGAGGAGATGCACATGGATATTTCACCATCTTCTTGTCTGTCTTGGCCTCTTCTCTAGATTTCTCCTTCACAGAAATGCAGAAAGCCAATCTTTTGTATCCATTGAAAGGTTGCAATTTCTTCACACCAGTTTCAGATCTGCTCAGTAAGGTTCTTATCACTGATCTTCTGTGTTCTAAATGATGATTTGAAGTGAAAAATCAGATATTGGTCCATAGGCAAATCCAGTGGGGGCGCAGGGGGCGCATGCCCATTTTTCCCTACCAGTCATTTTCATAGGGTTTTTGGCATGTCTTCCATCGATTGCACATACAAAACCCTTAAGTGCGCCCCCCCTTTTCCAAAAATCTGGATGCCAGTGTTGGTCACTGTGTGGTCCTGTGGTTACAAGAGAAATTGAGATCTCTGCAAACCTACATTACTCCAACTTACAATGTATACAATGTGACATACAAGGCTGCTCGAACTAAGTATCTGCTGCCAATAGCACTGAGGGCAGCTGTGAATGGGACATGCAAACATCACAATGGATAATGAATATACATACCTTCCATTTTTTATTTTTCATGTATTCGTGTTCTTTTTCCGTGAGGTCTAACTGTATGTGGGCATTCAATCTATAAAATTAAAATTACAAGATTACACAATACTACACGTCAACCAACAGTACGCAATGCAGTCATATGAGTTGTATGGGTACATAATCGACAACCATGAAATCACAAAAGAAGTGTCATCTGAGCTGTGCTAAATATGAACACGTTCAACAGGGTAAAGCAAAGGGCGGAATGAAAAGGCCCAGCACAATAGCAATGCACTGCCTGATGAACATAATGATATATTACGGATCATTATTTGTATATGCACAATGTGCATTGGAGTTTACTCATATTATAGTTATTCATTCAGAATCAAAGAATGTTTACGATCTTATACAAGTTCTAAGATTTTGTACGTATGTTTTGAGATCATCGTTTAGATAGTAGACCTGCTGGTAGAGCTGCCGGTACATGTATGCTAGTCTAATGTCATAAAAAGAAGCAGAACATACATGTACATTCTACCAGTTGGAGTCTATTGATTCTAGGTATGAGGTACTTTGTCCACAGAATTTACCTTCAGGGATCAGAAGGTTAGCAAAACCTGCCTTTGATCCTTGGTGTACAAGCTTTTATTAATTCCGCTACAGTCTACAGCAGACATCCAAAACAGATGAAAAATAGCTGTGTTGCTTTGATCTTTACCACATATGAACGCAAATCACTGGCAACAGGCAACATTTTATGCATGGAACATAACAATTGGCTCTAGTATGACACCGTTGGCTACATTATATACACTTTAATAGATATATGTCTCCCTTAAAAATTGCCCATTACATGATTGGAAGCTTGTCACATGAAGCTTGTAGATTACATGTGTAAAGCACCAACAGTATTCTCGCAATCTTTAAAACCCAGGAAGTTTTTTTAACTAATTCACAATCTACAACTTATTTTTAAATGCCATTCACCTTTCCAGGTCTGCTACATCGCGGCCTTGGTGATCCCCACTTCCCAGTCCCGCCCTCTTCGTTCCAGAAGCATCTCTTGGTCTAGACAAGGGCGGTGTCTCCAACGCTTCTCGCACACGCTGGTCCAACTCGGTCTCCAGCTGGTGACGAATCGACTCGCGCCATTGTTCTTCATCCGCTGAAATAAGGTTCAATCAGTAATATGTGTATGCGATTCAATCAAGATCAGCAAAGACCACAACGTGTACTATACAAGAAAAGGGGCCCTTGTGTTCATAAGGACATTAACGCTATGAAAAATCTTGTCACCTCAGCTGACATATATGCAGATACATGTATTAAGCATGCACAACTCGTGACCATTTGGCAGGGCATCACAAAGCATGGGGTAAAATAGGTGCTGCAATAGCACTTCAAAAATGGTTTCACTTGCTTTGGACGCAAGAGAACATATATACCAACATAAATAGAGTGTGAGTATGATGAGGTTCTCTTATCAAATTTAATAATAAAAACAAAGCATGCAGTGTATTGAAATCAAATCAAATCAAAATCAAATCATTTATTAAATCAGACATAAAACATGTCCATATAACATATATGGACATGTTTTATGTCTGATTTAATAAACGATTTGATTTGATATTCAATTTGTCACAGAAGAAACATGACAGTGACATTTTTTGTATGTGTTTAAGATCTACTTTTCAAGTGAAATCGAACAAAAAGAGTTTGAAATGATATCTTGATATACATGTATAAATTAGTAAATATATTTACAAATATTGCTTATAATTTAGTAGGTGACCTTATAAGGCCAAGGTACTGGTCTACATGTATATCGAATTGTAATATATATAATTTTAAATACATGTAGTTCATAAACATATCATTTTCATGAACAGCTTTAACAGCTTTTGTATCAAAAGTACATACAAATTTAATTTTATGACTTTATTATTATTATGAAGGTAAAATGTTATCAGCATGTATACATATATTCTGCATGTGACCCGTAGTCAGCTACATGTAGTAAGGTGCCGGATATATGGAGACTGAACAATGTTCTCACGAAACAGATGTGAATGGTGAGAGACTTTGAATAGCCAGTAGTGATTTTGAGTCAAATATTCTGGAATACGAAGCCACACTATAAATTAGAAAGATATTAGAACCTCTCTTTTCTTTATAATTTGGGTGATCACTATAGAAATTATACATATATTCTTTTCATTCAAATATTTTGCGTATTCGTACCTTTTCATCGGATAATTTTATAAGTCGCATTTATGTAAAACTCAGGTATTTTCCTTTCACGTTATATGTACTTACATTATTATTATATGGATGCCTCTGCTAACTTGAAATCGTAGATGAATTGAAACTATTATACACTGCAGTTAAAGTTGAGGTCCAAATCCCATTTCGAATCGAATATTTAAAAACTATGTAAATCTACAGTGTAATCAACAACAACGATAATAATAACAATAAATACTTTACATACTTATTTTCGGTAACCTCATTTCTCTTCTTCTATTTCATTTAAATATCATGTACTTTATTGATGTTATTTCTGCGGCGCAATGTTATGAACACAAATCAATTTCGACATGATTAACTATTCTTAAATCATTCATTCCAAAGTCATGTTTTTGTGATATCCATGTTTGTAACATTCATCCAGGTATGATAACTTTTTTACACAGTATTCCATTTTTCTAATTACTAAAACAAAAATTTATTTCAGTACAGCAGAATCCAGTTAAAATTGATATGTTAGTATATAAAATGAGCAGCTAAAGGTTAATTGCATTCACTGAATCAAGTTATATGAATAGTCCATAATCTTGCACCTTGGATCTGCTCACAGAATACAAAACAAATTTTACCCTATTATCTACAGGTTTTTGTTGGCAATTATGCTGCATGAGTCTTTTCAAATGAGATCCACAAATGTAAATGAGACGTCTATCAACACAATTCGCCTCAATGCTGCTTTGTCAAAGAATTTTATATATCATTGAGACATCTTAAAACATAACTTCTTAAAGAATATGATATTACTATTTATTCTTCAAATATGGTAGGTACATAATTGGTAAATGTTATATTATAAAGTGATATGATTCGATATTAGATTGTATTATACCAGACCGCATCAAGATTAACTAGATGTTAATTTTACACAGCAATAATCAGTGTCATTTTTTATCAAATATTGTAAAAACTTACGTTTTCTTTTTCCCATTCTAAAATTGTACATCTAACTGTACATTTTGATAAATACTTAAAAATCCAGTCATATTTTATAAAAATACGCTTATCATAACAACAGTCTCTATCCTTGTAATGCATTCACATGCCATATGCAATAAACTGAAGCAACACAAATCCAATTGTATCAATGTAATAAGTGTATTGATAATTTTCTTGTCAATATAACTATGAACAAGATTGGTGTGTATAAGAGGCAATATTCAGCCTTCGAACATTCTCCATATATTTGCTATCCTTGATAACAATATTTCTGTACTTGGTTAGCTTTAATGAAATACATCTTACTGCAAAATAATATTAGTGACTTCCCTAATTATGAAATGTTTTATAATTTCCGAGTTCCAGACAAAATAATATCCAATATCAATGAGCGAGAGAATATAATTCACTAGGAGATTCTTCAATCTTTTCTACTTGATTTCATATAAAATATCAAATAATTCATGGAGCTTTACATAATTTTATCGACCACGTTTGTAACTAAGCATTCAATATACATATAACATTATTATCACGTTCAGTATTGATGTACAAACATTTGAACTTAATCCCTATTGTGTGGAAATAGATAATGTATTATCTTTATGAAACATTTTGTGTACATACTGCTTTTCAATTCACTATTTATTGATATTACCATAACCAATGTGAGCGAGATCTCCATTGTTAATCTGATGATATAAATGTCTCTGTATTAAAATGGCAAACATAGCATATACACTATGATTGCCATATTCAAACTCAATTTCAAATATATACTATCCCCACCATTCAATCCAATCAATCAATTGATCAAATCCAAAATTTTATTTGGAAATTCCCTAAATATTCCTCAATATGAGGTGTGAATTGGCTGCCATATTAACTTCATAACCTTCCCCACAAGCCTTTCGGTCATTTATAAGTCATTTAAGTCTGTTTGACTCATACCCAAAGACATCATGAAGATCTATTTGTACTACTGGTTCTTAAGTCTGTTTTGGTCTTCTCTTGCCTTTCTCTCCTTGTATTTCTTAAAGCAAAATCTGATCTAGCTATACATGGCCTAGCCATCTTAATCTTCGTCTACTTTTGCAAAGCATGTGTTATATGACATATTCAATGAATCATGGCACTACTATTTCTCAAGCAACTTACAGTGCTGAAGGAAGCTGCCTACATCTTGTGGCCATAAAGCACAGCTATACGTACATTTGCATCACAATGTCTTGGCTGCTCATGAACATTTAATAATGTCAACGAATGTATATTTCTATTGGGTTCCATTATTCAAAATCATGATCAACTATATAATTCCCCATTGGAACCTGAAATATTCATCTTTGAGCAAGATTTTCGTTGTTCATTCAAGAACTTCGTCACCCCAAATGAACATGAGCTCCGCAGGAAGATCAGAGACTGGCCATTGAAAACTACAACACCGGCTATGACTTGCCCCCAGTCTACTCGTCACTGCTGTCACATGATTGCAGCCACCATGGTAGTTATGAGACTGGAGGATTTTCTCATTAGGCTCTTGCAGAGATAAGAGTGAAAGTCTTGTCAAAGACAAATATGATAGGTTCCATTTGGTGACTTTATAGTTGATCATGATTTAATAATACCATTAATATTTTTCTATAATTAATCATGTGAATCATAAAACAGTAGTTTTCATATATTACCTTCATGTTAAACATAAACTTTCCATTATCTAAACACGAACATTGCTCATCATTGGGTCATCAAGCTTTGCACTAAAAAAGGGCCTGCTGATGAACTACTGAAGCTTTTTCAGCAAATGATATAGGGTGTAGGGAGGGGGATTTACCTGAGTGAAAGCCGACCTATCTGACTGGCTTCAGTAAAAAAATTTATAGGAGATGTAGGTGGGACCATAGTGCACATGGTATTCCAAACCTGCACTTCAGCAACTGATGGTATACACCAAAACCTCCTTAGGATGCTAAATGAACACAATCAGCGCTCCTTTTAGGAACTTTAATTTCTTATATCTAGTCAACGGTAACAGATAGGCAGCATTTTAATTACTATGAATACAATAATTGATTAGACATTTAGCATTAGGCTTATATAACATGGATGAATGGGATTCATGATATTCTTGAATCTTTGCCTGAGCTTCAGTTTTAGAGCAAATTTGCTATTTAATACAATCAAATGTCAATGGTAAAAATGTATAACTCAATTTTTAGCTTTGAGTGTGCTAGAGAACTATCATTTATTATTAATTTGGTGTAGGTAGCACATTCGTGCGATTCATCCAATACATATAACACATATATCGCCATGGCAGATATCAAAGGCATTGCAAAAGGTGAGATGAAAAGGGCCAGCACAATGAATACCTTCAAACTGCAGCACTAGTCTATGGATATCATGGAAGATTACTAACTCTATGGTCAAAATAGCAGTAGTATGTCCTATATCCCTACCATAAATCACGTCAACAACAACCTTATTACTTTTGAAACAAAGTCAGATCAAGCATGTACACCCAAACTAAAAAGACGCTATGCTTAATTACACTGTCATTGTCAATTTCACATGCAAGTTGTATGTATTCAAAAGATTTTTTCATAGCCAGATCAAGCACACTCAGACTAAAAGAGTGCTACATCACTATTATAACCTTAGCATCATTATAAATATTGCTTCCAAGATGACATCAAATCAACAACATAATAAAGCCATTGTTGACGCTATTACTTATGAAACCAAGTCAGATCAAGCACACCCGACTACCTTGCTCACAAAAGCAGTCCTACATCGCTATCATAACCTTAGTAACAAGACTGAACGATGTCAATTTATACCCATTTAATCGAATTCATCAATTACAATCCTGCCCTATCAAAACTATAGCATTGAGTAATTTGCTTACCAAGTGATGATACTGATACATGATTTACAGAGTGATTTACTGAATGAAAGTACCAAGAACCCATATTTAATTACATTTTCATTGTCTATTTTAATATATCTATGCCACATAAATATTCCAAAATCCTGCAGTCACTGAAAAGTTAACTAAACTGACATGTAAGTTTATCATAAAGCCATCCTGATACGGCTAATTGAGGAATACTATTACCCGGATATGTGTGTATAACTTCCACGGTATAAGAATAAGAACTTCAAAATGACTTAATTCACAAGCTCAAGAATTGAATTCTTCCAAATCATTGATCAAGAACATTAATTTTCTAAGAATGTTCATTCTTAAATCAATCTGTATGATAACTATAAAGATTGAATTGAACACAGAAATATAAATGCATCCTGAAAAATCAGTTAAAGTATGATATAGAATAGGCATAGAAATAACAAATTGGATATATCTGGTTCTGTTAGCAATTGGGTATCATCTGAATAATAGTAAAGTTGGATTTCATTGTACATTCAACATACCTATATGAGTTATAGTTCCTATTTCAATTTGAGAAGTTAAAGCTTTTGTGACTTTTTATCTCAGAATTCATAATCGAGTTCTTCACCAAATCATGGGCCCCAGCATCATGAGAGTGTTTTGTGTGTGTGGGGGTGTAAATAATGTAAAGTGATAGAGGAAACGCTCCTGTTTGATACTAGAAATTTTTATGTGTTTACAGCATACAAAATTGAAAAATTACCAGCTAAATTAAATTTGGATGGAGTAATTTTATAATGCCTCTCTTAAATGTTTTTCTATATTGTATTGTTTAGAACAACCATCTTAATACTACACACTGGAAAATGTACATCACTTTTCATTCTCAATTTTAGTGTCATATTTAAAGTAGGGGTAAGAGTTGTATTGTATTTACAGGTAAAGTCATATGCAGAAGACCCTTCCCTTATTTGTTTAAGCAAACGAGTGACCAGTGTTAGTCATTTATGGCACAGAATTGAATTTTGTTTGAATAATTTGTTAAAAATGTAGACCAAAACATTTTTTTTTGTAAGAGGCACACTTTACTCAGTGCTGCAGTAATTAGCTGAAGTGACAACATTTTCATATACACATGGTACATTAGAAAACAAAGATTGCATTGTGATATTAACACTGATTAATGATACCTATTCTATGAGAATCATATACTTAATGCCAAAGAAGGCCTTCAAACAAACAATTCAGATCAATTCAAGTTTCAACCAGGATATTCTGAAAAAAATTACTACTATATGACAATGACACATACATGTGCTTGGTGACAATTACCTGCAAAGAATTTGTTTCATGAGAAACACCAATGTATTTACGGTACTGATCCATGACAGCATTGCATTATTACGTTTAAGCAAACATTTCATTATTCATAAATGTAAGTAGAGCTTAAAGGGGATCTTAAAATACCAAATCTGCACCAACCTAAACCTTTGTTGTAGGTTTGTATTTGCTACATAACAAAAACTAAATCAACTTGAGCAAAAGTGCTCAGAGACCACAGCATCACATGAACAACACTGACTTATGGGCAATAAACACTGATAAAGATGTTTACTAAAACGTTATGGAAATCTATGATTAAAAGAAGACAATTTCAATGTATGCAATCAGCCACAAATAATTTGTGTGCACCTGTCTAATAATAATAGTTCTGTCATGCTAAAACGTATTGATCTTGTAGAAGCTGACCAGCTGACAGCAAACAGCATCAAGTAGACTTTTGCTGCTATCTGTAGTTAATAATGATTTTTCATTGTGCTTTTAATACTAGTAAGAATCTTATTGGCAAAGTCCCGAAATCAAATCACTTCGGTCTCGCCTCATACCTCATGGTTGTGTAAAGTTTGAGCAAAATCTGTTCATTGGTAAAAGTTCTAGCTTGCCCGGAGACATACATACATGGTTAGTTAGTAAGTTAGGTACAAACAAAATTAGATCAAAAGCACAGCGTCGCTAGAACGATGTGGACTCATAGGCAATAAATATATTCACTTAGCCATATTTGGAAAGCACTTACAATCCAAAATCACACGAGAACTATAAGCTACTATGCAGTGTTGTGCTCTCTGAAAACTTTTTATTTAGTTAATAAAGGGCCAAACTTCAACGTAGGTGAAGGTCACACTGACATAAATATTGTATCAAATACGGAGGCCATGTTTCAATCTGTATTAAAACTACTACGTAAAACGCTCATAATTGACAGTGAATGACCCTCTGGAAAGAACACTTTGATTGGCAAAGTGCCAAAATTGGACACTGATAATGGTCACAAGGTACTTAAGCAGTGTATCAAATTTGGAGCTCATGGTTTAAGCTGTATTGAAACTATTTTAGAAAATGTCCAAAATGACATAAGATGGCCTTCTTGAAATTGCACTTAAATTGGCAAAGTGCCAAAAATGAACAGGCATATAGGGACTGTACCAAGGTTGAATGCTTTCTAACAAGTAGTAGCAAAGCTATTGCAGAAAATGCTGAAAATGGACCATAAATAGCCCTGTGGAAAACACACTTTAATTGGCAAAGTGCCCAAAATCAAGTCACTTTGGTGTTGCTTTATACCAGTATACCAAATAGCTGTGTAAGTTTGAACAAAATTGGTTTATTGGTAAACATTCTAGCTTGTCCAGAGACATTTTCACATGAGCTAACATTGCATGCACGCACGCACGCACGCACGCACGCACGCAACGCACACACACACACACACACACACACACACACACACACACACACACACACACACACACACACACACACACACACACACACATACATATACATAGTTACAAATGAACGAAACACAAGGCTTTGCTTCAGCAGCTGAAGCAACACAACAAACACAAGGCTTTGCTTCAGCAGCCGAAGTGACGCAAAAATCACCCCATTGTCAAACTGCTAAGATTGTGAATGTGAAGGTTTCAAGTAATTGTATTGTATTGTATTTTATATCGTATTGTAAAGTTGTAACTTTAAATGAACTCAAGTCCCATTTCCCTACAATAGTTAAAGGGTGGGTGGGGTGGGTGTATGTTGTCACTGACAGTGCCACCATAAAAATTCTGTCGTCTCAGCAGTGCTACATGCACCTAAACACACAGCAACTACGTAGGCCATCACTTTAACACCAAAGAATAGCACCAATTTTTCTCGTCTCACACCAGACCTTTCAAGTTTTTCATGATTTACCGGGTCTCCATTGGCATTTGTTACCTCACATCTGTTGATCCAAGCACTGCTACTGCACACAAGACCAGACCTACACAACCTGTTTTACTGTGACTCAGACTCCAAATAGGATTCCTTTTATTTCCGAAGTTTTGTAAATTGAGAACGAGCTAACATTGTCATTGACAGTTACACAGCAGATGTAATGGATCACAGCCTTGTCGTTTCTTATCAAACATATCGGTATGTGATCTTCTTTCCCTAGGGCCCAGCATTCACTACCATATAACATGACACTTACACAATATGCAGGCCTTGTCAATCCTTCCGAAGGGTCAGAATTCAGACTCCAGTTCAAAAGGATTGGCAGCAGTTCAGTGCTAAGGTGCATTTCATATACCAACGGAATATTCCTAATTTTTTGTTAGTCAAAATGACTTATAAATAATTTTATTAATTGAGTGAATATTTTTAAACTGAGCCATGAGATTCTTTGTGACCTACTTCATGCCACCTTTAAAATATATTCATAACTACATGTATCACTTACCTCCTCTGTCTTTCATAGTTTCCCTTCGTTTTTCTTCAGAAAAGCGTAGTATTTCTTCCATCATGGAATCTTCGTTGTGGTCTGAGCTTGATTCTAATTCTGGAGATGAACATTTGGACTGATCTGTTGAGGAGGAGAAACGCCGATCAAAGTTGCAAAGTGGCTCGAAGCTCGTGTGAACTCTCCGTATCGTTGTCGGTCGATGAGAATGATGTTGAAGAAGCATGTCTGAGAAACAAAACGAAAATTGCACTGTTTGGAAACATCACTTCTCATTATGAACACTTCAAACCTAAATTTTGTTTAAATATAGAGTTTGCTACAGATGACATGTCAAGTAATCATAGAACTAGAGATTTGTCATATAAGAATCATCTTCACATACGTCTTACTATAATATTATTCCTTAGTAAAGTCTATGAACATCTACATCTAAGTAAATGGAATTTCTAATCCGTAACATGACAGTTGTGTATAACATGCATTATCCCATTGAGTCACATTAATACCCATCATGATCAAACATAAATTGTTGGTACAACTGTATGCGTTTCTCATCTCTAATAAATGTATTGATCAACAAGTTGCGTGCAAACAAGGCAACATCAGAAATCTTGCACATTCAAGGATCACCGAATAATAAACTACTCCATGGAAATATCTTAGCGCAATAAAGAAATTAGTCTATCAATATACCAATATTGTGATAATGCAAAATGAAGAATATTTAAAACACTTAAATTGAATCACATTGAATTAATATTTGTTGTACATATACATGTATTTAATGAAACCAGTGTGCTTCTATCACTACCATACATGTACATGTATATGAAATCTAAAAACAAAGCTTATGTTAGACCTTGTGAAGATTGTTGTTCTAATTATATATGAGCTAATTTCTCAGTATATACCTTGGTTTTATTTCGTATTTTATTAACTAAACACTTATTAACGTTCAGAATCATTACCAAGTTTAACTAAACATTATAAAATGAATTATCTATATGCAATCTCCAGGATACAAGGTGCAGATTAAGATCATATTTCTTCAAACACAATAAAGAATGTTTGATTTTGGCTTCCTAGTACCAAGAAACGTGTAATGATACTGAAAAAAGAAAATGAATAGGAAAGATACTACCGTTCCAAATAAGTTCAAAGATAATGATGAAATGATTACAACTTGAAAGAAATTTATATCAGGTATAAGACAATACGTTTTACCATTGGGGATTACAATGTTTTCACTGAATGCTTTTTATTAAAGTGTTATAAGAATTCACATTGAAGATCTTATCGGATATTGATAAAAATCTTATGATCACGCCAGTCAGTGCAACGATATTGTCCAATAAAATTCTGTATTAGATATAGATGTCTTTACATGTGTCTCCCAATGCTTGTAAATTAATTTCTAACTTCTCTCACATCTCTCTTATTATCAACACAAGCATATTTCTATCACATAGCTGAAGACAAGTTTTAGAGCCGTAAGCTTCCATTTGACTACATTAAATGTGCTCCTCGAATGACTCAAACTCAAGACTGCAAGGTTGTGAGACCAAAATGATACAATCATCCCAATCAGTGAATTATAGTGGTTGCAATATAGTTGATAGTAAATGAGATGTAAGACATTAGAAATGAAAAGAATGAGGAAACTACTGTAGGAATTGACCACGAGATTGGACTGTCAATGGCAACATTGAGCATGCTGACGTCTGATTTGCCCGAACGAAGTGAGGGTAAATCAGACGTCAGCATGCTCAATGTTGCCATTGACACGACAATCGAGTGGTCAATCACCATTCTATCATGACTAAAATCCTAAAATCCATTTTATTTTAAAATAAATCATATTATAACATTCTCATTGCAAGTCAATTTTGCCAAAAAAGAGCGCGCGGAGACCACTACTACGGTGCTAGTCTAAACTTTTGCTCTCCACTACACAGGACACGCCTTGCGACGTCAGCGGCTGTATTGATAATGTGACGAGTTTAGACTAGCGCCGTAGTAGTGGTCTCCGCGCGCTCTGGAGCGTTCATTCCATCGCATAATTTAGCACGCTGATTGACCAATCAGCGTGGGTTATTGGCGGTGATTTTTGCACGGAATGATAGAATGGGTAATTTACCCTGAATGTCCTGCAAAAGAGCCTCACTTAAATAGTCTGTCTATCAAATATCAACAATGTTTTTACGTATAAGTAACATTTTTGTGGTGTAATAGGACAATTCTCACAAGGTTATGAATTCAAAAGTCATTTGTCGACATCCTTACCTATACATTTCATTGTGCATTACCATATTAATAGATAGCAAACATGGTACCATTCACAATGTCTCCCATACGTTTCTCAGTGATCCAATCAATGTACAAAAGTGATACTGTAACAGGGTTCCCACAGAATTTGTACATCAAACAATGACTTTTCAATGACTTTTCAAGACAGATTTTCATTTTTCCAAGAATTTTTTCTAGATACCTAGCTTCATTTAAATATGATCTCTGTAAAGATCAAAGAAGCCAATATGTATATAATAGATTTCTATTCTTCTTTCTCACAAATCTACAGATACACATTTCTTACTAAATTATGTGGTTTGGGGGTCTCGCGCAAAGCAAAAATTTGACTTTTAAAAGATACATGTATCAAGGTGCTGATTATAACAAAATTTAACCTCTTCTCACAGCTGAGGGGATCAGTCCTTTTTTTCATGACAAGTTATTATACAGTTTGTATCACATTTGTTTATTGCATTTAATAAATGACCAGTTTTTAGCTAAATATTTTTTCAAATTTTTCTAAGTTCATATTTCAGGTGACTGTCCAATCCTCCTAAAATCAACAGGTGAGGGAACATTACCCATATTAACTTTGCTAAGTGAATGTGCAAGTGTAAATTTGTGTAGCTTTCTTATAGTCTACTTTTATACTGAGCAGATGACTTTACATCATTGAAACCAGATCCATTTTAGCACACATATTCTTTCTCATCTCTTCTGTCTCTGCAGAGCATTTAGTAGAAGTTTACACACAAGTCTGATCAGGACAGCTCTAGATGACTGAACTATTCAGAAAAGCCTGCATTGTCAGATTTAAACCTCCTAACCAGTAGATCTTGAGGAGTAAGGAGTATGGCAAGTGTGCTAAAACCTCTTGGTTTTTAAAGTGTCATTATGATTGTAAAAAATTGTAGAAAAATAATGTTGAGAAAAAACAGAATAGCATCTATTTTTTATTACGGTTGCTCGTTCTGTGACACCCCCCCCCCCCTAAATCCTGAATTCTGATTGGCTTACAACTGCAATCATAGGCATATTTCTTCATATATGCCATTTATGTTTGGTACAATACTGCCCTCTAAAATTAGTTCACACTTTCGTCTTCTATTCAAATACTTATGAGCTATGTCTCAACAAATACAGATACTCAACGTACAGTTTCCATGATTTTTGAGGAGTTTGAGTCTGTATGCCGACCACCTGTTGAGCAATAATGACCTTTTTGCACTCATGGAAGCGACAAGTCAGTAGACTGGTGACGATGGAGGCAGAATTGGTGTCTACTGGACAGATGCTTGTATAGTCATATCATCATACTCATCCATGTGGCAAGATCAATTTCACTAATTGTCCAAGTGACCAATATATGTCTATCATATTACGGCAGTCATACACCATCTTGCTGCTCATGTGCCGATGACCAACCTGATCCTTTGCAATACGCTAAGGAGAGGATGAGAATCCTCTAACATTACGCCAACATATTCATCACCTCCTCATCTGCTTCCAATATGTGACAGATGCTTGGCAGTCAATTAACAGACCTCCATGCATCGTCGGCGTATAGTCGAAGTAAAAAATCGATAGATTATTGATTATTATCCGCTGCTATATGCTCCCAAGTTTTTGAGCCATTTTTGTGGATAGAAGTGTAAAAAATCAATAATCTTCCTAGAATTTTTTTTGCGGTTGACTGTCAGCAGGTCACTGAACGTCGAATTAGCATAGCCGGCAGATTGTTGGCATACTTCACATTTTTCCGCATTCTTATCCTCTCTGCAACTGCTTTTGATACGCCCGGCCTGGTGAGACAAAGCCTTAAGTCAATATATGATCGAATTAGTCACATGAACATATAAATACAATTGAAATACAATTGCAATTGTGTAGAAATGTGTATATGCATGTTTTGTTTTGGCCAATATCCATGAATTAAATGCCCTCATTTGGTGTATATTGCCCTCGCAAGTTCGGGTAATATTCACCAGTCAGGCATTGAATTCATGCATATTGACCTCAAAACTATGACACATTTCTTCAATATTTCATGTTAATACTTTCCTTTCAAACTTCCCTTGAAGTCAAATTTTGGATTACTCGACATCAATAATAGTCGATGTTATCATTTTTCTCCCTTCAGGATCTTAAAAACATAATTGATGAAACAGGTGTAATTCATACACAACTCAAAGAACACTTTTGAAGTAGGGCCTAAGTGCTCAATACTAATAATTTAAGATGAAATTCTTCATAGAATATTTGTTACAAAACCTATCCTTGACACTTCTACCACTTGAAAGATATTTGCTTGTCTCAAACATAACATTATTCTATCAATGTTATAATATTTGTCGAAGATTAATTTATGCTTAAAGACAGACATTGGTTTTAGAATGCCATTTCATTCTGCATTCAGTTGACTAAAATCTGAAGTCCACTAACGGAATTCCTTTGAAATACCAGCATATGTAAATATATTCCTGTCAGATTCTAAGTTCTTAGTAACTGGATTGCATCAGCATAAAATTATTCATATTGGCCTAAGTAAAATGATAGATCATACTCTAGAGGTGACAATTTGAAGATTTGTAGATAGAATTTTATCAATTCATTGGAAGTTTTGGAGAATGAGTATGTGTTTATATTCTAAAATACTTCCCTTAAATTAGCTCAAAAATTTTCAATACCACAATGTAAATGGAAATCGACAACATACTGAATTACTAATACTTAAGTGAACATTAAAAGTTTTTATGAACATATTTATTTGGACACTATCTTAATCATTTAAAGCTATGCTCTTCCAACAAGCACCCTAAATATCAAGAGCAGCTGATTCCTGCCAGGCCAGGAACCGATATATATAGAGTGCCAACAAGATGACTTAACTGTAAATTTGTGTCTACAATCATACATAGATATGCTAGATTTAACTTTTGAACAACAAGCACTAATTTACAAATCAATTGTAAAATATTGGCGGATGTCCCACGGACAGCCATATTTTGCACACGGATGTCTGTTAGTCATGAAACATCGGCCGATGATCTGTCATACACCGTCGATGTATGAACGATATGTTAATGATGCATGAAGGATGAGTGGTAGATATGTTGCATTGGTATAGGCATTGGTAACTTTTTACTCCAACTTAAAATCCACTGATGGCTTCCACGATGCTCTATGGGCACAAACATCGGTGACATATGCCAACCGGTGACTGTGGGTGCACGCGAGGCATATGCTAAAATTCACATCGGTAACACATCCTTTTATCATCCTAATGTACCTAATGTGACTGGGCTGCAAGGAGTCTATGGTTATGAAAGTTTTCAAAATTCAGTACTATATTTGGGAACAATTGCTGAAGTATCTAACATAACAGTAAGATTATCATTTTATTTACTACTATCCGAGATTACTATAGCCCATTAACAGTACATTTGAACCATCTTCACAACTTTAATTTCAACAAACATTATATGTTTCAAGACAAAAATTTACAAACCATTCATAAAATATCCTATAAAACTATTCATGTTGCCAATATAAAACAACTATACATCTTAGATGATCGATTGATACTTATTGCAATCACTAAGCTGATTTATTGATACAGTTAAGAGGTCAGTTTCAATCTCGACAACTGAAGTCGTATGCAACATTTCAATATTTGCTCTCTGTTGATACAAAATAAAGAAAAGGTAATAATGAGCACCCATCCATATATTCATAATACAAAATTAATAAATAAACATGCATATAAGATGATATTAAAAGGAAAACATCACATATGAGTTAAATGTGGAAAGTATATAAAATCACTATTAAGACTACACATTTAGTTGATAGTTGTATCTGGTTTTGTTTTTATACATATTATTATCTATATTCTTTTATAATATGACGTTTCATCTGGGAAGGTACAATAAACACGTAGAAGTAATTTATGATCGCAAGTCAGAGATTAATCTGTTCACTTCGCTACATAGTTATCTCTAATCCAATATGCCCATGTCAGTATATCAGTATTTAAATATCATTAAATACTATAACATAAAGCTAAGTTTACAGTTACACCATATAAAAAAGAAACCCAATGCATGTAAAGAATATATTCTATTGAAATTAAAATAAAACATATATGAATCATTTTCAAAATAACTTATGTTGTATTTAGTGATTCATCAGAAAAACAAAAAATCTTAATTTACCCTGGTATCCCCTCACAAAATAGGCACATGTGAAGTGTGCTTAGAGTTCAAATAAAAGCACGTGGGCTTATAAATGAGAGTCAAATCAAGTATTAGGACATTTAACGCAAAGTCAGCATGAAGAATTTAATTGTTCACTTTAATTAAGAGTTTACAAAACTTACCATGATTGGAGGTGGTTATGAGGGTTGAAAATTAAGGTTAGGAGCCACCTCAATTTTGACGTTTAAAGGTGTGAAACCAGGGGTCAAAATGGTAAAAAAAAATGCATTTATCTCATTTAATATTGAGTTTAGGAACAAAACGTGTATTGACCTTAGATAGGAGCTTGGGTGTATGGATCATAAATATCACATTGCTTTGATCTATGAGCTTACCTTCTAGGTCAAATAAGTAGGTTGAAATCCAAGAAATTATTATTTTTGTATTTCAAAGAGAAATAAACAATATTAAAGCAACATTTAGTTGAACATGTTTTTGGAATTATTTATGAATCATTTATTGATGTTATTTTATAATAAATCGTGCAATATTAAAAATATGCGAAGTGCACGAGCTAATTTCCCCAAGCCGTGTGCGAGCTATGTCTATAAATTCATAGAAATAACTACAAGACATTTTGAATTATGAAGCGTTCAAATAATGATTAAAACTGATAATAATCATCTTGTAACATTTACACCTAATTCATCCACACATTCCCAATTATGCTTTAAGCTCTATCAAATTAAAAACCACGATAAGTAATTGACCCAGTCGGAACATGGTGTCCAAGTATTTCTCTGTAAATTTGATCCAGACCACTTACAAGAACCAAGACAACCAACCGAAGTTCAGAGACACTGAAACCTCAATATATGTGTACCATGCTGTGTCAGTAACCTGTAGTTGGAATTATTTACTCACTCTATATATGGAAAGATATAAAACTATTCATGAAATTCTATTTCTAACCTGGATGGGAAGTAGGAGTCGCCATACACTGCATGTTAGGCCTACTGTTTCGAGGCTGCCTCCCCTTGTTTCTTCTAGTTGTCACCATCATTCTCAAATCACTTTATTACCAAATATTACCTAAAACAAACATTGCAGACATTTACTTTACATAAAATTCGTTCAAAATATAGATATGAATATCAGTGATAACATTTCCTATAAAATACAACCGAGTACAGGAACATACTGTTTGTCGTATAAAATCTATTTGATGTTCTACTGATCAAGAGAGAGATTATATTCATCAAATTCCATCAGATACATATGAAAACGGGAATACAATAAATTTACTCAAGAAATAAAAACACAGTCTAATTTTGCTCCTCTTAGACCAAACATGTTTTCTAACGAAGATTGAACACAATATTATGATGTCCACATATCTTTCTGTGATTTATGTCATCCATTATATTCCCTTTCTATGCAAGGAAAAAGTTACCTGTCACTTATTTGTATCACAATAAATCAAGTTTCTGAAAATTAAGTTATCATTCATTCATATTCACAGTTCTCAAATTTTATCAAATCAATGTCTTGTCTAAATCCATGACAAATTTGATCCTGTAGATTTCTTAAACCCATTTTGGGTGCTTTGAATTGGATGTCTTTTATGTAACAAGTGCTCTTTAATTTAACAAGAAAAGCTATGCAAATGTAAAGAATAAATATATTCTGTTTAGGAGACAATACAGAATTCAAACATTTACTAAAGGGATGAATTATTTCTATGAAATTAGCTTATGCTGCAACTGAATACTAACCAAAGATTATTTGGAAAAAAAGACGCCCTAAAAAGTAAAAATCTTTACACAGTCAATATTTCACTATCAATCAAGTATAACCGACACTCAACATTGTACAGGTATAATCCTAATAATAAATACAATATCAAAGCTTATTCATCATAAGGGCTACACATATACACTATGTAATTGATGCTGATCCCAAGTGTATAAAGCATTCTAAGTTGAGTTCTCTTCATCATGAATTCTTCCACGAGTCCTGCAACCTACTCTATGTGAAAAGGGAATTTTACCATTAAAATTGTCACTTAACAAAATGTTTTCAGAGAAACAAATATAAAAAATTTGAAGGAATTCGATAATCGATACTGAAATGTGTCCCCAGTTGCTGTATCATGTGTATGCTGTATATGGAGTATTATGGACTAACTGAACAGAAGGCCTGTAGATCTATACAATCATACCTATATTAGTAGTAAAAAAAAAGGGAGCATTTGATAAGAACGCAAAACAAAAGTCACTAAAGTGTTTGCCAAAAAGAAATTTACCCACACAGATTCATTCAATTACTGGCCAAGACCAATGATCACAAAAATAGAAATACGTGCATATACATTTGACAATCTTGCCATAAAATGAAAACTTATCCTATGAGAAACTCATTGCACATTTCTAAAAGAGAAATGTTATTCAAATAATTGATATTTACAATGATATTTATTATAATATAATACATAAATAGTAAGACATATTGAATATTTTATCATATACCTCTCATAATATGAAGTATCCAAATCACTTTGATAATTTTATCAAACATATAGTGTTATGATATCGGTAATGTATTTTGCCTTTTTTTCATGTTAGTTTTTATGTATCACTTAATTCACGCACACGGACAATCTATCAACAATTTTCAGAAAGTAATCCAAGTGCTATATCGAGATCCCGAAATAGCTCAAAGTCTACACGGTTAAAATAATTCTAGTAATTAATACACATTGTTTGGAAACAAATTGGCAACACTGCTTCAATTATGTTGCCTTCATGTTTTTCCTCATGAATACCAAATCCATATTACAGAGACAAAAGCTTTACTCGATGGATCTGCATGCCAATTCAACCATAATGTATGTAGTAGCCATTAAATTATTCCCGCTAAGCTTACAAGTAGAAATGTAAAGTGGGTTCATCTTCATATATGAATCAGTGGTTTTTGCTTTCCAATTTTACTATTATCCATATTGAGGGGAAAGTAAATAATGATCTAAATGGTGGTTCATGAATTGTTTGTTGGCCTTATGGCTCTCATTTTATCATTTCCTTTGCGAGCAGGTAGCCATATTAAGGGAAGACTCGAGGAAGCCCCATTAAATAAGCTCTCCAGCTCGAGTGATCACCATGCACTGTTGACAAATGCTACCATAAATTGATTTTTTATTAACAGGTAACTGTATGATTATGCATTTCATAATTTTGGTTACGCGGTTGGGTAAAAAATAGATTATCAATTGATAAATTGTGTTAACTGTTAGTAAAATATACAAATTCTAAAAGAAAAAATCTTTCACTTGACAGCTGCCCATATAGTGTAATTTAGGCTTCTACATTAAGAAATATACAACAGGAGAGTGTTGGAATCAGTTTTTCATTTTTAACATCTTGATCTTTATTGTACGTGTAATGAAAAAGGAACTCATACCGTTTCATCAAGTAGGCCAAGAAATAGGCCTACAGCTTGCAAGTGCAGTGTGGGCATGGATTGGCCATGGAGTAGATTCTGTCAATTATCTTATAAATGACTTAAAAGGTGTGCTGGTTGACAAAAGTTGAGAGAACTGCCTAAATAAACTACTCTTGTGTCAAGATATTGCTACATGGCCCAGATATCTGTCCAATTTCAACATTTTGATGTGAAGGATTGTTCTTTAAGAAACTCACAACTTATCAAAAGTTCAATGACCATTATGCTATGACACGTGCACTTAACAGATACAAATATAAGTATGGCATTACAGCATATCAGGCAGACAATCTACTGTTATGTTATGCCAGATTTATCTGATCTACTAATAACTGAATAAAAAATACTTTCTCCTATTACATTACTAATTAATACACTAAGCACACCTTCGATGTGAGGCCCATGGGATTCATGCAGGGGAATATGGTAATGCATAGAAGCCCAATTTCAATAATCATTTGTTCTTAACCGTCTTAGAATATAAATTAGCATATGGATCATTTTCTGTATCATTAAAAGATGCTCAACTCCTTACAATTAGTTTACATATTAACCCTATAATCAAATTAATGAATACTAATGTAAGTCACTTATCTGAGATCAATACTATTGCTCATTTGCCATGAACACTCACTTTTTAATACAAACAATACCTATTGATATTTCAGTTTCTTATATCTGCTGTGCTCCAATATTGATCATAATACAAATATGGCAATAAAGTAAAAATTTTCCCTTTGGCATGTTCAGCCATTGTGCCAATATGCTTGCTCACAAATAGTATACGAGGTAAATTGGAAAACAGAAATGTATCTATAATTCAGACGCTGAAATACGAATGCAATTAACCACTACTAACATATGTGAAGCTTACACTGTTCTCTTCAAGTATAGTAATCCTGAAGATCAATGTTCCTCATTGAAAACAAAAGACCCAAACAGTTTTGTCTAAGGTAAAATCAAACTCAGTGATGTCTGGTGTAAGATGTTGATGGGTTCTTTGAATTTGACAATCCAGCTGTAGATATGCACTCAATTCATGAACCGCCTGAGGTTAGTCGTGATCAGCTGAAGTTTATGAAATAAGCACGTTGTCTCCTAAAAGACAATGTATCATGGTGTCTTATCAATTAGCTTTATATATCAGTAGAAACTATAAGTTTCTGATTCATATACATGTAGTTACCAATATGTAATATGGCCAAGTAAATTGACTTAGTTTATGGAGTAAACGCAATTTCAACTGAATTTGTAACAATCAATTATATTGGCATTGGCATGGTTTTCTTTGGAGTGGTCTGAGACTAGGGTAAGAACCATGATGGATTCCTCCCTACATGGTATTTGGTAAGTTTAGTCACTCAAGTACATATACATATGTATTCTTCACTTGAATAATCATTTCACAGAGAATATCCACAATACAAGCACTATTTGAAACAAGTCACATACCAGTACATTACTATTTTGTCTGCCCATTGCATCCGCATGATCATAACATTCTTTTCACAAGCCAGGTTCAACTATTAAATGCCCCTTAATACCAATATTATAAAAGATGCAACCACGAATAAAATTAAAAAATATTAGCATCTTTTTTTATGCTGTTGATCATTTTATAGTTGAATGGGGTAAGTTTGCTTTTAATGTGAAATTCTTTGGGACATAGCATCATGGTAATAATTATTTTGTGAAAGATTGACATGATGTAATGTCGTCAATGGGTTCCACTGGGATACTTTGGATATATAAACACACACCCATACTGAAACAAAAAAGAAATTGTAAAGCTGGTAATCAATTGCAAATAATATATTTATTAATTAAACTAAACAAGTCACATTCATTCCGCACTGGGGAGTTCGCTTCTGACAACCACATACTCATAGTACCAGCAGTGTCAATCTGGCTCGATCTGGCCAGACCATATACAATAACATGTATATAATGAAGAAAGTATGACACTACTTTAAATCTTGAGATGTTATGCCGGTGATCTATTAGATGAATATTTGGATCAGACAACAGCCAGTAAGTTAACACGGAACTGATGCATATTTTAACATAACATTGGTACTAAAGATATATTTGCAATAATTTTCATATTTTGCTTTGTAATAATTCATCACTTGTGAATTTTAATGGGCCCGAAGAACATATTCTCATTGGAAAGTGTCATTAAAATTTCATAGCTATATCAATTATAACTTCATATATTTTGTCTGGTTGATTTAACATTTCAAAGCATCACTTAAGAGCATCAATTCACAGGTACAGCATATCTCAAGTTGACTTTCTAACTACTTAATATCTACTTAACATGGACGCAGTTAATAATGAAATGGGATATGATTTTTTGCTACCTTAAATTCAATAGTTTAAAATAATTATGACTCATGAAGTTAAAATTCTACTGAGCATCTGTTGAGGGGACTGTGAACTCTTTTCTTAGGATTTTATTAAACTTTGATTTTCTCACTCATTAGTGCTTCAATTCTTACAAATTACACCTTATTTTATAGATAATTTTCTAATCTAATGACACAACATGTTTTGAATTGTATAGATTGATGAAAAAAAAATTATAAAGCAATTAATGAAAAAATGACAACTTTGCCTGCGAAGCATATAACTGATAGTAAAACATCGAAATGACCAAAATCACTATTCAGTTACAAAATTTGTATATTTTCTAGAAAACCTTGCCTCAAATTTTTTATATTTTTCCTATTTATTATTTTACATGCATTTTAAGTTTTAAAACCACCTATTTTCTGAATTTTCTTGCAAATCAATACAAAAACGTTCATAATTCATCAATGAAATAAAAAAATCTAAATCCCTAGTAAGGTTTTCTTCAGAATGCATATATCTTCAAATATATACACGTTTGTGAAAATTTGATTTCATAGTTAAGGTGAAATATAAAAAGAAAAATTCATCCACTATGCAAACTTAGTTTTGAGAAAATGGGCTTTAAACATGGCCTATCAATATATATTGATAGTAGTTGCTGTCTATAAAATGTATCATATAAGAAAAACTATTGATGATAAAAGGTTCATTTTAAAAAGATGTTCTTTATCATTTATAGCATACAAAACATTGAAAATATAAAAATTCAATTTTTAGCCCATATAACCTTATAAGCCTGCAAAGAATGAGTCATTGTTTTTCACTCCAGCTTGGTCTTTACAAAATGCATTGTAATGGGAAAACTATTGCAGATAAAAGGTTCATTTAAAAACATGTTGTTCTTCATAGTTTTAAGTATAATAAATATTAAAAAGCTGAAAATAGAATATTTTTTCCTTAAAGAGTTCACAGTACCCTTAAGAATGTTTTAATTCTTGGCGTATGAACATGTCTTAAAAATCTATGGAGAACGTAAAGAATTACACATAATGTTTCTAAAATACATATCACAATTGTCTTAGTACAGATGACAAAACTGTACAGTACATTAATGTATGAATGAACTTTTAAAATATTTACATATACATTGAAAAAAAAATTTACTAAGGTACATTATTTGGTTGTAGGTGGCTCCACCCTGATACCACAATCATGATAACGGATCAAGTTCACTGAGCAGTCAGCACCCAATAACATAAACTTATTCCATTTCATTGCAAAAATTATAATTCCTAAACACAAACCATGAATATTATGTAGTAAATTCATAAAAAAGTTCAACAATTTGTTGAAAGTAACACAATGCAAACAGTGTGTGCAAGAAAAAAATATCACAAGCATACTTTTACCTACAAATTGTAAACCTTGCCAACACTTATCTAAATCACAAATTTATATTACCAATGGTACATGATTACCGGACGTGCCATCCCTATACATATAATTGTGGCAAATAATATTTCAATATTGAGGTCATGCATTAGTAAGTTACTCAATTTACCAATTCGCATGAAATATTTCATAAAAATGTACAATATTGTAACTAAATGTACAATATCAGTTAGCGTGCACGCACAAAGAGCATTCTTATAAAAATTTCCCTTTCATACCATTCTGTTGATTTTAAAAATCTATGGTATGCTATACCACACGTTATCATATATCATAAAATGGTCAATTTATGTGACTACATGTTGTATCTATAATTTTAGAGTGACAACATGTAAATGTATATACATTGTACACAAGTAAAGGATTTTTCATACACAAAATAGACCAAGTGCTACAAATAGTTCAATTCCATCAAGCTGTACTAATTGGAGCCTAAACTTTCAATGATCCTTGGTTTAGAGTTGAAATGCATGTGTATTTTTGGGTCTCTGAACCATAACTTGCTGAACTAACATTCAAAATGTTCCAAGTGATATGTTTTCTTTATTGAAATAATGATAGATGTGTGTGGTACGATGTCACATTGTGTCCATCGAGATAATTTATTTGAATATGCTTCACAATAATTTCATAATCATACTTATCACACATATCTTACACAATCCACACTACATTGTATGATGCAAATAAAGTAGTATACTTTACACACTGATATGTAAGTTTTCCAGAAATTACACACTATTGTACACTACGAACACTTCAAAATGACTCAAAACATACCGGTATATCATTAACTTTTCTGTTAATTTAACATTAATCTGACTCTGTTCTTTCAAAGTTTTCAACTTTTGTTAATGCACACATACACATATTCAAGAAAAAATGTTGATAAAAGTTGGAGTCCACAGTGCATACATACCGGTAGTTTAACCGGTAAATGATATTGCAGTTATATGGCGTGTCACTTAATGGCATTAACCTGTGTGGAATAAAAATTACCTTGACATAGTGTACATTAATGGACTTAGGTGTACGTATTGACATAGATTTTTCTTTCTTCAACTTTATAGGGCTATATCACATAGTCACTGTCTGAACTCGAATCCTAGATCATTACCACTACGGCACTTATTCAACAGGCATTACACCACTCAGACATCTTGACTTGAAGAAAGACTTCTCTATGTCAATCAAATATACATTCTTTTAGTGGACAAAAATCACTCAAATCAAATCAATACTGTGATAAATTCGACAACCGAAAGCCAAATATTAGCTTTCGTTCACCTAACATTTTATAATTTGAAATATTATCATAATCATAGTTTATATCTACTATACAAAATATAATCTAGCTATGTCTACTGCTGGCCAAGTTCTCTCGCCCGCAATGAGGCAGCTTCGACAGCATTCATGAAAGCAGCCCTGAGTCCACCTTTCTCGAGAGCGTGTACACCAGCAATTGTGGTGCCTCCTGGAGAGCAAACCATGTCTTTCAGTTCACCAGGATGGCAGCCAGTTGCCTCCTGCCACATTGCGGATCCCTACGTAAAATAATCATAGATTTAATAAACAAACCAATAGCATGACCCAAATAACACAAATGTATTGTATGACGTAGTAAAAATTTAGCTTATCATGACATTATCCAGCTTTTTAAATAGGACAACAGCTGTTATGCATTATAGAAACAGTGGAGATTTAATTGTTCCTACCGGATGTTTGTTTTTGGATAAGTTGAATTACTCGTTCTGATTTTGTTAAAAGTAGGCGCAATTACTAAATAGGAATTTTACTTGTAGGTTTGAAAATCGATTTTTGAAAATAAAGGGTGCTGGAACATTAATTGGAATTAGACTTAATTTGGACCATGGAATTACCTTAGATATTAGTAAAATTATGAGAACCACTGCTTTCACACATACATGTAACAAGGTTCAACTGGATATACTCAACGAATTGACAAGTCATTCAAAAATTATCTCTGACTTTCAAAATAATTTAGATCACCTATATATGTATACAATCAAAAATTAAATAAACTTGTTACTTCAAAATTAGTAATCTGTAATCAAATGTTGTTTCAAATCACACCATTGTCCAATTATTTGCAGCTAAAAGTATGATTAAATAATCATTATTATAAAACTTAAAATTATGTAAAAATAAGCATCCCATTAGATAAAAAAAGCTTCAGTTTACAGATACATGTGCTTTGAAATTACTACGGAAGTTATTTTTCAAAATGCAATGTCATATTCCACACTACCTTCACAGTTTGTGTTGCCACCTTTAGTGCGAGAGCTCTTGGAAGACCCATTCTGACAGCGCCATCGGCTAATGCTTCAATTGCAATCATCATCTGGGAAAATGTTAATTATAAAGCAATGTTATTTATTAAATTTGTTGTAATATTCTAAAGATTTGTAACAATATAAGTGGGCAAAATTCAAGGACAAGTGTAATTATAGCAATTGTACTGCCACCATTGTAATCACTGAGTACCTACCATGCATTATTTGATGTACAGTTTTGTTATACATGTATAACGTGAAATGAAGCCTCACTTCATCTTTGTTTAACTCTATTGTTAATTATCCTATTAAATATTTTTATTACTGTTGAGTAGAATAAGTAAAAAACAAAACAAAAATAAAGTGCCTGTTTCATCATAATTCAGAAAAATAAAGCTGGAAGATAGACTCTGTACATTATGTAATCTAAAGGCAATAGAAAGTGAAACCCATTTTTTATTTGATTGTCGTTGTTATGAAAATTTACGCAGGAAATTTTTAGAAAATATTTGCACTTATTATCCAAACTTTAATGCGCTTTCATATGAAAACAGGTTATGTATTCTGTTTGATCAAAAATGTAGAAGTTTATCAAAATTTATTCTTGATTGTTTCAACTTAAGAAAAGAAAAATTATTTAATAGTTGAGTGTGATATGTTTTGTATAGATTTGTGTGTGTGTGTATATACGTGTATTGTTTTACCTTTATTTTGTCATATATGTTACCTACCTAGTTATATGTTATATTTAAATGATGACATTATAAGCCCACTGGGCTGGGCCATAGTATAATATGTATGTAATACTTAATTGTATAAATTTTATATGGCAATGTCACGAAAATAAACTTATTAAAACCATAACATTTGAGAAATATTAAAGAACTTACATATGCTGGGCCACCTCCATATATTCCAGTTCCAATATCAATCTGCGGTTCTGTTACTTTTTCACAAATACCAACACTTTTGAACAGTGTTGCGAGTAGTTCACAATCTTCCTCTTTAGCTCTTGAAAGAAAAAACGCAATAATTAATATTCCTTCCATAAAGTCTATAGGTCATATGATTCACCATCAAAAAAGAAGGAAGCAAAATGAACCATATCAATATTAACATCATCACATGTAAGTATCGTGTTTGAGTTAATGATAGGTGCAAAACTAAGTTGTGTTTGACTCCTCGATGGGCGCAATATACAAAGTACTGCAAGTATTGCAGCATTGCAAAGCACAGAAATACTGTACTTTACATTGTGGGTTTCATGCCTTTCCCATTCACACAGCCTTCAAAGTCCGATGCTCATGGTATTTCCAATAAGTAATAACCCCGAATAGATAAGGATGTGTATTGTAATACCTTTTGCAAAATGTATAAAAGTGCATTGACAGGTATTGGAATACTTTTGAAAAGTATTACAGCATTGTGCAATACTTCCCAAAACATTAGTCCAGTCCAGCCATTCCAGATTCATTTCAAGAACAAAAAAATGAAGCCATATTTAAATTATGAAGTTGTCATTGTTACACAACTAGAATGCCTTGAAATGTTTTTTAGGATGATCATTAATAGAAATCATCTACATCATCCAAGTCATATTCATAGTAATTATAGTGCAGTCTGTTTAGAAACAACCCCTTAGGCCCCTAGTCACAGTGACAACCAGCGATACAGGTATCACACACCCGGACGTCTGGTTGTGTTGTAGACTTCTCTATTAAAGGCTGTTGCTAGTCCACACCTGAGTCACGCATACACGTGAACACAGGCCTCATAATTAGACCTCATAAGAAGCATCCATCTGGCCCAGAGGGTTGTGAAAAGACACTGAAGACGGAAGGCTCAATGCCTTACCCTGTGGGTTAGTAAGAGACTTCTCCCCAATGATAGCAAGCACTCAGCTTAAACCACCATGACGGTGTCAGAAACTACAGGTGCCTCAGTCAGTTGATGTCATACCTCACCTACCTCATTAGACAGTTAAGATGCCTATGGTCAGGTGGCCACTCATCAACATAACCGATTTCAGGAGGGGACTGATGCTGTTACTTTACATTGCAATCTACACTTGTAGTCCTTTTAAGAGGTCTGCGTGTTTGTGACCTACACTTACAGGGATTTTTGGCACACAAAGACTACAACCAACTTTTAATGGCTTATTTGGCCAGCAATTAATATATAATTAATATATAACTTACTCGAATTTCGGACATTTTTTTACCCACCAGTGCCGTTTTATACCCTTCAAACCTTTTTGCCACTACAATGTTCCCATAATCACTTGCGTTTCAATCTCTTTAATTTACGAGAAAACTTTAGTCGACAACGGGTTTATTTGGACCGCTTACTTCGGGTAAAAACGACTGTCCCGATAAAGTTTTAATATATAACAAATAAATTAATCAAAATTAACCAGAATTTTCCTCCAACGGAGTAGGTACATATCGTACATAACGCCCCCGCCTACTCGAAACCAAAACCCGCACGACTGTTGAGATTAATCGACGTGCTGTTATAAATTGATGGACTATCCATTTGCGTCCGTTAGTAATAATAATAAGTAATTTCAATTTCAATTTTTTTTGTTTTTGGGGGAGGGAGGAGAGAATTGCTGTAGTACTGTAGTAACAATAAAAAATTTATACCAAGGATTTCAATACCCACATATTAGGTATGGAATCTATATGTGAACAGAAGTTCCCTATTGGTAGGTGTGGGTTTGGGGGGCACTTACAACAGCCCTTACCTAGACACTGTGATGAAAAGTTGACATTTTTTTAGTCATCAGTTTTCAACAATGTACCTAAATATTATTAAGAAACATAAATATACAGCACCGGTGTATGAATCCGCAAGAAGAAATAATATATATTGGTCAATATAAACTTCTATTAATGACTAGTGTGCAAACGAGGCATATAGCAATTCAAACATGCAACATACTAACTAACAAAATAAATAGATAAGTTAATCTAGTTCTTCTAGATGTTAAAAAGCACATATAGATTATCCAAAACTCACCTAGTGCCTGGTGTGTAAAATGTGCAACCGCAGTTGACCATGCAAGGAGTGTTTGGCATTGTGCGAATAAGTCTTGAATTTGGAGGGAGAAGCTTCTGCATGAAAAAAAAATAATTTGCCTTTATAAGCATATTAAGGATACCAATGTGCTGACAGCAAGTGCATAGAGTCCCTTTTTCTACCATAACTTAAAGAATTGTAATGATACCAATCAGAATAATAAAAATTACAATGAAGATCCGGCAGAAAAACTAGCGTTTCATTCCTATAATATTCCTTTTGATATTCATTACCATATATTAATTATGATAGAAAATGTTACTGTATGTCAGTGTATGAGCATGCTGTCAGCACATAGTAGCTTAAACAATTAGTAGATCTACCATACCATGCTTGAATTTTTCTTTAAACAATCCTTCAACATTTATTCAAATATTCTATACTGAAAGTTGTAGTAATATAAATTTTATGCATTTAGTGTAAATAACTAAACAATTAAATACTAGCACTTACTTCTTCAAATTGTTTGATTGTAATACCAGCAACTACTGATATAAACAGATGATCTTTCGTAATGAGATCGTGGACTTGCTTGAGGACACCAGGAAGTATATGTGGTTTTACTGCCAAAATAACAACGTTACAGCACGCTACAACTTTCCGATTATCAAGACAGACAGTCACTGATTGATCCTGAAAAAAACAAAAATATTAATCAATATTCTTTTTGTGCCATTTTCAACAATAAAAAAATGTTTGAATAATTCGAAATCATAAACAACAAAACAAAAAATAAACATTTTCCTTTCAGAATATTTTTTTGGTATTATTTGATTCCTGTAGTCTATCTATCTTAAGTTGTCAATAAAACATAGCAATAATTTTTCATTATAACAGTCTATGGCAAATGTGAAAGTTTTGTGTCAGTCATCCGGTCTGATAGGTCCTTTAAAAACTGTCAGTCGAATGATTTTCTGTCAGTCTGAAATTTTTGTCGTCGATAGACAATATAGTGGGACAGCGCAAGCACCTACTGCAATATGAACCAATAAATAAATTTTCAGAAAAAATACCCGTCATTTTGTCTTTTTCTGTAGACTTGTATAAACTTTAAAAACAGAGAAACAAATCTTGTGCAGATATTCTTTATTCAGATGAAGAGTATGAAAAACAGTCATTCACACTCAAATTACAAGACTTTTTAATCATTTAGTCATTCATATCCCCATCTTAGTAGGCAGGCGGAGACCACTCTATACCCCTGTAATGTTATTTTAAGATCGGGATTTCTGCAGTATTTTACGTTAGTCCTTGCACAGCTACGCCCGCAGCAGCTTGAGATCTCTTTGAAGTTCGGTCTTTTCCTGGTAGTGGCAGGTGCACTCGGCTTGTTATCTCTCGCAAAATACACATTTTAGCCTAAGTTTGTTGCCAAAATACGATGCTTGCACACTCGAATCTTAATATTCTGAAATGCCATCCTACGTTTTTAAAGGACTATCTTGTATAACATAATGTATCCATGCCGATTAAGTTTGTTATTCATGCGACTAGTACAGGAAGTTATCTAGGTCAGATACTTGAGTTTGCCACAGCAAATGATCTGGTGGTTGGTAACTCAATGTTTGAAAAGCCCCCAAGACACCTGATCACCTACCAGTCCGGAGATGTTACCACGCAGATTGACTACATCTTGTACCGACGCAGTTTCAGGAGGCACGTGACAAATGTGAAGGTCATCCTGGGTGAAGAATGCGCATCGCAGCACAGACTGATTGTCGGGGACTTCAAAGTAGCTGCCCTACCAGAGCGAAAGCGAAAGTTCGCCCCCCGAGTGAGGTTATGGAAGCTGAGAGAGCCAGCCAAGCAGGCGGAGCTAGCCGAAGCCTTTGAAGCAAAAGTGCGGGGCGTAGTTGTAACCTCGGTGGAAGAGCAGTGGTCAACCCTGAAAGACAGCCTGAAACATGCTGCGGAGCAGGTCTGTGGAGTGTCGAAAAAACACCAATGGAGAAAGGAGACCTGGTGGTGGAACGATCTGGTAGAGGGTGCTATCCGGGAAAAGAGATCATGCTACAAAGCGTGGAAGGCAGGTGGCAGCCGTGAGGCATACAATGCAGCGAAGCGTGAGGCGAACCGTGCTGTGTATCAAGCCAGGCAGGAAGCGCAGAAAGTGGCAGTGGAAGGTATTGATCCCAAGACTGGTGATATCTACCGGCTAGCCAAACAGATGCGCCGGGAGAACCAAGGAGTTGTCGGGGAGAAACCTGTAAAAAATGACGACGGTGCACTCTCACTGGATGAGGATGCGAAGAAGTTAGCATGGAAGCAGCACTACCAACGACTGCTTAACATTGAGTTTCCCTGGAGGCCGGAGGACCTCTCGACTGAACCTCCGGTGGAGGGCCCCAGCGAGCGGATCACGCACAAGATGATCTCTGAGGCAGTCCGGAAGATGAGTTTGGGCAAGGCAGCTGGTCCTTCTGGCATCGTTGCTGAGATGCTGAAGCCTTGCGGCAATACAGGAATCAGGCTGATTCGTGACCTGATAGAGGCCATCATCCGGGAGGGTCACATACCATCTGAATGGGAGGAAAGTTACATAGTTAGCCTGTACAAAGGCAAAGGTGACGCACTCGAGAGGGGGAAACTACAGGGGTCTCAAGCTAATAGACCGTGTTGAAAGTACTGGAGAGAGTTGTGGAGCAATTGATTAGGAAGAAGGCGCAGATCAATGACATGCAGTTCGGCTTCATGCCAGGAAGAGGGACGACTGATGCCATCTTCATAGTGCGACAGATGCAGGAAAAGTACCTGGCAGCAAACAAGCCACTGTACCTAGCCTTTGTAGACCTCGAAAAGGCTTTTCGACCGTGTCCCAAGGCAGGTCATCTGGTGGGCCTTGCGCAAGCTACGTGTCGAGGAGTGGCTGGTAGTGCTGGTGCAGTCAATGTACAATAATGTACGGAGTCGGGTACGTGTTGGAGATGAGTACAGTGAAGAGTTTAGTGTGGAGGTCGGTGTGCACCAGGGCTCAGTCCTAAGCCCACTGCTCTTCATTATAGTACTAGAGGCTCTCTCCCTTCAGTTCCGCACTGGATGCCCCTGGGAACTGCTGTATGCTGATGATCTAGTCATTATTGCAAACACAAAACAAGAGTTACTGGATAAGGTGCAGGTCTGGAAGGAGGGTATGGAGGAGAAGGGACTCCGTGTGAACATGGGAAAAACCAAGTGTATGATCTCTGGGTTACAGCTTGACAGACTGCAGAAGACTGGGAAACATCCCTGTGCTGTCTGTCTCGCGGGTACAGGTAGTAACTCCATCTACTGTGGAAAATGTGCCTGTTGGGTCCACAAGAAATGCAGTGGCATCAAAGGCCCTCTGAGAAATGACCCAAGTTACATATGTCCGAGGTGTGCAGGTGCTGCCAGACCTGTAGATGGCAGGCCAGTCAAGGAGGTCACAGTAGGTGAGCATAAGCTGGAAGTTGTGTCCGAGTTCTGCTACTTGGGTGACATGCTATCCAGCGGTGGTGACTGTGAGCTAGCCGCTACTGTGAGATGCAGGACCGCATGGGGGAAGTTCCGTGAGCTCCTCCCGATACTCACAAACAAGCATCTCCCGCTGGTATCCAGAGGTAGAGTGTACTCCACTTGTGTACGTAGTGTGATGCTACATGGTTCGAAACCTGGGCTGCCTCCTCCAAGACCCTGAACCGTTTGAGAAGAAATGATCGAGCCATGATCCGATGGATCTGTCGTGTAAGGCCCCAGGATGACGTGAGCTCTGACTGCCTCCTAGAAAAGCTTGGCATAAAGGACATCGATGCTGTGCTTCAGGCGAACAGGATGAGATGGCTAGGCCATGTCGAGGCGAAGCACCGGCTGGATAGCCAGAGTGAGGGAGCATAAAATCATGAGACAGAAAGCTCCAGGCAGACCAAAGTTGACCTGGGATGAGCTGGTGAAACGCGACAGAGCATCACTTGGCATGGAAGGAATGGACCCCAAGGACCGTCAAGCATGGAGGGACGTCTTCGGTCACAACTAGGCAGCCAGGCCGCACCCTCTGCATGATGATGATGATGATTTTGAGTGATGATGATGATGATGATGATGATGATGATGAAATGATGATGATGATGATGATGATTCCATATATGTATGATCTAATTGATGATGATTTTAGTGATGATAATGATGATTTTTGATAGAGTACTACAAAATGTGGATGACCTCCGAATGTATGACAATCAAAATGATGTAAACATCCTGCAATCATAATGAAATTGATTCCCATTATATCAAAATAAAAAATATGGAATAAACCTTATGTACCAATACTTTGCCACATCTAAACAATTTTGATTGTAGAGTCATTACATAATATGAACATTTTTTCATGTGAACAGGAAGCTACTGTCTTTGATTTAAATAGACATTTTTAACAAATCAAAATTTTTAGATTTTTGGCATGATTGGAAGAGCAAGTTTGTTTATATTTTTGATTTGCATACAAATGTATTACCAATTAAAACTATCCATGTGTATTCAAAAATATAAACTTGGCTGTTCAAATCGTGGTAACTAATCCCCAGAAAATGTAAGACTCTGTCTCTCACAGACACTGGAAAATATCTATGATGCAAAGTCCAACCAATAATCACAATTGCAAGCCAGGATGTACTACAAAATTCATTAATACATTTTTTATTTCGATATTCTGTGACAGGATGTTCATTAACTCAATACTGGTTTGTACACTGAACAGATGATCACGTGATGCTTATGTTTTTAAAAACATGGCGGCCGCTATCAAAGCAACGATTATGATTTTTAAAAAGATGATTTTTGTATTATGTGGATGCCTAGAAATCGCCCCGGTCATCAGGACCGACTATCTTGAAGTAATTGTCTGACATGAGTCAAAATAATCTGTCATTATAACACTCTATCTGTGACACACCCCTAAATCCTGCATTGTGATTGGCTTAGAGCCAAATCAGCCAGTCACCTATTTCTCCATAGTCGACTGGGCAATAGTGCCCTCTGAAAGTGGGTCACACTTTCGGCTATCTATTCAAATAAGTAAAACAATATATAACCATATTGGCCATCTGTACACTCACTTATTGTATGCCAATGCTAAAGAATTGTGTGTACGTTGGATTTTCTGCAAAATTTACTTGCAAATAAAGCGTAGATGATTGAGACCAGAAAAAAAATTGCTTACTGTTTACAACATAAAATAACAGAATGTTTTCAAAAATTTCTGAATAATACTTCCAGTTCCTAGTATGCGTACGTATTTCTAAGTAAGACTGACATGAAATAGTACGTCTGACATTATCTAAATGTATGACGTTTGTTATACTACACAGAGATGCGTAAGACGTTTACAAATATCGCAATGGCGAGACTTTTGCTGTGCGTTGAACCCGATTAATTCCATGCTATTTTCGTGAGGCTTTTCGTCAAATAGTATGTGCTAATGAGGGTTTATCATGTTATAATGAATATATATCATGGTTTGTCGGTCACCATGTATGAATGCATGCCCTCATGTAGTGAATGCCCCTCTCTCGGGCAATATTCACTACATTCGGGCATGCATAAGCAACAGCATGGATAATTACACACAGGGTTGCAGCCGCTGCACTTGGACCAATCTTAACTTTTATCAATCTACACAATTTGTTTTTTATACTATGATTATACATCCTGTATATAACCAAAATAAACTGTATTAGTAATAGTATTAGTAAATACTGAGTACTTTTTGGGTGTCCTAAATTTTCACTACGTCTAGTACAAGCAGATCAGTATACTTATAAAACCCTTCCTCTAAACTAAAATTTTCTCTCATACCTGTAGTTCTTTTAACAAGCCTGTATTCAATCCCCGTTCAGTTTCTTTGCTTGTCATAATTCGGTCACCAGTGAGCAAACCTAGAATATCATAATTAATATTGTACAGGACATTTTGCAATATGCTCTAAATTATCAAATAAAGTAACAACAAAGGCAAATTTTAAAGGCATAGAGCACCACAAGACTACCATTAACCTTAATACCCTTACATTTAAAAAGGGAATAAGAAAAAGACAACATAACAACATAAGGTCCATGAACCCTTAGGTTGAAGGTTGGTCAATTTTGGGGGTGGGCTTATACATCAATTTGTATATAAAAGCATTATATAAATGTATCCAACAATATCAATATAATTATACATGTATTACACAAAATAATAGATAGGGGGGGGGGGGCAACATCTTTTGACATCTGATGGGGATGTTCCCCACGAAAATTTTCAGTGAGCAATTTCATAGCAAACTTTCATCAAAAACACCCTATTATCATAGCTGGATACATGTATGACAAAAGTTCGGTATTTCACAGCTGATGTTACAATTAAATCATAACAGCAGCTGTGAAATACCGAACTTTTGAATACACCCCCATTCCCAAGCAGCTGAAATGAGAAAAAAAAACACTTGAATGGCAAATGTGGTGTGGAATCTAATGGCTTTAAAATTAAGTGTGAAATTCGCTTTAAAATCAAGTTACAGTGCGTGTACTGTGAAATTTGTAAAATTGTAAGTGAAGTGAGAACATGGGGAACAGGACACCCCACCCCCTAAATTATATAACACAAAAGCTTACTTAAAAAAAAAATAAAAAAACATAAGAAAACTCTAAAGTAGTAACTAGTCCCCTATTTAATATACAGTGCACTCGTATTATCGTCCAAAAATTTCATAATTACCCTTCGATAAAAAGCCTTGACACAATGCTTGGGCCATTCTTCCCGACCCTAAGAAACCTATGCGAACATTTGGATCTATTTTATGTTCTAAATGAATTCCAGACGACATCTTTACCAAAAACTTAATTTAAAAATGTGATTCAATAATTGTCCAGCAAACAGAAGTGAATTACAAGCTAGTCCACCGCAAGTGGTTCCGGGTCATAATATTGTGTTTCCAGCTTAAAATAATATAAAGATATTGTTATATATAGCTGTACAATGAGGTGATTACCATTTTACCATATACAGTAAGTAGACCATAGTATATTTTATGTAACTAATTGTTTTTGTGTGCGTGAAACATCCCATAAGGGTACAAACTACCATTTTTGTGGGTATCATTTTTGAGGAAGTGACAGCTCTTCTGCCCACTTCAACTTGTCAGTGATCAAATATCGACATAGACGATCAAAGTTAAGGTGGGTTAGGGTGGAGCTTTTTCAATGTCAGGTACTGGAATATGTTCCCTCATGCCAGCATTCCTGACTGACTTAGATGACTCCTATATACTTATCTGGGGTACACCAATCCCCAGCCTACATGGTAGCACAAGTGTACAGGTTTTCAGTAGCTTGAGGAATGATGATGGTATGTGCACAGCCTTCATGGTGCTCAAATTCTGCAATGCATCATGTAGTCGATTGACTACAACTAGAGTAAGAGTTTACAGTTGGATCACTTACGTCGAAGAATCTCACTTATCATGCTCCCATTGTAGTGGTACCCGATACCACACCAATTGGGTTATTATACCTAATCTCCGGCGTTATTCAGTATTCACGGTGATCTACACTGTCAGGCAACGGCAGTTGTTGGGTGTTGATAATGGCTGTTACCTTAACTTTATATGGCAGTATATCTGTCAAAATTTAAGGTAGTGTCTTGACATAGTTAACGTCATCTATGTTAAGACATGTCTTCTAGTTGTAAAAACATCTTTTGCATTCACTTATTAATACTAGCAAACCCGCGCTTGTCTGTTATGTTGTTTATGGCATATTGAAAATGTTAAAATGACTCTCCAAAGCCAAAATGATTGTCATGAATGTCTAAATGACCCGTAAATTTTGAGGAAAGTAAATGCCATTAAAGTCGAAACATTTTCTCAAAATAAATTACATAAATATTGATGTGTATGTATATCAATTGATATTGATACGAATCAAATTATTCACATTTCAAATAAAGAAAGTTACAATCATGATTTTTTTCTCAGAACTGCCTGATTCTTAAAGATCAGATGTTGGGGTTCAGGGTTTGACATAAGGACTGGTAAGGCAGAAGACAACGGGTCTACCAAGTTTAAAAATCAGGTAGACCGACTCAAAATCAGGTAGCCCGGCACTCACGTGTTGTTAAAAAATGCATGTTTCCTTCTGTTGCCCTTTAAAGGGAAGTGCATAATTCAATACATTGACATAATAACATAATTCTCTGTGTTTGTTAAAATAAGGATGATGATTCAAACAAGTATTTTGTTTTTCTAATAATACATAATGGGACTGCCAAAACCAGGTAGACCACAGGTCTACCTACTGGCAAAAGCTGGTAGACCGGCCAGTTTTCAGGTAGACCAGGGCTACAGGTCTACCACTTATGTCGAACCCTGGGGTTCAAACATTTTGAATCGTTTACCTATGCATAATCTATATTTACGAAATATCATACTGGCAGCTAGTTCAGGGTGTCATATATGTTGCTAATTAATTTGAGAATTTCTTCGTCATTTGCGATGTTAACAGAGAACTGGTGCGAAAATGATATTGTGAAATTGTGACGTAACAAATGAATTATGATAAATTATTCTCACATATATGCGCATAACGCCAATTACTATAGCCGCTTGAAACCTGTGAAGTTCGATGACGTTTTGTATTATAATGTTGGGCGCATTACCATTCCAATATATGATCTATATGGAACGCATTCAAACGAAGATTCCAGTGGTGTGATTTTTTTTTCTAGCTGTAATATTAAAAAAGTTCTTACCGGAAAACCGCCTAATGTCAGCCAAAAAGGCTGGTGGTTCCTACTGTGCATGCGTGTGGCGATGGGAAATTCTACCTGCTTGACTAGCCATTTAGAAATATTCAGTTGTTTGCTAATAACTTTGTAAATATCAATGCTAGAAAAAAATTAAACATACCAATGAAATCCTCGTTGAAATCCGACACAACATTAGTATTTATTTACTAACGTATTTTCAACGTCACATGGTTTCTAAAAGCAGCAACAAGTGCAAGTGCATTTACGACTTCGGGTCTTTGCTAACGTTTTTTAGAATGTCATTTTTTACAAACAAATGTCGTAAGGTTTATATAACAAGAGAAAGTAAAACGAGTAATGGGCATCGGTATAGTTGATTCTGAATATATTCAATAAGACTGGTGCTAGAGCAATGATTACCCAACAAAACCGAACTGAACCGCCTGAAAAGCAGATTATGCTGGTTTATTTATAGACTTAAAATTCCTAAACATGTTGCCCCGTCGTTCAAATGGAGGGATGTTTTTCAGCAACAAATAACGAGGCTGTTGGACAATGTCATTTAAGTTACTATATGGCAGCATGAGTGGGATAGAACAAAGATTATTGGTAAATGAATCAAAAGTTCATGGTCCATCCAGTTATCGTACAAGGATGACATACATTTGCTACTTTTTACAAAGGATTCCGCACGAAATTGCTTTGTTATTATAAAACTGACGTCAGAGTACATACGTTACAAATCTGACCTGTTTCCGAAGCTTTTGAGAAGGTAAGACGATTCTTCTATTAAAATGTATTTTTTCTGGTTTAATATAAGCATACATTTAATAACAGTTATTGCATAATGTTCATGAAATCAATGTTATTGAACTGCCAACAGTGACCCCTAACATTCATACTAGGTCTTTATTTTTATGTTGTGTCATGTTTTACTGGATTATAATTTATAAGCATCATAGGACTATTCAAGTAATCAGAATATGGACTGCTCTCAGCATTATACCTATAAAAAATGTTAACAGTCTGTAAATCTTCTGATTAATCACTTGACCTAATTCCAATCCTGGGATTAAAATCCTGTGGTTGGTTACATTTTTAATGGGCAATAGTTATGCTTCAGAGGTCATATCTTGACGTCTCATATTCAGAGTGGAAAACAGGTAACTTTGAAGAAATTTTTGAGACAATAACCCTTAGGCATTTCTTGATAGCATCATAAAATGATACTAAAACATAGCACACATAACATAAGATCTACATCTTCAATGAAGTAATCTTTTTATTACAAAAATAATTATATGATAATGTGACATATTAACTGTTACTAATGATATAATTATTGTTTTTGAGGATATAAAGTTATTCCTCAGACTGTTGACAATATTAATTTGGTATTTATATTAATAATAGTATCCTGTAAATAAGAAATATAGCCATAATTATTCAGAACTTCATGTTCTTTACATGTCATCAGGTGGAAATTATTCGGCCACCATCTCTCAGATATTTATAAAGATTACCTATTATATGTCAGCTTCACATCATTTTTTCATTTACTTGCACACACAAATACATTATTGTGCTGACACCAATTTTATTCTACTACTTTTGGCCTGTAATATTTTCTTACTGCAGACACTTATTCTGTAAATTATTGAAAATGATTCACTCTAAAATGCTGCACCCAAATGAGAATGATTGTGTGTCTACAAAACTTGGAAAGATATGCACACTTACAAAAAATGTCAGTGTTTTCATACTTTAATTTAGTAAAATAGCCATATTGGTAAGATGCATATGGACAATAATTGGAACATCTGTATCTATATGCCTTTGGAAACATTTAAATAATCTATATATTAAGTCCAGATTTTACATCCAATCACTGCATAAACATCAATGGTCTTGTATAATCTCCTATGCATTTGGATTTATTGCAAAAAGTGAACTTGAATGAGAGATGCAACTTCTAAAGGCCTGGAAAGTTTGTCTTAGATGCGAAACTGTCAAAAATTCAAAATTACATTGCTTGTCTGTTGTTTTTTTCTGTCCAATCACGGTTCCTGTAGCCAGTACGGAAGTGTTAATGTTTTTCAGATATTTAAAACTCTTTAAATGCTGGGAAATCATGGAGCTGTTTGATATATTTTAGAAAGGCAACAGTATATGATATAAATTATTTACTGGTAATCCATCGTCATATCAAACCCCTTAAAGATAATGCTCAGTCAAAATACTTTTTGTTCTGTCAAGTCCAGTATCAATGAATAATGCCTTTTCCATTGGAAGTGTAAGGAAAATAATATATATATTTTCCACATCTACTATTTATTACACCTTTAAAAATAACATGCCTTCTTGCGACCTGAAACACAAGGTCACGTGATGTTGCATAATCGAATGATTATCGCCAGACGTACCGTGAATTTCTCACGGCAGACGTCACGTTTAACATGGGAAAGATAGCCGGCTTCTTACGCGCACCGTGCGAGTTACGTCTGACGAAAATCATTCGGTTTACATTTCTGCTTTCACGTGTTTACTTGTGTGTACACTGGCCTCTTATTGCATAGTATTTAAATTGCTCTACATACTTTGATATGCTGTTTAAATGAAAGACACTTTGAGAATGCATAGTCCACATCACATTGCTTCTATACAAGCATATTTGTTTGGCCACTGAGCATAACCTTTAATATTCATGGAAGTTAGTCACAAAATCCAACCAATCAGAAGCCCCACAAGCAAAATGTTCAGTCGGCTTAAACTCACTAATAAATAATGCAATATTGATTTTTTTTCCCGCTGCAAAGCGTTGCATTTACTTTCACAGTAATCCGTCTGTTTCACCCACGGGTAGATATTGTAGCACTGAATATTTGTACAGCATATAAAAGATTCTCGTAAACCGATGATGCTATGGTAATCCCCATTGTCACTAGTTAAGCAATGTATACCATTTCACTTCGTTTGTCATAACCTGGTACATATTTCAATATGAGAAGATCAAAAACATACTTGATTTTGAAGAAATACATTTGTATCTTCTGGTTTGTCAACTTCTGATGATGCTTTTTATATTGATTATACTCCTGGACCCAGGATCATGGGAGGGTTTGTCTGCTATGTATACATTTGTGATTTACTATGTATAAATTTTACACATTACTAGTGTTGGGAATCAGTTGGAATTTGACAACTGATCATCACTTAAATTCAGTTAGCCCAAGTGACCGATCATCAGAGTTAATCGTTTTATACAATATTTATATGTAATCACCCATTTGAATATGGTCCGCATGTCGTAGGAGCTTTAATAGGCGCGACCATGTTACACAATAAGATGCATTAACTATGGGCGCAAACTTACTTTCGTTTTCTCGTTGCGCGGGCTCGACATTTGAACTGAGCATGCGCGCTGACGCCCGGAAACATGCGTGTGTATATTTTTCACATTGCAAAATATAAGTAAGTCATTTCTTTTTTGCTGGCAAGCATTTGTAATAGATTGATTGAATAACGTTACTAATAGATCATACACGAGTTTGAATCGTGTTCGAAAAAAAGCAATTATTTACACAATCGATTATGCCTCACTCTAATCGAGCCCTGAATCGTTTGGTACAAACGACCGATCACCGATTATAGTCGATCATCGTCCCAACACTACACATTACTACTATTATATATCTATATGATAGTAGTAATGCGTACCCGTATGTATAGTGTTTATAAATCATTAACGCATTCATACCACATCCATATAAAAGTGTTTGTAAATCATATATGTATACATACTATTTAATAGCATACACACCCTCTCATGATACTTGGGCCCATGATTATACTAGTGAATTGCTTTTGTAATATCAAAATTTGTGTACAAGTTCTTTTTTTTTTTCAATATGTAATATCATAGCATTGAAGTTAAAGTTTGTTTGTTTTTTTTTGTTTTTTTTTCTTTAATTAGGAATAATTTAGTCGTGTAAGTTTTTTTGGTTTTTTCTTCTATTGAAAAAAGTGAAAAAGAAATATATTTTCTCAAAGTAAGATTGTCACCTGGTACATAACAATTTGTGTGCTAAATGTTGAAGACAATAGATGAAACTAAATCTAATACTGTCAACATAAGCTTTATGAGTTAGTTATCCTTCTTGCTCTAGATATACGAGACTTCTTTTGCTCCTGTATTTTTAGACTCCTTTACATGTTTGTGATTTGGCTAGAGAGCTAGTGTATACTCAATGCTAGCAACTTGTCACCTACTGCTATGTGATTTGACAATAACTCCATTATATAAGTAGGAAAGATCAATACTTTTTTCTTTTTGTATGTTACTGTTTCAAATTATTGGCTATTCCCTCACTGGATTATTGGCTCATAATTCAACATTCATATTGTCTTTGGACTTGAGATAGATGTAAGTATAGAGTAAGAGTATGATATTGATTGATAATTTTGTATTACTTGCTTATGTTCCAAGGGAAAACTTTCTATGAGATTATAAAATTCTTCAAATATAACCAAAGAAATAAATTTTGTATGAATTAAGAAAAGACCAATCATTTCTGTAAGTCCTACTGAAGTAATAAAAACGTGTTCATGTCAACTTATGTATTTATAATCATAACCAGAGCAAATATTAGATGTAGAAGCTAATATGGGAAGTTATCAAATACTTGTAGATACTTAACATATCTCATCCTTTAGACAGATAATAAGCAGACATGCTAAGATTCTTGATTCAATTTTTATCATTTTTACTGTTGTTATCTTAGATTGAAAATGATTTAAATTCCTTTCATAAGTGTCAATGGCACCAGAAAATACTTTTTCGCTGAAGTGTCTGTTAGTCTTATTTGATAGTAGCTGCCTTGTGTCACAGAAAATATGTCACTAGTTTGGAGAACTTTTGTCATTAGTTCAGATAGTTTCCATGTACGAGTACATATGTTTCAAATGCTTGCTAGTGATGTCACATTTGGAGGTTGGAAATAACCAATTTCTATTGACTAGTAAATTGGTATTCTTATTAGATGATTTTTTTAGTGTACCGAAAGTAAGTATCTATTTATAATATATAAAACATCAAATATTTGTTACATGATATCAAGAGAATGAAATGCATGTACAAAAGATCCTGAATCCAGAATGAAGTAAAAATGAGGTCTATTTCAAATATGCATATGTCTTACACGACTAGATTCTTATTCTCATGAACATTTCTTTTCTGTGTTGTATGGGGTTTAGTATAAATGTTTTGATCATATTTCAATAGTAACTGTTAAGAGAACAATACGCTGCATACAATATCCTACATTTTGGGACATGAAACCTTTTGATAAATTAAACTGGGTCCTCTTCAAGTTTGCATTCAAGATAGGAAATAGCCTTTGAAAGTATGTCATAGTCATGGTCAATCAATTATAGTGGTTGATAAATACTAATAAATACCAATGCCTGGTACATCATTTTATTTAATATTATCCTTGTATAACCATCATAAGTCTCAGCAAAGCTGCCAACTTACCAGTCTTGGGGTCAGTTACAATTTTGAAATAGAAACAGATACAAAAAATGTATAGAGGATGTATCTTGTAGCACAAATGTATATATATACATGTATATAGATGCCGGGTGGTACTGTCTATTCATGTATAAAGATCCATGGGGTGAATGTTTGAAGTCAGGCCCATGGGCCTATAAATGTACTCTGATCTATGTTGCCCCAATAAATCTATCATTTGCACGATAATTTCACAGAAAATGACTTACCTTTATAAAGAAAACTCATTACATGTTTAGATCTGCATTTATTATGGCTAAGTCATGAACGTTTTGCAACACTTCTGTGTGTCAGATCCGTTGCTTTTGTCAACTGCCTCAAATACAGGAATGTACAATCCATAAATAATCTTATTCTAATAGTCTATTACGAAAGTTTGACAGAAAATCGAAATAAGTTACTTATATTTAGTAAAAATAATACATATGGTGGTTTCGTTTCAGTGCACATGTTCATTAGTTCAAATGTCGCGCTCCTGCTGTACAAACAAATCATGTTAAGTGGTCGCGTCTATTAAAGCTCGTACGAATCGCGGACCAGTCAAAGATGAAAATTGACATGCCCCAATGCTACATTTTTTATCAAATAATCACAAACAATATAGTTTTTGGTTAAAAAAAGCTATTGCAGAGTAGTTTAGAAGTTACTCGCTACTAGTGTTTTTATATTGTGTACAATTTATATCAGTTTCTTACACATTCCCGCTTGCAACTTAAACAGAAGGCAAAGGAATAGAATATTATTATTAGTCATGCAAATTTTGGATTACAAATCATACATATTGCTTTTATGTATGAATGTGAAAGTAAGGATGAGAGGTCCTGCTTATTGTCAGTATGACAGTGCAACCACAAAGTACCGGTTTTGGTAAAGCTTACTTATATTATGTTAGTATCAGATCTGAACTTGTGGCAACTTTGTGACAGTTTTTGCTTATTAACAAGTTAACAACTTAGATGTATACTGAAATTATATAGATACCTATAGGAACCAGTCATGTTTTGTCTTTGGCAAGACTTTCGCTCTTATCGCAAGAGCTTCGTCGGGCCTAATGAAATGATCCTCTCACTGGGTCACATGACCACCACGGATCTGGCGATCATGTGACATGTGAAGCTCTTGCGATAAGAGCGAAAGTCTTGCCAAAGACAAAACATGACTGGTTCCTATAGGTATCTATATAATTTCAGTATGTTTATATAATGGAACCCAATACAAACTTGCATTCTGTAACTTAGATGTAAGTTGTATCCAGTAGTTTACAATGTTTTGCTCAACAAACGTTGAATATAAATATTGCTTAAGCGAATGTTAAAATCAATGTTGTTAATTTATTTTGTATTATCTTCCAAATACCTTCTTTATATTATGTAATTAAAAAAAGATAGCATCTCTATAAATAAGCACTTTACAATGTTGCCCAACTGAGCTCTAATGTAAGTAACTTGGGTTCAAGAGAGAATTGAGGGTTATGAGATGTAGTAATCAATATTCTAATCGATCATGTTGCTCCAGCATGATGCTGTGTGAGAGCGCGATAGAGTTGACTATGGCCACAGATACCACAGTTGCCACCCCCGCACCATATACAGCAAAGCAGTATCTACAGCAGTGTGGATGCTCACAGTCTGTTTAGAAGAGCAGACAAACCATTCTATCGTTTATGCAAATATTTGTGTAGATTGGGGGGGTAAAATTATGCTTTATTGATTATGTTTCCATCATATGCCATCTCTGGTGTGTGGCTCAGACTTCAGTTATATTTATTTGTCATAACTGTGAAGTTAGTAAAGTAGGTCAATCCATTGATAAGGTGTGAGTAGAGCCATGAACATGAAATTTGAAATTTCGCTAGGTAGACATGCACTGGTTGCTGAACTTCTTTTGTTTTGGCTTGTTGTGACCAGCCCTTAGCTAAGATTTATGCTTCAAAACCAACAACTCAATGTAAATACAATTGATACTTATATGTCGATATATCACGGATGAGAGAACTGGAACTTTCTGATGCATAGACCTGTGCCAGAGAGAATCAAGATGGCCTGTTATGAGGCATTAGACCAAAAGAGATTAGAGAATTGATATATACTCATAGTGCATGACTGTTTGATTTCATCTTGAGGAATTATTCTAGCATATTCAAAATTTACCAAGTACTAGACAAGTTTCAAAGCTTTTGTTTGTGGTGCTACTTATGCAGACAAGTAATAATAATTGTTATTCAGATAGAAGTGGAATTGCATCATATTTGACTTAGCTTGTAAAATAAATTTTAAAGAATTTGTTGTTTTAAAAGTCTAAAAACTCTACATTTTTATTTGCTGTTTGTTCAGGTGAGCTCTCGGCAATTCAAACTGTTGAAGCAGCAGCTGTGATTCAAATTTCTGGATAGTCCAACAACGAACGAAAAATTGTGCGGACGAAAGTAGAAGGCGATGGTGAGATGACGAGCTCTACACTGCGTGGGCTGGTCTTTGGCTGTGTGTCTGACCGCAGCCGCCACGCCAACGTGTTCCAGCAGTCAGCTCATCATCCCAACAAACACAACACCGCAGCCCCCGCCCATAACAAGTGAGTATTGCCAGGCTCACATCTCTCCACTTGTAGGTGTTCTATCTCATCTGTGATGTGACATTTCTCTGCTGCTGCTGCTGCTGCTACTGCTGCTGCTGTATCAGCCGCCTTTATTGTGAATGATTAAATCACCAAGTTGGGTAATGCATCCTGATCTTGATTGATAAGTGAATCTTAATCATACGGAAGATTATTAAAAAATAATTACCCTTCTTGAAGCCTTCAAGTAGTGTTGACGTTGTGGCTGAGATAAAGACCTCCCGGAGCAATAGTCTCCTTGGCACAGACATAGCAGGTCAGGAGACACCGAGCAAGGAAAGGCTGCATCGTCGACTGTGGCACTGGGTGAAGTCCCCGCAGCCGGCCCGCGCTACACCACCTTCAGCTCTTCTTTCGCCATCTGTAAACATGTCCACTTCAAGTGCTAGCCCTGACCCAGGAAGTAGAGGGAGTAGCTACAACGCAAGGCTTGTTCCTGCCATTCTCACGTCGAGCTATGATCAGCCCCAGTGAGTATGCTGGATACTGTGTGCAAGCATCGCCACCAGCATGACCACTGCATGATTCGTCTACCCTATATCGCTACTATCACTATTCTATTACATAGTCTGTGTTGTTTACTGTCATTTTATAAGTGAGATTGGCTGGGAAATGTTCCATGGTACTTGTTAAAAGCTCAGGTTATGTAAGCCTTTGTAATACCATGCTGTGATGGTTACATTTTCACTGAATTTGGTAAACTGGTTTAGCAAAGGCTTCCCACAAAACTTGTATTCAAATGTTTATTATCTGTGTGTTTTTAATCTTTACTAATAGTACATGAATACAATTTTCTTCTCGTATTTTTTTTACTAGATGTGACTATTAAAATATTTTCATATCTACCAATTGTGGAATACCCTCTCTATTAATGAATATTAATTTATATGACAAACTAATATAACATGCATTTAAATGAATTAGTATTAGACAGGTGAGCGATATAGGACCAGCATGGTCCTCTTGTTTATAAATGTACGTAGAAAAAAAAACTGTTTTCAAGTAAACTTCCAAGTCCTTATGCATATAGTATATGCGTAAGAATGGTGTCTGTATTGTAAATATAGAACACATATCCCCACTCTGGAGATACCGATGTTGGGGCTAATGGCCTTATAAACAAACACTTGTAAATATTAAAATAGTATTATTTGGCCCTAGGGGTCAGTCAGACAACTAGCCTTTATAAAATAACTTTTATTCAGAATTTGAAACTGTAATCAAAATTTGTATTGTATGTTTTTTATGCCTTTAATCATTGGAGAATTTAAGACATAAGATCCAAGACAAAACTTCTATCACATCATCTTTGTAAACAGAAGAACTCTCATTTATTGGTGCTTACAATACAAACAATTGTTATAAGAATTTGATTAGCAAATTTGCATTGTAGTTGATTTGCAGATGGGACGAACAATATTTTGTTAGATAGATATTGATTATTGTGTTTTGATTTTATTGTCTGCAATTATTGAGAGAGAATCTTTTCTGTAGTACAGTAAAATTAACATCTGGTATCCATGTTTTTTTTGTATTTTTGCATGATTGTATACATTTATTTCAATAGAGCTGTGAGTTTATTTTTTAAAAAGAAATGCTTGTGCTAACATTTGCTGTTCACTTTAGCATATGTATCCCATATTTTATTATTAAGCTTTCAAAACCAGCAGTTAAGAGAGCTTTGAAAAATTTAGTTTTATGGATTTTTCATTTGTGTTCGAATTCATATTAGAATTTTGTTATAGTTTTACACCCAATGTCCAAATTGACGCATATAATTTTAATTTTGATTTTGGTTTATAGTTGTTCAAAATTCTATGATAATATGTATATATTGCTCCTGTACATTGATAATACTGTTTCGTTAGGTGGTAGTGATCATTATTTCTAATGCATCCCTTTATTTTGTTAGGGTGAAGTTTGGTGTTCCGCTCTCAGAATCAGTGAAGGACGATTGTCTCCCAACTCCTCTTGTGGTATGTTTCAATATTTTCTCTATAATATCTTCAATGATTTAAAAAAAAGATTGTTCATCATTATCCTTCTTGTGTAAAAGCATATCAAATCTTTTATCTAAAATTAATATATGGTTTATATAATTTAATTATAAACATGATCATAACAGTTTATTTCAGTAATCAGTATGAATGTTCTATTTGGGGTGACATCTTTATTTCTATTTGTAGGACATGCTTGTTTACATTGCCAAGGAAGGAGTCACAACCACTGACCTTTTTAGGAGAGGTGGAAATCCAACAGACCTGAAAGCGATCATGAAAAAATTGATAGAGGGCAAGCCAATTGAATTTGAGCACTATAACTTTCACACCCTTGCATCTGTTATCAAGGTATTGTTTATATACAACTGCTTCAACTGTGTTTCTGAAACGCACAAATGTATATCCAAGTTGTGCATTGCTTATTTTGTGGAACGATTTTCAAACATTATATTCATATATGAACTGTAAAAATATATACGGATGAAGTAGAAAATGTATTCTTTCTTAATAATGCAATGCTTTCAAGCAATAACATTGTTTTTATAGGCGAAATAGAATGTACACATTTTGTGAACCAAAGTAAAGTAATACATGTTAGCACCAACTAAGCATATTACCAGTACTAATATTGTAGTACATGTATCAACAACAGATGTATAATAATCCATCTAACAGTCAACTAGGCATTGGTCTGCTCAGTGAATAACATGAAAAATATTGTGTATTTGTATCTGATACGAAAAATTCCTATCATCATGATGACAATATTGTGCAATTATTCTCCCTACCGGTACAATGTTTCACTATTCACAACTTGGATACATATGCACAACGTGAAACATAGTTGTAGCACTGTAAATACTTAAAAAATCAGTAATCCTATGTGCATCTTTTAGCCTGAGTGTCTTTCGATACAAGTAAATTGTGAAAATATGTCCACACCTATACAACTCCTACGTTCTATGTACTTTTTATAGCCATTATTTAGCATAAATATTGATATTATAAATAATTGGGTATTTGAAGAAGGATTTAAGATGTGTATTAAATGACATATTCATTGTAATTTGACTTTTCAGAAATTTTTGCTGAAAATTCCTGGTGGGGTGTTTGGTCCTGCTGTAGAGCAAAAGTTGTTATGCGTTCTGGAGTTGGACAATCGTATGGAACAGTATGATACCATTCACAGGTAACAGAATTAGTCAGATTTATGTCCTAATTCACTATCACCTTATTGAATTAGCTTATGTAAGTCTAAAAAAATCTGTGTTCCAAATGATTTTGCTAAATTCACAAATTTGGGATGATTCGTGAAATTACAATGTCCTGAAAATTTAATGAGTTGCTGTACTTTTTAAACACCACGCAGTCATGGATAATAATGGAAGTATCGTACATCTTTTGATGTCCTTCAGCTTAAATTATCAGTGAAAAATAATACTATCTTTTGTGTCACAATGAAGTCCATTGTGCTTTCAACTTTATCATTGCATTATTTTAGAAGTGTTGAACCTAAGCAGTCTAATAAATAACATTGTATTTGGATTGTTATGTTTTCAGCATAATTTCTGGCCTCTCTGTGGCTGCGCAGCAGTTGTTGGCCCTGCTGTTTGGAACATGGTTCCGCATCGTCAATCACTGTGAATATAACACCATGTCCTCAGAAGCTATGGCTAAATCTGTAGCAGGAAGTTTGTTCCATACTTGTAATGATCATCCCAACAAAGTAGAAAAGGCAGTACAGGTACAGCATGTTTTATATGCATAATTCGTTAACAGAAAGTATCCTGTCCATCACTAGAATCATGTAATTTATAAGGATTTGCTCAATTTCATAGTGTTTATCTAGGAAAAAGAATGAACAATATATTGCAGTACTTGAGAATCTCAATTGTGTACTAAATGTACAAGTTTTTATTCACGTTTACTTACTTTGTCAGGTTTGTACCAATTTAGTGATTTGGTGCCAGGGAAGAGTTGTGCAACCAATCAGGGATTAGTTTGCTCAACACTCACCACCAGACCAGGACTCAAACTCGCACCATTCTGGGTCTGAGTCTAATTACTTATCCATATAACCACTGAAGCACACCAATATAGTAAGAGGAATTGCAATACTAAATAAATATAATTGAAAATGTCTGTTTTAGGTGCTACAAATTCTTATTGACGATTTTGGTGTAGCAAATATGTTTGGCCGCAAAAACATTCAGTATTTTGCTGACCGAACACAAACTGGCATTCGTGTTAAGGAGAAATTTCGATATGAATATCGGTATCCAAAAGGTGGAAGTCAGGGATCTACTCAGTGTAAGTATTTATGCAATCAATTGAAGATGTCTTACATGAAATGAACTATGTTATGCAATACATGGACATCTCGTTGTAGCTTATTTTTAAGTTTAATAGTATTCATTATTGATGTCATTTGTGTTAGGGGGGACTGTTAAGTAAAAAGAAAATGATACCTCGTATGATTGTACACATCTACTAATTTCACACATGTAGATATTATTGATCATGATGTATCAAAAATTTCAATTGCACAAAAGCATCAGTCCTGCATGAAGCACTTATTTTATAATTGTTACCCCATTTAAACAACTAATATTGTTCCTCATCTGTTTATTTACAATTTTATTTTACTAATGTTTTGATGTTAACATGTATGCTATTTTGGTTGATTTGTTTTTTGTTTTTTTACCTTAAAGTTTTTTGTTGTTTTTTGACAACATATGATTGGAACTATTTCATCTTGTCATTATTACTTTAATGTATGTTCAATGGTTGTTACATTTTATCATATATCATCTATCAAAATGTCTTAATAGTCAACCCTATAACTGGTAGTAGATTTTTCCTTGATTCAGTTCAATTAGTCTCAACGGTTCTAATTTTGTTTCTGTCCGCATTAGTGTCGCAGGTTCATATTATCAAGATTATTATAGTTATTGCTTTGCAAATTAGATTTGTTTGAGAGCAGAAACATACCTCTAGCTCTCATTTTCAATACAAGATTTTGTATATTTAATTTTTTTTCTTCGTTTTTTGTCTTCTGAACAAAGTTGAGCAAAAACCATTCAAGTCTCCTTTATAGTTCCTATGCTTCAATATGGTTGTGTGAAGAATTGATTTTTTGATGCACTTGTTTGTTTTTATGCCAAATTACACTGTATACTAACTTCTGGCTTTTTTAAGATAGTTGAGTTGACCTATTTAATCATGACCAAACTTCAGATCACTCAGCGATATTTGAATGTCAATACCTAATTTAATTAAATTTAGTGGACTTTGGTATACTTTGTATACTGGTTTTTATACTGGAATTTATTAAATTTTAGCCTCTGAATCAAGTTGAACAAAAACGTTTTAGCCTTTATCAAAATTCATTTTATTTCAATCTGATATATGTAATATTTAGAATTTTTGCACATTAGAGAGAGTGTTGTGGTTGTTTTTATGACTATTTATTCTGCATTCTGACTTGTGAATAGAGTTGAGCAAAACTATTTTACTAATATTAATGACCAAACTTCAGATTAATCTGTAATAGGTAGATCTCAAGTCTTTTATTAACGAGATTTTGTTCATCTTTGGTGTACTTCGAATGAAGTCATGATATGTTTTAAGCATTTACTTTTTTTTTTTAAATCTTATTTGCATACATGTACTTTGAAGTTTGCTTCGTTACTAAATGTGGAAGCTGGAATTATAAATTCACATAACATAAGTCTTGTCAATTTCGCAAGATTCAATATTTTGGAATTTTGATCTTAAACTACTTGGAGATAGTTTTTAAATTTCTATTTTATCTAGAGAGACTTGTGTTTTTCATATATGTCCTGTCTTTGTCCATTGTTTTTACCTCAGTACACAAATGTAGTAGACAAAGTAAAAAAGCAATTTCATATTCCACCAAAAAGAGAAACATTATTAGGAATCTTCATACATAGTTTAGTGGTGAAGGTTGTGAATTCATGACAATAATGGTAGTGCGTCCCTTCCGGACTTGGAGAAAGTGTGGATTGTTTAGCAAACTCATTCATCTCGTATTCAATCAGCACATTTACGTCAATATAGTTTCACTATTGGATGGTTTAGCTACCCTTATTGTTTATGTTAGTTTAGTCACCCCCTTTTCCTGTATGCTTGCATGGTCATTGTATCTGCATGTTTGTCATGACCAGTAGGCGACGACCCGGGGGTTAGTAATCAAGATCCCGTCGAGCTGTTTGCACTAATACTACAGAAAGAGGCTGCTCGGCGAGGGTTCAACTTGGAAAAAGATGGTGAGGATGCACGCTGCCTAATGTCTTCATTAACACGCTCTAAGTGAATTTCGAATGTTTTAATTTTGATTCAAGCATCTCAGACAATATTGACAGCTTTTAGAACCATTTTTTCTTGTAATATATATATATATATATATATATATATATATATATATATATATATATATATATATATATATATATATATATATATATATATATATATATATATATATATATATATATATATATATATATATATATATATATATATATATATATATATATATATATCGATTCAAAGCATAGGGACATTTTATAGTGTACCAATTTATACCCCAGCATAACAGCAATTATTTCAGATTCATTTAAAGTAATTCTATTGAAATTTCAGGTTATGTTTTGCTATTGTTGTTGCATTTAAATGTTTTGATTTTTACCAAAATTTAGTTTGTAAATGTCGCTTTTTGTAATGCGTGGATTTTTTTTATGTCCTTGTCATTATTTCCAACATTTTTTTTTAAATAATTATTCATGAGTCAGTGTACACATATTATTTTTCAGTAGATATATTGATATAGAAATATTTTGGTGTACAATATTAAAAACCATGGTGTATTTTTTTATTAAATATAATCTATTAATACCCTTTAAGTGTTTCTAATGATAACCAACTTGAGTGAGAAGTTCGGTGTCTACTCTCCATAAAATAGCATGTCATTGCTAGTAATTGCAAGTTGTGTTGTGTGAATTTACAATAACCTAACTGCCTATTGCAGCAATAACTGAAGAAGAGTTTTATGGCGGTGGCTTAACCCGTGGCAATGCAGCAGACACCAAAGGCCTTGGACTTGTGTCATCCTCCCCTCCCTCTCCCCAGTCTCTCCACCCTTCCTATCAGGACCAGACTGACCACACCAACACAGACTACCAGAACACCCACAAGAAGCTCACCCATGTCAGCTCGCTTTCTGCCCCTGATGTTAACAAGGTAAGCCCCCACTAATCCACAAATACCTTATTTCATCCACATAATTTGATGTTTACAGATTTTGATTTTCTGTTCTTTGAACATTTCAAATAGGTGTAGCTGTGTGTTTTTTCACCTCTTGAAATTTTTACTGCATGTTGCTGTATTTTTACTATTTTTTATCAACATGATGTCGCCATGGCAAAAAACCTGAGGTAAATTTAAATATTGCGTTTATTATACATGTTATGCATGTTAGAATGATGCAGATGAGATGACACTTCCTATGTTCTACATTGGTTTGCTTTGTGTATTTCCTCGTACCAAATTTAGATTCCCTAACTGGCATGGTGTTGTGGCTGTGACTTTGAAGAATAACATTACTAACACAGCCTTAACAAAATGAATACTATAAAACGACACTGCTTAGATTCTTTAACTATTCTCTACAGCACCTGCAACCGTAAGTGCTGAAGATGAAGAAGGGAAATCACCCAGCAAAAAAAGTAAAACTGCTGACAGCAGCTCACCACCAGCAAATAATAAAGAGAGCATATTTTCTTGCTCAGAGTCATCCACAAGTCCACTTGATAACACTTCAATTGACGGAACTATTAATGTAAATGAGCATAAAGATGTTAGTGAAGTACAATGTTCCAGTGAAAATACAAAAGAAATGTGTGATATTACACCAAAGGTAACTGATACAGTGATAAACATAGATAATGAAGACCTTGAAGGTTATGAAAACGATAAAGAGTTTAATAAACTCACAGCAACGCCAAAGAAAAGATCAGTGTTGAAAAAATGGTGGAAAAGTGGTAATAAATACACTTACTTGCATAAAGGTGGTGTGTTTAAGTTAGTGGCAGAAGATCAACCCAGAGTACATGTACCAATGTTTGGGAGAGACGCAGAAACACCGCCTCCCACAATAGCTGGCGCATTGGCTTCTGTTATAATTGGAGCAAAAATGAAAGTATTGCCAAGAAAAAATAGTAATAGCGAACAATCTGATTGGACAGATATGATTGCACCATACCCATGGGATGATGTTCCACAGTCTCCCTTATATTATCCATATTCATTAAAAGAAGAGGAGGAAGAAGAGCTGGCTCATGTTTCGCAGATGCATTTTGTTAAAGAAGATGCGTTTACTCGAGAACATAGTGATTGGCATCCACCAAAACCAAAAGAAAATGTTTAGACCCGAAACCAGGTTTCTTCATGGTGGCGTTCATCTGACCCTCCAATCTACAGTTATGATCACTCAAGAGGAGTCATTTTTCATACAGATCAAGATTACTTGGATATGCTTGATGACAATGATTATCCATTATATGTTCTGGAAGATCATAAATCTGACAAAGACGATGATAAAGAAAACGATGCAACCGAATTATTAGAACACTTAGCTCCAGATTCTAATGATCCTGTTTTGATACTACCTCCTGATAGTGCACAAAATGAGGAAAGTCAATCGCCAGTCTTGATCCTTCCAGGAGCAGATCCTAGAGAAACATCAGTAGCTAATATAGTGTCTTCTAAAAGTTTACAAACATCACTTGATAGAGGAGAGATCCACCAAAATGAGGTTGATGATAATGGTCAGAGGAGGGAATCAAATAAACCTGTATCATCAAAATCTCCTGTTTTATTGTATCCAAAAAATGAAATGATCAGTATGGGTGGCAAAAAAGATGATGAAATCAAAGAAAAATCAATTCAACCAGTTCTTGTTTATAAAGCTAAAAATGACAAGAGTTCAGCTAATGATAATCACTCAGTTGCTAAACCAGTTCGTGTATATCAAGCACAAGTACTTTCGGCTGGTAGTGACTCTTCTAAAGAAAGCACAATGAAAACACATACTCATGCTATACAAGTGAAATGTGAGCCAAGTAAATTAGAAAGTAACAAACTTTTTTCTTCTGCTGAGCAAAACCCTTCTCTCACAGCAGTTGTCCTTCCTGCACAGACAAGATCTGAGCAAACTAAATCTGTTGAGACTTCACAGTTTAACACGAAAAAAACATTATTTTTGAATAAAGTCGCTCCTAAACTTGTCAAAAGAAAGCAAACAGACTCTAGCAGTGAAACTGGATCCACTCTTTCAAGTGAAGCTCTTTCTAAGACTGCTTCAAGTCCTGGACTTGCTTCAATTGAATCTACAGTCGAAGATTCTTTAGCACTCATGAATACGACAAATATTGAGGAAGGTTCAGAAGATTTAAATGCTGTTGCCATACCTATCAAACCAATTCAAATTATACCTCCCAAAGAAATGATAAAACGGCCTTCTAAAAAGAAGAACGCACCACATCCATCACCAAGAGCATCGATCTTATTTGGTTTGGAGGAAAGTTGCAATATAAATGCACTTGATGTAGAAACGAAGAGCAATGAATCATTAGAAAACCAGGAGTTTGAGTCTTCTTCACAACGCAACGTTAATAGGCCTGCTGTTCCCAAGACATGGAGACATTCCATGCCTGTTGTTTTTGCTTCTCTTCCGGTTTCTACCATTTCGTCTACTCCATCAAACACAGAAAGTCCATCTTCTACCTTAGATCAGGGTATGTTGTCTAGGCCTTTGGCTGGATGTGCTCCAATATGGCCGCATCCTCTGCATGCATCCTTGCCTGGACCTGCCTTTGTCTCTAAAAAGGGACTACAACTGGTCAGCCCTCAGCATATTGACTCTCGCCGTCATCTCTCTTCTCTCCAGCACATTGATCATAAAGATCCACAGGTACTTGGACCTATGTGTGTGATTTTCTATTATTTCTTTTGCTCTACTCAAGTGTGCCACCAGGTAATTTATTAGAAATATAATTTTAAAATTTGACATGAAATGTTTAACAAATTTGTTGATATTAGATTCAAAGTGGACACACCCTCTGACATATTTGGTAAATATATAATGTATGGTAAGTAAAAATACAAACTAAATTATTTTACATATGGTAATCATCAATCCAATGGAGACATGAATGAAAATTAAAAGGTAAAGTTTGTGTAAATTTGTTTCATTTTCTCCTGGTATGCAAAACTCACTGTTGATTAGCCCATAGTTCACCAATGCACACTCCTACTGGTGATCACAATTTTGATGCTGTAGCTTTTCAAAATGGTCATTATCATGAAAGTATCCATCTTATGGTAGTTTCTTCAGCCTATCCAGTAACCAACAGTGATCGGTTCAGTTTAAATCATTGTTTCAACAGGGCTGAACGGTAAGAAAAGCTTATGGCCCTGGAAAATCTGTTCCGTATACTGATTTCTTTGTGTCAGTGACCCAAATTCTAGATGTGTTTCAATGTATTTAAAGAATTTATTGGATACCAATAGAAACCAAAGTTAACCATTTTTTTTTTTTTTTTTTGCGATAACAACGAAAGTCTCGCAAAAAAAAAAAAAAAAAAAAAAAATGGTTAACTTTGGTTTCTATTGGTATCCAATAAATTCTTAAAATCATGAATAAAGAAACCCAGGATGAATCAAACATACATTCAGTTTGTTTCAATGTAGATATGGATATTGTTTGTTATCAGAGGCTAGAATCGTGACTATTAAGAATCCAAGCCTCCAACAGTTAAATCCTATTGTTCAGCCCTCACAACAGGGTAACTAGGGTACCTTAGGGTACCTGAATAATTGCTTATAATATTTGATTTCATTTTAGGTAATCAATAGGAAACATTTGTCTTTTTGTGGATACTAGTGACCTATACTAATAGTCATTAAGTAACTTAAACTATTCCTTGAAAAGAGGTGGTGAATTATGGGTGAACACACACAGTCATTTAAAGTAAATGCTGCAACTACACAAAAAACTTTGGGTTTCTATGTAACTTTGTGTGTACACTTATAGAAATTTCTAACTTTTCTGATTTTAACTTTGTAAAATAGACTATTTGGTAAGAAGCTTATCATGTGCAATGATTAGAACAGCTGTGTTTGCTTGTTTTTGTAAACAGTTACAATGATATATCTAAATTCAGGCTTTCATATACAATCAATGTAGGAACCAGTATTGTAGATGAATTATCTAATACATTTTGATAATGTTGGCCAATCCATGACATGTTTTCTCTGATTAAATCTCCCCGGACGAAGTCCGAAGGGGGATTTCTTGTTTAATTAAGTGGTTGGCCTAACTACATGTATGTAAAGTGCTGATACATTTAAATTTGCCTTTACTTTATGAAAAACCTGCTGAAATTTCTGTAAGTGTGCACATTTTTTTTATAGAACCTTAAAAAACCTGCATGCATTTACTTCAAAATTTCTGTATCAGAATGTGTCTTAAAGGAGCTTTATCTTTTTTAAGTTACTTAGAACCATGAAAAACTATTAGTATGGCCTCTTTCATAATGGCATTTACATTCAAATCATTTCAAATTAAGAATTATCCAGAATAAGTGTCTTAAGACGCTTTAAAAAGTGTTATGGGCCAAAATTTAGATGAATAAAATTGTTGTCAAGACAATAATGTCTCTCATGTACTCATAAATGGTGTGCCATTATTGACAGAATGGTTGTATATATTAGTAATTTTATGAGCCCTTTGCATAGCTTATGGCCATATTTTTGCTTTACATTAAGTATTCTTTTTATGTTATTATTTGTACATGTATTTAAGTAAGTAATAAGTCCAAAATTAATTTATTCATGCTTTTAGCTCTACAGAGCCCTAATCATAATGATAAATAAATTTTAGACTATACTTTTGGACTTATTTACTTATTTTGATCCAAATAATAGCATAGAAAGGAAACCTAAGTACAAAAAAAGACACAATAGTTGTTTTGGGGTACCCAAATCTTAGATTGGCTTTAAATATAAGGGTACACAGAATTCAATAATGTGTAGTTGTGAAAACTCTGTAAGAATTATTCTTGCACTCTTTACAGCTTGTGCGCATTATGTTGCGATCATAAAGGTTGAATTTTATATTTTCAGAGCTATAGTCCTACCCAAGAGCTGTCTCCTGCAAAACGAATGTATCTTTCCACCAGCAGTTTCGAACATGTGAGGCGTCGCCAAATGATGCGCATGAAGAAGCGTACAAATTGGTTTCTCAGCCCCAACAGTAGTGTGATGGACACAACGCAGTCTGAGAGCATGCTAGGTGGATCATCCATGGATGGCAAATCATCCTGCGATGCAACATCGTCAGAAGCGATTCTGTCTGATGTCACTGATGGTGGACTATCCGACTCTGGGTTTAGACTCACCTCGATGGACATGACAGAAGAGCCAAGTCTAGTGGTAGGCAGTGGCTTGATGCCAAACAGAGGGCACTCTGTAAGCAACGTTCTCAATGGAAACCACCGTACATCAACACCTACGAAATCAGGATACAGCGAGCAGCAGCGGCGAGCGTCTGCTGGCACCAGCAGCTCCCGGTCTCCTTCCCCTCAGGTTACTGACCGCGACGTGCGCTACTTTATGGTGGAGAACTTTTATGGGTCACCAACGATCACACCAGACCGGCCCCAGCATAGTTAATGGAAGGTGGCTAGAATTCTCCTCCTGCCAACAATATGCTCACAACAATTATTGTGATACTTTGTATTGACTTATATACAACCCATGCTGCTGTCAAGGTGAATTGACAAAGAAAACAAAATTGTAATAATAGCACTTGCTACATAATTTGTGAACTAAGGATTATTCGTCATTAAAACCTTATGAAAAAACTCATTTATTGTTGAGGCAGAAAATGTCATTGTTCTGAACAAGCTCAATAGAAGAATGAATTTAAGTAATGGTGTTTCAAAACAGTGCTGAAAAAATCCCTAAACATTCCATTAGTTCAGAAAATGTTATTCTTATTATTCAAACCATTAGATTACTTACTTCATCTTGGCAGTGTTAAATCTGTTTTAATTTTTTTATCACTTGTGTATCCTATTTCCATCTGCATATTATTACTAACCATAAGCTTCTATGTATCGATCTACTAAACACTATGTACAATCTTTGTAAACTCAACAGAAACTATCCTTTTGAAAGACTAGTTAACGTAGTGATGGATCTTAGTAGTCCTCTTGTATATTTTTACAGCTACTGTTAACACTGTTTATACTTATTAGGTATGTCATATTTCCCCAACAAAATCCATGCTTTGTGATGCAACCTTCCATTTTAGCCGTTTGTTGAGCTTTGAAGCAGAGTTAATTCATCAGTTTATTTAACTTGTAACAAGCAAATAATACCAACAGAGAATTGCTCAAGGTTTACAACATTCCTATCATTTTCATTAATTATGGTTCCACGCTAGCCATTTATGTAGATTAATTGCTACCCGGTATATCATTTTTGTACGTGTTGCCCCAAATTATGGTAATAATGTTGTTTTGTTAAAATTTATCATATGCTTTAATGCTTGGCGAATGGCCACATGTATGCTTAAGAATGTAATTAGTAAAAAAAAAAAATGCTTATGCCTTTGGAATATACAAATTATAGTTTTAGAGAAGACGCTGTTTTTTTTTATTGTGTTCACTCCTGGTCCTTCCAAGTATTGTTTGTATGGTTTTCTAAACCATATAATTGTACATACTTGTAGATATGTATGGTTGGGTGTTTGGGTGTAGGTGCATAGATTAGATTCAGTAGTTTCTTAAAACTTGTATTTTATACAAGCAATATGGTGCTTGCTGTTCATTCATCCTTGCCACCACATCATGCAATGGCTTTACTTTTATCAACATTGAATTGAGTATTTTCCCAGGATTGTATGTGTAGAATTTTATACAATCTAAATTCTTCATTTTTATTGCCATTCTTGTTTTAGATTAAGGCGTGAACTAATTTAGATTCAGGGCTTTTTTTCTTTGATTAATTGATAATACAACTCTAGTTCAAATTGAATTCAGTGAGAATGACTACTTGATATTATGATTTTCATTTTCATATATGCTAGAAACATTGTTGTAAATATTGATTAATCATTTACATTAATTACAGTTAGAAGTAACTATTGTTACATATTAGCATTGTTTTACTCCCATCTTTATGTACATTCCCAATGAGCTCATTGTCTGCTTTTTGAATGCAAATTTTAATTACGTTTGCTTTGAATATTCTGGTAGTAATTGTGTGCATTCATTTACTCATCATTGTATCAATGCTTGCATACATTTGTGTACCGATGTAAGTACCAGCTCCCAATAGGAGTTCAGAACTAGTTATGATTTTCAGAAGATGTGTTGTTGACTCCCAGTTTGTTATCATTATTATTAACATATATAATTATTATATCTGTATGGATGCATCTTCTCAAATACATATTGTTAACTAGAAAAGATAAATCTATATGACATTTCAACTATTCAATTGACTACTTTGATGTGAAGAGTGAAGACAATTCTATTTTTTGCTACATACTGTTATTATTGATAAGTTCAAATGTTTATAATATATATATTTGACAAGTCGTTATCTTGGTTTAAAAGGTAAAACTACTATAGTTCTCAGAAATCGTTGTCATAGATCAGTGTGCTGCTGGCAAAAGATTTGGTTTAATGATATGTAATTATGAAATCTGCAACTTCGACTCTTTTTGTATCCAGTTTTTTTTTAATAATTTACCCATTTTTGTTTTAAGTCTTGAGTTTCTTAGAGATTTTTGGATTTTATTCATATTCATATATATACATGATACTTTTTTCTGTAATCACATTTAGAACATGATGAGAACATTGTTGTATGTTCATTTGTAATTATAATGTAGTAAAAGGTCTATTTTTAATTAACTAATAATTTTTCACATGTTTTAGTATTGCATAACATTGTTAATTCTACTTGCTTTTGCATAATCATTTTTACAAATATCATTGACTGAATATCAAGCAAATGTAAGTTACATATTTTTCATTCATTTGCATATTAAAATGCAGATATTTGTTAACAAAGAGTGTAAGATTTACGCTAATTTTTATTTTAGTAGATGTATCTGTGATATCTTTGTAAAAAATAATCTTTTTTATTTGGAGCAATGGTAGAAGAAGGTGTTGTTTGAATTATTGAATGAAAAATTTACAAGAAGGATATAAACTAGAAAGATGGCAACATATAAACGTATTCCCCACCATCCTACATTTTCCACATACCTGTAATATAACAACTTGCGTATTGAAAAGGCAAATGACTCCTAATAAAGCTATTAATGACAAGTTGTTATTTGGCTTTTTTGTTACACATTTTCATGATTGATCGAATTCTTCGCTCTTTTATATTTTTTGATCGTATATTTATGTAACTTGAACATATTGCTTTAGACTGCTTACATTATTTGTGAATGGAGATGATTCCATTTGCATTTTGCCATACCAAATCCCTGTCATTTTTTTTTCAATCAAATATTTTTAAATCCATTTGGTAACATTGAAGTCTAAACACAGTTGGTTTGTCAAACAAGGCTGAAGGAAATAATAACAAAATTCAGTTAACCAAAATGTAATGTATGACACCTTAAACTAAAATCATTAAAAATCATGTGAACTACAGTGGAACCTCAAGACCACTTGTGGGGCAGACAGAAAGTAGTCTCAATGGAGAGGTGGTCCTTATATGGAGGATCCTAATATATAATGCAATCATTTTGAAGGATTGGGACCGAGAAAAGTGGTCTTATTATAGAGGTGGTCTCATTATAAAGGTGGTGTTAATTGGAGATCACAGTAGTTAATATACACAAGTTCAAAATTTGTGACTAGTTATGTTCATGTGATCACGTGTAGAACATATCCTATTATCAGAAACCCATTCTATTATTTTTAGTAGGGGTCTAGATGAGGACAGCACCCACCAAGAATTGCTGTCACTACATTTCATGTGTATGCTACCATTCACAATGCACACCTCAAATAAACACTTAGTCTGACTAGTTCACACCGCTATGAGATGACAATGTTCCCCCAAATACATTCATATTTAACAGATTTGCGACGGCTTCTATTTACTTTACTATGGGGACTAGCTAAAACGCATTAGTGTGACGTCATGTGTACAGATAGGATGTCCATGTTCTATATTTATAGCAACAAGGTTTGAAGAGTTGGAATATTATCTTTATTTATTATTTACATATAGAAGAACACGTTTTAGAAAAAAATTGATAGACACCACATCTTATTCTGATTGATTTAATTATATTTTAGTGTCAAATTATGCACCGGTGTAAACGTGACATGGTTTTTTTCTGTCATGCTTTAATTAGCCTGTACTAATTTAAGTATTCTAATATAAACCACTGGTGCTTGTAGCGTACTCACATGTACTAGCGTCGGTCATGTAGATCTTTATATTAAACCTGCTTATATTTTGATTTTGGCCCACAGTCCGGAAACTTCAGAACGTGACTAGCCAAACGTTAACCATACAGCAGAGATTAATTGTAAAATTAGCAGGAGCCCAAGGGAGAATGGCGGGGGTTGGGGTGGGGGTAAGGTTATTTTGTGAGGGCTATATTACATATGGGAGTTGCAGTCAGGGTGGAAGGTATTGTGACAGATGTGGGGGTTGTATCAAGTTGTGGGGATAGAGATGCTAAGGATGAGGCCCGGGATGGGGGAGAGATATACGTGCTCTCAGGACGAGGGTGGATACTTAAATTGTAGATGCCCACGCCATTACTTCGACATGTGTTAGCAGTTCGTCACCTCAGATATTATGTGGTTTTATCCTCATAAAAGTTTCTTGTATACAAACGCTAGCTTTTTCTGTACATTTCTAACAGGAGTTTTGGCGGGTACATATGCGGGGGCATATAGTACCATAATTGGACGCTTAAAGTACTGGAAGGTGGGGGGGGGGGGGGTAAAATTGGGGAGACGACCAAAAAAGTTTTAACCATGCTAGGGGGATGGAGGCGCAGAAAAGTTTTTGTGGCAGTGAGGGAACCATTTTTTTAATACTGAATATGTAGCAGCCATAATTCTGATCCACATTTTTGAGACCATGCACATCTTTCGGACTTTGTTTTAACTATAACACGCATGTTGGAATGACAGCTTCTGCATCTATTATTTTTTCTTTTGTATCAACTGCTGTATGTTGCTTTTAAAGTACTTGACTAGTCAAGGCAAAACCTTGACCACAGGTTTATTTCAACATGGAACAAGATTTTACATGCACAAAAATCAATATGTTAGAAGACGGCTGTAAACAATGCTAGTTCTAAAGCTCCGTCCACACCGCTCTAACTACATCTGACGGTGTGCGCTTCAATTTCTTGTCAAGCAAAATCGGGCCAGTGTAGATGATCTACAATTCAATCAATGTAATTCATCGCTATGCCATAGCATGTTCAATTGTGATTGCATATCGTTTGTAGTTGTGACTTGTTAATTGGTGTGGACACCCTTATGATGCGTCTTGTTTACGTCACTAAGTGGTATGTTAATGTGACTGTGGTAATATATTTATCGACAAATCAATCGGACATTAAAAACTACCTACCAGTTTACTTTATGGAAAGCTTGCTGTCTTACGACTAATCATCGTTGTGGTATGGCCAGGCCCTGCCGTCGTAATATATAACCAGGAAATTATTAAAAATTTCTATACAATGTTCTACAACTGTGGCGTCCTATACAGTTGCATTTAGTCGTAGTGGTGTGGACGGGGCATCAGAGTTTCTTCTTAATGGCATGACGTTAACAGAGGGTGTGGGGGGGAGGAGAAGCGGGGGAGTTTCACCTATGCCAAGGAAAGCACTTTGTGTACGTAAAAATAAGTTTCTGTGTCACCAACATAATGTTGGTTTCTACATATTCGAATCATATTTTATTGAAGCTTTGGCTCAGAGAACAAAGCTTCGAGGCTTCAAACTATTCTGACATCTCTAGTCAATACCACGTGGTTTACAAGTGATTCACCCACTGACGGGAATTTCACCCGAGATCTTCATGGCATCTAAGTCCTACTGATATAATTAAAGTAGCGACTGATATAAACATGTATGAAACGCCAATCAATTAGAGTCCTCATGGATGTTATTGGGTTATATAAAGAAGTCTTACAGTAATACAGAGTGAAAGTAAGTGGTCTAGAATGTATAGAACAAAATAGAATACTGTGACTCTTTCGTTCTTTTATTTCAGCCTGCAATGTAAAGAAATAGATCTGCCGCCATGCCTGAGCGGCAGTTTAGATGTGCAGGGGATGTTCAATTTATTGATTCGTCTCCAAATCCAAATAAACCTGTTCGTGTTTGTCTGAAACCTTTCTCGGAAACATGCAATTATGTGCAATATCAAGAACCATTGACGCCAGAGAACCGTGCTTACTTTGTGACTATAAAACAGATGGGTAATGTGCTATTTTTCATTTCTTTATTTTTAATGCTTTTATTTGTAATTATTTGTAAAATTCAAAGAATTAAGGGGACAAAGTTTAAGAGTTGCTGGCTGGTGAGTTAGTAGTAATATTCTCTTCTGCTAAACGTTTACATATGTGATTAAATTTTAGCATTCATATTTTTATTTTTTACAGCTCCTCAGGGTATAATAACTGTAGGTATTGCAAATTCACACATCAGTGATGATATTCATCCTGGTGATTGGAATGGTACTGTAGGATATAGGAGTACTGGTCACTGTTTTACTTCCCATAGAAATCATTCCTCTGTGCGTACAGACAGTTTTAAACAAGGTAAAATTCGCTCAGATACTTTGTGCATATCACTGTCTATCACGGTCATTGTGTTTTCTACTTTTAATTTGTAAATTTACTTTACATTAGATACGTTTGAATATGTACATGTACCTGGTAAATGTTATGTGATATATTAGTGATTTTTAAGTATTTGATTTCTTTTTTGATTTTATAGGTGATACGTTTGGAGTAGTTGTTACATATTTTGGTGTGGAAAAGTCAACAGTGTTATTTTTAAAAAATGAGAGGCCTGTTGCAACGAGGTAAATTTAATCAGAGTCTATAAACGCGTCAACAGGGAAACATCAAACAAGAACATTAGTTTATGTATGAGTCTTGATAATGATTTTATTTTTGTATTTGTTTTTAGATATTTATTTGAAAGTAGCCATAGTGACTTCTTGCCAACAATTACAATGGAAACTGGACCAATAGAACTAGAACTTCATTGTCAACCAGCTGTCTCGCATATTCCATTATGTTCATCAGTTAGTATTTCCTTACCGTTTATACATCTAACTTTGTTGGAATAAAAAGAGCTAAACTTTACACCTGTCAATGTAGTTTTTTTCTGTAGTTTTTGATGCATAGAGTCCCGATCGCACAAATCAGCCATACACACGATTTCGGCGGTGTTTTAAATATTTTTATTTCACCACGCTATTAATTATCCACAACTACATTAATGTGAATACAAGTCTTTCACACAGTTCAAATAATGAAATTACCTGGTCTTCATGATTTTGACATGAACACATGTCGTGATTGTATTTGAAACAACAGCCGAATTGTGTGTATGGCCGAATTGTGCAATTGGAGTTCTAAATGTGATAGTTTTTTTATATTTCATAACATGGACACATGCATCATAGACGGCAGAAATCAATTGAGACTGATGAATTGCCATTTTCTCCTTCTCCCTTCATTGTTTACTTATACTAGAGAGAAACAGTATAAATTTAACAGTGAAGGGGGAAAGAAAGAATGGCTATTCTTCAGTCTCATTTTATTTCTTCCCTCTTTGATGCATGTGCCCATGTTTCATAATATTTCTTTTCTAATATCTGAAGATCATGGTGCTTCAACTGACAGTCAGTGTTAGAAAAATATCTTAATTTTCGATATGGTAATGCGGTGTTGGGAGCTAGTAGAACCATGTTGTGACTCAACTTGTGAGCACTTTAGTACAAACGTAATTTTCACTGTTAAATAATGAGCAGACCTATGCTACACGATAGATAAATTATATATCTGTTGTTGATATTTCAATAATAGTAACATGCGTAGCTAGTAATAACATGCATTATTATGATCCACAAAATTTCCATCGTCTATTTCATCTGTCAAAACAATATATGTTGCTTGAAGGCATTGTGTTAGAAAGAATACATTGTCTTATTCATCCTGCCATACAATACCATACCCTATACCATTCTTACATGGATATAAATGTTTAAAATCAGAAATACCCAACATTGCAAAACTCGCCCAACACCGACCGACAGTTGAAGCACTATGAAGATGTGAATGTAGGATTTAAATCATTATCTAGTAAATTGCCTACAGGTGTAAAAAAACAGGCACATATTTTCTTACTTCTGGTGAGAATATGTATGAACAATTACTGTGTTGATATTTTGAAAGTAGAAAAGCTGTTGATAAACTGAAATAATGTGTAAGAGTGGCGAGAAATAATATTGGAGTAAAATAACAAATGACATACATTTATTCAGCTTATCTTGAATAGAATATTGTGATTTTGACATGTATTCCCTTTTAATCTTGTCACCAGAAATAGGCTGTCTTGCTGGCCCTATAATATTAAAGGACACATGTTTATTTTCAGAAAAACTTAAACCACTGGATTCGATCATATCCCATCAAATTGAATCGAAAACAATGCCTATTTTACACAGATGACAAGTCAACCCAGGAGCAGCAGATTCAAAGTCCCACCCCATTGTGCAAAGGTCTGTTGTACGGTACTATATGTGATTTATGAACATATTTTTCATTTGCTAGTGATATATTTTGTGAAAATTTGTATTATAACTTAGTACTAAAAAACTATGCTCAAGATTTAGTGAAAAAGATATGAAATAGTCATGCTTGAGCAAATAGAAACGACCTACATCATTTTACCATGGATTTGTAATTGGTAAACCTTTCATTTCAGCAGCTATAGTTACATGGATAAGCATGTGTGAATTGCTTGAATTTTCTTGTAGAGATACAGCACTATGAAGTGATAGTTGAAGAAGTGAGTGACTCAGGAGCAGCACCAACTATTGCTATAGCCACATGCTCACCCCTAATGCCTTCACCAACATGTGTACTATTGAATGATTACTTTCGGTGGCATCCTGATGGAAAGCGTATGCTATTACCTTTCTTAGATTCGTTTTTTACTAACTTAGTTTCATTTTTCAGTTGTTTAAAACACAGCATAAACTTATTTCTTTGGAATTTAAGACAAATATCTAGAGAGATAGTGGGGTCTATCTTCCATCTTTTAATGATACGGTGGAATGGAACTGGAAATAACCTGAAGCAGTATAAAGGGGATTTACATTTGATATGCATTTAATTATTTTGTTCTCCACATGCCCATTATTACTTCTATCTATTTTAACGTTTGGTTTACATGTAGTTAATTCATATATTTCTGTTGTTTTCAATTGCATTATTTGAATGCTTGTTGCCATTGTTTTATTATGTTGATGATTTTTATGCCCATCTTTTTCTTGCATCCCTAAAGAAGCTTACAAAAATATTATATATAAACAACACGATAAGCAATAATATATATAGTTACAATTTGATTTTCTTGCTGGCCTGCTCATATAAAATAAACAGAAAGTAAAATCACAAAACACAGTTACATTATGACTATATTCACACCCAATTTAAGCAGATTTATAACTATGATAGTTGTGCTTGTGTCAACACTTGGCTGAATGGAATATAATAGTCCATGGGATCAATTGTTTGTTTATGTAAATGAGCTGCTAATGGATTATCGAATTATCTAGGTCATGTGATACAAAGAGACTTTTATAAAGTGCGTGTTTAACATTGGTATTTATTTCAACCCAATTGAAGAAAATAACACCATGCATATGTTTGAAATATATGAGCACTCAAATGATATTTTACTGAACTTAAATTGTATGAATGTACAGCTATCTGTCCTATGATTATGATTTTTTGAATATTCCAAAGTGTGTAACTGAAAACATGTTTGCACTATTCATATTATTTTATAAGTTAAATGGATCATTAAGTAGTTAATTTACATAATAGTTATTTATTACATGGTAACATTGTTTTTACATACATAAGTTTATTAGCCTCCAGAGAATTTAGAGATTGTTGACTTATAGTATATTGAAAACACCAAGAAAAAATTGCAAGAATACACTTTTTATTTTCAGGGTTAACTATGCAGAAAGGTCAACGCATGGGCTGGGGAATTCAATATCATCCCAATCATCGCGATGATTCAAACTTTGATGATAAAGCGCAACAGCTAGTACTTTGTTATGTGACGATTGATGTGACAATTGTATATGCAAAGATGATGCTTCAACCATCCGGTGGCTGGTATCCAGCAGTCATGCTACACCCTTATGGTAGGCATGGCACATGTGCCTCATGTATATAAGTATTATTTAAGTTGATTAATAAAAATAAAATAAAATTGCAGGTAATGGTTAATATTTATTTTGAGTAAGATATACAGTGACAAGGTTTCTTTTTTTCATTGACAATTGCAGACTTTGATTTTCAATTTTTATTCTGAAAAAATGTGATTTGAATTCTTTTGTTATATTTCGTGTGTTTGTAAACTGCAAAACTGCAAAGTTTCTGAAACTATTATAAACACCAAACACGATGCGTTGCATTGTTTCGATCAGTTTTACAGTTTTACAGTTTGATAAGACACTTATGGTCTTGTAGTGTTGGCATCCTAATAATATGGCATATGGTGTTCTATGCCAATAAGTCTTTCCTTAATGACTCGAGGCTGTCTGTGGCAAGAAGGATGCTGGAGAGTCTATTCCAGTCCTGGACTGTACGAGGGAAGAAGGACATCTCGTAGTATTTCTGCTTTGCGAGAATCTGTTGTAGGTGCAGCTGGTCTCTATGCATCAAATATCAGTAGTTCAAAAGTTCATAAATTAATATGAAGATATGCCTTTTGATCCTATATTTCACGAGCTGTGTAATATCATCAATCCAATTTCAGCTTCCAGAGTGTCCATTGACATGGAGACCAATTCGCAGCCCGTCATCAATGACCGACTGGATGAAATGTTCACTGAGATGATCACCGAAGCCATTTCCATTGTCAAAGAGGATCAACTTGCAAGAGGTAAGTATGGTGTACACATAGTACTATGGTACCCAGTTAGAGATTGTAATTGGTCTCACTTGGAAAATGTGTCTATGTACATAATCAATAGGCTCCGTTTTAATTTTAAAGTAGGGATATTTTTTAATTTTGAGTGGTTGGTCTTTACTAAGGGGTGGGCTATTCGATGGAAGTATATTGATTTTTTTTACAACTTAACATAAACTTTAATATTCTAAAGTTTGCTGTACTTATTTATTCTTTCATTTTTTCAGCTATAACACTGTCTAGCTTTAGAAAATCACCTGATTTACATGTTGACCCTGGTGAAACTTTTACTACCATCTCATTAAGTCGTGATAAAAAAGGAATCCATGTGATACAGTTTTTAAAGCCATTAACCCCAGAACAAAGATACTTCAGTGTAGAGATTGACTTAATAGGTAACTCACCATTTGTAGTATTATCACTATACATAACTATTCAAATCCTTCATAATGTCAATATACTTTAGTGTTATAGAGCTAAAAATAAGATGTGAAATATATAATTACTTCAGTTTTTTCGAGGTTGCTAATTATAAGAAATTTAGAAACACATGTTTAACATGTTATATAAAGCCATCATAGAAGTGCATTTGTTTTATTCTAGTGTTGGTACCTACAATGTCTTTGGTGAAAAATTAGATTGATTGTACAACAAATATTACGTATATTCTTTGATGTAAAATTTTATAGGTGACAGCTCTGTCGTGTGTATAGGTGTTGCTGGCTCTGAAATACCACTTAACCGATACCCAGGCCGTTTGAAGGATACTATTGGATATTATTCGCGAGATGGAAAAATGTATTATAATGATAAAGACTTCGGCAATATGAATGGCCGAAGATTTGGAAAAGGTAATTCTTACAATCCATAAAACGTAATATGCTTCATGACTGTCACAATCGCACGAGTCATTTTCTACAACAAAACATGCATGCACCTACCTTATTTTTGATGCACACCGTACAAATGTGAATTATTTTAGTAACATAATGTATGTATTTCAGGTGATTCGGTTGGCATAGAGATGGAAGTATTCGAGAAACCCATGTCCGTTGCGTTGTTTAGTAGGAACAGTTTACCTGTTGGAACTCGTTACATGACACAACCTGATCACAGCCAATTTCTCCCAACTATAGCCGTGTGCAATAATGGGAGTGATGTTTCCATACGAGTTGTTTGGCAAAACAGGGTTTCTACACCACCAGCTTTTGATGTAGTGAGTATTATGCACAGTTATATGTTTGGTAGGTTATTGTTTTTCAATATTGCATTAAATTTGTTTTATTAAATGTCGACTTTTTCTCCCTAGACCAATCTTGATCACTGGTGCTTACCAGAAGGTGCTGTAGTAGATGCAGATAATTTGATAGTTACAGTAGAACCTGGTCATACGGAAGCAGAATCCCTGCAAGCTCCTTATAGTCTCCATCGAAGTAAGTAATCAAACATCATCTTAGGAAAACAATCACAGTTTGTAATAATCTCTTGTTCGATGTGACTGAAAATATAGTAAATCTTTACTGATTTGTTTTATCAATACATGGATTGCAGAATAATATTATTGGACAAAGAAAATGACTCTTCATCTTTGACACTTATGAAATATCATTTCATCGTAATGTAATTACATTTAAATGTAAATGTGTGTGAATGTGTTGGTTTATAGTCGTGATCCAAGTCTTGCTCTCACGACTTTTAATACAATTTACACCAGGTCAATGGCCTACTTATTGATCTTCATTTGATCATTTCTCATATGCTTGCATCGGCAGCAGCTTGCATTCAGCGCACAATGCTTATTACCCACACGATCACTCACTCATTCTTTCAAGCCCAATGACCTGTACCTAATTAAGGTGTCGGTGCCATGGAGCAGTGTGCAACTGCTTAATGGATGAGTTTGCTCAACGCCCACCACCAGACCCCACTGGGAATTGAACCCACAAGTCTATCTCCCTATCCGTTCGGTCACATAAGCACACATTTAATGATTAATGAACTAATATTTGTGTTATAAATAGGAATGTTGTTTTGAAAAAAAAAATCGTTATTTTTTTTCCTATTTATGCATGGAGAAACTTCAAAATAAACAAGCATTCTATTAAATAGTTCAAACTTTGTAAAAAGATTTACATGAGATCAGCATGAAATATTACCGTCTTTTTTTATTTTTAGCCTACAACCATTTTGAAGTGGAGATTATAGATGATTTTGATGAAGCAACCCCTCCTCCAGCTATTGCATTATGCACTGCCTGCCCATTTGATCCTACACCTAAAAGCAATTTCAAACAGGACTTCCTTCGCTTTTGGGCGACAGGAGAAGGTAATCATTTGGATATTACATTGTAAAAACTGTTTAAATTCCAAGTGAAATTATGGATGAGTGTGTACAATACACAAAGCGTTTTTTCTCAATAGGGTAAGAAAAATTAGGTGTCAATATTGATGACAAAAAAAATTGTCCAGTAAACTATAAATCTAGCAATTATTATACATGTACCAAATTGACATTATCCATGGATACTTAAACATCATTAATGATTACTTCCGGTCGCTCGCGTCATTGTAAACTAACACGACTTTAAATATTCTAAGGTAATTTTCAGCTATCACTTATCCTATGTCATTCATGTAAAGTACTTTCCTAATAGAATTTTGAGTGAGGATTATGAATCTGTTATCGGATTTTAGTTAGCATTGAAATTGACGAATATATATGCAGAATACCAGTCTTCGTGAAAAAAATGCAGACGACCTGTGTAGTTTGTGCATGATACAAACGTTTTAACTTCACTGTTAAGAAGAATGCATGCCTCAAATAGCGTTCCTAGCAGTATTTTTAATGAGGATTACGAATATGTAATCGGATTTTAGTTAGCATAAAAATTGACGAAGTTATGAGCAAAAGCCGGTACTTGGTCAAATTTGCAGACAGCCAGTGAAGAAAAAAGTTGACAACTTCACTATATTGAAGAATGCATGCTTCAAATAGATGTACTTACTTAATTTTCCAACGTCTATCAGTGTAACAGCAATCAATGTTGTGTAGAATACACACTTTGAATTATATAGCATTAAATGCGATTTTAAATGGGCTTATAACATATACCGGAAGTACCCATGGACTTTTGTGTCTCAAATGTTTAAAAAATATAACAAGTGCGCAACTTTTCTGCGCAATTGAGAACTGAAGAATATGTATAAACAATTTGATGTCTTATTTGAAAAGATGAAGATTCACTAAAATTCAGTTTTCTCCCTTACTATTGCTTCTACGTTTAGAAAGTACACATTGTGGAGTATTTAAGTAAGAGACATATATCTCCTTTTGTGCATTTGCATGTTAATGCTTTAACGTGAAATACCGGTAAATAAAAAATGAAAAATAGAATGTACTGAAATTATATCCGATATTCATAAGATAAACTGCTTTGAAATATATGTAAATTATACTCATTAAAAGTACTACATGAAAATCGTAAAATCATCACCACAATTCATTGTTTACTATTGGACCAAATAATAGCCAAACATGAAACTAAATACTAGTATGTTCACCATATCCAACTTAGTATGAGTTGGCTGCAACAGTGTTATCTGTATGATAAGCCAGATGGTTGGATACGATTGAGTGCAAGCCATTTTCGCAAATACTCTAGAAAACATTTTAAACATATTTTTAACCTGGTTAAAAGAATGAATTTTATTCAAGTTATTAATAGCATATTTGATTAATTATAATATTTTTATAATATTTTCTCAAATGAAAATTAATTTTTGCATCATAGCTCTCTTAAACACATTTCAGTTAATCGTGTAAAACTCAATTTCGGCGCAACAATTATCACTGAACATCCGTTCACTCCTGAAGCGATGCATCAGCTGTTAGTAGAAGCAAAAGCTATGATCTTTGCAGAAGAAAAATTGCTGGCCAAGGTATGCTACAATGTACATGCATAATATGTCAACATTTGTGAGTGTATTTTGAACTATAAATCCATTTTAAATACAATAATATGCAGTTTTGTGCACTGAATGCGTTTTGATTCATAACTAGCAAAATATATGAACTTTAAGTGTCGAAATATTGTGTCAAAAACGGTACACGTTCCCGAAGATTATGCAAGATGTATTGGTGCAACATGCACAAAGGATAAAACCTAAGTGTTATAATTTACAGTGCAGTCTAAAACCAAAGCAGGTAGTCAGAATCTTGCCACTCGTGACTTGAACTCCTCCAGGGTCAGCGCTGTCACAGTGTCTGATGGGAGGTCGTTCCAGTCCCTTATGGTAACGGGGGAAAAGGACTTTAGGTGATAGTACTTGGTTGACTGCTGTGCGTAGAGGGCGTGGACATTGGTAGTCCTCCTGGATGTCCATGGGACACTGTACATATACTGGTCTTTATCAACAGCTACTAGGTTGTTTGGAATTTTATACATCATGTGTAATCCTGGCTGCCGTCTTCTCTCCTTTAGTGATGTCCCCATTGTAGTTGTGTAGTCATGGATTCTACACTTGAGGTCTGGTGGTTCCTGTTTAGCACATACCGCGCTGCCCTCAGTTGAATTTTCTCTACTTCCTTTAAATCCTTATCAGTATATGTAGCACATATCTGGTGTCCAACGGCTTTCATTTCCTGGTGATACGGAGGACCTGGTATTTCTTAAGGTGGAAGGCCATCTTCCATCGTGCCTCCATTGAAGCTGCTAGATGATCGAGGTCACACTGCAATGCGTCACGGTCAGAGTCAGATCTGATGGTAAGGTAAACCAGGTTGTCATCAGCTAGACACACACTAGATGTCAAAGTTTCATGTATGTCATTTATATAATAAAGAAATAAGCAAGGCCCAATGACAGATTCTTGTGGCACACCCGACTTCACCGCTGCGCTGTACCAGTACTCTCCATCAAGTACTACCTGCTTTTCCCTACCCCCGAGAAAAGCCTGGATCCATGCATTGGTCATTCCCTGGACCCTATAGTGGTTTACGTGTAGCTTCAAGATGAGCCGTGTATGACTGACCTTGTCGAAGGCTTTACTGAAATCCATTATAAGGATGTCCGTTTGCTGTCCACACTGCATATTGTTGGAGATGTCAACGGTGAACTCAAGTAGCTGTTTCACATGATCGGCGGTCCCAGAATCCATGTTGTAGCTCGTAGTGTATTTTGTGTCATACCTGGATAACTGAGTACGGAAACTATACTAACCGTTCTCAAAATGGCGGACGGCAAAATATGCTCTCCACAAACAGGTGGGAAATTTGGTTTAAGTACTAAACAGATATTAACAGTTTTTAATCACGTGTAAAGATTATGTCACAGAGATCACTTGGAATGTACTACCGTTCACCTAGCCCTTACAATTGTGTACAAATTCAACAAAACAATTTTTGCCTTGGGTATGGTAACAACATTTGTTTGATACGGTAACTAATGTGCAAATGTGGCAAACCTGGGAGCACGGTTGTTACTTTTTGCAGAAATTGAGAACGGTAACTACCATTTAGTTAAATTTTAAAAATCACTTATTAATCCCAAATATTGTTATAAATCTTTGGTTCTCAACCCTGCATTGTGCATTTAAGTAGCATTTAGTCCAAGTTCAGTTTTGGAGGTTAGGAATCCAAGTGGTTTCACGTTCTTCAAAGCAGTGTTTAATGATGACCTTTGGAATTATATGATTGATATATATGCTCTATGTGCAAAGTTATATGGCTGTCCAACAGAACCTAAGAGACAAACTAGAATCAAAGGAGACTCCTGAACAAAGCCGAGCTTGAGAATGTTATGCAGCAATATCTGCCAGGAGTGCATAGTGACCATGGTGGCAATGACTTGATAATCGAGGTTGTTGTGCTAATCTTTATAATCGTAATAAACACTGAGATACCGCTGTTAAGCAAACATTAACATGATATTTGTATAATGTATGTCCTGTTATAAGTCTATCTTGAATGAAATGTGCGTGAAATTACTACAACATGCCCTGATATAAATTGGAGTTGTTGCATGCATGCCGAATAGACAGAAAAAAAGAACAAACTGCTTCAAGATTTAAAGGTGGCGCCATTTGTATGCACATGCGTGTATATGTACAGACCAATTGACCATATCGGCTACAGTGTCTTGGCATTTCCCTCCTGTCATTAACATTGGCGACTTTCCGGATGCTTCAGTTTCATTGATAAAATTCAAATTGGGCACTAAAAGGCTTATAGTAAAGGTAGTGGCAGTGGATACTGGGAACAGAATGAAATTACCTCCAGATACGACTATAAAACTCAAGTCTTGATTGTAATTCGGCTTTAAAAATTGATGAAACAAAGATTCTGTTTGCAAAAGGTAAATGCAATATGCATAAAGCTGTACCATTTGTTATAGAACTGCCATCTTCATTTTGGTGTTCAATGTCAAATGTGATGATACAGCATTCAGTCTGTAATATGTACAACATACTAATGTTCCAAGTAACAGTGAAAATGAGTCTTTGGATTTCATGAAAATCTTTGATGGGGCCATAAATGTGCTCCGTGATGCTCATAATCTCCTGAGGCGACCTGCTAAAGAGGTTTTGTACAGTGATGTCAGACTTGGATAGGATTGCCCTATGCTGTCCCAATACAGTATTATCTTGGTGGCTACAGTCTAAAGATGAAGTCTGCAAGAAAAATCTCCCATGAAGCTATAGATCATTGCCATAACAGTGATCTCAATGTAAAGGTAGTTGCGTTCGATGGGCAGTTCATGGAAATCGCTACCCGAGTTTAGTTACCGTCTTCATATTAAAGTGCAAATTACCGTTCTCTAATCTTTAAGTAACCGTTCTCATTGCATTGTAGTTACCGTATCCTCGATTTAACTTTAGAATGACGAATTACTTAAATATCTGACATGTAATTGTTGATATTTGGTGTCAATCATGGTCTTCATGCGGTACACTTGCTTTGACAATGCCATTGTTGTCAAAGTCGTTCTAGAATGTCTTATATTTGAGCTAAAAAATATCACTTACCTAGGCTGCTTCTGTCAACATCCGCCATTTTGAGAACGGTTAGTATAGTTTCCGTACTAAGTTATCCAGGTGTGTGTGTCCTTGCATGAGTCATCAGGTTGCTAGAGGTCCTTCAATACTCTAGGGCTTCTGCCGTCTGGACCTGGAGTCTTCTGCACATTGAGCTGTTGTAACAGTTTGAGCACACCTGGCTGAATTGTCTCAATGTCCCTCATGACAGAGTAAAATCCGTCCGGCAGGGTTCAGCTGGGTCTTCTTTGTCACAGGTGAAAACTGATTCAAATTGTCTATTCAAAATGTTTGCTTTCTCTTTGACATCTGATAGTGTTAGTATGCCTCCCTTTCTCAGTGTTAATACTCCAATGTTATCCTTCCTACTGTGTTATATAAATTATCAGAATTTCTTCATGGAACGGAGTTCTCCTGCCTCTTCTCCTGGTGTTAGAATCGCCTCTAAGTGTGTCTAATAGGTATGCCTGTCTCATCTCCTTCTGTAGCTGGTGTTTCACTGACTATGCTCTATCTCTGTACCTCTCATCCTTTTGGCTCTTCTTCCAATAGTTATTTGCTCGATATATCCATATATTAGAAATTGATATTTAAGATAAACATGTCTTACTTTTGATTGTCTCTGAAGTGTATCAAACGTGTCTTACTTTTGATTGCCTCTGAAGTGTATACATTTTACATTGATTTTCAATACTGTTCAAATGTCAAACATCTTTACGGAGAATAAAAATAACATCACACTTGTTGTCAAAGTGTATATTTAAAATGATTTTTCCCAGGGTACAGAACCTGAAGAATGGGATGCCGAAGAAAATAAGGCCAAGTACTTGAAACCTGTTCCAAAAACTACAGGAAGTGGTGACCGACAGAAGGAAACATTCAGTGATGAAGATACACCGGGCCTGAAACGAAGAAGTACCAAGATGGCCAATCTTGTTGAAGTCATGATGATGAACTCTGTTCAAACTAACGTTCAGGTAAACAAAAACAAATTTCCCCATAGATTACCTTTGTCTGTTGTTTTATGTGTAAAAGGTATGTCACTCTTGTTTATAAATGTGACTCAAGATTGAGGGTTAAATTGAATTTTTTCAAGACTTGTTATCATTGTTACAGGGCAATGGTGATTCAGGAGAAAATGGTGACATGAACAAAAATGGGATTAAAAAACATGCCTGTGGTCATGAAGAATCAGCAACATCAAAAAGTGATGCTACAACGGCAACATCACGGACTTGTGTAATTTTGTGATAGTTATTCAAACAATTAGATTTTTTTTCACAGATTTAGTAGTGTTTTGTTTTAAAGTGTCATTTTTGGTAATTGCAAATAAGTACAGTGTATGAACTTTTGCTAAGCGTCCGAAAACATTACCATACTTAGTTTATAGTCCTGCAAAATATCAAAATATGTACGTCATACAAATACATCCTTTGATATGTAACTTGTAAGTGATGTTTCTGAATACAGCTATTGTTTATCCCATGCCAGCATGTATCAATTTTATATTTGTGGTGGAAACTGTTGATAATCAAGATTATCCAAATCAAGGATGTATGTGAAAGTATGCTAATTTGTTTTTGATTTTTTTTTTACAATTGCTTTGTGACATTTATGCAGATGAACTGCCAACAAAACATACAAGAGTTACGTCTGACATAACAGGCTTCACTCAGTGCATTACTTAGATACAGGGGATGGTGATTATGGGTGCAGATTGCAGAATGCACTGAACTTGTGCCAGGTCGCGTGTTTGGTTCTACATAATGTGTTAAAAACCATGTGATACATTTTGCTCCTTAACAGTTACATAAAATGTAGTCTCTACTGCATACTCTTCAGTGAGCTGAGAAAGAATATAAGTTTGCCATATATCGAACGAGAATGATGCAAGTAGATTGATTAATGTTAAGTAAATTGGGAAAAATGATATAATTGAATGTTAACAAGGAACGATCATAAATAACGATACAGGGGGATCGTCCCGTTTTTTGGGGCTGGAAGAAAAAGTTAACCAACTCGCCCTCCCCCATAAACATTTTTTCTAAAAAGTTTCTAAAAAGTTGAGTAACACCCCCACCCACCCCACACGCTCACTAAAGCAAATGTCCTCTACATAGTCATTTTTGGATAATTGCTAAAAGAAAATATTTGATAAAATATACTGTAGCATGATAAAAAAAAGTTCAGCAACACACCATAAGAACCCCCCCCTACCTTTTTGGACAACCCCCCCCCCCCCACCCTCCCAGTATCATTATTTATGATCCTTTCCTAACAATTTGTAAGAAATGGGTTCTTTGCCAGCACCTTGTCCTTGTAGTGTTTTGTCCTTCAGAGTTTATTCAATTTTAGCAATGTTATTTAGATAACACTGAGTCATGGTCACAATGTACAGTAGAACCTCTTTATTTAAACGGTAAATGTTTTTATTATTGAGGTGTTCTCACTATAGAGGTGGTCTTAGTTGGAGGTTCTACTGTATATTCAAACAAGAGCCTATATTCAGACGGCATACGCCCTTGATTTGGATCTGATTACATATATTTACACATTTTAGTTTTTATTATCATTATTTTAAGTAATAATAGCTAGTGTGATATTAATTTTTTTCTCTTTATTTTGTTGTAAATTATGTGTGTTTATTTGTGCGTAATATTTAGTTTATTGATTGCAAAGTTGAAATTGGTGCTTTAAACTCATCGTTGCAATATCAGCTCAAACATTCCATTATGCCTTACTTCACGGTAGTGACCTTGATTAGCATTGAGGGATGATATCATAGCCTATTGTTGAGATATATGATGGTATTTGACAGTTAATGTTAGACATAGAACAGGTGAATATGTCTCAGCTTATTGAATCTAGTCATTTGTGATCAATTGCCAATTTTTCCAACAGGCAAATGTCTTGTAAACATTACCAATTGCCAAATGATTTTGTATATGAAAGTATTAAAAATAACTTACATTCATTAACAAATCACAATGGATATTCTTAGATGAATTTTAAAAAATATGTATATATATAAAAGAACGGAGACTTTTTCTCCATAGTATTATTATGGATTCGCTTATGTGGATAAACAATTTGGAATTGAAGCTTATGGTTGGTTTAATTTGTTCAATAATAATTATTTCTGAAGAATGAGTTGACATTAGGGTGTAGAAATAACATTTTGTATGATGTTTTTAAATGATTGACGTTGCTTCAAGGTATTATGATCAAAGTTGGTATTACTTTAATGAGACTGTTGGTCTTTAGCAATTCAAGTATTTATCTACTACCACTCAATTTGAATGTTCGCAAATCAAAATATTACAAATATCTTTATATACTAATCGTAGTTTATGTATTTTCGATAATTGTACTACTTTTTCAAGTGCCTTATGCTTGCTGTAAATTGTACATTACGAAGTTAAATCGTTTTTATTATCGGTAATTGCATTTTTGTAACTCACTACATGATATTAGAATTATTATTCATTTTTGCATATATTATTGTATGTTAATTAATGTGCTGACAGCAAGTTCATGGACGAACATTTTCTCTCATAACTAAAAATGATAATGAATATTGAAATGAAAATTATATTAATGAAATGCTATTTTTCTGTCACATCTACATTGCAATTTTTGTTATTCTGAATGGTTTACATATAATACACATTAATAATAGTGAACACTTACATGAAAATGGCATTTTTTAAGTCTGAGTGACACAGTCAGATATTTTGAACATTCCTAACTTGGCCACTGATTAAAACAGCAAAGTGGATTTATATATTTTTTTTATTTAGACACATTTCCTTTTGGTAATTATATATCACTAAGTGTATGCAAATTAAAATGCTGCTGTTCGAACATTGGTACCTAATCCCCAATTTTATTTAGGCTTGTTTAAAATGTTTGACTCTCACAGACTGAAAAAATGCCATTTTCATGTAAGTGTTCACTATTATGAAAACAAATCAGATTAATGAAAAATGTAGATGTGACAAAAATATAGCGTATCTTTCTGATAATTTTTATTTTGATATTTATTACCATTTGTAGTTTGTATGATAGAAAATGTTACTCCATGAACTTGCTGTTTGCACACTAGTATAATATTGCTTGGCATATTTTTCTCCTTTTTCTTTGTGCTGATGAAGTCTACATTTTTATGTATGGATATATTTTTATTGAGATAGATTCAAAATAAAATGCAAGGATTTTAACATTATTTTGAGAAACATGATTACAACTTTTCAAAATCATCCTATCTGTATAAGTAAAAAGCAAGGTCTGTTTGCTCTTTATAAACTCCTAACCCATACATCCAATCACTATGAAACTTATGCAAATCATGATGCAACATTTTACCTACCCTCTTTATTTTCGAATGTTATTAGAACATTAAACATTTTTGCATTGCTAGGCTACACACATTCCTTTTTTTAAATAACGTTTCTACCCAGTCATGTAGAAAAATAAGTACATCTAGGCTTGGTTGGTTGGCATTGGTTGGGAGTGTTTTTGTTTCTTGGTGGGGGGCATGAACATCTACATTGCACTTAAAGTGGCGGCCCAGAAATTACCCTGATATAGAAGTTACTAGTTGTAGAAATTTGAGACATTTCATAAATGCATTCAAATTATTTTATTTTTAATTACATTATGACTTATCATGTAAAATGAAAATGAAAAAATACAAAGAAAGATATCTTTTGAAAACAATTCTATCTGGGACACATGGCATGTCTTCCCCCATCTACAGGTAATGTTACACCAGTTGAAAATGAGGCAAGGTCTGAAGCCAAAAAGGCAATGGCTGCTGCTACTTCTTCTGGTTCACCCGGACGTCCAAGTGCATGAGTTTCTTTACTTCTTTCCAAAAACTATAAGTATAAATGGAATACAAAAAATCATTGACAATAAAAAACTTAAGTCATGTAGCAATCCCAGTCAGAATATATATTATGAAATTACTGATATCTACAGTATCTAATCCAAAGTATCATTAACAAAGTTCATGCTTTCACCCTTAAAATGTTTTTCTGTTCATGTTTGTGAACATGTTCATATGTAAAAATAGCTATAATTTTACATGTATTACAGATGTAGTCTGTTCATAATTTTGTGACCCAATGTAAATGTAGGTTTTATATACCTTTTACTCTGAAAACAATGCATTAATGTTTAATTACAATTGAAATTAAAATAAATTCAATCATTTTTATATTTCATATTTGGAAAAGTTGGCAAACATGAACAGAAAATAAACATGTACATATATTCATTAGCCTCTAACCAGTTACAAAGAGCTATAAGTGTTCATACCTGCACATGTTCCCTAGAAAGTTAGTTATAGCTCATTATTGTCAAAAGCTAGCTATTAGATATTAATGTAGAACAATGTGGTGCAACTATCTAACTTTGATTGGGTGGTCACCAATATTCAATCATACATTTCAGCAATGTTGAATAAAAACAAAAAAATGTAGTTATCTCTGACAACTTGACTAAACAAATGACTTACTGCTGCATATTTTTCTGCATCCAGGCCACCTCTTTTCTGGAGTTCAGTTATTGTTACTCCAGGACTGAAAATGAATGAAATTTATGACATCAAATTAAATTTACAATAAATCAAAGTTAATATTCACTGCATGAAACATGAATTCAAATAAATACATATACATATAAATCTAACTGCTTATAAACATACTTCACTGAATTAACTCTAACTCCCTTTGGGGCCAATTCTGGAAAAAAATGCAATAATAAAAAATATGTCAATCTATTATTAAAAATAAAAAACAAAGCAAAATAAACCTGTATATAATGAGGAAACTCTAGTAGTAGAATTTAAATATTGAGAGGTGAAATATCAATTCTTAAAGGTTATGCTCGGTGGCCGAACAAATATGTTTTGAAGAATATGATGAGTTGTGGCATAACCATACAATAGATGTAATAACCCGCCTATCTCTCCCAGTATGTCTGTCATTAGAAACCCATGGTACACATTTAGCAAATATCATCCAATTATGTATGTATGTAACTTCACATGAACTTGTGTTTTAGTAAACAAGTAAAGATAACATTTATTTAAAAGTATGATATATATCATTATGGGAAATTTATAAATCTAATTTCTCGACAGTTAAAAATTAAAACATTGTTTACTGATTCTAATTCTAATTTTACAAAACAAATGTGTTCATAACTGAGCCTTTCTTTATTTTTTTGTATCGTTACCATTACCATGTTTTGACAATGTGTTGAATTAACGGTGATCTTAATATTTGGTAATTATGCTTACCAAGTGCAACACATCTTGTAAACTGGTCCACTGCTGCCTTAGACATATTGTATGCCAGAACACCAGGAAACTAAAAGCAAAAATACATGAAATTTCTAAATATAAAATAACAGCACTTTACAGTAGTAGTGGTACTATATATTTAATTAATGTTAATTTTGAAATCTTATTCATTATTGCATAAACTTTAGGAAACTATTCTCTAGAACTTTTTCTATTAAATAAATAATTAATAATAATAGATATATAATAAACATCTTCTTACTGATCTCATGCCATTAACACTGGAGATATTTACTATGTTGCCTTTCGATTGAATTAAATGTGGTGTTGCCAACATCGTTAGTTGATAAATTGCCCTAAAATGTCATTCAAAGTAAGAAATTACACAACATAAATAGATAAATTGCCAAAAAAGGCCCGGAGTGGTCGCAAAGCCTGGCGGACGAGTAATGCGCTCTTGAAAAGATTAAAAGGATCAGGGAAAAAAGCGGCACTGAAGTGTGTGGTGTGTTGGATGTTCATTTGTTCAAGTTTTCATTTGTTCTTTTCTTAAAACTACACTTTGAACTTGTTTTTTAATGAAAGCTCACCTGAAGTTTTTGGACGTTTTCACGTCCTTTTCCCCACAATGCCTTAGTCTTCACAAGATTGTGGTGTGAAGATGTCGGCCCCCAGGATGTTGTCATAGATGGCAGGAAGTTTATGCACCCCCACATTCTTATTCAGATCTGTCTGAGGGCACTGATGTAAATGGCCTCGCATACTTTTTGTTGTCCCTATCCAGTATTTTTACATTGTCAAGTGTGATGTTGTGCTTTTGTCTGTCCGGTTGATTGAGGTGAAGAGACCCATGTGAAGAAGAGCTACTTGGATGGCGGTGTTGGTAAAAACGTGTCTTAAAAGTCTTAATGTTTCACAAAGTTATGAACTTGCACAGTTCTCTTTCGTACTACCACATTTTATTTCATACACAACTCTGCATATTTCTTCTTTCTTGGCAGCATCTTTTGAGCGCAGGATAACTGCCTAAGCATGTTCTTCGGTTTGAAATACAGGCTGCTCCCATAAATCCTGCATTATTCTTCTTACCCATTCAGACAAATTCTTGACAATGTAAAAATACATAGGGACAACAATCCATTTGAAAGAAAAATACTCGAGACCATTTACATCAGGGGCGTCAGACCCAGATCTGAATAAGAATATTGGGGTGCACAAACTTCCAGCAATCTATGACAACATGCTCGGGGCCGACATCTTCACACCACAATCTTGTGAAGACTACGACATTGTTGGAAAAAGGACACGAGAAGCTTCCAGTAAGCTTTCACTAAAAAACATGTTCAAAGTGTAGTTTTAAAACAAGAATATGAAGTGTGTGGTGTTAATAGTCCATAATCTGAAAATTTCCTATGTGAAGCTTACATAATCAGATGGGCAAACTATGGTTAACTATATAAACTTGATTATCTATGGATGAGTTATGTCTTGCTCTAAACATTGAACTACCAGTAATTCCCTGAATACATCCTAGGTGTTGGTGGGCACACATACTTTAACCCAACTTTCTATTCCCAATACAGGAATCCACATACAGCTGGATGCAGACCATCTTTCTTTCTTGAATTTAAAAAGAAAAAGATTTTGCTGACTTTTACATGATTTAATGTTGATGTTTGTGAATAGAAATGTTATATCTAACGCCTTTGGGTATTCTAAGCATAATGTGAATTGAATATATTCATAGACTAAGTTATCTTCATTAGAATACTAATGAATCAATGAAATGACTTGTTGATCTGTACGTCTCAACAAGACCCCAGTATCATTTGGTCCAGAACATGGGCAATGGTAAAATCAACATGCTAAATTATGATTTTAATTATCTTACCTCACGTTAGTATTCATTACTCGATCATACTGTGCAAGTGATGTAGATTCTATGGATCCCCCTTCCAAAATGCCAGCATTGTTTACCTTCAAAATACAAAAAGTAAATCGATATGAATATCTATGTATTCTTTATATTAACTTACATGTATGGTAAAATACAAGTAAAATGAAAACATACCAATATATTCAACTTTCCAAATGCTGAAATAGCCTTCTCAACTATTGTGTTCACATCATTTTCATTTGTCAACTCGCCTTTTACAACATTTACCTACAGAAAAATATGATTGTGGGTACATCAATGTTAAAAAAAACATACACACACAAAAACAATCGACAACAATAAAAACTAATATGTTACATGTACAAAACAGCCTCATATTACCTCTGAGCCACATTCTTTCTTACAAATTTCAGATACTAATTTCAAGTTTTCTTCATTTCTTCCAGTCAAGGTCAGTTGTGCACCTAATCTTGCAAATAAAATAGCTGTTGCACGCCCAATTCCAGAGCTTGCTCCTAAAATTTGATATATATGTACATGTGTATGTTACTTTCATTTAGATGTGTGAGTAATAATTTTGTTGATAACTTAAACATTGATTCAAAGGGGAAGGGGTTCCGGGTTGTAAAAAAAAAGTGGTTACAAAACTGAAAAATTAATACTTTCTTATCTTTTCTGACAACATTTGTCGAAAAAAAAGAATTAAATAAAATTTTTGAATTAAATTTGCTCATATATATATATAAAATACTGTTTCATCCATTACGGAATCATCAGAGAGAATAAAATATAGTACAGAAGGATACTATAAACATTGATTACTTCAGCTCAAAGACACACATAAGATCTATATGACGCATAGTCATGTGCCTAGGGAGCTTTGCCTTAATGGACCGTGGGAGCTCATAATTACATAGACCGACAAAGCTCGTGTACCGAGGAAGCCTGCACCCTTTATAGACTACCATTATATATGTAACAACATATGAGGAAGAGACAGAAGAGAAAAAGGGTGTGTGGGAATGCATCGTCAGACGACGGTAATTTCTTTCACACTGCATGTACTCATCGGTTGAAGTGTTGTCTAGCTTGTACTGAGCCCGAAGTCCCGGAAAAAAAAATCTACACTAGATCTATGTAAAGCCGCACATTTGCGACAGGAGAATTTAAAGACATCTGTGATCACTGCATGCCTCGCACATCACGCTTGGAGACTTGTAGTGGTCACAAAGGTCTTTATTTTTGTCTATCAATTGGCCCTGCACTTGACGAGTAGGCTCAGCTAGGCTTCTGATCTTCAGCTAGTTTGGCTAAAGTCTCGAAAAACTTCCATCTAAACACTAAACTGCTGAAAGGCTATCATATTGGAATGCAAATTTTGTGAATGTGTTTTGAGTTGATGAACATTTGTAAAATAATATTCCATGATCAGATTCCATTGCCCAGTCTAAGATTTGAATAAGTGGTTATTTTCAATAACCCGTAAACATTGACACAAAATATTGAATAATCCTGGAATTTATTCTACTGAAACCCAAGGGGTGGGATGTCTCTGAGGAAATGGCTTAACTACAGTTCTGTAGGTCTATAGATTTGAGTAATTTGAACCCTATGTAGATATATGAACACAGCAATTTTAGCGCTATTCACACATTCCACATCTAACGAGTACTGTATATTGTGCAATCGACTGCACCCGACAACCATGTCACCCCTGTATTTTCAAACAGCAAACTTAACTACTTATCACTTTTTGTCCATTTTGATAATGGATAGTTCAAAGTCAGAAATTATCTCCATTCTATGTTAACTTCAAATTTGCTGTTGCTTATAAAAATAACATTTATAGAAAGACTGGAATTTAAACTGCTGAAAAACCCAGTTCAAATACACTGACATCGCCCAAAATGTGTTATAAGCAACCTGTTATTAGAGCTGCCTTTCCTGCTAAGCTAAGGGCACCTGCCATTTCTTTTGGCTCTGACATGATTGACAGGTCTGTGTATGACGTCATATCCGCTAGAATTGACAACATGGCCGATGATATGAACAAAATATCAACAGACAGAGTATCTTCGTCTCCTACAGAAGACTATGATCCATTAAAGGATGATTAGTTAGTATGATTTCTTAGTTTACTTCAGACACTACTCATCGCATATTTTATTGGTATTTATGCAAGTATGCCATGTGCATAAAATCATCTTTGATTATACCTATTTACATGAAGTCTCTTATTATATGACTTATAATAATATGGACTACAGCTAAATATATTCAGATGTAAGCCACTAGCTTATGTGTTTACAGTAGAACCTCTGTATTAAGACGACCCGTGGGACCGACATCAAGTGACCTCTATACAGAGATAGTCTTTGTACAGAGGTTCATTCTTGGTGGCTTTATAAAGGTTTGGGACCATGGAAATTGGTCCTATTATAGAGGTGGTCTCTATATAGAGGTGGTCTTAATTGGAGGTTCTACTGTATGTGATTTTTTTTTTCATTCTTAAAGTTCCCCTCATTTAAACATTGTCATATGTGGGGCCCGTAGGTTGCTGAGCATAGCGAATTACTTCGTTCATCTCCGTGATTGTAGGTGGTAATCACTTCTGCCCATCTGAATCTGAGTACTAAAGAACCTATCTATTAGGACCACCTTTGGGACCAGTGTTAGGTGGTCTCAACAGAGATGGTCTCTATAAAGAGGTTCAATTTGGTAGTTTCATGAAGGTTTTGGGTCTAATACTAAAAACGGACGGAATGAGGCTGGGACGGACGGTACATATCCATACTTTGGGGTAACGATCGGGCTGAATCCTGATTTCAAAGTTACTTTTTGATGACATCCATTGTGTTCTATGGTAGATATAATATTCCGTGTTTTCAAAGGGCTTTTTATTTTTGCCAAACATTCATCCACAGAACGTAGAAATAAGCCTTGTGCACTGTCATATATGTCAATGACACCATTATCACAGTGTAACAAAGCAGAAATATGCCATTTATTGAAAATTCATGAATCCACATATGATGAATGTATGTCCTAATTGGATGTCTCTCTGCTACAGAGGCCCCTATCATGGGTTCGTTGTGGATGGTCCGCTCCGCCCCGTGTTCCCCATTAACATCAGTCCCGGTTTTAGTAGGGCCAGGTTTTGGGGGCCGTGAAAAAGTGGTCTTACCTATAGAGGTGGTCTCAATAGACTTGTGGTCTTAATTGAGGTTCTACTGTATTTGTATCGGTGAAAACATCAGAATTTGAACACTATCACCGAACGATTAAGAATGGGCTCAAAAAACTCACAAATCATCGTCGTAAACATGTAGCATCGTCACATCTCACAACTATATACATCTAGATCTACACAGTATATAGATATTGTAACACTGAATGTACAGTACAAAAGGGATTCCCGTAGGCCAACACTGTACAGTGGCGAATGACATACGTAAAGCTATAGACGGGTGACGTTCGTTGAAAGCGGATCACATTTAAGAAAATTGCTCATCACATGTCTAGTACGCGCACCGTTTTTATTAAAACGTGCACGCATCTTTCATGGCTATCGAACATTTTGTAAAGAAGAGTGACTATTATCTGTGGTCAATTTTTTTTATGAGTTTGGCGTATGTAGCACATATGAAGTACCCTGGATATCCTAAATATAGAACGCGTCCGATGAAACATGTAGACACAATGCTGCTATTTTAAAAAAATTAGTCGTAACTGTAACTGCATGCGATGGAAAAACCGCCATGTTTACATTGATTCCCTGATGCACAAAAGGGACTAGTCTGTGAGCCACATTCTGTTATAGTTACTCTGGTGCAAGTGGGCGTGACGCCTTGAAATAATAATGATCTTGGATTTTCAGTTTTCCGGGTCTTCGCTATCCATTAGATAGGCCCTGTCGGCCCTTATCCCGGGGCCCTTATTAGATATGAAGAATATGAGTCTTATTTCCCTTACACTTGGAATGGATAAGGCATCGTTTATTGATCCTGGATTTTACAGAATACGTATACATGTATGTGTTGGTTAACTAATCTGCCTCTGAAGGGTCATGTACAAGCACCATGTGGTCTCCCTGTTACTGATATGTCTAAAAGCCACTTAGCACATGAAGAATGAAGAGTATACTGCCTCTCTTCTACCAAAATACATGGGGAGCAATCACAATTGATGTCAACGACATTTTGGCACTTTCTGACACCCCCACCCCCCCCGGCAACTTGAGGACACACCTCCCCCTGTCAACTATGGCAGTGATGTCAATTTCATCCTCACCCAAACCCCTCAGTTAACCATCTAATCTAGGCCAATGTAGCCAATATTTAAGATATATGCCTAATTGAAATTGAATTCGTGTACAGTTTTGTCAGGTTGTGTCATACAATAAATTGTGTTTCATGGGTAATATACATGATAATGTGATTTATGACCAAATATTCTAACAAATACAAAGCATTTATTTCCATTCTTTATACTACCACCTTAAATATCAATTTAACTTTGATATATCCTTAATGCAACCCCCCCCCCCCCCCCCCCCCCCACCTTCCACCCCCCCAACAACTTTTGCTGACCTCCCCCACCACCACCACCACCACCAAGTAGTTCGGGTAATCTTGAAATATATGTCATACATAACAGCATGTGCCAAATACCAACAATCATACAAGTTCCATGTAAATAATGTTGTTTGTTTATTGAATTTATCTTTTAGTTTTCAGAATACACAGTTCGATGAAAATACAGATGACTTAGATGTAAGTCTTTCCCCATTCGACTCACCATGTAGTTCAATGGAGTTAGACCGAGATTCAATGCTCCGTTATGGTGTTACACCACCACAAACTTTTTATGCACGTATAAGAAGACAACAGAAAGAAAAAGACCGATCTCAAAAAATAAAAGTTGCGAAGCGCGACAGCAGTCTCACAAAACAAAGACAGTTGAAAACAATTGCATCAACTGGAGAAATGGAGTCTTTTACGTCTGGTTCAGAAGGAACACTTGAGCCAGAGCCACCACCAAGTAATGAAGTAAAGAAAACGAGAAGTATGTCTAAAAATATGACAACTTCACGTAAATATGATAGAGATTATAAACAACATTCAGATAGTTTAACATCTAACGAATCTATTATAGCCAAACCACCAGCAGGAATAAGTGTTCCAAATGTTCATGTTGATTCGCCAAACAGGTTCAGATGTCTTCATTCAGTACCAGCTTCTGGGAATGATTTGCATGTGAGCAAGGAAGATAATCCTCCTGCAGTAAAAAGGCTTTTATCTGAAGATCCAGTAGAGTGTTCACAAGAAAGAAAAGACTTCCATAAATTGTTTACACAGTTAGTGAATCTTCATACGAAACCTAAGTCTGAAAAAGAGGGCAAATCGCAGTCTCCTTTATGTCGACAATTAAGTGCAGATGAGGAAATTTGGCGAAATCAAAGGAGTGATCTTATTTGGTTAGAAGTTCGAGCCTGGTTTCATGACAGAAAACCTATAGATGAGGATATGGCTCTTTGTAAACTTAGAGAACAAGTTTCAGGTATTTTGGAAGATATTGCAAATTTTAAATACAAACGAAAGTGTATTGGAAATCAAAAAGTGTGTAAAGCTGTATGTGATACACATGATACATATGATATTAATCAACCGTTGAATGAAAGTAGTTATTTAGCTGAAAAGTCTTCAGAACAAAAAATGGAACATTTCAATAAGCGAGAAACAGAAAATGATATACCGTTCATATTTTCATTAGATGAACATTCAGATGATGTACATCAAGAATCTGAAGCTGGTAATTTTGCACTACCTAATGTCATTGTTGTTAGTAATCCTGATACTACAGGGCTTGCTTTTGTGGACTCTATAAGAGAACAACAGAATGCTCTATTGCAGGTTTCTGAAATACTGGATAAACTAGATTTTGTTTATGACTTGTATCCAACGCGAAGAATTGTTGCAAAAGAGCATAAATTGTATAATTCAAGTGAATTTCAGTTCAAAATAGAAGTGCTATGTGTTTGGTTAAATATTACTCGTGATGTAGGAAAAAAGATTCAGCTTATGGCTGATGTTTTGGGTGTTGCCGGTTTAGATGGATTAAATTGGCCATGGTTAGATTTTGAAAGTCCTTTGGAAAAATTGCAAAGGATTAGAGATGCTACAGATGCAATAATTCCGGAAGTGTATGACAGTGATGATGAAAGTTATGATTATACACCTGAAACCACACCTTCAAAACATCGAGGTACAAAGTTAGTGAAGTTTGAAGATGGTTCTAAAGCAAGTACTGGTTCAAATACACCTACAGGCTTACTTAGTCCAAGTGATGCTTCAACTCCTAAAAGAACTCCAAACTTTCCAGTGCATCATAGCAACAGTTGGTTAAATGTAGAATTCACTTCTCGTACGTCATTGTACAGGTATTTCAGGATCTAGATTTTTATTGATTATTAACATTCACATTTGTTAGTCATTGTAAATTTTGATTTCTTGAACACTTTGAACAACAATGTAATGGTCACATTATAGATATAAAATATGAACAAGTTTCTATAATAAGCGGAAGGTGGGAAGCAAAAAACAAGAATTTATACAAAATTACAAAAAAATTAAATTTTACCGAAGACCATAAAAGCTTGGTGGATGAGCCACTGTAAGATATACCCACTCGTTTATACCAGAGAAATAAAGTTTTAATTATGGTCTGCATAGTCAATCCAGAAAAGATGAATCTTCATCAAAGAACATTTATAATGACTTATAATATTTTAGACTTTCTACATTCTTCAATCTCATCTGCCAATGGCTGAATTCTAAAAGCCCTATATCGTTTCAGATTTTTCCTTTCAGGTAATATCTAATATATATGATTTACATATTCAGATATTTTGTGGATCGCAACTTGAAAAAGATGGGTTTGGGGAAATTGCTAACAAGACTGAAGGACCTGTTGGATGGATCTTTACAGAGGGCTAAACAAGTCTTAGAACGACCTCCCAGAATACGCCAGAGCAATTCATTTCTGGATTTGCAAGATGTGTGTTAAATTCCAATTTATTTGTAAGCAAACTTATTTACAACTTAAAAGTTTGTTCCATGGCAAATCTTTCTTATTTTTTACAGGAAGAATGCCCAAACCTTACAGCTCTTTCAAGTTCACCCTCTATTGATGGAACACCTACAAAAATGATTCCTGTTAATAGTGATATATGTGGTAGTGATTTTCAAGAGATGTGTTTGCCTTCTTTTAAACCATCTTTTCTCTTTCTTGTGCGCATTCCACTAGATGTAATTCATGAGTGTATACGACTTAGGCTAGAACAAGTATTGGATACACCATCAATTCACAGTGTCAAACAGGTAATTCGTTGCTGCTATTAGGCTTCTGATTTAATATTTACAGATGTTGATCTTTTGTTATGCGTATTCTGGATTTGAGTATATTTGGATTTATTTTTTGTTTGTAAACTCGTTATCCATTATCTAATTGATAAAATGTATATGGATCCTGATGGACAATTGTTTCATTTCATTTCAGCTTATTCATGAATGCAAAGAGGTCCTGACGGGTGGAGTTCTTGTAAAACAATATTATCAGCAGATGGTTCATGCTGTCACACAGATTAGTGTTTCCGATACTGCAGGTGTTGACTTTGATTTGGAGGAGTTTGACAATGACCTTCATCGAATACTTCTGGTAGTTTTGATTTGTTTATTTTAACATCAATTTTTTATCAAAACGCTAATATGATAAGTTTGTATATGATAAATTTTTACACTAGAACTATTTCAATAGATAACCAAATTTGTTTTGGCACATGCCTTCAGCTCTTCATCAGACCCTGCTGGTGGAGCTAGTTTCAAGGTCTTATGAAGTGCTACAAACATTTACAAGAGCAAAATGATATATCTACCACAACAGATTATTTGGTTATTTATTTGGTTATTTATTTTATGATCTAACAGCAGAACAAACATTTGTACGCAACTAGGACTAATTTTTGTCTATAATTATTCAGGTATATTTTGACTATATTCAATCACACATGAATGGTTTGCAACAACTGCCAGACATGACAAAACACCTGAAAAATTTTCTAGAAGAAGAATGGAATTTCGCAAAAGAGGTGTGCCCACATGTTCGTAATGGAGAAGCGTACTCAGGAAAAATATTCTGGTAAGATCTCCATAAAGTGTTAAATGGAAATTTATTCAGGAATAGACAAACGAAAGAGTCTGCTTACATGTGAGGCAGATAAAATTAGTCCATGTATTTGGAGAAGTTGGTTTATATCAAAATTCAATTTTAACACTTCACATACCGTATACGACCATCCAAGTACCCACCCTCGTGTAACAGGCCTCGCCCCTCTTTTTCTTAATTGTCCTTTAGAATTGTATAATAACTGCACTCCCGTGTAACAGCCCACCCCCCAGTTTAAGAAAATTTCAATTTAACGGCCCTGGCGCTTGGATGGTTGTATACAGTATATATAATTTGAAGTCAGTCGATGTAAAAGGCAGGTGAACTTCCAATGGTGATTTATTTTCTATATTTTCAAATAGCGTGATGACATCAAGCCTGCTTGAATCAATATCTGATTTTCTGTTGGATGGCATGGATGAATGCATCAATCAGTTGTATGACAGCACACTGGGAGACCAGCAAGAAGAGGAGACGGCTTCATATCAACTTCATCGTCATGGAAGCAGAGGAGGTGAAAGGAAGTAAGCATTGGTCATCTCATAGCAGTAATTTAAGCATTATTTAAATCTAAAGTTCAATTATAGCATGATGTTTTGATTAATTTATATTACCCAGACATGCGATTACTGAAACCTGCCGCCATATTAAAGCAAACTTTCAAGATGCAAGGGAGCGCGCAACAAAAGCACTTATGTTTGCAAAAACGCTTAGAAAGGATCTAGAGATTGCTTCAGAATTTATGATTACAATCCCTCACCCTGATGAATTTCTAACAAAACTGAACGAAACCAACCATGTTCAAGTGAGTATGGGCATTTTCAGTTAAATTGTATATTCATCTTAATAAGTAAAGTGGTATATAGTCTCTGGATTACAAACTTGTAAATCTGCAAAGGCTATCGTTTTTTTTTCTTAAGTAACTTTATATATCTATTTTTAGGTAATAACATCAAGTCACAGTCCAAGTTGTCTTATGTTTATCCCTGCATCTATGGCTGAAAACAAAGCGCAGATTCTCCAGTTATTAGATGTCACATGTGGAAGAGAAGATGTTCCATTGAATGTTTCATTAGAACCTGACGGTTATCTTTTGCTAGTAAAAGGAGATGTATGTGAATATTAACAATTTCATTTTTATTTTTTTGTTTAGTAGCTACAGTTATTGTCCCAACACCAATTTTGTTTCACTACTTTAGGAAACTTATTCTGAAAATTATTACAAATAATATTTACAAATGTTTTTTCCTTTCTAGAAAACTTATGTTCACAGTTTAGAAATTGACAATATTTTTTCCAAATTTCACTTTGAGAATTTAGGCATTTTGTTCAGGTGAAGCCAAATTAAAATGTAAGAGCCATTTGCAGTTAGGATAACCACTGAACTAAATTGAGTGTAAAATATAATGTACATTATACACATAATTGGACAACTGTACATGCAAGTGCACATAATTTGATTGAGAATAGTGTATTCTTCATGAAGTAGGGTAGATAGAATAATGATATTTTTCTATAATATTCCACAAAATTTGTATCATTTAATTTTAGCATCAGTCTGAAGCACCAGTTGAAAACCAGACAGGTCCATATACCGCTCTGGAACCCACGGCAGAAACAACTAGAAAGTTAAAGATATATAGTAAATTTATATGAATACAACAAAAGTCTTGTTTACATTTAACCTGCTAGAAATTGAACTAACCACTATTGAACACACATGCCTTTTACTTAAACACACCCAAATGAACAAATATTAATAAAAGAAAGAATATATTTGTTTATCAGTTGTTCTTCTGCAGTACTTATACTATAGTACTTAGTATGAGTAGTGCACCTGCGTCCATCCATAATACGTAAAACGATGGGGAGTAAACTATACGACATACGTAAGAGTTGTAATAGCTAAAACACTTGGTCAATTACATATTAGGGCATACTTATGGGTATATATATATATATATATATATATATATATATATATATATATATATATATATATATATATATATATATATATATATTGGTGTTAACACCATCGCCTGCTCACAGTACAAGCTTTGGGTGCACAGACTACGCATGTCTAAGATGTCAGAGTGAAGCTTGTCCGATGGATGGTAGACCAGATGTCCAGGTTGAAGGGGATGGGTCCATGCTTGATGTAGAGCCCAATTTATGCTATCTTGGAGATATATTGTTATCAGGGAGGACGATGCAGACTCGCATTTAGCACTAGATGCAATACAGAAAGTTCAAGACGCTGCTCCCTAATCTGACATCCAAATATGTAACTTTAAAGACCCATGAGAAAATGTTCTCAGCCTGTATCCATTCTGCCTTTCTTCAATGTAGTGAAACCTGGGCACCGTCTGCTGCAGTCCTTTAGGGGATCTATGATTTATGAAACGTTGGATTTGCAGAGTTAAACCTGATGATGATATACCTCTTCCACTATATGCTCCACAAAAATGTTAGGGGATTGTGGTGTCCTTCGAACTGCGCTCTTGAAAGAACAGATGGTACGGATATATGCATGCAGCAATCCTCCTCTTGCATCAATTTTGTCATGGTTTCGTCGGGTGCATGGCATCGAAGAAAGACTTGGATGGAATGTGTGAAACCCGAATTGAAAGACTATCTGCAACCTCCTTAATACATACAAGTATGTTAGAAATGCGTGGACAGTTGGCATGAGACACTGCCAACACCTGCCTACCCCAAAAACTGGGACACCCTCTTCAGTGGACATACAAACCCTTGACTGTAGTAGCAGCAGTTCTCTACCCTTTTGGAACAAATGCATTGATAGACTATATATGTGTGTGTGTCGATGCAAGAAATGCAACTTCTTTTATTTCATTAATTGACTCAAAAAAATATGCACAGTGATGTTGAGGACATTGTGACCAAATGAAATTAAACATGTTAAAACATACTTTTTGGTGTGTAGCATCATTTTCGTTTTTTGAAGAATTAACAAATTCAACATCTAAATGCATTGTGTTATGATCTTTATGCATTGTTCTAGAATTATCTTGACTTTGAAGCATTCCTATCATCTATCAAATTTTATAAGATATGGAATGTGTACAGTTGACATGTATCCATACCAACTTCTCAGATGAAGATGGTTCTACATCTTGCCATATCAAGGTATCATCTTCAAATTTTATAGATACAACAGAGAGACCAACTTCTCAGATGAAAGATGAAATCTCGTGTATCCGTCTACACGTGTAACTCTACACGTGCTCAAATATCCGTACACGTCTCTAACGCCGGTAGAGATATACGTGTAGTACACGTGTAATGTACAGATATACTCGTGGAACCCCAATTATCCGTGAAATACACGTGTACTACACGTGTATCTCTACCACCTGTGCTCACTGGGTAGGACTGGTATCCTTAAAATTATACTCGTCCTAAACAAAAGTGACACATTCAAATCAACTCACTTATTGATATAAAAGAACGGTCATGCAGTGTATTGAAACTTCTTACAAAAACTTAGATTTACCTTAAATGTAAATAAATGTAATTTTAGCTTTAAATTTTACCGTTACTGTTGTTTCTTTTACTGGTTTCTTTAACTTTATTTTCTTGTCTTCAAAAGTCTCTCTCTGGAAAAAATTGGTAGCAATGATTTGATATTGAAAATATGGCATAGAAATTAGAAAAAAAATGTTGGGGGTTACATTTCACACTTTGGCAACCAATGACTATATATTCAACGGGTTACACGATTGGCTATGAACCTGATGCATGGATCCAATGCAAAAAGCTGTATCGGGTCTGGACCTGATACAACATTTGGTCCATGTGCCATGGTTGACAAATGGACCAGACTATTTCATGAATTTTAACTTAAGATTCAATTAATGAAACTTATCATGGCTATATACTGTGAGATGTGAGGTATGATGATGGGAGGAACATGTTGGAGGTGTATATAAACTGTTACGGACCTGTTTACTGGGGAGAGATTGAGGGTCGGATGGAAGACAGAGGAAAGGATAGAGAGGGAGGAGGATGTAATGTGTTCCAAATCTTAACTGTTTTAACCGAAGCCACGCCGGGTAGTCATCTAGTATATATATATGTATGTATTACCTTCATTTTTGTCTCCTTTACAGTTTTTTTGTAATCTTCGCTGCAGTAGTCTGTCTGTGGAAATAATTGATTGCAATGTTCTGATGTTGAAGAAATGGCAAAGAAATTTGATAAAGTTTTGAACCCTTAAGATACATTTGACACTTTATATGGCTTTGTGTCTGTGTATCAAAATTAACTAAGGGCTTAGTCAATATTTTAGCTCAGCGGCGGTTACAACGTCATATGCATTAATTTTTTAGCTTTATCATACATTGGCACATAATTTTGTGCGTTATCATGTCTTACCTTTTTATTATTCCTATTTTTTTCTTCATTCTGAAATGTAAAATATGTTTACAAACTTTGTAAATATACTGATTGGGATTTTATTTGTATTTCTAAAGGAAAGACTAACATTATTTTAGGCTTTTACTTAACTTTGATTTTCTCTCTTATTACGGATCGTTTACAAATGACGTCACCTCATTTTTGGCCTTTTCTAGCCCCCACACCCGCGAAATGGTTTCGCGATGACATTTATCAGTAATTTAACTTTGCTGTTATAAATACATTTGAATATATATGTCCATAATTTAGACATAATTTTGCAAATGTATTTAGGACATAAAGCAAACATGTTAATGTGATTTCAACTAGTGGATGTATCACAACACACTTAACATGTCAGAAAGTAAGTTCAAACGCTGTTAAATAACTACACCTTTTTTCCCCAAAAGGTAACATCACCCAAGCGCTAGACCCCCCCACGTCATTATAAAGTGTAATTTACCTCTATTATGTCACTTTGACTGTCTTCATACTAAAAGTGATTTTGCTCCAATGTAGATGAGATGCAGGTAACCTTAACAGCCCCATCGCCTTATCATTAGAGGGCTGTTTCTCATAAGCGCTTCCATTGCATAGATATTTGTTTGCTCTGCAATTAGACCAAACAATTCATCAGTGTAGAGCTGAAAAAAATCTACAGGCAAATCATTATTCATTTCAATTTTCAGCCCAACATTCTCCTGAAAATGAGGTAACCAGGCTGGTATGCCATCATTATTTTCATCAACATCAAACCACTCATCATTTTCTTCATCATCACTGGAACGTTCATTCCCATCAGTGCTTTCCTTCCTCTCAATATTTTTTTGTTATTAGATCTTCTTCTTCAAACCCAAAAGACTCGTCATCACTACCGCTGTCATCATTAAAAAGATCATTTTGTACAGTACTGTCACCGTATAAGGACCACAGTAATTATAGAAAATTCCATTGAAGTCAACCAGTTTGCGCGTTATACGCGAAATTACCAATAATTACTGTTGATCAGCGAACCGAAATACCCGTAAACAGCGTGACACGTTTATTGCCGAAAGTTCGCCCAAAATACTGAAATTCAGTTATGATCATGTCTGAGTACACTATTTTGGAGTATGTGCTTACTGCTGAGGCAAGTACAATATTAAGAGAAGGTCAGTCTCCTTATACACTATGCCCAATTTGGACTCCATAAATTTGTGTGTCTAACGACCTTGCAAACGGCAAAAACGTACACCACATTTGAGAGCAACATAACCTCAACTCAGAAATGAATCCCTACATACAGAAATGCTGCTCAGTATACAGATTTACTGTAAATTTTACTTCTACACAACCCATACACATGCAGTACAATACTTCCCCTTTTTAAACCAGTCTTGTCCATTATGTGCTCGAGTGCCTAATGGACAAAACTAGTTTAAAATATATATGTATACTGCTACTTGGGTGTGGATTGTATATAGGAAGATTGACACAGAATCTGTACAATGTGAAGATATAAGATATGCAGAGTTTCCCCCATTTAGTTGAGGGTGCATTGTACTCAGACATGGTGTAAATGTTTGTGCTACTATGCACGTGGTCAGACACACAAATTTATGGAGTCCAAATTGGGCATAGTATATATAGCCAGCCGTGTATAATGGGCAAGTAGGTCACTCCAAATGCCTTGGTGGCGAAGTTGTTTTCTGGTAATAGGCGTTAATTGCGTAATATGCGAAAGGAAAATATGGGAAATGCTACTAAATACGCCGGGAAATAAGTGGGACATCCCGTAAATACGGACAATTCGGTATATGCAGTTAGAAATTTCAGTAATTACGCGTGATTTTGTGTGATTTTCGGAAACGAAAAATACGGTAATACTTTTACGGAAATAACTGTGATGAAACTTAAACCCATTTTCATGTAACACATTGCCACTTAAAAAAATATTCTTTTGTTTTTTGTATTGTCTGGCAAAACTATACATATTAGATTTATTTGATGTCACTATAAAAAAGTTTAAACCTCATTATCATGGACATAACAAAAACATGTATTATGACGAATGATTTGGAAGGGTGACTCGAAATTGTACAAATCGCACTTTTTGTTGTTGGTATCTTAATTTCTTTTGGTAAAAATAAGAAACTAGACAATTTTCTGAATGTGTAGCGTAAATGTGGAAAAATTGTGATGAATACAGTAAACATCCTCAAAAACGGAACTCAAGGCAGTCAATTTTATTCCGTTGGAGGGGGTTTCCGCTGATTAGTCATCTGAACATAATATTCACATGTACCATCGGCATCCATTATCGCTCAATGCGGAACGTTATTGTTAAATTCTGCTTGTCAAAATGAATGCACTGTCCATTTGTCAGTAGCAGTTCTCTGATAAATAAATGGCTATTCCATTGGTAGTTTATTACAAACATCATCTTCAGCATGTTGTCCATAATTTGAAAATTACTGTTAAATTTTCTCAGTGTTAATTTTTTCAACATGGCGCTTCCCTTCTACAGCGCAATGCGCACAATCAATGCATCTTTGTTAGCCTCGTTAAATCAGAATAAATATTTGAACCCACGCCAACACAGAGACTGGATGATCAAGACTACGTCGTTGTTTGTTATGACATAACGAAACCACGTGCGATAGCGGGATCAATTGGCTTGAACAAAGAAATACGATAACAAAGGAAGCAAAATAAGGTTAATTTCGTTGTTTGTCACCCAAAATGCCTTCTGCTGTTCGTTGCTAAGGACATTCCGTTGATTACTCCAAGTTTTACTTATCTATATAAGGGAAAATGTTAATGCACAGCAATTCCTTCCATTGCTAGTATTTTCCGTTGAACACTGCTCAGTTGTTGGGGACTTTTACTGTATCACATGTGCTGCTAAGGCTCATATTCTAAGTGTGGACATTGAAAACTCCGACGGTGAATAACACATCATGTTAAAAGCTGTACGGCAGTGACAGCTAAAACACTGATTTTGCAGCCGGCGGCAAAAGGGTTAATAAAATATTTTTCATTCAGTAACATAATTATCAAATCATTACTGTTTATTTAAATAATTTAATTATACTTAAACTTAATATGAATGATATCCTGTTGTTGAGTAGGTGTACTGTACTTAAATGTGTATACAAAGTTCATCTTTATACAAATTTTCAATGTGCTAGCTGACCAATATCAATAAACGATTATATTAATTTCGCAATACCACATATTCCTCCATAATTTTACATTTCCGCCCTCTTTTATTTTGGGCAATGACAGGCAATTCCTCATCTTTATGATGTCCAAGATGTGCCTTATTTTATTTATTTGAAACCTTTCTATTTCAAATAGAAAGGTTTCAAATAAATAAAAATAGGCACATCTTGGACATCAATAAATACATGTTTTATGTATTTAATGCCCAGTTAAGACATCTAAAATTTACCAGTATATTTTTGACAAATTTCAGCTGTTTGCAGAACTCCATAAATTGATTTAAAAAATCATCACAATGCTTCACATAATTCTGTGGAATAAACTTGACAATGCTTAAAAAGATGAACAAAAAATTGCAGCCAAATAATGCAATTTCCAAATTTTATAAAAATTTCATTCTGGAGGCATTAAGGGAGAATGTTGTGGCATATCTGGGCCATGCTGGATTGTTTATTTTCCATGCCTACAGGTGGATTATAATGTGTGACTGGGTTAAACAATGGGCCTCCGTAATTGTATGTTGGGTGAATCCTAGGTCATAAATGTTTTAACTCAAGAAAACTTTTGTTCCAAAATCTTGACTAGCAGAAATGAAAGAATATGAAAAAATCATTCTAGTAACCTGGACAACCAATATTATTCTTTTGTAATTTCTATAAGGTACTAAATGTTTCATTATTTAACAGAAACTCTCCTAATATAAATATCATGGACTATCATGGTTGGTAATTAGCATTTCCAAACATGTTTGGTAAGAAAATATTGGAGGTGGGATTAATATTGGCTGTCCAAACTGTAAATAATAACCCACGTGGCAGGGCTTCCACACTAGACACAAAATCAAAGATTTTCTTCATTCGTCTGAATAATTCATCTCACAACACAAATAATTAAAATTTATCTAATCATTTAAATAAATTTCAATACTCAGATATTTTTACTTTGAAATCAGATATTGCAGGTGCAAAAGCTAGAGCGAAAGCGGAGGCAGTGGCGAAACTAGCGGCCCAGAAAGAAGAGTTTGAGCTTAAAATGCAAAGTGCGGCAGAAAATTGTGTGAGCGAGATAAGAAATGACCGCAGGCTTAACTTTGTAATTTTTAATTTGCCAGAAAGTGACCAGTTTGATGGGGATGACATCGAGTCCATTAGAGGCTTACTAGATGAGATTGACTCACAAGTTGCCTTCACAAATGTAACTAGGCTTGGCAAAAAAGGCTCTGATACAAGACCACTCTGTGTGAAAGCAAAAAGCAAAGAAGACTTGTCAACGATTCTTAGGTCGTCATCTAAGCTGAAGAATAGTGAGAAATACAAAGATGTGCACATCAACAGGGACAGGACCCTTTTAGAACAGAGCCTGAGGAAGAAGTTGGTGGACGAGATGAAAAAAAAGAACCAGGAAGCAAAACAGAGAGGAGAAAATGTGAATTGGGTGATAAAGAAAAACAAGGTGGTAAAGGGCCGACCAGGGCCAGACGAAGAGGAGGCGTAAAGAAAGGAATGAAAACAGGAAATGTAAATAATGCACATGTAAATAAGGACGACCATCTCACTTGTTATTACACCAATGCAGACAGCATTTTAAACAAAAGATCTGAGCTGCTAACGGTTATTGCACTTCATGCACCTGATATTATTTGCATTACTGAGGTCTGCATACGTGAAAATGTAAAAAAGCTAGTTTAATTATCACAGCTCTAAATGATGATCAGGAGATAGTGGATGATAAATGATAATCTAGTTTCCTCACTTTTTGACGATTTGGCTACTGTTTCATCCCAGCTACAGATAAGACATGCTGACTTTAAAAACTGCTAACTACACTTAAATTATAATATATCGTCATGCTACATAGAAACTGGAATTAAATACTAAAAGCATTATGCAAAATCTTCAACATAATTTGTTAGTTCTTATGATAATGAAAGCATTGCGTAGATACATGTACACAATACAGATTAAACCTGTTTTCTCCATACAAAACACAGCACAGCTCAAACTTACATCTACATCTCGACTTTCTGTGAAATGTTCTTGGGATTCCAAAGTTTTATCCATCTACAAAAATATATGCATCAATATAACCATTGTTAAAAATATTTCAAATTTCTTGTGATTGTAAACATTTGGAAATAAATTAAAATCCACACTAAGCTTTCCATTAAATACATCTTAAGAAAAATGTTACAATACATTATCAACATTATAAAGATTACAATTATTATCAGTAGTACTTAGAAAAAATATTCAAATTTTGTTCATTTTTACAGTGAAATAATTTATTGTTAGTGTCTATGAAAATGTATATGTAAAGATAATTTAATTTTAAATGCAAAATAATCACCTTATAGACAAATAGTCACACAAATGACTATTTTTGTAGCAATTATTTCAGATATATTGTCAGATACAATAGCAGCACAATATCACCACACAACCCGTAACTTTCATTTTAAAAATAACTTATCTCCCTTCTCTTATTCTATAGTACTCCAAATGTTTAACCCTTTACCCCTCACAGTTTATTACATGACAGCCCTTGAATCCTCGCAAATATTTGCAGCGTAGCGCGTATAAGATCTTCCAATTTGTCAGAACTCCTTTGCCAACTTTAAACTGCTATAATTTCCATAAAAATGCTGGTATTTCAGTCATCTCTTCACCAAAATATAATGATACCATTTTTGCTTACCCCATTCCCAATTTCACAATGTTTTGAAACAAAGCATCACATTTCCAATTGTAAAAAGAAGCCCAGTTCGGTTCGGGATGGGGTATTTTGCAGCATAGCGTCAGAGTAAATGCATCACATTAATTTAGAAAATAATTAAAAATATTTGTCATGTGTTTTTGGAACTGATTTATATATTTCACGATAAAGCTGAATTTGTTTGGAACATGAATATGTATTTCTCATCAACATTGAACTATTGTAAGTATGTCTACAAGGCGATCAAACATTGAGCTTTTTCCATTCAGTGCTATACGCTCAAACATGGTGAATTCTAAGTGCAAATTAATGCTGTCAAATGCAACTTCTTTATATTCTCTTAAAATAAAAACGCAACATTAAAATAAATCATGCACAATAATTCCTTATAGGCCCTATGAATTTACATATAGTTATCTAGTTTCAATCACGATGGCACTGCAGCTATACCTCAAATGAATGACTTGTATGACGAAGCTTTAAACACCCAAACACGTGAAATCACCTGGCCGGTTTAGGCCGATTAAGGGAGAGGGCCGTCGGGCAGTTTAGGCCGTTTTGAGAGGTATAGCGTTAAAAAAATACAAATTATAAAACAGATTTTCTCATGACGACTTTTATTGTTGAAACATTGTAAAACACTTATATTTTCGATTTTGAAGTTTTTTTTTAAAAAAACATTTGGAGCATTAAAAACAGAAGAAATAGAGAAGACAGGTTACTTTTAAAGATGAAAGGTACTGCTGCAGCTCAGATTATTGACCACATCCCTGTCGTTGTCAGTCATATGGGTTATTAAGCCTTACCTTGTCGTCTGTCATGCAGAACATGCGGTGTCTCGTCTCCATGTCATCGCACCGTTTTGGGAACACAATGAACTTGGACATGAATGGGACGGCGATGACCTTGCGGTACAGCTCCGTGGCCATCTTGACTGCCTCTGAGTAGTTCTGGCATCAGCCAGAATCTGAAACGGGCAATACTCAATAAGTAAAAGATAATATAGTCTGTTGAGTGACTTGAGTGACTTGAAATAATGACATAAGTTCAGACCATAAACTTTATTTACTCGCTAGATTGCGTGCAGTAAATTCTACAATGAAAATAATAATGTATATTGAGGAATTAAAACCCATGATCAACACCAAGGAGGAATACAAGAGCAGAGCCCTGACAATCAAGATTTAGATGTTGTCAGCACCTGCTGATCTCTTAATCCATAATCCTTGTGTTGTTATGTTTTGATTCATGTTCTATATTATATTCATGTATATTGAAAACAGTACTGTTTTGTAATTTAATTTGGTTCATTTTGCATTATATTCTGAAGATGACCGCAAGGTTGAAAATATTTAATTAAAATGTGAATAAAAAAGATGTTGGTTCTATCATTTATAATGAAAATAATAAAGTAACTATACATATATATATAGCAGTAATAAGCAATAAATACAATAATATATTACAATACAAAATGATGATAAAGTATACTCACAAAAACATATGGTCTCTAATGCGAAATTATTGTTCAAAGTGACTTCTACAAAGATTGAAAGCAGACTGATGTATATCGCAAGTTGATGACTGCGGAGTATATACAAGCAAACAAACAAACAAAATTAGAATGTTTACTGCTGGCACGACGTATGGCGTCGTGGAACGTACATGTACTTACGAACAGAATCTGAAAAATGGGATAGTCGCTTAGTTAGAACCAACAACATGATAGATTATCGTCGTCAGTCTTACCTTGTCGTCTGTCATGCAGATCACGTGGAGTTGCGTCTCCATGTCATCGCGCCGTTTGGCAAATACGACGAACTTGGACATGAATGGGACGGCGATGACCTCGCGGTACAGCTCCGTGGCCATCTTGACCGCCTCCGAGTAGTTCTGGCAACAGCCAGAATCTGAAACGGGCAATACTCAATAAGTAAAAGATACTATAGTCTGTTGAGTGACTTGAGTGACTTGAAATAATGACATGAGTTCAGACCATAAACTTTATTTACTCGCTAGATTGCGTGCGGTAAATTCTACAATGAAAATAATAAAGTAACAATAAATATATATACAGAGATGTGAACCCATCAGCGTTGAAAATCTTAATCACAGCCTTGAAAAATCTTAATTTGCAAGCAAAAATCTTAATAAAAAATATAAAAAATCTTAATAAAATCTTAACCTTTTTCTACTTATAATAAACAAAAATAAGGGAAATACTAGTATATTTACTCAAAATCAGACATTCAGGCTGTCACCTCTGGTGTTCCCCAGGGCACTGTCCTCGGGCCATTGCTCTTCTTGTTATATATCAATGATATAGAGAAAAATTTGCATTAAAAAATTAGGCTATTCGCAGACGACAGTGCAATTTATAGGGAGATACAAACCGAAAACGATTCCCACATACTACATGAAGAATTGTTTAATTTACAAAATTGGGCCGATACATGGCAAATGAGTTTCAATGTGAAAAAATGCAAGACCCTTAGAATAACAAGAAAAAAACAAGCATAAGCTCCACTACAAGTACCTAATGTCTACCCCCACCACAGAGTCTGCTGGCATACAAGTTTCAGATCAAATAATGCACTCAGCCCAAAACATACTTACCATTAATCCACCAAATAGAACCTTTTCAGCTCTAGATGAAATAGCATCTGATAAATATTTGGGTGTGATCCTTGATAGCAGGTTGTCATTCAATGAGCACATTGATGCCATTAGCAGTAAGGCCACAAAATTGTTGAACATTTGTCATCGAAATTTGCATATGTGCAGTCCACAGATAAAAGAAAATGCATACAAGTCCATTATACGTCCCCATTTAGAATATGCCTCACCTGTGTGGAACCCTCACATGTCACGGAACATCAACAAATTAGAGGCTGTACAGCGGAGCGCAGTTCGCTTTGGGATGAATGACTATAACTATGGACCAAACTCAAACTTGAGTGATAGCATTACTACAAAACTTAAGTGGCTGCCCTTGCAGCATAGAAGAGCAATTTATAATCTGTCAATGTTTTATAAGATTAAGAATAACCTTGTCAAATATTTCCTTCCCATCCACTGTACAGTTGTCATACAGATCTGATGTAAGATACAATAGGGTTAATATTCTCCACTCAGACGCATACAAATATAGTTTCTATTGTCGTACCATTCGTATATGGAATATGCTTCCTATACTAATATTAGATGCACGGACGTACAGCCCTGAAGTCCTTGTTGCGGGAGGCGCTCGCAACAAGGACCTTGGAACTTCTGACGTTCGTATCAGTACAGAACGACCTTGTTGAAAAAAAACGTTAAAAACTGTTGGCGATGTGCGCTTAGTTGTCCATAAAATGCACCAAACGGGCAACGGTTTTTAACGTTTTTTTTTAGAACTGATACCGGGTCCTTGTTGCTACATTGTCCGTAAAACTTGTCAACTCTTATGTCCGACTTCTGACGTTAAAATGTCCGTCCGACTTCTCACCACTTGTTACTGATACGGGGTCCTTGTCACTACTCCAGTCCGTAAATCTTGTCAACTCTTACTGATTACTTGTGAACTTTTATAGATAACTTCTCAACTCTTATGGACAACTTCTGACGTTAGAATGTCCGTCCGACTTGTCACCACTTGTTACTGATACGGGGTCCTTGTCACTACTCCAGTCCGTAAAATCTTGTCAACTCTTACTGATTACTTGTGA
>CM032666.1:47025268-47047982 GCA_019095985.1 Streblospio benedicti | reverse complement strand
ACAGTATATAAATTTGAAGTCAGCGATGAAAAAGGCAGGTGAACTTCCAATGGTGATTTATTTTCTATATTTTCAAATAGCGTGATGACATCAAGCCTCCGCTTGAATCAATATCTGATTTTCTGTTGGATGGCATGGATGAATGCATCAATCAGTTGTATGACAGCACACTGGGAGACCAGCAAGAAGAGGAGACGGCTTCATATCAACTTCATCGTCATGGAAGCAGAGGAGGTGAAAGGAAGTAAGCATTGGTCATCTCATAGCAGTAATTTAAGCATTATTTAAATCTAAAGTTCAATTATAGCATGATGTTTTGATTAATTTATATTACCCAGACATGCGATTACTGAAACCTGCCATATTTAAAGCAAACTTTCAAGATGCAAGGGAGCGCGCAACAAAAGCACTTATGTTTGCAAAAACGCTTAGAAAGGATCTAGAGATTGCTTCAGAATTTATGATTACAATCCCTCACCCTGATGAATTTCTAACAAAACTGAACGAAACCAACCATGTTCAAGTGAGTATGGGCATTTTCAGTTAAATTGTATATTCATCTTAATAAGTAAAGTGGTATATAGTCTCTGGATTACAAACTTGTAAATCTGCAAAGGCTATCGTTTTTTTTTCTTAAGTAACTTTATATATCTATTTTTAGGTAATAACATCAAGTCACAGTCCAAGTTGTCTTATGTTTATCCCTGCATCTATGGCTGAAAACAAAGCGCAGATTCTCCAGTTATTAGATGTCACATGTGGAAGAGAAGATGTTCCATTGAATGTTTCATTAGAACCTGACGGTTATCTTTTGCTAGTAAAAGGAGATGTATGTGAATATTAACAATTTCATTTTTATTTTTTTGTTTAGTAGCTACAGTTATTGTCCCAACACCAATTTTGTTTCACTACTTTAGGAAACTTATTCTGAAAATTATTACAAATAATATTTACAAATGTTTTTTCCTTTCTAGAAAACTTATGTTCACAGTTTAGAAATTGACAATATTTTTTCCAAATTTCACTTTGAGAATTTAGGCATTTTGTTCAGGTGAAGCCAAATTAAAATGTAAGAGCCATTTGCAGTTAGGATAACCACTGAACTAAATTGAGTGTAAAATATAATGTACATTATACACATAATTGGACAACTGTACTGGCACAAAATTTGTATCATTTATATTTAATGACAAATTTTAGCATCAGTCTGAAGCACCAGTTGAAAACCACAGAGTAGAAGGTCCACGTCCGTCTGCAAGCTGGTCTGGTCCTACCGTTCATGTGGAACCGACGGCAGAAACAACTATTGCTTTGTCGCACCTTGCTGTAAGCATATTTTCCCATTCAAAGATATCTTGTTGTACAAACAAATTGATATCATTATCATAAAAGACTTGCGTGAGTTCAATGTGAATGTGTATTTTGTAGGTAGAGAGTTTGCTGCTTGTAGTGATTCACTCCTCTCAGTTAGCAGAACAGCGCCGCAAATTCAAAGCTCGTCTCGATGGTGCAGTACAATTAGTATGTGAGCAGACGTCTTGTCACCAGTCGATAGCAGAGTCACTGGCTCAATTAAAGGTATAAAACTATAAACATCCATGTAATTTTATATGCTTATTTTAGAGTGACGATCACATGTAACGCATTGAGGTCTTTTCTCATGTGATATATTTTGTTTATAGCCTATTCCAATACATAGGTTTGGTTTCTAACGCCAATACTCCCATCAATTTAAATCTAAATTTTGATGTTGCAGTTGCCATTACTAGTAGACTTTTAACAAAACTGAAACTAAGATGATAAACTGTTGGGTGAAGCGCCAAGTGACGTCTTCACTTTTGTTAAAGGTCTGCTGATAGTGACCTCAACATCAAGATTTTATTTAAATGTGAGTAATATTGTTAGGAAGAACTCAACCCTATCTAAATATTCCGATCACAAATAATAGCCGCCGCAAAGATTCCGATATGTATTATAGCATTGTGAAAACTTTTCTCTACATTAAAAAAATTACTTTCAAAACCTGATCTTATAGTTGAAAATATTTAATTTGCGTCTATTTTTGTCCACATAATTGAATAACACCTGTTTTTAGACTTCAGCAATGGAATTACGAGATCGACTAGAAGAAGCAATCATCAAAGTTGATCAGAAACTTACCATGAATGATCACACAGATATGGATGAAAAGATGAAACCTGATATTCGCCAGCTCTACCAGGCGACATTACATCAGTGCTATAATATTGGCTTTGAGGTAAGATATAATTTTGCTCATAGTAGTTCTTTAGGAGAGAAAGGTAGAGGAAGACCAAGACAGACCCTAATAACCGAAGGGCTTAGAGAGGATGGTTGAGATGCAGACTGGGCAGCTAGGCTAGGAAAAGTAGATTGCAACCTATCAGTCAATTGAAGCTGTATTTTGAATTAAACTTATTCCCACGATCTTTATATTATTGTGACGGGCATCATACTCATGTATAATCCAATTGTTTGCCTTAGTTATTGTTTGTGTTAGTTATTATGGGTTAATGATATTATCAGCATACATTGTATTTCTTTGTGTGTTCAGTATCATAAAGAAGTGATGCGCTTAGTATCTGATGATTTACGCCGCCAGCTAAGTAGGCAAATGGTTGGCTTTGCTAAACAGTGGATGAAATTCGTAGCTGACAAATGTGACCGTGGGCACGGGCTAAAACCAAGGTAAATTGTTATTGGCAAATATTACATAATAATATTTCGCTAAAATATCTTTTAAAATTAACTGATCAATGTGTCCTGTTGTCTCTCAAAACTATTAAATCTAAGCTTTTTTCCTGTAATATTTTACTTCACTGTAGATGGGCAACACACGGTCTGGATTTCCTTACAAATGTGTGTGATCTGTCTGTGCTCGCAGTGCTTAGTGAAAATGAATTTCAGGATCTTAAGAAGGAAATTAGTAACTGCATCACACATGTAATAGGTATTGTTTCTATACATATTATTTGCAGATTTGTTAGGGATAAGTACAATTGCTTATTTGAAGGGATTGTTATAGTAGTTTATGATTGCATATCCTTGTTGGTTTTTATACTACTTATTCTGTGTGTTTGGAGACAATAAAATTTTGGTTAATTTAGTTTATTCCAACGTTTCGACACATCGGAATAAACTAAATTAACCAATATTTTACTGTCTCCAAACACACAGAATAAGTAGTATAAAACCCAACAATGAGACCATCTGTGTCGTCTAAAATTAAACAAATTGCAAATGATTGCATATCCATATGTACAGTTATAAGTTGATTTTACATTACCTCATATTTAAAAATGTTCCACGTATAAACCATGTGATAAAAACTTTCATTTTGTATTTTGAATCCTTGAACATTCTGTCCTTTACATGCCTATTAAATCCGGTGAATTCTAAACTTGTACCAAGTCAGAATTGCAAATTTTGCAGAAGTTTAGAAACAATTTTCTAACAATTGTGATAATTATGAATATTATCATAGGTGAAAAAACTCTAACGCGGGGTGGTTTCCGACGAAGTAGCATTGGGTTATCAGCACCGCATAACAGATACCTAAGAAATCAGTCATGTCCTGAGCCATACGGTCCCAGAAGTAGCAGGTCCAGTTCTATAACAAGACATGCCTCCAGCACAAGTGAACCAAGCACACCTTTTGTTGGTGCTAATACAGAAGAAGGTAATATTGCTGTTAAATAAATTTTGTGGGTTGAATGAATTATGATAAATGTTACCTACTGTATTGTATATTTGATTTAGTGAATCCTCCCTCATTCCAATATCCTTTAATCCTTCTTGTTAAATTTGAAGTCTGAAGTAATCCTTTGTTTTTCATGTTGTGGTGACTATCTAAATATCTGTTGTAACCAGTAAACTATTAAGAGACTTGATTATTTTATTTCATCTATTAGATTCCTCACTAAGGCATACATCCAGTGTGAAAGAAATTACAGCAAAAGAAAAACTCAGCCCTTCACAAACTCGGGTGGAATTGGGTGAAGGTGATGATGGTGGAATCATCATTGAAATTAAAAAAGGTGGCGAAATACATATGTTCTTGTCTGTGTTGTGTATACATATACCAGTACTTTATGTCATAAATATGTTAACTATCGACTACGGTATTAGCCAATGTATTGTAAATGTTATGCAAATGTTGAAAGATTGTTCTATTGTTGGTGTGGAACTTAAAAATAACCATCACAATTCAAATAATCACTGAAAAATGATTTTTTTCTCATTTATGAATAAATGAAATTTGGAGTAAGTTGAACATGCACATTATATACCCTTTTATGAAACAATTCATTTTGAATGAATGTCAGTTGTGTATTTAGATCCTGCCAGCGTCAGTCGATCAGCATCAACAGCCACTGTGGAAGAGCCTGTTGCTCCAATAGAAAGGGTGAGGCACAGCATTCATGAGCTTGAACAGCAATACTCAAACCGCCTTTATGGTAACCAACAAATTGGTCGAGTTACACGAGTCAATCCAGATGTGGATTATCCCATCAGTATTAGGAGAGTAAACTTCCAATGGCAGCGCGGAATGAAGATAGGTAAGTGGAGTTGACTACTGCTGATGTATCTAGCTAAATCCTGATTGGTCCAGCAGTGTCAGGATTAAGCACTCATCAATTTGTTTTGAAGAGTAAAAATTTGGCAATTTTTGAGCAGGATGAGTAGATTTTTCTTTCTTTTTTATTATTAAGGGTTACATGTCCTGTTGACTAGATGCACTTTCCTACCTAATCCTGACCCTGTCAAGTAAACTCCTTAGTTGTGAATAATTCAGACACATTTGAATATTTCCAATTTCCATAATGAATAAGACAAACTTGTTATTTTACACAGGTCAAGGACAATTTGGAAAAGTGTACACCGCTGTAAATATTGACAGTGGTGAACTTTTAGCGATGAAGCAGATCACGTTCCAACACAATGACCATAAGACTATCAAAGCCATAGCAGATGAAATAAAGATTTTTGAAGGAATACATCATGAGAATCTCGTTAGATACTATGGTGTGGAAGTGCATAGGGTAAATATACAATTATTTATCTGTTCTGAAAATTGTTTCGAACTTTAATTATTTACCTCGGTATATATATGCAATGAATGTTCTCAACAACGGAAAAGTAGACAGTGGAAAAACTGAGGAACGGAAACTATTCTCATGCATTAGCTTCTAATAATGTAAGTATATTATGTAGTAAACAACAGAAACCATCTACAATGGATGGATTTGTGACTGCAAATTAGGTCTGTTGTAGAGGACATTCACTATATATATATATATACACTATATATGCATGTTTTCCAATGCTTGTGACTCGCATCTCTCTAGCAGCAAGCTGTAAAGGTTACACGGCTGAACCAGAGTCTAGGTAACCCTCAGCTTATTTATTTAGTCAGTTATCATCTCAACCTGGAGCTTGCTGCTTGGGATAATGGTATCAGTTCTGGTTGCAAGACGTTGGGGTCATGGGTTCAAGTCCTGCCACTTGATGTAGTCAAATGGAAGAGTAGGGTTGTAAAATCTGTCTTCAGCTATGTCTATCATAGTAGAAATATCCTTGTGAGAGGGAGAACAATCCAACCAGCTTTTCTCGAAGTGAAAGGAATTGAGTTATGATATTGAGTTATCAGAACCTCAAATTACCCTTGAAACAAGAAAATATGTCCAACAATTATGCGACTTAGATAAAATGGGTTTGACTGTATGTTGTAATGCATTGATGTCTGGCCAATATAATAAAGCCTACACCTTTTTTCCATGACGCTTGTATTATGTATTTACAATGTAAAAGCACTATGTTTTTTTGAAGATATAAGCTAATGAAAAGAAGTTTATCTGATAATTTCAGTTAGTTTCTCTTTGATTTCTATGCAATTCAGTTATACATCTTCTATTTCAAATGTTTTCATTTCGTAACATTTTCATGTAAATTTTCAGGGTGAGATGCTTATCTTTATGGAATTCTGTTCAGCTGGTACCTTGGAGGATGTATCAAAACAGGGACTCACCGAGCCACAGATCAGGAGATACACTAACAAACTTCTCAAAGCTGTTAACGTTCTGCATGACAATGCAATAGTACACAGAGATATCAAAGGTTGGTGAAGTGCTACACAAAACTGTCCAACTAAATATATACATGTAGATTTGCTCTTTATTATTTTGAGTCCTAGTAGAGGGCTTGCATTGAAGAATTTAAGAAAAAGAATTCTTGAATATCATTGCTTACACCAAAGTCCATCGTAATATTATATATGTATCTATGTGTAGATTATGTTTTACTCTTTGAAATGTCTGTATTGAGATATTAATGAATCTAAAAAGAAGAAAAAAAACCTTTACATGATTTTTTCACTTTTAAAATCTTCAAACAAAACTATTCATGATTGTTCCATTTTTAATAGGTGCAAATATCTTCTTAACTGTTGATGGATCACTGAAGCTCGGCGATTTTGGGTGTTCGGTAAAATTGAAAAACTATAATACAATGCCTGGAGAAGTGAAAAGTATGAAAGGAACCATCGGTATGTATTAATAAAGTATAGACTTTTTCATTTCCAAGCTGATTGAAATGAGCAATGATTAAACCTTATTTAACACTAATGCATACTGATACCAATACTTTTTTGTATAAACTTACTGTTCGCACAATACCAGAGCCAAAAATATCTAACTTCTCTTCTCAGGATTACAATAAATAAAAAGTGTCACTTATAAACAAATATAGTAGTATATCCAAATGCATTCGTACAATTAAAATATACATCTGTAATTAAGCATTCATGGCCCCGGAAGTGATAAACGAGGAAGAGAGTGATGGTTCCGGCCGTGCCGCAGACGTCTGGTCTTTAGGTTGTGTGGTCATCCAAATGATTACTGGCAAGGTCAGTGGATTACAGATACTCTATAGATGGTTTATCATAATCTCTTATGATATGCCTGTATAATTTTGTACCATTTGCCTTCGGCTTCTGATTTCTTAAAAAGCAATGGCTGCATTAATTAAAAAATTTGAACTATTTTGGCAAGGAGTTAACATTTCTTTTCTTTTTTACAGCGCCCGTGGCATGAGATGGAAAATGATTATATGGTGATGTTTAAGATTGGAATGGGAGGAAAGCCTTCTGTTCCAGAGAGCCATGTATCTGCTGAAGGTTTAGACTTTATTGAACACTGCCATGATCTTGATCCCAAAACAAGATGGACTGCTGGTCAGTTAGAGGATCACCCATTTGCTAAAGTAAGTTTTGTCAAAGCCTATCTTGGTATTTCTGATATGTACACAACTACACATATCACATAACAGAATATTAGAATATCAGGGCTGCCTGGTCACTTCCTCAAAATGAGGAATAATTGGACCTGCCCAAATAACTTAAGGATTTGATGACACCTTAATCTATATGTTTTTTTCCAAGTCTAGCTTTACATATTTTTTAAAGTCCAAGATACAAACTGCAGTTTGTTAAAGTTAGGATATTTTAAAATTGAAGATTAAAATATTCTGTTCATATTTGGTGGGAAAGTAAGCTATTGTTGATGTATCAATTTAAAATATCCACATACTTCCAGTGTTAATGTTATGAAGTGTTGGCCTTTCAAAATTCTTATTTTTGTTCATGATCAGCTTGATACATCGATGTTGGACTGTGAGCTAACTATTATATTATTTCTTGCCATCCTTATACCTGGATATATTTTCACTTATGTCTTTGTGAACTGTATTTTATTGTAGGTTTTTGATGAAGACGATGAATCCCACAAGACAAAATCTCATAAACCAAAAGTGCGTGTGTTGAATAGGTGATATTTAGTGATCGTTCTAGTGATTATTACTAGTGAACACTAGCCGAGTGCTTTGAAATCTGTGATGTTTCTCAAGGAAAGTTACTGTTACTTGAATCAAAAGACTGTAGAACCGTTATAATGGATGTGCTCATCTCAATCATGGATAACCTCATTTTTATGATGCCAAATTTACATAAAATATATATTAAAGAATGTTATTAAATAGATAGCATTGGATGTAATATTCCATACAATTGTATTTGAATTGTTAACTTGTTAAAATGTTCAAATTTGTGATATGTATTTGAAAATAATATACATATATTCTTATTAAAAATTTGTAATTATTTTATATAACAAAAGCGGCATTTTTCTTTTTCATTTTAGAACCTTTATCTGATAATTAACATTCTCCAGACAATGCAAATGTATTAAGTATAATTGCATCGTTTCAATTTTACTTCATTGGTAATCATACAGTGGCATTTATTATATTGAGATAAAAATTAATGTTGCCTAAATGTTTTAACTTATTTCCCTCTTTTTAAAGTACAATGTATGTTTGAAATGTCTGTATAATTAGGGGTTGTTCATTACGCAAATAATTCACTCTTGAAAGGCAGTGAACTTGCGTTGTTGTAAAAATGTGAGAGCAATTAAATTTATTGTATTGAAAGGTTGTGTTTAGAATGTAAATGGAAATAAATATTTATAAATATAATCAACAAATATATATTTGAATAGGGTTCCTTTTTCAAAATCATGATCAAATATATCATATGAATATAATATTAAAGTTTTCAAGTTTTTTTTTTATCTTTTAGCAGCTCACGACAAACCACATCATTTACACTTTGCTGCTGCAGTGACATTGATACCTGATTGTGCATTCATTACTAGTAAAATTGTCTAAAAAGTACCATAAATAGCCCTGTGGACAGCACACTTTAATTGCCAAAGTGCCAAAAATCGAATCACTTTGATGTCGCCTCATAACACATAGTTGTGTAAAGTAAGTTTGAACAAAATCGATTCATCGGTAAGTGCTCTAGCGTGTCCAGAGACCTACATGCGTACGATACGTACAATACATACATACAAACGATACAAATACAAGGCTTTTGTTCAGCAGCTGAAGTGACGCAATAAAGCTATTAGACAAGAAGTTAATTTCATCACAGAGGTATGATTTAAGACTGGAATAGTGATCGTACAGAGCCACACAACTTACATGTAGAAGTTACGTCATGAAAAATAAAGCTCAGTTGTAATTACATTAACAAATTTACGACATGATCAAAATACCGGTAGCTTACCGACAGCATGTACTTCGTCACATGGTAATCACTAAACAAATCCTATAAATTCTGGAATGTGTTCATTGTGTTGGTATAAAATAATTTTGGTTCATCTTTCTTTTTTCACAACACTATATTTTTACTTTCATTAATAGTTTCGCCAAATAACTGTTGGCATCATCAGAATGTTCCTCCCGCGCAATGTCAGGTCAAATCTTTGGATCATGCAAAAACCAGACAGGAGTCTGAAATTACCAGTTTACAGAAAAAAGACACACTGACCAGTACCTACACTTCTCCCACCACCCTTTGCAACACAAGCTAGGTGTTATACGCACCCTCTTAGAGGGAATCGGGAAGGATCGGAAGATTTGACCTCCTGACATTGCGAGGGAAGAACATTCTGATGATGCCAACAGTTGTTTGGCAAAACTATTAATGAAAGTAAAAATATAGTGTTGTGAAAAAAGAAAGATGAACCAAAAATCCTATAAAGTGGAACAGTAGCGCCATAAGTCTGGTAAAGTTCCAAAACAAAGATCATGGTGATGGTGATAAATTCATTCAATAACTTTTATTTTTCTATATCTTTTATTGAATTTTTATAATCACAATAAAACAATTTTCTTTATTTCACAGCATTGAAATGCCAATTGCATAACATAATAACTATAACTTTAAACAATAATCATTGTTAATGTCAGAAAAAATCTCTGCCTAATGAAGTACCAGAAAGGTACTAGGGACTATTGTGAACAAATGATATACAGCAAAATATATATTTGATAATATATCAATCATACCCTAATCATCAACAGAAGGCCAACACTCACTTAAAGACACACAGCCAAAATTACAGTACTTCCTTGGTTTAAAGCCTATGTGCTATTTTTGTTGTTGTCTAGAATAGGCTCTGAAAAGAGTATGGCATTAATGCAAAGTTTGGTGTTTGTATACACAACACTTGATGTTGCATCTTCATCAATTTTTAATAGGTTCCCAGTCAGCTGTTCCCAGTAAACTACGTTGAACAATATTTCTCTACCGAGTTAGCTGTATGAGTGTCAGCACTATTGATATTGAGATGGAAATACCAGTCTGCCCTTAAAATTGATAAGGTTCAATCTAAAAGCTTTAATGTGAATACTTAGGTTAGTCACATAATAACGCAAGACACTAATCAACAAATATAATACTGAATATATACATGGCGAATAAAACAATACAGTTATATTTGAATATACATTTTAAACGCTATTGCATCATGTTCAAAACAAGAAATTACTGTAATTATTATCAAGCTTTTAAAACTGATGTAAGCATAAAGCCCAATATCACAGGAATCATTCTTGTAAACATTCTACTCAAAAATAACCATTAAAAAAATATAATCAACACACTTTCTAAAATAATAAGAGAAAATTGTTTCCTGCACACACAAGCGCATCCACAATAATTCAAAACAATAAATGTAATTCTACATGCCTACAATAGATGCATCTACAAATCTGCAGTTTAATTTTACATGACCAATATTTCATTTCTGAACGTGAATGTCAAATTTGGGTTTAATACACGGAAGTCATTCCTACAACTAATAGGATTTAAGACTACAATTCTAGAATGAATTGGGTTGCTCATTCAAAAAATTTCCGTTTTAGCATTGTCTCGCTGATAATGAAAGATTTTACTGGCCAGATTTACAATTCTTTATTTTTCACCAGTTCTTACCATTCTATGTAAAAATAACCACAAACGATAATGTTGTTGCATAATGTTCAGAATGGTAATAAATTCACACCAATACATGATAATCTTTGATTTTTCAGTGACAGACAATCACAGACGTTCCATTATTTCAGTGAGACTGAAGTATAGGACAACTTCCAGAGATAAACACTCACTGAATACTAGTATATATATTTCAATATTTCACACACCCGTTCCAAAATAAATCATAACACCAGTAGTCATTGAACACAGCCTAATAAATTTCTATGACAGTAATTATATGTCTGGATTAATAATTTTCCCACTCCAGCATTCACACTCATACCGATTTTTTTCCCCAAACATTCATTCTGCATAACGTTGCATAATGTAAGTGACTAAATGAGAATCTCTGCAATCAAGTGTCCAACATCATATTAAAACAAAAAGCTCAGATCCAATATTTTCATTAAATGCAGCCTTCTCAGTACGAGTATAAGAAGAATTGAAGCGATGAATCCAATAAGTGCCAGCGTGATGACGTCGCCTGACGTGTTACCTCCGCCGCCGCGCCGCTGTTGCTGCTGGCGCGGCAGTTCCGCTGACTGGGGCCGCGCCGGTGTGGTGAGCACTGCACGCCGCTGCCTCACCTCACCCGGCGCCGCCGCCGCCACCGGGGAGGACGCAGAGGACACAGCTGGTGCTGTGGTTGTTGTTGTTGGCGCAGTGGTCTGTGTTGCGGCCGCTGTACTTGTTGATGTAGCTGGCTGCTGTGGTGACGACGAATTATTCGTAACGGATGTAGATGACGATGCTGTGGCAGCTGTTGTGACCGTGGTGACAGTGTCGACGTTTGTGACGCTCTGCACCGTCGTTGCTGCAGCTGCCTGTGCCAGCGGCTGTGGCAGTGTGGCGGCAGCTGGAGCTTGCATTCTTGCCATCATGGCCTGAAAATAATGTTCTCATTATTCAATGCTTTAATGATGAGCACAGCTTGATATTAATATAAGATTTACATCCTAAAACTGCACTAGTCTGATAGGTAGATGCTGTTGCCAGTCTCGACCTACATCAGAGTCTCATTACACGTACATTTTAGTGACGTGACGAGACTCTGACGTACGTCGAGACTCTAGCGACAGCATCTACTTAAAAATAGTTGAGGAAATTCACTAAATAAATGCACTATATTGGTTTAACATATAGATAGATTCTACTAATTTGCTTCGTATTCCACTCTACGCTTGACGTTCTGATTGAATGTCAACAATAAAGGCTACACATCAAACTGTTCATGCAGCATTGAGATAGCAATAATATGGTGGTGGATTCTGCTGCACTGACCTGCATCTGTGGTGGCCACATGAGCCCCATGGGCGGCTGGCCGGCGGCGACCCCGCCCGGCCGCCACATCGGCGAGAAGAGCGGGTTGACAGGCGGTGCCGTGGTGGCACCCGCACCCGTCGTGGGAGGCTGCGGCGGCATGAAGGGCATTTGGAATGGAAACCTGTAAGCAACAGTCACAGTAGTAAAATAAGCTGAAAAAGATGCTGATGTAACGTCTAAACAGATAAATGTAACCCTTTTTTTACATGTACGCATGTTTTTGTAAAGTTCATGACACTAATTATTTCATAAACGTCATTTTGGCATATTATATAAATGAATATGAGCTCACTTTATGACAGTTCTTACTATCACTTAAACAGAAAACTCAATTCTAATCAATCTCAAAAGTACTGATTTATATGATTGCTATAATTTTACACCTATATACTCAAACCATATTAAAATACTACGACCCTTACAGTTCTATTTGTTATTGCATAGTGCATAGTGCAAATTACATGACATTGTATGAAACTGAGATCTAACACCAACCTTGCCCCTGCTGCAGCCATCATCTGAGGGAACATAGCAGCAGCTTGAGGAGAAAAGGGGTTTTCAGGCTGCACTGCTGCTGCTCCTTCACTGTTTGGAGCAGCAGATTCAGTGGATACAGGAGTGTTTGGGGTCGACACATTATTTGACTCAGAACCCTTTTCCTTTTCGCCCTACAAAATAATGTTTCCAACGTTAAATCAAATGTAAATTTGTCAATAATGTACGGTTGTGTTACCATTTCTTTTCACACAATTGATGAGTTAATCAGTTCATATGGGCTTCATTGTGCACTTTATAATGTAGATAATAACAATAATAATACTTGTAAAAATAAGCAATAGTGTGATACCTGAAAATTAATCTGAGCTGCCAATTCTTTAGCTTCTTGCTTTGTAGCATCTGAAGCCTCTGTGACTGGTTTTAGAATATTCTTAATGCTGCCACATTCAGGGCACTTAAAGTCTGCTGATCTACACGGAAACATGAAATATTTGATAATTTTATATCACTTTATACTGAACACTTTATGAAGATTAGAACATACTGAACAGACATTAGAATACCATAAAGTTGCTGTCTAGTAATTCTCTTCATTATTACTATATTAAAGTTTCACTGGTATTATTATTTCAGTCAAAGATACTTACTTTGACTTATAAAACAATAGAAGTTAAGTTTTTATCAACTGTTCAAAATAAGTTGCTTCTCATATTCTTACAATATCACTGAACGCGAATAACTTAATACAATAATCATTACTTTTTTGCCAAAACCTTTCTTTCCTCAGGTGTATAATCAAGAGAACCAATGGCACCATTTCCATGTGTTGGCATAAAACCAATGATTGCTAACAAAGCTGTCCGGACTGAAAATAAAAAACTAATAGCGTTAAATATTTATGTTTGACCAAACAAACTTTCCTCTCTAAAACTCAGATCTAATAAGCTAAATATTTCTTTACTTCTCAACATCAATATATTGTTAAGAAATTCCATGTTTATATTTTCTAACGTAATACGAAAAATTCATGCTAAACAGGTAACAGTAAATGTCAAATTAACCAGTGAAGGAATTAGGAATTAACAGCTTCTTATTAACTACATCTAACAAAAATCTAACAAACAATTGGCTACTAATCTATTCATTTAGCTTTTTGATTTGTAACTGATGAGGATTCTATTGAATTGAATTTTTATATTATTACAAAAGTTTATAAGAAATGATACAAAATTGAATAAACATTTGAAACCACACACAGGAATATCAAACCCAAATATGAAACTGGGCTGGACACTTTATAAACAACATATTAAATGTAAAAGAGAAACACGAATGAGCTTGATAAACCATGTTTTTCTTAAGACGGGAACAAATAAACTATCAGTATAAACACTCTAAGTAGACTTACTTGACCATGATGGCTGCCATGATTCAGGATGATGACCAGATATACTAAGGCAGATCTTTTTAAACACCTCAAATCTTCCATTAGGCTACAACATTTCAATTTATATTAATGTAGCCATACAAGTATAACACCAATAAAGTGGGGCCAAGTGTCTTTTTTCTTTCTATTTATTTTCAATAAGGATAAAATATATTTCAATACACTAAATTACTAAATACATAGAATAAACGATTGAAGCTGTATGTTAATTACTTACGGTTAAAAGAATTATACTTGGTGGTTTCATTGGATATTCAGGAGGAAGGACAATCCGTCCATGATAAATTCCTCCATCAAACTCAGAGTCAGATGGCCCTCTAATGGTGAAATGCCATTCAAAAAGATTGTCCTACAATTAAACATAGATCATTTGAAATATTGCACCAAGCATTTCTCCTACACAGTATATTCTTTGGTACGCTGCTAAGGATCATCATATTTAATTTTTTATCTGATTTGAAATATTTTTAACTGTGCGAGTAAGTATAAGTATCCATAACACAAATTCTAAACTGGCAAGAGTGTAACCAACTGACAAATTACTAATTTTCTAGTGCCCTAACAAATTACTAATTTTCTAGTGCCAACACACAGAACCAAGTTTTTTTGTACCTTGCTTTTACTGATGCTAAATTCATATCTAATCCTAAATTCTTTCTTACACCAATCCCAAGACAGCTAATAAAATCCGATACTTAGTTTAATCAAAATTTATTAAATGAAAAGTATATCATCTAAACAAAATTCATGTTACTAACCTCAAGAGGCTGAGCAAAATACTGTTCAGTTGGCTCATGGAGTTCTTGTGCTTCTCGCATCAATCGCTTTACAGCTGTAACAGTAAATACATAATCTATGACTACAAAATTAGACACCAGACACCATTAGTAATTTTGAATAGTGGCAAAATGTTATATGACGAGATGCAAGATTGAGAGTTACTGAAGTTGCTGCACACCTAACCTTCGGAAACTTTACATCTGAAAGTTAATATACTAACTTAACTTTCAAGATACTAATGAGCTAACAGTATAAACACCTTAATACATAGAAGTAAAAAAGTAAGGGACACTTCTGAAGCTATACGAGTTCCGGGCAAGCAGTCCTTGTGGCTGTTTCAGCCTGTAATGGCTGAATGTATGCTTTCTCCAAATATATATACAATGTAGCTCTATCATGTAGTCCCTGACGGGACTAAAACCCAGGATCACTATCACTATGGCCCTTATTCACCAAGCACTTATGGGAGATGCATTAGTTGGCCATCCTGACAAGTCGGATATTTCACTTTTTTTAGTGTGTCTAGGATGTTATCGCACGCTCTATAACTTTTCATATCAGAATTCCACTTCTTACTATTCAAATATGGCATTAAAGATACACAGCAGAAGCAGAATAGAAGAACATTTATTAGTCAACATGCATGTTACAAATATATCTAGGAATATAAATTCAATTTGACAATAATATGCCAAAAACTGGCAAAAAGAAAAATTAATCAGGGTTCACAGTTTATTATGAATATCATGATTTACATGTATATTCCTCATATATAATCTATATATATAAAGGAAGAGGCGATTTTTTGCGTCACAAAAGGCTTTTTAACCAGAAGATGTACACACTTCAAATTATGTATGTACATTCAGGACAACTTGGTGGCCGTTATAATGTGACATTTCAAACCAAATAAATTGGTTTTAATGATAAAAACAAAAAAAAAAGAATTTTTTAGAAAGGTTGCTTACAGGGCCATGTTTGTTAAAGGTACGTAATACGTTACACGTTTGTATATGTTAAACGTACGATGCACGTCACACGTACAGTCATACAAAGAGGGAGCTGGGCATTGTAGGGAGGGTGGTGATGGGGATGGAGGTGGATTTTATGCTCCGGACCTGTTTTGAGGAGGGGTGTTGGCAGAAATGGTGTGATGGTGTGGAGGACTTGGCTGGTATCCACATGGGGTGGGGGTATGGCTGGTGGTGAGGCAGGGAGGGGCATTTAATCTGTTCCAGATCTCATCAATTTCAACCTGAGCAGCAGCAGAAAGGGGGTGATTGAGATGCACATTTAATGGTCTGCACGTGTTTACCAGGCGTAGGAGTAGCTGGAGGGAGGGATATTAGACTGATCAAGCATTGCCACATACATGTAGTGTGTGTATGGCTGTCACATATGACTGTGGGAAGAAGGTGATGGAAGTGTATTTAATCTTTCCCGGACCTGTATAGTGACGGGAATTGGTGTGAGGGATGTGGGACAGGGGAAAGAATGGGAAAGGAGGAGCATTCAATGTCTTTTTGATCTCATCCATTTCAACCAGAGCAGCAGCAGATAGGGGGTGCATTAATTATGGACCTGTTTAGATGGGGATGGGGTAGAGAGGGTTGGAGAGAGAAGAGGGGGCGGCGGGTTGGAAGGAAGGGTAGGGATGAGTGAGACATTTAATCTGCTCCGCACGTGTTTACCATAGGTAGCAGTAGCTGGGGGAGGGATATTAGAGGGATCAATCATTGCCATATTTAGTACATTTAGTGTGCAAATGGCTTAGACATATGACGATGGGAGGACGGTGATGGAGGTGTATTTAATCTGTCACAGACCTGTATACTGACGAGAACTGGTTCGAGGGATGTGGGACAGGAGGAAGTATGAGGAGGGAGGAGCATTTCATGTGTTCCGGATCTCATCTGTTTCAACCCGAGCAACGCCGGGTAAACAGCTAGTAATTAATAAATATCATTTTATGGCATATATTAGTAATACATGTATTTGAATAAATATCGCGAACACTGTGTAGATATTCTTCAATTATGTCACACATCTGACATTTCCACTTTTGGAAGGAGGGGGTGGGGGACTGGGGGTCAAGAAAAAGATAACTATGTTCCACTTTTGTGGGGCACAACAAAATGCACATCATCCCTAATATGATCTCATTCCAATTTAATTCAAAATGACACGTATTCATATTTGAAGAACACCTATATTCACCGACGTTTGAATTATTAGCCGCGTGCACGAAGACCCAGGGGGGTTGTCTACCCATAAGTAGGTACGGGTGTGCCTCCGCAGCCACAAATGTGGTACCCCATCCATATATATACCAGCTATGAGCGGAAAATATCAGGGTTTGAAATTAACTTTTTTGGCAGATAGCAAAACTTTGCTACTTGGTTTTGAAATTGGTAGCAAAATAGTCAGACTTGGAAGCAAACTGTAAAATACAGAGAAAATTGCTTCAAACACTGTTACGGATGTTAATATTATATAACACTAATCAGTCTTTCATGTCATTTCATCAAGAGGTAAAATAACTAATAAATCAGTTCAATAAACTTTTTAAGCTACAATTAAATGTTCACTTTGAGTCAAATACACGGTTTTTGTAATATAAAAAACAATAATAAAGGCAATTATTGTAAACTACTCTGGGACGAAATGAAAAAAAAATAATTGGAAAAAAATCTAGATATCACGGGAATCAATTAAAAAACAGATCACCAAAATCCGGCAAGAATTGATAAAGTAATGCATAATAATATTTATATTAAACAAGCATCTGTTGGAAGAGCACACGGGATGTGCAAAATGCACATTACCTCGGAAAGTCAGGCATGTATTGTACAACAATACTAATGTCCTTGTGTCTTGTGTGCACCTTGAATTTTCACCATATCTGGCGTGATTCACACTCTTTTTCGATCCAGTAATATCGTTGTATTTTCTTGAATACTTGTCCCTATATTTTTGCACCATTACGTTACTGGGGAAAGCACAAATTCATTAATTTTCAATATTTCTTCTCAGTTTCACTTTCATATACCATAGGTCGTGTTGCAGGTGCAGGTGCGTTGTGCACATATTACGACAACCAGCAGAAACTGTTAGTCTCGTTCATCGAGGCTGCCTGCCTCATAAGCGACAGCACGCACAAACTGGGCCTCGCTGATCGAGACTAAAGCTGTTTCAACACGTCATTCAAATCGAGTACATTTTTGCAAGCCGGGGAGAGCCTTGTTTACACGATGCATAGTTCAATCGAGTACATTTAATAATGGCTGCGGCCATTTGCGAGCAAAAAACATTGGTATTTTAGAAAAAAGTACAAGTTTTACATATTTCTCTGACCCTAGTAAAATCCCGTAATGAACCCATGTCCCGGACGTAATGAATTTTCAGGGGTCAAAAATCGTAAAAATAAGGGAAAAAAAAACGTAAGTTCACATCTCTGTGACAGTGTCTATACCAAAAGAATATAATAAGGGGTCATATCTATACCAAGAGGGTGAAAAAGGTGACCCATATTGGATGCACATCCGTACTGACCCCGACAGTGTAAGACCCCCCCCCCCCACCCCCCCGGGACGAAGACCTATATTTTTCTCTTTTCACATACTCGATATACCTTCTAGGCTAGGCATGATGAAATAGTACTATTTAGAACATCGAGGGAGGCCACATGGTGTTTGTACATGTACCTCGAGAGACAGGTTAGGTAGCAAACTGAGCCTCGGGGGTGGAGGATAACACTACATGTCTAGACAAACGAACGGAAAACCGTGAATGAACGTTATTCCGATAATGTGGTTTAAAACATTTCACATTGATACACTGAAGATATATTGAACATCTACATTGATGTTGTCAAATACATTGCATTATGTAAAAATTTCGATGTTGTTTGAATGATAAAGTATCTAAAATTCCGTTATCGGAATTAACGTTCCTTCACGGATTTCCGCTCGCATGTCTAGATATTGTTTTCAAACTAGGTTGTTCTTTTAACTGCACAGGGGTAGCTCGCCTCTACACCGGACACGCCTTTTAATGAGGCTCACAAATCTCATGCTTGCTGTCGCCACTGTCTAGTAATTATACCCAATTGTGGCAAGACGCTGTGGGCTCTTTGAGAACTGTTTGGTGACACTAAGTTTGGCGTGGACGGAGAGTGATCTCACGATGCAATCAAATCCCGTTTTGACTGTGTACACTATACTATATTAGGGTGTCCAGCTCAATTTTCAAATAATTTTTTTTATGAATATTATGTTTCCATATGATGGGAAATGAAAACAGAAACGATTTAAAAAAAAATTCGTTAAAATCGGACAAATATTAAGCGAGATATCGCAATTTTTTGAGCGATTTTTTGGTCATTTTTGTGAAAAGTTGTCCCCATTCACTCAATGCTATTTCATTTTTCAAAATCGGGACATATGTGTCTCTTTTTGGACATAAAAATGACCATATCTTCAAAACTATTGGAGATAACATCATGAAATAAAAACTAGTTTGGACAGTGCCAAGAGGACCCGTTTCCCCTCCATAAGTCGGCCATCTTGATTTGGCAGCCATATTGGAAAATGGTTGTAATATAAAGAATGCAGATAAAATAAATGCTTTGTTTTTGTTGGAATGTCTGTATGAACATTTATTTCATTAAATTGATGTTATTTTTAGGACAAGTATTTGGACGCTGCGGCAATGAGGCCATCACTTTAAATTTGTACCTTCCATATCTCATGGACGGTGGGGATGATTGTTTCTAGTGAAGCTGTTTATAGATCTTAATTACACCTGACAGAAATCTTACTAGTTATAAACTTATTTATAAATATACATTATAAATTGTATCCTTAACTCTTTGTTTTGATTTCTTGGATCTTGTCACATGAGCAGTATCCCATATATTCACGCATGAAACACAATTGTTGTATGACATGACCTGTCAAAATCGAAGCGGTGATAGCTTCCGACGTCAGTTTAAAACAAACTTTTCAACATAAAAGATTGATTATATAACTACCTAATGGTAAAAATAAGAAAGTACACGCCGATTTTTATACATTCTGGTGAATTGGCATGTTGAAATTCCAAATATCTTACACTCTGGAATGATTTTTGTACAACCAGAGGCAGGTTAACTTCGGAAGATGAATTTTGCCTGTCAAACTCAAATGCGCAAGATAAATGCACAAAATACAAATTTTAGATGAAATATTTACACAGACATTTATATGTGGATGGAATCGCATATTACTACAGATTATTCTACCAAAATTATTCAATAATATCATAACTAACAACTGAGATACAATCCAATATATGTGTGGGTTTTCCCCCCTGCATTTGAAAGTTGCTTACGCAGTTTAAAATCGGGTTAGGTCTGTCTCGCTGAAAGAGGACGTTATGATTCCCTGTTGGAGGTTGTTATCGATGGCGTGCGGCATGCCGGCATTCGTAATGCGGCAAATTTAGGAGCCAAGGACACTTTTTCAATGGAAAATTTAAAAGTGAGCTGACAATCTAAAACATACCAACTTTTTTTCAATTAACTGTAAAACGTTTACAGTATTATATACACACCCGCCCCATTTAAATATTTTATTCTATCTTGCTATAAAATGTGATTTAATTTCAAAAAAGTCACAGACTCGTACTATGTTTAAAAATTTCGAAGGGGCGGTCGATCCCTATACAATTTGAATTATTTGCTTCCTGGTAAAACCAAAATATAAGGAATCATTTGATTGGCTCAGTTCTAAAAGTCCAATTAAAATCCACAGCTCAAGTCACAAAAGTCGGTCAAGTACACAAAATGGCTTCTCGAACAATTTTCTTTGCGTGAATTAACTAATTAAATTAATTACGCGCTTATAAGGCATGTTTGATGCGCAAATAAGGTATCGAATTAAAGCTTATTCTCCTCGGATTAAGATGTACATCATGCTATGGTTTGATTAGTTTATATGTACCTAAAACCAAAACGGAAAGTTGATGTCTATGTAAACAGAGTGTTTTGACAATTTTCGCAGCTCGGACTGAGCTATGGTGGACGTGCTAACTATATCCATTACACTACCACAGATGACCACAACATATACTTATTAGTAGTATCCTTCTCATGTAAATAATTATTCATGCAACATGTGAATGTTTTGCCAATTTATAAAAAGACCTAGCTCTGCACCAGAGCAACATTGGCGGGTTGCCCAACATACAGCGCTTTGCTGGATCTCGTGTCGTGATTGAGTATTTCAAGAAGATACACATAAAAATATTGAAACGATGGATATGAATGAGAGACAAGCAGATGGAATACGACTTTTAAATGCAATGTTGTGTACCTGGACTTCTTTTATTATACTGTCCTTCCATTTTGCAACAATGACTATTGCTTATTTAGATTTCTATATACTTTAATTTAGTAAAATAAGTATTTTCTGACGTGTCTCAGTTTAGTCTGGTTGATTATTATATTTTTTATGTTTTTATCAGTATGTACTATAGACGACTACTTTGAATAACTATATGGAAGTGGCTATTCAGCCGAGCTGGCTCGGCGAACAACAGTCACGGAGGCCTTATTCGAAAGCGAGCTGGCTTCGGCGATATTCGCCGAGCCGTCGCAAGTGAATTCGTTGGAGACTTTATTCGCCGAGCTTGCTGTATATGATGCGCCACTGCGCTCTGTTGTGTTGAAGTATTATTGTAGTAATGTTGAAGAGGTATATTATATGCCATTATGCAGCAAGCCTTCAGGAAAAACTATCCAATGGACAATGTGTGAAATTGTGACAGATGGATGCAAATATTTGTGTGTACATTTTACTTCAGTCCTGAAAATTTCCTATGTCCAATATGTAGTAAAAAATGTTGAAAAAAAAAAAAAAATATAGCCTGTATAAAAGTTAGTACATACAATAAAAATATGATTTAAATCAATTCAAAGTATTGTTGTGCTATCATTTTCTTTTTAATCGGCCTTTTCAACGCATACTAACTGGTATATGATTAACATTCAAACTTGCTGTAAAAGTTTATTTTTGGGGTAAAATGCATAGTAAAATATCACAGTACAGATTAACATGAAAAAGATCATATAGTTAAAAAGCATAGTTATTCAAAAAAAAGCTAGTTTTGCTTTTGCCAATTTACAGAGTGACTAGCTATAGTACACAGAACCCATGTTAACATCTTCAGAACAATATATAAATTTATTTAAATATTGCCATATATAAATATATTTTGTATGACTATATCATCATTATGGCCTTTATATCATCTAGTTTTGAGTTAATTATTACACCAAGACATTTAAGGGAAGAGTCATTTTGACTTACTCTGGGGTCGGTTGGTTTTCCTTTAGGAACCAGGTTTTAAAGTCTTTGACCCCCTATCATGATGAAATGAAAAAATCTGACCCCCCTTTCCCAATGATATTAAACTTGCCCCCCCCTTCCCGGCCGGGATATTTATACAGAGCCAAAGTTAAAAAAGCAAAACGGGATTTAGAATGTTTAGTAAATTACGGGAAATTAAAAATGTTATATCCTTTCATTAACTCTTGTATAATTAACTTTCCTGATTGAAAAAAAGAAATTTTTCTTTGACCAACTTAATCTAATTACATTTTCAGTTCATTAAAAAATAAAAGAAATAGAACATCTTTCCTTTTTACTTTAATAAACAAACATAGAATGATAATATTCTACTTTTACTTTATCACCATTGATTTTTAAGTGAGGAGGGCATCCACCCCT
>CM032666.1:47007976-47019298 GCA_019095985.1 Streblospio benedicti | reverse complement strand
TGGTTCTCCATCTACAATAAAAAGATAAAAATATCAATGTGCTAATCGCTTAGAAATGGTATTAGAGTGGTATTCCAAGACACACTCGTATGAGAGTATTCTTATTGTAAAATAATATTTTAGTCCAAATACGGCTAATGAAAACAAAAAAAAAAAAACTTTGAAAGTAGGTTTATTAATTTTTCTAATATCTAAGTATGACCTATACCAATACAATCACTTAATTTATGATTCACTGTATATGAAATATATTTTGTTTACATTTATACTGTACTTGTTGGATCGAAGTACAATGTATTACTCAATATATGATCCGAAAACAACTGACCGATTAACACCTCTACAGCTATGAGACCAAATGTATGTTTTACAGCATCCAGTTGTAACCGTCTGTTGTCTAAGAGAAATGTTCGCTTCACCTCACTGGCAGTGTGTGGACAATGATAGACTATTTGTATCTTTTCGCATGTGGCAATGGAGGGAGATGGCGAGCATTGAGGTAACCGTCTGAAAACATTTAATATTTAATCATATGCATACGGTAAAATTTGACAGAAATGCTCCCCTGGACCCCAGAAGTGTGATATGTCGCCAAAATTTGTTAATTATTGCCTGAGCTTCCAAGGGAAATATTTAACCTATAAAAGAGTGAATCAAATTGTATTGCATGGAAGATAAATAGATATATTCATTATATCACAAATTACCTATTTACAAATTCCTCTGGAATTACATGAACAAAAATTGAAACTAGATTTAAGAAACCTGTCTATTATTTACATGACAAAAATAGCAGTTTTGAAGAACATGTGAACTCTATAAGGCAAGATATACAATTTTATGTGACAAAATTAACCTTAATGTCCTGCAGTCTCTAAACAGGACAGAATAATATGTGAAAATATTACTTTACATACAATTGTAATATGCATTTGTAGGTGATATTTGATGTACCGTATTTCCATGTTTTGTAGCCTAGACATTTATTGTTAACAGAGCATGGCTAGCATAACCGTTTAAATGAGGGAGGCGTCTATTTGAAGAAGGCCTTAATTAGCACATAATGATTTGATCAACATAAGTTAGGCACATATGAGGAAGCCAATATGTCACTCAAGTAACTTCAAATAAACACCGCCACTTACTCCCAAGTGTGTAATTACAGGGATTAGTGGGTGATGACACTCTTAATGTAATGAACACTATTTCCTTTTGGTAATTATATATATATTCATATAGTGGTGTAGATAGTCATATCCATGATGGTCTCCGCTTCAAAATATGTTAACTGAAAGTTGCACTAATAATAACAAAGTTATAAGTAAACCAACCACATCATAGCTAATAAACATTTTAATCAACTTGGCGCCAGCGGTGTTCTCTTTGATAAGTGCCGGCATGAAAATATGCGTTAATACGAGGGAGGCATTTATTGATTTGAAATTGTCTAGCCCGGCGTCTATTTGAGAGAATGTCAGAGGGCAATATTGTCAAGATTGCTATGAGCAATGGTTATATAATATGCCAGCAAATTTAGCTCTAAACCAAGCAGATACGGAATGCCAGATATGAGGGTGTGACCCTAAGATATGATTATGTCACTCAGTCTGTAATTGGTATATACTAATTTGTAAATTACAAATGACAAAATATTTGTTTCCCTTACTTTGCAATTTCATCCAGTCTTTTATTCATGGCATCAATCTTTACATCCTACAAAATATGGAAAAGAATTACAATTATCAATAGCGAGTGACAAATAACAAATGCAACACACATCTATAAAATGTTGATAATACTAAATTAACTTTCTGAATATTGTTACCTACATTTCGTGAGAAACTTTTATACTGTCGTAGGAAATGATCGAAAAAATAAAATTTTCTGTCAAACCTGAGCAAGAATCAGTGATTGCAAATGCAGGTAACTGCAGTCTCCAGCTCCTAAATCGGGCGTTTCTGGGCTTGCATCTCGAGAAGAGCAAGAATCTATATTTTTCTTTAGTGAAGGCCTTTGAGGTATCTTAGGAGGCTTTCTCTGTGCTTTAGCAGAAGTAGACTCAGTCTCTTTTCTTGCTGGTTCTAAGAAATGTTTGAATTTATTTTTCAGAGTAGATGTCTTTTCTTTGTCACCTATTTCAGAACTGTACAAACTGTTTGAGGATTCAAGTATTTCCATGAGTGGTCTTCTAGGATCTGATGCATTTGTGTGTCCAGGTAAAACAAGATCAAACTGTGGAGAATGATTACTAGAAAATATATCAGATTCATCATCACTGCTTTGACTCACAACGTGTGATGATTCCTGTTGATCAAAACCCGCTATCTTCTTCCCAGAATTATCTGAATGTTCACTCCTCAGAGGGCTAATTCGTAACAAGTGTACTTTACTATTTCCACTTTGTACTTGCATACCTTTTAAACTTTGTAAAAGTCCCATTTTTGCAGTAGCTTGTGAAACATCTGATGCTGAAACAAAAATAACCATAATTCATTCAAATGTGCTGTTGATTTACAGTTACACATTTCATGAAGTTGAATTTAATAGATATACACAAAGATTTTTTTTTTTATTATCTATATTTGATTATAAAGTCATGAAAAATGGTCATGGTCAACAACAAAGTGAGTAAAATTTAAACCTGACGCCGTTGGCAGGAATCTCAAGCTTATATTGAAAGTGATATGCGGTGATGTGTTTGGAAATGCTGAATCTGCAGGCGATGTACATCCTATCATAGCAAGTACTCCCGGCCGTGGAACAGGGATGGTCCATGGTACACCACAAATACCTTTGGGTCTTTCATCTTTTCCTAGTTCCTGAAAGCATAGCATCAATCATTAAACTGAAGGAACGGCCTGTATAGATACAGGATATTAGGGACTATTCAGTATTTATGACAGGGTGGGGTAGGAGGATTTTCCAAAAATGCTGTGAAAAAATCAATAGCCCCCCTCATATCGCTGTGAAAAAATTGGTGAACACCCCTCAATTGCATGTTATAAAAATTGATGACCCCCCAAAATTTAACGCAATCATTGTCAGTTAACTCAAATCCTTTTTGATGGATATCCATAATATAAAAAATAGTAAAGTTTAGTAAAGAATCTATCAGAAATTGGGGTAAATTTTCTGTGAAAAAATTGATAGCCTCCCCCCCACCAACCCTGTCATATATACTGAAATGTCCTTTAACATATCTTTTTAAGCTCAGTTTCTACAGCTATAAACAAAAACTTTACTCATCCTAATTCATATCAATGTACAATCGCAAGTTATAAAGAAACTCGCTACAATGGACAAATATTGGAAACATATAAATTTAACAAACCATCGGCAATATCGATAGTGACCCATCTAGCCATGAGTAAGTATATAATATACTGGTGTTGCTTGATCCAACTATGACACTATCACCCTTGAAATAAATAAACATAAATCATTTTGAATGCCTGTTCAAAACAAAAACATTTTTGAAAGTTCATAGCGATTATATAAGACAGCTGTCATACATTTTAATACAGGATATTTAACACAGGATATCTCAAAACGTCTCAGAACTTAAGGAATGTGTACCTTTGCATACAACAAATCAGGAGTCAGTATCCCGTCTATGTGTTCAGATGCAATCTTTTGTGGCTCTATCATGTGGTTTTGGATCTCAAATACAATCATCAATGAATGCTGTTGAGTGACCACCTGAAAAAATCATTCAATCATTCCGTGCTAAAATCATATAATAATACAACAAATCAGTGATGGTCGCGGGAGACCACTAGGATCCATTATCAATCTGAAATGTGTTCATTTTGAATGCCTGTTTAGATGCAATTTTGTAGTGGTTCGGCGCCAAAAATAAAACAAAATTGACTTGCAATGAGAATGTTATAATATGATTTATTTTTAAAATGGAATTTTAGTCATGAACAAATGATGACCACTCTATGTGTTCAATCAGATGCAATCTTTTTGATTTATCCTCACTTTTTGGATCTCAAATACAATCATCAATGAATTGACAACCTAAAAAAATCAATTCACAACATTTCATGATAATAAATGGATTTCTATGACTGATGTCTATATGAAAATAATGACCAAAATATTTTCAATTTTATTACTGTAAATTCATCAATAATGTAATTGGTGCAGATGGAAATTTTTTATCGTTTATTATAAAATGAGAATAATGAAGACTAACTTGTTCTGTTCTGGGTAAGTTCATCAGAGAATGTGTATGATTTCCATGACCAGACATTCCAGGTTTTATCAACTCATAATCTTCATCTAAATCACTTTCAGACAAAGTATCGTCTAGCACTTGCCGGTCAAAAAGTATGAAATGCATGTTATAATTATCTTGCAAAGTTTAAAAAATTACTGTAATAACTATTAGAAAAACATTGTCCCTTGCAGTAAACTGATAAATGAAAAGAAATATCTGTAAGCAAGAAAAAAATTGGCTACTGCCTGATCATTACCTCTAGCTTCAAACATATCTTGTTTTGTGGTACATAATTTTTCCAATGGTATTTCAGCTGTGCAAACCATTCGTGTATCGTACATTGATTCCAGCCCACGGATATTGCCATCAATGCTGCAAATGTTGGTGACTAAATGATGGTCCCTCTTTTTATCAAAATCCTGTGCAAACATCGAAATCCAGCAAAATCCTATGCAAATATCAACATTCCCATCATTTTGGTCTCAACGCTTATGTTTCCCTATGGGGCTAAATTCATGTTGGAGTATTACTCGCACATTGTTTGCAACTAAAATAGAGGTGATATTGACGTTTAAGTATTCTTTAGTTCTTTTGTTTTTGTTTTGAGGAACAAATCTTATTACAAGAATTGTACTCGAATAATGTATATATTCTCTTTGAGGACAAGTAATCGAGGTACTCGTGAGGACCCTAGTGAGCAGGTAACCTCGTTATACTGTTATCTCAACAAGTAATCAATGCCTCTGAGAAAATTTGTCTCCCAGGAGGTACCACTTGGAGTTAACACAATGTTGTAAGTTTGTGGTAATCTTCATTTAAAAATTTAATAATTTATAAGTTTTGACAACACTGTATTAAAATACATTTGTATTTTGTACAGCATAAGCTCTCAATCAAGACCACCTGTGGGACTTACCTTAAGTGGTCTCAATAGAGGTGGTCTTTATAAGAAGGTTTATTTTGGTCGCTTTATGAATGCATGAAAAATTGTCCTCTTACAGTGGTGGTCTCAATATAGAGGTGGTCTTAATTGGAGGTTCTACTGTATTTATTTCTGGTATATACTAATTTTGCGGCGCCAAATGACAAAATATTTGTTTCACCTGCATTTTGCAATTTCATCCAGTCTTTTATTCATGGCATCAATCTTTACATCCTACAAAATATGGAAAAGAATTACAATTATCGTTTAGCGAGTGACTAAAATAACAAATGCAAACGGCACATCTATAAATGTTGATAATACTAAATTAACTTTCGGGGAATATTTGTTAATACATTTTAATGGAGAAACTTTTATAATGTCGTCTTTGGAAATGATCGAAAAAAATAAAATTTTCTGTTAAATGAGCAAGAATCAGTGATTGCAAATGCAGGTAACTGCACTGGAATGTCACTGTCTATATATGGGCTTGCATATTGAGAAGAGCAAGAATCTATATTTTTCTTTTAGTGAAGGCCTTGAGGTATCTTAGAGGCTTTCTGAGTGTGTGGTTAGCAGAAGTAGACTCAGTGATTTTAATGCTGGTTCTAAGAAATGTTTGAATTCTATTTTTCTGTTGCTGCTTTATGATATTGATTTTTCCATATGCTGGCTAAAGCATATTGAATACTAGTAAAATGGACCTAATAATGGGCCCAAATGGGCCCAAATATGGGACGTACACAGCCCTGAAGTCCTTGTTGCGAAACGCGCCGCAACAAGGACCTTGGAACTTCTGACGTTCGTATCAGTACAGAACGACCTTGTTGAAAAAAACCGTTAAAAACCGTTGGCGATGTGCGCTTAGTTGTCCATAAAATGCACCGAACGGACAAAGGTTTTTAACGGTTTTTTTTAGAACTGATACCGGGTCCTTGTTGCTCCATTGTCCGTAAAACTTGTCAACTCTTATGTCCGACTTCTGACGTTAAAATGTCCGTCCGACTTCTCACCACTTGTTACTGATACGGGGTCCTTGTCACTACTCCAGTCCGTAAATCTTGTCAACTCTTACTGATTACTTGTGAACTTTTATAGATAACTTCTCAACTCTTATGGACAACTTCTGACGTTAGAATGTCCGTCCGACTTGTCACCACTTGTTACTGATACGGGGTCCTTGTCACTACTCCAGTCCGTAAATCTTGTCAACTCTTACTGATTACTTGTGAACTTTTATAGATAACTTCTCAACTCTTATGTCCGACTTCTGACGTTAGAATGTCCGTCCGACTTGTCACCACTTGTTACTGATACGGGGTCCTTGTCACTACTGCAGTCCGTAAGTCGTGTCAACTCTTAATTAATTTTTTTTTTTTTTCACTGTTGTAGTCCGGACCACACAAGTTTCACAATAACAAGCACCATGGGCACTGTCCTTTGATAGAATCATTACATTTTCAAGATTATTTGATAAAAACACAGTCTGTAAAAACGCATACTAATAGCCTCGGACACCCAGGCTGATATTATATTAGTGGAAACCACACAAGATTCTGGATGATCGAGACTAATATCAACATTGAGGTGAGAATACCCAGTTGAAAAGCCTGTTCAAGGTGCGGCCACCAGGTTAAAAAAAGGGTCGATGGGTGTGTGTGGATGGAGAGATAATTTAATTAGGAGAGCCATTGTAGATACTGGGAACTAATTAAGAGTTTATAGAACATTTAAAGACAACTTTGGCTTAGAGAAATATCTGGTTGATTGTAAAAGTATGATTTTCAGAAATAGTATTTGAAAACTGACAATAAGTTGTCAAAAGTGATCATAAGTTACATATTGAAAGTGGGAGATATGGTAAGAACCGACTGAAGGTGAAGGATAGGATTTGTAACAATTGTAGTTTGAATATAGTAGATGAACAGCACTTTCTGTTAAGTTGCCCGTTATATACCAAGGAGAGACATGAGTTAACATAAACTATTAATGTATATCTTTCCCTAGATGCATATAATTATATTAATAGTGTGACATGATTATGATTGGCTTTATGGCCATAGTTGATGTGGATGTATTACAAATGAATTATTTTACAATTTACACAAGATCACAGGCACAAACGTTCACTTCATTGTTGGGTTCATGTTCTTATGATAATCTGAATTATGTGATGATCTCCTCAAGTGAATGCACTTGAATGAAAGTTTGTTAGCATTCATCAGATAACTTGTTCTAATGTAGGTGAATGTTTCATATGTAAAAAAAAGAAAGATCGTACAGATATTAAGTGTACATGTAGTTTCCAATACAACCTATGGCAATCATATCTCCTTTCATGACCACATGTGAAATATGGCATATAAGGTGCAAAAGTCCAGATTTAAAAATTCTTTATCTAAAAGCTAAATTATTCACATTGCATAGTTCTCATGAATGTTCTTAAACAACAATGGGCACGATATCTCTTTAAGACAACATTGTACAGAACAGCTTATGTCAATGAACCGTGGTGAAAATAGTCATAACATTTCTGAATTAAAGTCTGTAATGTAGCTTATACGCTATCATAATAGAAATAAACAAATTAAAAGTGTTTTACAAACAAGGTTACCGTTGATGAATGGATGGTATGATCGATTCCAACACTACAACTCTGAACTGGCGGAAAACAGTTTAGCAGGTACCCATCTTTAGAAATATTCCGGCTCTACCACCGGGAAGCAAGTGGAGTGGTGCTGACAGGTACCCTCATGCACAGCAGGGTTGTACCCAGACATCAAATGGTGGGAGGTTTTGGGTGTGTCTGTGGTTCGCTTACTGGCACCAATCGCTCAATTACTTGAGGAGGGCTTGTCGGCTAGCCTCCCCAGTGCACTCACCTTCTAGGTTTTAGACAGCAAAGAAACATCAGAGTCAGAATGTTCCGTGATCCGCATCACTGACCAAGCCTCTCCAGACTCAACTAGAGTGGCAAGAGTTCATCCTGCAGGGTTGCACTGGTACTTAACAGTGGAACAATTACTACACTTGCTCGGGCCTAAGGCAGAGGCACATACTAGTACCCGGATTGCAGATAAGTGATTCTCCGCATCTCACACCGGATGGGTGGATGAAACTGGCATTCCCGAATCACCCCTGTGGGTTGGGGCTTCCCACCCTGGAACCATTGATGTCACTGACCTGTCTGCCACTCTGTGGGTCCACCCTTGCCCAGAGGGTTTGAGGTCAGGTTGTAAGTATCTGCGGGTGTGGGTGCGGGCTCAATTTTTTTTATGAAATGTGCGGGTGCGGGCTTGAGTAGATTTTATGTGCGGGTGTGGGTGGGGATTTCCCATTAAACATGCGGGCCAGGTGTGGGTGCAAACTTATAACCTGTGCAGGGCTCTGATAGATAGGGTGATTGCAGAACTAAAACATTCCATTGCCTTTTTTTCTCGCCACTTTCTTTAACAGAATTTATAACAGCGTTCTTCGTTCAAAAGCAGTGATACACATATTTCAGACGGCTCTTGACCAACCAGAATCGACTGTGATGCGGCAAAGTGGTGACAAACCCTTGTCCATACGACTTCTCAACTGTTACGGATTAATTGTGGACTTTTATGGATGGATTACTTTATAACTCTTTGGACAACTTACCACACACTTGCTAGAATCCTCAACGTTGTAAGACGTTTTCCATTTACGCTTACGTAACACACACCAATTTGTAGTAAATGATAAATTATTATAATGAATAATGTGTTGTTATTGCTGCTAAGTAGCCTAGATGGATTGGAACATTCCGTATTTTCTCGAATAGCCGCCCGGCGCTTATTAATTTAAAACATGCTATTCACCCAGCTCCTATTCAAACAGGCGCTTATTCAAGGCCGAAAAAGCATTAAAAAGTAGAATAATATAGCTTCTACACCCATGTGTTTAATCGAGGCTAGGCGGGTATTCTAGAAAATACGGTACATTGAAATGGATGATTCATGCAAAGGTTCCTATCTCCAAATATGTGATATCCAAGTAACTGTATCTGTTTTCATCAAAGATAAGAAGCCAAGCACTATAGTAGATAAATTGAGGACGGACTGGATTGGTGCAGGTTATGGCCTAATGGTGGCATTGTAGACAGATAATTGTGGGTGAGTTTCATAATGCTGAAATTCTAGAGGTTGGTAGTCTTATAAATGTGAGAGTGATATCTACACCAGCTATGAAACCAACAATAGCCTAGCAAATAGATAAACCTTTTTCTTTATCCAAATAAGGTTATTAAAATTTTGTCTAGTTGTGTGTTTGTTTCATTGTATGGGTCTGGTCATTTGCAGTGGGCCATCAGAATGATGTTTATTTTAAGCTTTATGTGTAAACTGCAATAATTGATGGTAACAAAATTATGAACGAGAATGAGAGTAATAATTTTTATTATTTTCAAAAACAAATTGTGAAGAAATTGTGACCACAGATTCAACTTTAAGCAATTTAAATTGTGACAATCAATGACGATGTAACATAAATGAAAGCTTACACTATACATACATGTAATTCACTGACTTTTCACTGACCTTTTCACTGACCAAATACTTGTTTTAATCGCAAAACATACATAATGTTATTATGATTTATCCATTTATTTATTTATTCTAATTTATATATTTATATATGCACTTTAGATATGTGTGTGTGATCCAAGAATAAAACATGCTAAAACTGAACTTTTTATTTTTATTTTCATTCAAAAGAATCAATGTATATGATAGTACACTAGTAAGGCCTACTGGAAGAGATTGTGTTTTTGTTGAACATGAAACCCATTTACAGCCAATGTCTTAGCATAATGAAACAAGTGTGTATAATTTTAAACGGCTTGACCAAATGTCTTGAAATTTTATAGAATTAGATCCTTTATACAATGTTGGCATCCTTAAATCTAGTAATTTAATAATCAATGACATTTATAATTAACATCTTATTATATTAAATACACCATGACGTCAAATAAAGCCCCTTTGTTTACATGTTTGATGTGGATACTTGGGACTTCTGCACTGACAGTTAAACTGACCAAATGACTGATACGCACCCTGTTCTTTTCTCTTTGATGTTCATTGGTTTTTATCCATTTAGTAGTTTAATAAAATCAATAGCTTTTTCCTAGAAGTAGCATATTGTGCTATATTCATGAACATATTTTTGGGTCAAAAAATCCATATACGAACTGTAGCAGTATAGACAGTCCTTAACAACATATTTTTACAAGGCAGTTCTGGAGGTCGATATGGACTGAAAATACATGCAAAAGACTGGTAAATAGGTTACTACGAGCCAAAGTGACTACATGCTAGATTGTGTTTGTAAAGATTTCGTAAAGATAGACAGAAAGATGGACAAACAAAAGTCATGTGGAGAGATGATAAAAATAAATGCTATTGTTCGGTCGAACTGCCGCGGAAATATAGTATCGAAGATGAATTTCAACAAGGATTTTTGTTGATCATACCAACATAATCTAGCTTTAGATTCTCCTTGTGTATTTAATCAAAAAAACTGATATCTGCCTCAAAGGCAACATTTATTAACAAAAGGCATCCGCAACAACATTCATCTTTTAATGAGAAAAGGTCAAAAAAAAAAAATGTGACGTCAAATTTTGTTGAACATATCTAAATTTACATTGAGCATATTATGAAAAACTGGATTAAATAATAAACTTGCATCAAATTAATTATAATAAACCATCTTTATGACAAAGTTGTTCTTTAAACTGAAACCCATTTAAATGAGCATAATGAAAGTAAATGTAAATTTTTTTACTATTATTAAATTAAATATAAAGAGATTTTATGAAAAAGTATGTTATTTAATTTTGATAAAGAAAGTACATGATACTTTAGTGTCAAAAACAGTTAATATTTCAATAATGATAAAAAATATACTTTGGATCCTTTATGATTGTGAAAGATGCTTTAATACATAGGATTCACAGGGGCTATAAAGTTTTTTGCAGCAGATGATTGAAAGCTACAGCATGTTTTGCTCCCTGTGCAGCAGGCGAGACAAGTGGCACAATTAAAGCAGACGATTTTCTCAGAATTACTGGCTAGTATTGATTGAGGTCGGTGGCTTATGAACTTTGATATTCTTTTGAAGCACGTTTAGCGTACAGTCAGTGATATGAAAG
>CM032666.1:46951755-47007876 GCA_019095985.1 Streblospio benedicti | reverse complement strand
CAGTTCCTCATATCCATTTTTAGAACGCCACACTGTTAACTTTTTGTTGATACCTTATAAACAATAAATGCAATTACAGTGTAATAAAGATGTGTAAACCATTGATTTACATCACTATAAATCTGTATACACTCTATTATTGAAATGCAAAAAGATTTTGAATCTATTTTTTAAAACTGTAATGTTTTATCATGATTATAATTGTGCAATGAATAATTTCCAAAATGTTAATTGACTAAACAATCCTAAAATAGGTATCAATATTTCAATGTAAGCTGCAAAAGAAGTGAAGTGAGATATCCATCCATGATGGGACCCAATCGGGACCATTTCACGGTAATGCCGCAGTGCCGCTGTAAAAATAATTTGTTCGAACGAAAAGAAAATAAATTACAACACAACAAGAACTCAACAAGAACACAAGAACACAACAAAATTATTTTATGGGTACTCATTTTAACTATATGCCAGACATCGAAAAAATGTTGAACATTTTGCAGGTTCTCTCGCAGCCACTTAGCTACTGACCAATGCCGGTCTGTTACAAGAGAACCAATCCTCTCGGCACCAACAAATGCGACAGCTCTGCGTAAACCTTCCAACTCGCAGTGCGTCGCACCGCCAACCTCATTACTCTGTGGTTCAAATAGTAATGTGATTGTATTTGAATTCATGGTACATAACATCTCATTGTTTTACAATTTTTGATACATGAACATTAATTATCATGGCCAATCGATTCATAAAATTAATAAGATTAAAAATCTCATGAATATACATTACTTACCTGTACAACTTGGAAGTCGACAATCTTGTTTTCATGCCCCTCCATCAAGGTATAAGTGCCATATTTGGCAGAGAAACCCGGAGAGTCACTTCGGTTGTCTCCCATGAGAGCCATTTTCTGCGGACAGGCCTGAATCACGTTTCCCTGAACTGCCTTCCATCGACGAAGCACCAGAGGAAATAGATACTTACTCTGGTGCTGATAAAAGGCTTGAACAGAATGCACCGACAGCTGCAATGGAGTTAGAATGTAAATATTTTTAGGAACAGTGCTGTTGTTCAATATGGAAACAATTGTGTGAGAGCTGATCATAAAAATTTTGAAAAGAATTTAAAACTAAATATTCTTACTTGAAGGAAAGCAAACATACGGAATACTTTGCTGATCGGGGAACCCGACAGCAAAATAGCCGCAGAGAGAAGAAGGTTGACTTATGCGTGGCTGATTTTCCCATGTGTTGGACTGTTTACACCTTGTGCAAACCTTGAGAAATAAATATGATAAAGAGTTGCATTACTGTTAATAATAACATTTATCTTTTGCTCAGTTCAATCACATATTTGAATTATTCTGATCTGCAGATAATGAAAAGGATGCAACTGTTAGTTTTATTCACCTGCTTCACTTGTAAAAATGTCCCCATTAAGAGCGTTTTTTCTACTTGTGCAGGTCCAGCACAGAATTTACACACTTCAAGAAGCTGCCACAACTCCTCTTCGCAAACGATGTACTTTTTCCCTTGGCCTTTTGGTTTTATATCATCCAGACTGCTGAAAAGCAAAATCGCAAATATTTATAATCATTATATTTGTATATTGAATCAAATGATAAACAAATACCAGAAAAACTTTCTTACCCATCAGGCAAATTGGAATCACACTTATCTTCATCTGGTTCCCAAAAGAACATTCTGTCACACTGGCTGCCTTGGTCCTGTTTTGCAGTGCTACAAGTGTGATTGCGAGTCTGACTACTTCTGCTTACCACAGACACCTGTGATTTGTGTTGCACCCCTGCAAACCATTAAGAAAAATAAGATGAATTTATAATTTCATCAATATCATTTACAGACAATTATAATATCAATGTCAAATAATCCTCAAAAGTAATACTTTTGAATTAAATGTTGATGATTTATTTCCATGGTAATCATATGGACAAACTCGACTAGTTGCCTATCAAATTCGACAACACAAAGAAACTCAGAGAGGTGACTTCATCAATGCCAAAATGCAGAATGCCGAATGCAGTAGTGTACTGTGCTACATACATACTAATTCCAGTGACAACCAGTTTGAACCAATCACAAATCATGAAGCCACTCGGGCATTCATTCCCGCTTCAATGACCTGCCCATACACCTTGATAGAGCTGTAACTATGTATATTACATCATTAATCAGGTCTATCACAACGACCTTTCTAATGCGACCAGGCCACTGAATATCACGCATCGTAATACGCTGAAAACGTATGGTTATAACGTAGTGTGTCCATCCACAGACTAGCATATCTTATATAGGTTTTAACAAGTTACCGGTAATTGTAAATATCACCCTCCAATTTAGTGTATACTTACTAACTAACATCAGCTATCATCGGACCCTCCTGATTAATCAATCTCTGCCGTTGGTCACTCTCACTATTGTTATGAACCACCCCGCCATGCACATCGGGCTACGAGGGAGCATCGTACGGTAACCACAAGCTGCTGATAATTTTGGTAGTCACAATTGTAACTACGACCCGCACACCCCGTCATGCCTTGTTGACTACGAGGGAGCCTCGTACATGTAGCCAGACGAATCAAGCACACAACTAAAATCACAACTAAATTTTCCACGTCACTGCTGTTAACACCTTTACTTAATATCTATGTATGGAGAGGAGACAAGAGTGTCAGCCACACCTAATCATGTCCTCAGCCTCAGCCTACTACTGGTATGTCTTCTTGCCTCATTGATAATCTGTAACATCAACACATTATGATGTACATTTAAGAAATCACACACTATCAGTCTTCAATAATCAAGATATTTCTTTTTATAAGTTTGGTTTTTGAAACTTACCCTTGAGCCTTCCATTTTTCGGATGGTTTTTAATCTTTTACTCTCATGAGGGGCCTTAAACTGAGAAGCATCAATGGTCCGTTTCGCATGGATGGATGGTACAGCATCTGGCTTTAGTTTCAGCACACTATGAAAACCAAAGCGCTTTTCCATGATGTTTGCAAAATCTTCCTCCTTAAAATGTGCACTGCATAGCACTGAGTGCTTTGCCTGCACAAAGTCCGACCTAAAGATAAGAATCAGGATTCATGTAGTGCATGCAGTACACGTGTGTTATCAAATACATACGTAGTTACTGGTAGATAGATCTATATAACCTTTTTCAAGCAATATCTTGTTTAGCTATTTCAATATCTAGATCCTTGAAAATAGCCGAGCCATACATGTATGTTATGCTAACTAAGTTTATATTTACCAAACAAAATCCACTTCGTGCATTTTAATGTAATGGTTAAACCATCGTAGCACGGCTATTAATGAACCCACAAGAGTGGTTGATGTGTCAACATGAAGCTACTCACTTATATTTTCGTATGATAAACACACTTTGTATGATTCATTGAAACTATATGATCTGTGGTGCATTTTCCTGTGGCACGTATTCCATCTATCTAGTAGTAAATGTCAAGTTGATAGATCTAATTACTGACCTGTGAACTGCAACGAATTTACACCATTTCCTGGAAATAGCTTGATCCTTAGGTAAGGTGAAAAATTGAACTCCATCATCATGGGTATTTGAGCAATATCCCGCCACACAATACTGAGGCATTTCAGAAAAAAATATGAAGTCTACTGAATATTACATATGTTGTCTTGATGAGACACGGGGAAATACCCCTTCCATGAAGTCACATTACAGATGAGTAAAGAAGGAACGAAATAATAATAAATGCGAGTAGCCCCCAATTATTTTTCAAATAATGCTGTTTTATTCACAAAATACATTATCTAAAAATATAAATAGCATTTGTATAGGTCAGAAATGATGAATAATCTATACTGATACTAAAAAAAACCCAGAGAAATATTTTTTTAAAGAAAAAGAAAAAATAAGCTTTATGCCCCCTTTAATAGAAAACCTGTGTAGATATTCTGTGATATTAACACATATTTACATGAACATTTAAAAATTCAGTTGCGTACACACAATGTTAACAATGCCCCATGTAGGTATAGAGTCTAGTTTACTATGGACTTATCAACATTCTTTTGGGGAAGCCTCAGCCAAAAAATATACATGTCTATATATCCCGCTAGTCAAAATCAGTGCATGTTGCTGAACTGAACAGGAAAAGCACACATAAGAGTTACTTGTACTCATGAGATCAAATATTTCTTGACAAAAAATCTATTAGAAAAATATAACAAATAGGTACAAAATAATTAAAACAGAATAGAAAATAAACATTTGCTATCAAGACTGTGGCTGTGGGTCAGGAAATTTAGTTGTCTCATCTCTTCCTTCAATCTGTATGCTTTCATCATACCAAGTAAAAAGCTGCTGTTGCATACTCACCAAATATAAGATGGGTTTTTAAAATTATTGCTGTGTTTTGACTATTGTTTCAATGCATGTAAAAATAAAGTATGTTATAGAAACATGCATTGTAGTTCTTATTCTTACCTCATCTCTTCCTTCAATCTGTATGCTTTCATCATACCAAGTAAAAAGCTGCTGTTGCGTGCTCACCAAATATAAGATGGGTTTTTAAAATTATTGCTGTGTTTTGACTATTGTTTCAATGCATGTAAAAATAAAGTATGTTATAGAAACATGCATTGTAGTTCTTTTTCTTACCATTCCAACACACACAATTCAGTGGGTTTGTTGCATTATTGCGCAAACATCATTATGTGTATTCCCGCTGATCGCGGACTGTCAAATATGACGTTGCGTATCATTGATGCTCAAAATAAACTATTAAATTAAAATAATTACCTACACTTATTTATATGAATGGAATCGCATATTACTGCAGATAAATTATACAATAATACGACAACTGATAACGAAGATATGATCCAATATATGTATGGTGGGTTTGTTTTGTCAACTGCCACTACGACGGCCATGCGATGCTCAGGATTTTCCGACCATATCAATTGTTTTTTCATTTCACAAATAGGAGGAAGAAGTAAAACTAATATAAAACATACCATTGGAAAGAGAAAAAATTCTGAATAAAAAACTATTTGTTGTCATTTTCTTATCCCTCGATAATTTAGGAGTTAGACGAGACTTACCTTAAGTTGACGTCTGACGACGATTATTGTTGATCGAGGCTGCACCGGAGAGTTAACATGAGAGCCCGCACGTGATCGCACAGGAGAATCATTTTTTAAAGACTAGTTCATATGATGAAGGTGGGCGTATTGTTGGTGTGTAAAAACAAGGTTTTTAGGGAAGGAGGGTGGGATGTTAACTCTCCGGTGCAGCCTCAATCAACAATAATCGTTGTCAGACGTCAACTTAAGGTAAGTCTCGTCTAACTCCTAAATTATTTTCGATCGAGGCTAGCACCGGAAGTTAACATGAGATTTTAAAGTTAGCCCAGCTTCATCATCATTTGAATAATGTGCCCCTAATGAGCAGTTAGAATTGCACAGTTGTTGCACTTTATTTGAATAACATTACTTTTTAGGTACCCATAAGTTGTGATTATCAGTACATATAAATCATTATTTTATTATTGTCTCTGTTTATTCAACAGTTTATATATCTGATCAAGTACATACATTTAATCAAAGTCTATACTACATTTTATCATACTAAGTACTAACTATACTCCATCTTGATTATTCAATGAATTTTTTACATTATATCTATAATAACATATATATTACTACTTAGCTTACACGATCACCAAAACTGATCTATACCAGATAGCATTACCTAACAGCTACATTCCCATCTTAAATATTTACATTACATTACATTTACATTTGCAACCATGCCCTTAATTAACATTGGCTTGATAAATAGCTTTTTGAAAATCCCCCACCTCCTCACTTATATTTGCTTCCACTGGTTTCCTATAAAATTTTGCAAATGTTGAGCTGTTTGCCCACATACCAGATTTTAGAATCTGTGCAATCAGTACTTGTTTTGCATCAGCTTTTGAAGATGCTGCTGCTCTAGAGTGTGGTTTGAAACTTTTTGCATCTATGCCGGCTTCTGCCATAATGGTTAGTATTCAGCTTCTTATTGAGTCTACATGAACACACTTGTGTGGTTTGACGAAGGAAATGAAGAGGAAGTCATCACTTCGGAGTGTCTTTGTTCTATCAATATATAACTTAAGAAGTGATACAGCGCATATCGATTGGTCCTCTGTAAAAGCACTCACTTCAATTTTTTCCCCTGGTTTTTTGGTCTTTAATGCTTCCTGCATTGTGAAGGTTACTTTATTTGGCTCAATTTTTATTGTACTTACTCTTAGTAAATTTAGAGTCTGAGCTCGCTGCGCCGTAATCAAGGCTAAGATCATGGTGAGTTTCAATGTCAGTCCTTTAATGGTGGCATGTTCATAGGTCTTAAGAAATTGGATCACTTTATCACTATCCCAGGTGTTGTTATATTTGGGAAAGATGGCCTGATGTTGGCAGCTCCCCTGATGAAGCGTTTTATTGAGGGATGGTCCCCTACACTATAACCATCAATTTCAGGTAGATAAAATGAAAGTGCTGATCTATGGGTGCCCAGTGTGGAAATTCCCTTGCCCTTATTGAATTCTTCCACCAGAAAGTCTAATATTAAACCTATAGTGCCTTCAACATAAGGCACCTCCCGTTTATCACAAAATGCCCTCCATTTGCTAAATATTGTCCCATATTGTTTTTGGGTGCTACCCTTCCAGCTATGGACAATAATTTCGGTAGCTTGCTTTGAAATGCCCTGGCATCCGAGTTTATCCCGGATACACTGCATGCCATCAACCTTAACGTTTTTGGTAGTTCTGCTTGTGACCTGACTGGCTGGTGCAGGCATCCTTTTGGCAGTATTCTTGGGTATGACGTCACCATGCTCATTAGCATTGGGAACCAGCACTGGTTTGGCCAGATAGCAACGATTGATTAGTCTGAAAGGGGGGAAAATATAGTTATTATTGTCTGTCCATACCATAGTGAAGGCATCAATGTGTATTGCTTATGGGTCTGGTTTCCAGGCCACTTATTTGGGGAGTTTAGCATTTAATCTTGATGCAAATAGATCTATGTCCGGAACACCATAGCGTAATGTAATTTTTTGAAAAACAGAGTGGTCAATTTCCCATTCAATCCTATCATTGAAGGTCCTGCTAGCTTTGTCTGCCTCTGTATTTTTACTTCCTGCAATGTGTTCTGCACTTAGCCTCACCCCTTCTTGTATGACCCATTCCCAAATTTGTTTTGCCATCTCATTGCATTCTGGTGATATAGTACCTCCCATGGCATTAATGTAGCTTACTGCTGTGGAGTTATCTACTCTGACTCTGATATGAGTCCCCGGAGATTTTTGACATAAGCTTTTCAGACCAAAGAAGACTGCTTTGAGTTCCAGATAATTTATGTGTTTCTGACTTCAGTATTTGACCACCTACCACCTGTTTTTAGGTTCCCCCGTACTGCCCCCCACCCAACAAGACTTGCGTCTGTGGTAATTGTTAAATTTGATACCCCATGGTTTACAGATTTCTGAGCACCACTTATATTTTGTTTCCACCATTGCAGTTCTTGTCTTGCGCCTGCAGTCAATATGACTTTAGCCTCAAAGTTCCCTTTTTTCTGTTTCAAAGCATTACTTTTACACTTTTCCAGTTCTCTATAATGCAATGGTCCAAATTCAACCCCAGGAAATGTTGCAACTAAAGTTCCTACCCTTCTAGCTAGTTCTCTAATGGTGATATGTTGGTTATTCAATAACTCTCTACAGCTATGTTGGATCTTATCCACCTTCTCCCTTGTAGGTTTTACCACCATGAGTGTAGAGTCTAAAATGAATCCCAGCATTTGAATTCTTTGGCAGTGTTTTAGAACAGATTTTTTATAGTTTATAAAGAATCCTAACTCTTCCAAAAGGTCCTTAGTCATAAGCATATTGCTTCTGCATCCCTCTAATGATTCACCTTGGATGTACGTATCGTCAATGTAAATAGCTACTGTGACACCATGAAGCCTCAAGTAGGATAGTGGAGGCTTTAGCAACTTTGTGAAGTCCCTAGGCGCGGAGCTAAGGCCATTTGGGTAACATGTATAAGCATAAATTTTTCTTATCCCTTCTCCCTCCCATGGAAGCATGGGTGCCGTGCTTCGTGTCCCACAGGATGAGCGTCGTGTCCCAGCTCCCGGTCAGGGCCCACGTGCCGCCGCACACTCGCAGCACCTCGATTTCGTCTGTGTGTCCCACCATGGAGTGCAGCAGGCGCTGGCAAGACATGCTCCACACCTTCACAGACTTGTCTGCGCCGCCGCTGACGATGGTTTCGCCGTCAAACTGCAGGTGTTCCACGCCGCCATGATGACTGTACAGCGAGAACAGCTGCTCGCCCGACTCGACGGAAAACACACGCAGCGAGCCGTCACCGCAGCCACTCACAATGTACCCGTTCTGGATTTTAATCCCTCTGATGGTGTCTGTGTGCGTGTTGCACGTGCGAACACACTTGAGGCTCTTCAGATCCCACCACTTCATGGTCTGGTCTCTTCACAGTCGAGGGCGGTGACTTTCTCGCTGTGAGCCCTGTACAATGGCGTCACTGTGTATCGACCTGTCTCCCAGTTAGTGTTCAAGTGCAATACCCGAATAAACACATCTTTCCATTTGCATATTTGCTCTAGGGATTGCGCTGTTGATATTGGTTTTATCTGGAAAAGACATTTGTTACGTCTACTTTTCTTTTGTTTCTTTGGAGCTTGTGGTGTGTTGAGTTTTGAAGAGGAAGTGTTAGGTGTATACCATCATTTTCAAAACCAGGGGAGCTCAGTGTTGGTGTTAGTATTGCAGTAATCAATGAGAACCATGGTTGCGTGGACCAGTAAGGGCCAATTAGAATTACTTCTGCATTATCTTGTATTATCTTTTGGACCACTCTGCCCATGAGGCAGAATGGGGGAAATATGTAATTTAAATGCTGTCCCCAAAATCGTGAGAATGCATCTACTGCTACAGCATCTGGATCTGGCTTCCAGGAGATGTAATCTCTAACTTGGTGGTTAAGCCTAGATGCGAACAAATCTATGCGTGGGAGACCCCATAAGTCAGTGAATCTCTGAAATAGATCAGGGTTAAGACACCATTCTGTGTTATCATGGATGCGTCTAGATTCTTTGTCTGCAAGCACATTATGCACACCTGGAATAAACGTTGCAGTTAACAAAATATTTCTAGATTCAGCCCAAAGCCACATCTGTCTCGCAACTTGGTAGCACTCTGGCTGTGTGCCTCCCTGGTTGTTAATCTACGCCACTGCTGTTGTATTGTCTATTTGCAAATGAATATGAGCATTGTTAATCTGGGAGCAGAAACATTTTTAATGTAAAGAAAGCTGCTAACAATTCTTTAATATTACTGGACTTCATTTTCTGCATGGGACCACTGTCCTCCTGTCGCTGTTGCTGGTTGACCAGCGATTAGTCCACCCCAACCTGAATTGCTAGCATCAGATTGCAAAATAACTGATGGTGATGGTTGAAGGATAAATTTTTTTGATGTATCAATATTTTCCATCCACCATCTGATATCACTTCTGGCTTCTCTTACCAAGGTCATTTTTGCCTCGAAATCTTCATTGGTTTCTTTTTAGTGCTTTTGATTTTTCTATTTAGCAGCGAGACAGCACCTACATAATAGATGGCCTGACTCCACCTAGCAGTGCCGCCACCATTTTTTCCCACTAATTCATCGTGCAACCTGCCTATTAGAAAACTTTTGTTTTCTTAACATGCTAGCACAAAGGGTCTTAATGTTTTCAGCCTTATCAGATGTTATGCGAAAAATGGTGACAGACATATCTTGGGAATTGAGCATAAACCTATGTATTGTATTTTTGTGTTGGCTGAAAAACAGACTTTTCTGGGTGAATGACAAACCTGCACTTCTCAAAGCATCCACTGTTGCTATGACATTTTGCTTGACACTCCTCCTTTGAGGTGCCTTGCAAGAAAGAATCATCAATGAAAGCTGTGTTGTGAAAACCTTGCTCTCCTAAGATGAGAGAAAAATTGGTTTTAGTAACTTGGTAAAAATTGTGGAGCCGGGCGAGTCCGTTTCGGCATAGCTGTAAAAAACAGTAAACATTCTCATTAAACGTGAACTTGAGGTGCTTCCAAAACTTTTGGCAATTGGTACTGAATAATATGCATCCTTAAGATCAACTAATGCCATAAAAACAGTCCTTTGTCATGAGGTTAATGGCTGATTGAAGGCAGTCCATCTTAAATGACTATATTGCAACAACACATTTAATTTTGATAAGTCTAAAATTACTCTATGTGAGCCATCTTTTTTTTAGCCCTGAGGAAAATATTGAGAAGAAAACCTCCTTCCTCTGAACATTGGACAATAACCTCTTTCTAAGTAAATTATCAACCTCCTCTCTCTATAATCTGAGACTCACCTGTGAGAATGCAATGGGTTTTGGTTTTTTAAATTGATAAGGCTCTTCTATGAGCTCAATGTTCACCCCATGCAAGCTACTTTTGGTACCCACTTATCTGATGTAAAATTTAACCACTCTCAGAAAACTCTGTGAGTCTTCCCTGCCTTAAAATTATTTACATCATACCTTAATTCGCATACCAGTCTCTCAACATACAAAGACCAGTTGGTTTACCTGAGCCTGTGGCTGTAAATCTACTGGATTTTCCCGCCTGTCTTCTTGTATCGGGCGCATTTCGCTGGCTGCCTCTTGCCGATTGTTTACCCTCTCTGAGGGCCGAATCCACCTCTCCGCTGGGGAAGTATTGTGTTCGGCTCCTGTGGAGCATACCCCTTTGCGTTGTGTACTGATGGCGCACGCTATGAAGTGGTCCTGGGGTGGCCAAATCCACCCCCTTGGCCCTAAAAAATGATTTCTTGAGCTTTGCCCCGAAAACTGCTGGCCTCATATTTGTAAGATTTAACTTTCTCCAAATTGTCCATAGTTTTGTCAATTTCATCCCCAAAAAAAGTTCTCTAGTAACTTTTTCCAAATGACTACACATGGGCTTGAGTTTGTTGGGTAGATCCTCTTTGATTAAGTCTTTTCTCTTATTGTTGATAGTGTGGCAAGTCTTTGTTAACATTTGCAAGGATCCCAACAACTCTACTGCTAAATCATCTTTCTTTTCCTTGCTAACTGAACCTGCCTTGCCACAGAGAGAGTGTCCACTGCGCCAGATATGGGTACCATGCCAGCACATAACATCTTTGTATGGTCTGAATTTTACATCGCGGTCCCTTTGTCTCAGTTTTAATTGTACCTATCTTCCATACCCTTTCATTGACGAGGGTACTGTGAGGTATGGTAAGTTACTAGGCATTTGAACTTATCCAGCTTTTCATTTATCTGTTGCGACAGACTGCCCTGCAGCATGTCTGTTACCAAGTCCGCCATCTTAGACGTCACAGGAGATCCTGCCACCTCTTTTATCATAATCATTTCTACTCCTGGACATCTCTTTATCGATGGCGCCACCCCGCCCTGGTCAGATTCTTGCAACATTTCCTCATTGCCATCAGCTTCATGCTCAGACACTACCGAATTGTCCTCTGGCTCATCACCTTCCGGTTCCTCATCACTCTGGGTATCACCCTGTCCAGCATATGGCTTCATGAAAATTCCATAAATTGCCTAAAATTTTTGGGACATAACAGCTGCTATGTTGGGTCATGGCCCCCATGAAATCACCTTCCTCAATTGCCTATTCAAGGCTGCAAAGCCGTTATCACTGGAATTTTGCCCTGTGAGCATGTACAAAATAAAGTCTAGACCTGTGGTCCTTTCGAACTTATTCTTTGCCCTGTGGGCGATTTTTGTGGCTGACCTGTGGTCAAAAGTGCTACTACTATGCCCTGTGGGCTTTGCACCGTGTCGGTTGCCATCTTGAAGACTTTAGCTTTGGAGTTATGGCCTGTGGGGTCAACTCACCAGAAATTATTAATGGCTGTCCTTTTTTCTTTCCGAAGACTTATCCTTTATCCTTCACTTATAACCAAATCCAAGCGAGTGTATGAGATATTTCAATACAGTTCCTGTTGTTAGCTAAATAAAAATTCAACTAAAAAAGAAGTCTATATCACATGCTGAAACACTTCAAAATCTTAAATAACTTTGAAAATGCCACAGTGTGTTTGTTGAAAACAACTTGCCGACAAATTTCCGCTTTCTCTCATGTGACGCCACCTCGCTTGAGAGGCGTGAAGCAGAAGAAATTTGTTGTTTAAGTTAATTTAAAAATTCAGTTTAGTTTAGTTTAATCAAAAATAAAAAATGCCCCATGTTATTTATAGCTTAAAAATTTGGACTTATGAAATCAATGGTTTGGGTTCAGGCCATTTCAGCCCTAATTGCTTGTTAAGTTCTGACATGTTGCTGAACTGAACACACATAAGAGGATGGTAAATTGTTGTTTTCATTTATGAGATCAAATATTTCTTGACAAAAATCTATTAGAAAAATATAACAAATAGGTACAAAATAATTAAAACAGAATAGAAAATAAACATTTGCTATTTTCAAGACTGTGGCTGTGGGTTCATCAAATTTTAGTTTAGTTTAGTTTATGAAAATTGTCATCATACCTAGTAAAAAGGTTTTTTAAAATAAATGTATTGCTGTGTGTTTTGACTATTGTTTCAATGCATGTAAAAATAAAGTATGTTATAGAAACATGCATTGTAGTTCTTATTCTTACCTCATCTCTTCCTTCAATCTGTATGCTTTCATCATACCAAGTAAAAAGCTGCTGTTGCGTACTCACCAAATATAAGATGGGTTTTTAAAATTATTGCTGTGTTTTGACTATTGTTTCAATGCATGTAAAAATAAAGTACGTTATAGAAACATGCATTGTAGTTCTTATTCTTAGGCCCCATAAAAATAATAAAATGTCTCTCTTCCCCTCCCTCCTGTGTATAGTGCAGCCTCCTGAACATTTTTATTGCCTCCCCAGTGATAAAAAATAAAATGGCCCTCCCGCCTGGCTGCAGACAAAACGGCCCCGTCCCTGTCATTTGTTTGCTAGATCTATGCACGCTAGATATTATACTTCTTCAATTATACTATATTATACTATAATAGTTTATTATTGCAACTCAATACAATAAAAGTTGTTTTATAAGTGATGTTTTATGATTTTGATAATAGAAAGACATTGTTCACATACAATCAAAACACATGTAGTTCATTCATGGCCCAATATTCAAAATGAAAGATTTTGCGCGGAAGAAAAATAAAGAATAAAAAGTGAATCCCTCCTCAATTTTTTACAATAATACAAGGACGGAAAAATCAGCAAAATAAAAAATAAAATTGACCTCCCTCCTATGTGTAGGAAAATAGGCAGGACGAGAAACATTTTATTAATTTCATGGAGCCTTACCATCCCAACACGCACAATTCAGTGGTTTTTGTTGCATTATTGCGCAAACATCGTTATGTATATTCCCGCCGATCGCGGTCTGTCAAATATGACGTTGCGTATCATTAATGCTCAAAATATACTATTAAATTAAAATAATTACCTACACTTATTTATATGAATGGAATCGCATATTACTGCAGATTATTTCCATATAAATTATACAATAATATGACAACTGATAACGGAGATATGATCCAATATATGTATGGTGGGTTTTTTTTTGTCAACTGCCATGCGATGCTCAGGATTTTCCAACCATATCAATTGTTTTTTCCTTTCACAAATAGGAGGAAAAAGTAAAACTAATATAATACATACCATTGGAAAGAGAAAAAAATTCTGAATAAAAAAACTATTTGTTGTCATTTTCTTATCCCTCGATAATTTATGTTAATGGGGCAGTTTTCATTGGCGCATGTCTCACAACCACGGCAAACCTCTCGTGACCATGCATCATTCTTAGGCTTATGTTCGCCGGATCAAACTAGATTAAACCTTTATATTGTATATCATTTTAAAGAGGAGAAAATAAGGATTAGGAAAATGAAAGCAAATCCAGACATTTGCAAAACATAGCATTCCAAATAGTGAAAAAAAACATGTGATCAACACTTTGGTCATGAATTCAGAGGGGAGGGTTTCCAATTTTAGAAATTTGCAGTCGTTATTAGGTTCTACATACGATTTTACGACAATTAAAACCAAAATGGATGACATAGTCATATTTAATCCGGGGGACAGACCATGAAATCTTGCTTTTTGGAGTAGCACGCGCCGAAAATGAGTTATAAGACAATGCACGAGCGAGAACAGAAGTGTTTGTAGTTAAATGCCCATAGCTTTCTAAGTAAGTGCCGGTTTTTATTCAAATTCGTCCAAATTGTTTGTAAACGCCTATGGAACAGATTTCTGTAAACAGATATGTAAAAATTTAAATCATGTGAGTAGGATAGGCAGATTTTCATGAACTTTTTGTATTTTGAAATCTAGTCCCACATAGTAAATATAGATCGCAGCGTAGCTATTATGGAGGGCATCATCAGGGACTATGGCCTGGACCTGGGGTAGTGAAACGCTTGAACATTAACAACATGATTTCTAATAATCAACATGGTTTTTGGAAGGCAAAAGCTGTTACACCCAACTGTGATAGTGCTTAGACACCTGGACTGAACTTCTTGACAGTGGAGTGTTCCTATAGACTCCATCTACATTGATTTCACCAAAGCATTTGACTCGGTCCCGCATCAACGTCTGTTTAACAAACTCTGGGGTTAAGGAATTGATAAATATACTTGAGTGGGTAAAACAGTTTCTAACAGGCAGAAAGCAAGGAGTGTGCGTCAATGGCAGTCTCCAACTGGGCACCAGTCACTTCTGCAGTTCCCCAAGGCAGTGATTGGGTCGATCTTGTTTGTACTCTTCATAAATGATATGCCAGAAGTTGTTAGCTCCATGATTCAGCTCTTTGCAGATGATACGAAAGTGTTCTCTAAAGTTAGTACCCCAGATGACTCCAATTATGACGAATACACGTAAACGTCTTCTTTAATTCAAGTTTTTTTATTCTTATATCATTCGTTCTCAATGTCACATTAAACCAATTTTCATATGTACAGTATTTAGTATAATAAGAGTACATTAACAAAGTACATTACATGAAGTACACTAACATAGGGCAAGTTTATACTTTGCAAATATATACACTTCATGACATTCCCGAGGGAAAGAAAAATGCAAGAAAAATTTTAAACTACATATATTATTATACAATACCAAGCATATAAGTACATAATAAAACAACATATAGTGTATCAAGTGTAAATTACAAAACAAAAGTTAACATACAATGTGATTTTAGGTCATTCAACAATAATTAATCACATGTCACTGAGCTTTATATAAACAGTTCTTCAATCGTTCTATCCGGCAGTCCATTATTAATAATTGTCTTGTATTTCCATAGGATAAAGATGGTTGATAGGCCTTATGAGTTTGTATCCTTTCATCTTTTTAACCTTCGCAGACCTAACTTTGCCATCACCACTGCTTATCAGCTTTGTCACACTTCCCATTTTCTACTTTCCCCATGGAAGATTGGACTTAATCAACACATTTCCCACACGTATTGAATTTACCACTTGCTTTCCTTTTGAATCCACATCCCTTTTGAATCTTTCTCTAAGACTTTTGAGGTAATTGTTTCTCCAGCATTCCCAAAAATTGGTGATAAGATTTTGTCCTCTTTTCCATGATTGTAATAATTGATCGGCACTATTGACTTGTGTGCCTGAAGTAGATATTGATTTAAAAGATCCAGAATTTGTTGACATAGATTTTTGATTCAATGCAAGAAAATTACATGGTTTCAGTATTGTTTGTTCTTTATCATCACCAACGTAGCATAGAGGTTTCGAGTTCACAACTGCTTCCACTTCTGTAAGCACTGTACGTAGTTGTTCAAAATTCAAACACTTATTATCAATAACCTTTCTTAGTGCTCGTTTCACACATTGAACAAGTCGTTCATAGAATCCGCCCATCCAAGGAGCATATTCACAGATAAATGACCACTTTATGCCTTTGGTACTCATGTAATTTTGAACATCCTCATCATTTTCTGCACATGCAATATCCATGGACTTCATGCCACTGCCCAGTCGATATTTAGCTCCCACAACCTTTGCAAAAAAAAGCTTTGCTCTTATCATAACTGGATTAGCAAGCCCCAGGAGGTCAAATATAGCGGCAATCCTTTTCAACACAATTCGTTTGGTTATATTTCCAGTTGCGTCCTCGTTATAAGAATCCCTAAGACATAATTTATCATTGTCGACATACCATTGCATTCCGAGTATCTTCACGATATTCTCGGTCACTTTGTCATCCTGGGACACAAATTCTCTAAACTTCTTTTCATTTGATGTCCATTCACGTAGATTCATTGATGCAGACTCGAAAAGCAGCTTTGCCTCCACATAAAATTCCTTTGCTTCTTCCAAACTATCCACACAAGTCAGAACATTATCTACATATAAGCTGTCAGTGATTTTCTCTGAAACAATACTAGAATTCTGCTTGAGGTGATGATGGATGGTTGCTGCTAGTAGAAACGGACTACTGATTATACCAAATGGAACTCTAGTGAATCGATATATTTGTAAATTACCATCAGAAACAGGCTCCTCAGGCTTTGACGGCCATAAAAATTGAGTCACATCTCTACTTTCTTCAATGAGTCCCACCTGTAAGAACGCTTTCTCGATGTCCGCCACTAAAGCTATACTTCCTAGTCTAAATCTTATCAACAAAGCACACAATTCTTCCAAAATTACAGGTCCCCGAAAAAGACACTCATTGAGACTATTGTGCCCCCTAGTTTTAGCAGAGGCATCATACACGATCCTCACCTTTGTTGTTGTTTTTGGGGTGTAATGACGGCATGGTGGGGTACGTAATGTTTTCGAGGACCTTCAATGACACCATTTTGATTTTCAACTCAATAACACCTTTCTTCAGTTGGTCTTGAATTATCTCCTTATACTTATTCATTACGTCAGGCTGCTTCTGGAGACGACTCATCAAACATTTCAAACGATTTAGTGCTAAAAAGTAATTGTCATGCAGATTAGATTTTCATTCTTCCATGGCCATGAAACAAAATACCTTCCATCCTCGTATTTTATGGTATCATTAAATATTTCCATTGCTCGATTGTCATCTCTGTTTCATCCCGTGCATCATTGATACCAATAGTTTCCAAATTCCAAAAATGTTCAATTTCCATTTTTTCAGATTCTCTATTTACTAAAGATGATGTGAAATAATTATCAGGAATTTCTCTAGACGTGAGTAATAACAAGGAACTTGATTCAGGCACGTTACCAATTGAGCCTAAAACATTACTTCGACCACTGATGATCCATCCAAATTTAGAATTTACCAGATATAATCCAGTAGATATCTTAATCTTTTCACCGCTAATTAAGTCCCAATAATAGTCATTACCTATCAGCATTTCAATGGATGAACTTTCATTTTCTGCAGGTAAAGTGTCTGCTAAATTTGACATTACTAACGGCCACGACTTCTTCAAATTATTGCAGTTAACAGTTGCTCTCATCATTTTACCTGTAATTTGTTGTACTATATCAAAATATAATGATGAGTATTCACCGTTTTTATGTTTCAAATTGGCAGAAACTGTTGATGCATTTACCTCCCTAGGAACATCTGATCCAAATGTGAATAATGATATCTTTTTCTCGTTGGTGCTCTTCAATTTTAACCTTTTTACCAAATCCTCAGTTACAAAGCTTCTGCTGCTTCCACTGTCAAACATGATTCTAACAGAGGCATTAGCTTGATTTTCAGGATTCTTGATAGTTACAGTTGCCGTTTGCATGATCACCTGCTCCCCGGTAGCCAGTAATCCATTTTCACTTTTCACCACTAGATCATCAGAAACCTGTTCTCCATGTGCTTGTAAACACTTAAAAACAATGGCCTTTAAGTAAACCCTTTTTTTCGTCTATTGTACCATATTTGCTGCACTGGTCACTCCAATGATTTTCAGCTTTACAGTATATACACCGCCTGTATAAGTCAACTTGGTTCTGAATGTACTAAAAAGTACCTTGCATGTTAAACCCTCAACTATAACCTTACTAAAGTTCATATCAAAGCATGCAAATCTCCATAACAATAAACTAGATCTACTCAGTACTATAAAGGAGATACTTAATCATCATGGACATAAGTTGGATGAAGACATGACATCAGAGCTAGTAGTGAGTATCCAATACGTCATTGAAGCAAAGGTTTTTTTAGCCTTGTGGATGTGGCGTGGTTGGTATGGCACTGGCTTTGTTGGCTAGTTGCTTTTGCTTTGAGCGCAGTCAACCCAGAGGTCGCAGTTCCCAATCCCCAGTGTTCCCCAGGCCAAGTCAAAGACTGTATAAGTCAACTTGGTTCTGAATGTACTAAAAAGTACCATGCATGTTAAACCTCAACTATAACCTTATTAGAAATTTTACTATTTACTATAAGCCTAATCTGTGCTACACATTAGGGTTAGGACATTGTACACCGGTTATAGCCCGGGCAAGTTTAGCATATTCGGCGGGACAACATTACCTTCACAGTTACCAGTCAAACCGTATAAAATTGTCTAAATTCGATAAAATGTGTAAAAATCCATTTTATTCCTAAATTTTTTTTTACTAAAAAAGCCACTTTTCAAGGAAGATGCAACTAAAATGCTTATTAGAAGTCCAATATACTAGTATACGCAACAAGACAAAGACCCGAGGCGATGGTGGCCTCCCAAGGGGAAATGGGGGTCTTTTGTTCAGTATCTTCTTTTGTTTTAGCGTTAACCGTTTAAATTCTTCCTTCAGGTTTTTAAAAGAACCACAACTTAAGATTGACTCCATATGGTTAAAAGCAATTACTTGAATTACTCAGGAGTTGTAATAAGCCAGTTTAGGAATAACTTCAAATAACTGTGGATTACTACGGTGGATAATGTTCCAAAGGAAGGGAAATCTCCTTGTTGGAATTTTTTTTCAACTAAGTGAGGATAGAAATCATACAATATGTACGATGTGCAAAAGCAAAATTGGCGTACAAAGGGGGAAATACATCCAGTATGAGAAACCATTTGAAAAAGTGCATAAGAAAACAGCTCTGGATGACACCAGCACGTTGGAGTTCGAGACAGTTGACATTGTCTAGCATGAACCAGAGCATGACTTCACTGGGTAAAAATAAGTATCTGGATCTGAATAGAAGTTTGGCTATGATTTGCACAACAGATCTAAGACCACTTTCATTTGTGGATAGCTCTGGATTCAGGGATTTTTGTGAAAAAGTTGAACCAGCTGTATGTATGAGGTCCCATGCACAAAAACAGTGAAATCTAATATCAATATATAAAAAAGGAAGAAATTGTTGATATGTTAATAAAGACAGTTGCCTTCTTCACAACTGATTTGTGGACATCGATTGGAGCAAAATCATACATCACCATAACTTATGCTCATTGGTTGCCTTCACAAACTTTTTGTCTTGGCTACAAACAACAAGTTTGTGGATAGATGCCATCAGATTGAGAGGTTCAATCAATTTATTAACTCATTGGCCAATTAAAATGTGAAGCCTGCAGCAAACCATGGGAAATCTTCGATCACAATTGCACAAGATTTGTGGTGAACTAGCCAGCAAAATGGCTTGGAAAGCAGAGGCAATTAAGGTTTTTGGCTGCTAAGGCCCTTGCAGAAGGCAGCAATCTAGTGAGGCATTTCAATATGTCACAGCAAATGCTGCATTGAAAAACCAGCAGGATGGTGAGCCAAAGTCCCTTATCCAATCAGTTCCCACACGTTGGAATAGCGAGTACTATATGGCAAACAGGTTGATAGAGCTCCGAATTCAGATATTCAAAAAGTGTTAATGGATGTGGACATTATCAAGCCAAAGGTGAGGTCAAGCATTGACTTGTCTGATGCATCGTGGAAGGTCCTCCGAAGCTATCATCCCAATACTGAAACCGTTCGAAAGAGCAACTGAAGTCCCCACCAAGGGAGGATTTGCCCACCATTTCGCAAGTGCCAGTGTTGGTTTTTTTCTTTGGTGCAAAAAGTTGCAAAGACAAGTGATGATGATAATGATGTGGTCAAAGAATTGAAGGAAACTATTAAGAAAAGTCTGATAAAAAGATTCAATCTGAATGATGAAGGGTTCTTCACCAATCCGCACTCCACTGCAGTTATAGCAGCTTTTCTGGATCCAAGATACAAGAGCATGAAGTTGGCTACAGCAGCAGTGAAGGAAAAAAAGTCATGGAATATGTTGGAGGCTTGATTCCAGATCAATCTGGAGACCTGAATGCAAGCAAAAAAGTTGAGTGTGAATCCAAGCCAGATGACATATTGATGTGTCTTACAGGAGACGTGAGTGAGGAGTCTCCCTCAAAAATGAGGTAGAGACATACTCATTGGAGCTGGTGAATACAGGATGCAGTTCCCCTAGACTGGTGGAGGAATAATGAAGTCCGATATCCCAATATTGTTCCTTTGGTAAGAAAGTTTTTGAGCATTCCTGCCACTGAGGTAGCATCAGAACGTATGTTCTCAACAGCTGGCAATGTAGTGAGCAAACTGAGAAGTCAGCTCTCTGAGGATACAGTGGATGCCATATTATTCATCCACAAGAATTATAAGGAAACAGTGACAAAAGAAAAAAGAGAGTTGAGAGATGAGGAACCGCCAGCTAAGAGACTTTGCAAAGATTAGTGTCTATCCCAGTTGTGAGTTTATAAAAGAGACTTCATTAAAAAACATTTTACGTGTTCAATGGAAGTGTTACTAAGATTTTTTATCTAAAATTGTGTATGTGTGAATTCTATACAATTTGTGTGTCTAATGTTTTTGTATATAAAACCAAAATAAATGTTCAGTTAAAAAAATAGAAGAGTTTTTTATTATCAAGTTGTAATTTTGATTGCTAAATTCATATTATGGGCTGCAGGAAGATAAGGTTAAATCAACTCGGACCGGTGGTAGTGTACCGTGCTTGATCTAACGAAACTACACTAACTTCCGGTAAGTCCAAGCAAAACATGATTCTGTTAATATTTTCTTTGTTTTCAAAGCGTTGGTCATTATTTTAGTAGTATTTCGACAGTAGAATAGCAAAATATTTTGACAGAATTGTGACTCACGGGTACACGGGTACGGGTCGGGTACAGATAGCCGACAACCCGGATTCAAACTTCTGTAACCGTCCGACCCCTACTACTCATAATGCTTAAAAGATTATGCTTATACATGAATACTGTGGCAATATTCATTTCTGCAATTGTATTTATGGTGAATGTGGGATAGGCGTATATAATTCAATATAACACTGTCCAGTAGATTCAATGTTAATGGCTATGATCACCTATTGGATCTGACTTGACATCCAGCAATCTATAAAAGACCTTATATGATTATCTGATAGCTGATGACTTCATTTGATAAGTCTACTGTCCTCGTGTTCCGATTCTTAACTATGTGCATGTTTAGTTTACATAACTACCTCTATTATAACATTGCTCACCTAAAGCTTTCAGATTATCTTCATTATTACCACGCTCTTGTGAAGACTAAGGCATTGTGGGAAAAAGGACATGGGAATGCCCAAAAGCTTCAAGTGAGCTTTTGCCACTAAAAAACTAGTTCAAAGTACTATAGTTTAACACAAAAGCATTACTACCTCTATCATAACAACATTCCTCCAGGACCTGATATCGATGATCTCTGGCCACATCCCGGTTGACGTGGAGCGATCCATCAAGAAGCTGATGGCTGCGTACGCCAGCAAAATCACGTCGGTGCTGTCGCAGATCCCGTCGCAGTCCATCGCGAGCATCATCGACAACCACGCGGCCACGTTGACCAAAAAGCGGCCCGACCGTGACGTCTTCTTCATGAACACGCACGGCATTGTGCAGCTCGTGCAGAGGTACAAAAAGCGATGGATTTTTGTCCTAATAATCATGAAAAGTCATTTTCATGGCTTGTTCTTGTTCTTGACCACATGGGTACAAATGAGGCCATCGGGTATTTTTTGTGCGCGAGTGTAGAGGCGGGTTGTTATGGCAATCGAGCATACAGGGCCGTAGCCAGGATTGCAAAAGATAGAGGAGGCAAAATAAGTTAGACAAGGATGCAGGCAAATGCCATCCTGTAGAGCCAGTTGGCTCCCTTGCCTCATATGTACATGTAGCTACGGCGTTGGCATATAAAATAGTCTGTATCCAATGATGAAAAAAAAACGCCCATCTATTGTATGTGTAAAACACTCGGAACACATTCTCTTAAATACATGTTGTGAAAATCTACTTGCCTTATAACAACATCTGAAGGATTAACTGGCACCCATAATCTTTTAACAAGACAGTTGTCAATGTAGGTCACAAAAGTTTATATGATATCCAATGCATTATCTCCTTGTTGGTACGTTCAGGTATCGTAGCGGTATCCGTGGACATCTGAAGGCTGTGGTCCAGGAACTCCTCAAGAACTACCTGAGGGTCAAACAACAGTTCCAGCAGGGTGAGTCAACATTTCTTGCAAGATGGAGCCAGCATTCTAGGAGGTTGAATTCTCAGACAGCTCTCATAGTATCGAATAAAAATTTCAAATTGCTGTTGTTGCAATTAAAATTTCTTTAATTATCTTTAACATGGATCAATGTTTTCTCAATGGACAATAAGTAAGAATGGAAATTGCATGTATGTGTGCATGTATTTTTCTATTATACTTTACATTGTTGATGGAATTAGATAGTGGATTCTGATTACTGCAGCAACCTTTAACATGTACTAGTATGAGCTGTTAAAACCCACACTTATGATCTATTCTCACTCATTCTTTGATTTGAGGATTTCCAATAAGTACACGATGACGGTAGTATTTTTCAGGTTCCTACGACAAGTGTGTGATGGCGTTACGAAACGAGTACAAAGACAGCCTTCCGGAGGTGACACGTGCGATCTTCTCCCATTTCCATGTTGCCAAGAAAAACCAGCTCATCATCGCTCTTATTGTGAGTCCAGCACACACACTGCATTATTTGATATCTTAAATAAACACATCGTCGGTTGCACAGCTTTATTATTCAGACCGCCTTTACATGTTGATGTTCATAATTTTTAGCCGTGGGTTAAACCTACATGTACCTATTCCCACGCAACTTGGCAGTGGTGCCAAAAAAATCAAAATCACATTGTATTAATACCGTTGAACATTTCAGCAGTGGGGTTTCTGATTGGTTGGATTTTGAAAATTACTTCCACAGGTATTAGTACTTTTGGATCACGGCTATAGCCGTGAGATATGACGATGACATAAACACTGCTGTTTTCATATTCTACTTATTAGCATCAACTCAAAAAGTGCTATACAACGTAAAGCATAGATAAGGCACACATTTAAAACCAAAGGCAATTAATTGCATCAATGGATTTGATCTTGTTTTGAAAGTGGCTTTAAAATGTTTTTTAATCATTAGATTGATTCTTTCATTATTAAATTTCTCAAAGCTCCTTATGTACAATAACTCACATCAATTGATGCAGTTGCCTTCGTTTAAAACTACATCTACTTTAATATCACGTTTTGGGTGTATCTGATGGTGGAATGTTGATAAAAAATGCTTCCTGTTGTGTGTTGATGTCAGGACTTCCTGTGTGGCCGTGAGCCTGGCCTCACCGACAACCTCAACAGCATCCTCCCGGACCTCACCACCCTCAACAAGACGGAGAACTCAAAGGTGAGCAGCTCAGCAAACCAGTCAAGTCAATGTGTTTCCTCTGTAAACGTGGTTACATGAATTGATTTTATGTTCGTCTAGTAGATAGCATAAGCCGCTACTGGCATTCTGTCTATCTCCTAGCAATTTCAAGAGAAAGGTTTTGATATTGATAAGTGAAAGTTATAAAAGAAAAAAGTTGTATTGTTATTAAGAAAAAAAGTTAAAAAAGGTTATCCATTACTAAAAAGGTCAAAGATAAAAGTGTACTGCTTATACTGCCTTCGTGGTACTTAGTTTTCCTAGACAGTGCCCTTTATAAGTACAAGTTAAACCCCCCCAAACGAGATTTTTATTTAAAAGCATTCTAATCCTTAGAACAAATCACATATCTGTGTGATTGTTAAATGAACAGAATCTGATGTGTAAATGTACCACTTGTAAACCAGGATGATTAAAAAGGTGAATTTTAAAAAAGTGACTGTGCTGCTTAAACTCCCTCTGTGGTTCTGAGTTGTGCTAGGTGGCACTGTTTAAACAAAAAAAAAAGTTTTATTAAAGCTTTAGGTGAATTAGGACTGGCTCTGTGGTGCTGACTTGTGTGTTTATGCTGCTAGGTGGCGCTGAGTTGTATTATTTATGCTGTTAGGCGAGCTGACTTGTGTCTTTTCGGTGTGCTAGGTGGCGCTGCGAGCGCGACAGGTGCTGATCAACGCATACCAGCCGCCGTACGAGCTGCGCCACAACAGGCAGACAGTCACAGAACCAGCCCAACACAGCCACAGAGCCAGCCAAACAGGTATACAGTCACAGAGCCACACAAACAGGCACAGCAGCACAAAGTCACATACACCACACAATACTTCTCAATCTACACGCCTGAATGAAAGATATTCATGATTATTAGAAAGCACTAAAAGATACTGGCTTTTGCAATGGGTAGTGAATGGTGAATTTGACACATCCTACAAGTTCTCACCATGGCGGAATAACTCATTTGTCAATATCTGACATAAGCATCGTAAACGGCCTCGTAAATGGTTGCATGTACATGTAGGTACACCCAGCACGTGTCGTCCATGGCCATGCCCCTCTTTCTCCGAGGACATGCCCCTTGTCACCCACAGCGACCTCCCGCAGTGCAACAGGAAGGACATCATGGCCGCGTTCAACGGCTTTGACGAGTTTGCCAGGTAAGTGAATTGATAGTCCACATACTTTTACTTATTACTAAAATTCAAGTATATAACCACTCATAGGTCTGATTTTGTATTGAATAGTCATTCAAGTTGATTGGAAGATTTTTTCTGGTTAATGTGCCATCAATATCCACATTACATGTGAAATGCATATCCATATGTTGCATCCAATTGGATTATAAGCTATTCCAGGATCGTCCATTATATCATCCTGAAAGTCTTCTATTTTATTCTGACCATGCAGGAGTCCTCTAGGCTGTACTTGAATAATAAATGAGCAAAACATTTTTTTGATGAAGACATTGGGAAAGTCCTTTTTTTTATGTCCAGGAACTTTGAGTCGATCATGGAGCGTTTCACAAGCCCGCCTCCCAGCCCACACTTCCAGGCCAACCCCAGCTTCAACCAGAACAAGGAAAACGTGAGTACAGCTAACAGGCACAGGGTCCCCTATTTGGCTTACATGATTCATATAATATACTCATATTAAGAGTTTATGTACTGACAGAAAGCTTATTTTGCTACTTTTTGGGCATTAATGTTTTTTTTCCATACCTACCTGTCTATGATTGAGAAACTATTGAAACTAAATCCTGATGCCGCGCCCGTCCAGTGACCCTGATCACAATGGCGAGTTTCTATGAAGCTACAACATAAATCTAAATTTAGAAAAATTTATTTTTACAGTGATACCATTGCCAAATAAAATAGTTCAACCAGAAGAAGCCTGAGGGCCTATTCACATAGTTTCACCAGAACGTGGCTGATGACGCTCGCCTCAGGATTCTGCAATGAAAAAGGTACCATGGCAACCACTCACTCTTTCACATTAGCTCAGAAGTAATGACTCTGTTCCAGTGTGGGGTGCTGGTTTGGTCACGGAGTCACTAATGGGTTAGTGGCTTTTTCTTGTGGTGTCACTACATGAAGAGTTGAAGACACATAATGTTAACATGGGCGATTTGCCTGTAATATTGAACGTTGTTTGATGACACTTTCAAGACAGAGGCTTTTTTTTAATAGATGCTCTTTTGCAATGAAAAGGTAACCATGGCAACCACTCATTCTTTCACATTAGCTCACTCACTCTCATGCTTTGATTTTGAGCTGCTCTGTTCCAGTTTTTTATATATTTTTGATTTTCCGGTGCTGGATTGTTTGGTCACAGAGTCACTAATGGCTTAGTGGCTTTTTTTCTTGTGGTGTCACTACATGAAGAGTTGAAGACACATAATGTTAATATAGTCCTCAAAAATTGCTCAGGGAATATTGACATTTGTTTGTCACACTTGCTTTTTTTTAATAGATTCTTTGTTTCCTGATGCAAGACAGTATTTTGTCTAATTAAATTTGTAACAGAAAGAATCAAATAAAATCATATTTAAACTAAAACAGTATTTTCACTGAATACCAGTCCATCTATTTGCAGAAGGATCTGCTTACACCCAAGGGGATCCGCAGAATCACATTCCTCTTCCTCCATAAAGTAAGTTACATTTAATGGTTACAATTTGCAGTACGAGTTTTTTTTTTAGTATTTCTATAATGCTTGCTGGCAACAGGTCTCAAAAAAGACAGTGATGCCATAGTTTTATATGCTTATTTTGTTTTGAGATTCCAAAAGAAGAAATTTTGTACTGTTTGAAAGTTAAATGATAATGCAGAATAATTTGAAAGTATTTACAATGTAGACAATGTGAAATGGTAAACTGGATTAAATGAATTTGATTCTATAATATAAACAAACATCATTAATATTCTTCTGATGTAAATGTCTATACAATTATACTTATATATTTTATATTTCTTAAATTTTAGAGAGAATTTCCCAAATACTTTACATACAGAGCCAGGAAAGAAGTGAGTAACTTTTTGTTGCTGTTTGATATTCACTAATAATTTCACTGGAAAATTCAAGCACATCTTCTGATTTTTTTTACTCAATTTCATTTTAGTTTACATATATTTTGTGAAACTAACTCTACATCGCATCAAAGATGTTAAAAAATCAAACCATATTGTTTTACAGTTTTCTGACTTAGTTAATTGTTTGAGAAATATTTTCTTGAGTTTGGCTTTTATTGTGTAGCTGCTAGAGAAAAAGTAGATTTTCTAGATAGAGAGTTCCAATTTATTTTTCTATTGATATTTCAAACTAGAGAACTCCATTTCGAGATGCCTTTCAATTGACAAATTCTCAGTGATTTTAAGACTACAAATATATTTGATTTAAACAATAAATACTTTAGTTATAGATTTATTGTTGTACTGATTTGTTGTTAAAATCATTGTAGAAATTTGCCTTCAAAACTCTGCTTTATTTATTACATGTTACATTTATGTCCGTCAAGCATCAGCCTTTCTAGCATAAGTGATTTCACTATTTATTTTTACCATTTTGTTAAAAAGTTATTTCATTTTTTTTTTTGATTATACGCCAAATCCATGTTGCAACATGTTATATTATCACACTGAAAATTCAATGAATGTGATTTATTTGAAATAGTTCTTCAAACATAAACACCAGTGTGAAGGGCAGTAACCATGCAATGCTTACAACCTTTGTCAGCATATACAGGTCTACAATATAATATATAAGAAGACAGAAAAAAACACAATAAACTGAGTTGGTCTATTAGTTTTATGGGATCATTAAGACTGAACTGAAATCTCAAATGTCAGGTATAAAACCAAATTAAAACTTTTTAGTTATTGTTTAACGTTTTGGGAGAATCACTTCCATAACACTTTTATTATTTAACAACAATTAGTTGATTGTGTTTTGAAATTGTAACAACAAACTGGATGTTCTACAAAACAGTGGTATCTAAATATCTCAGAACCCTGATAGTTGGAATTTATGGATACACATGTAGCTTGAGTGAATAACAATCTGGAGTCATCATGTAAGACAATGTAATTGTCTGACAAGTGTCTGTGTCTCCAGTTCAATCAAAAGCCTGATCTAAAATCATCTGGTCTTGAACGTACATGTATCATTCCTTTTTCGAACTTCCAGCAACAACTAAACTGCCTTTAAATGATTATGCCATCTTGTGTTAATCACCATGATTCAAAGCATACACGTACCAAGTTTCATGCTTCTACTCAAAAGTGCAGGATGCTCCTGAACACTTACATGTACCATGCAATGTTCCACTAATCTTGAGCTGAGTGAGTCTGTGTCCACAGTTCAACGAGGACCTGATCTACCGCCACCTGGAGCCGGCCCTCACCTTCCAGCTCGAGATCAACCGCATGCGCAACTTTGACCTGGAGGCGATCCCCGTGGCCAACCACCGCATGCACCTCTACATGGGCAAGGCCAAGGTGAGCCTGGGCAGCGCATGCTGTAGATGCATTTCCGCAGAGTCTCGACATAATGTACGTCAGAGTCTGGTCACATCACTAAAATGTGCATGTGACGAGACTCTTGGCGTATGTCGAGACCGCATCTATGCTAAACATTCGTGTAAAATCCCATGGGTATGTAGTGTGTCAAAACCATAGGCTTACAGTGGTTAATGTGGAAATTGGCAACAATGGGTCCGTAAGGACTTGCATATTTTGAAACAAAGTGTCTGAGTCCCAATACAATGAATACAAAACCGTATCAAAATGTAAATTTGTTGTGGGTCTCGTGGGATGCACAATTTTTGATTCTTTGCATCCTAATGAAAAATAATGCTTCCTAGACTCGGAACTCGCATCTAGATTAATGAATATTTAATTGATGTTTTGTTTTGGGGAATTTGTTGGGAATTTGTTTGAATATACTCAGTGTATCCACCACTTAATATAATGTTTGCTTTTCAAAAAGTCATTTAATGGTTGAGTTTGGCATATGTTAAATAGGAATGGCGATTCTTTACTAAATGAACCATGACCATTAACAGTTGATGAAAAAAAGCTAAACACTCACTCTAGATTAGAAGAATAAAGTACAATTCCATTAGGGAAATATATGTTTTCAATTGGTTATTGCACATATATTTCTTTGTATGAAAGTGTAAAAAGCATATTTTGTATTGAGATTGATTGACCATGAAAATTGTCTTAAATATTATATATATATGCTTAAATAAAAATTTGACAAATTTTCATCACCATTTCATGCAAGTTGTGGATATTATTAGAATACTAGACAGACAGATATCAAGGATGCACATGCCAAGATTGCTTGACTGGGTTCTTGATATCTGAAAATCATAAGGACTGGATTATGTATGGGGTTACATGGAAACATGTATTCAGCCCAACCAAACAAAATATTCTTATGATGAATTTGTAAACATCATATTTAATTTTAAAGTGTAAGCTATAATAATAGTACTTGAAGAAGTTGTGGGATGATGTACATTTTGTCATGTCCGCAAAAGTGGGTGCTAAATATCCACACAAAAAATGTGTAAAACGATTCCTAACCTTGGCAACTTATTTTAGAGTAGCCAAAAGAGGATTTTGAAAATATATTTAAAGTCGGTTGGATGATACCAAAATAAAATTTGCAAAACCCCACCTAACATCGAAAAATTCCTGTTTAAGAATTAAAAAAAGAAAATCCCAGCTACCTAGCCTTCTTGAAATTTCAGCCTGACAGGAAACATGAATATTATTTATATAGGTCTTAACAATAAGTACTATTCAAAGATACCTTTCCATATAGGTGTCTATCTATTATATGGGATTCATGAAATATCATATTTATGTGACATTTATTTTCATACAATTATGTATTCAATGAGCTTTATTCTGTTTTTGTTTTTGTTTCTTTTAAATCGCAATCACAGTAACTTTCAACTTAATGACAGATCACGAAAATGTAATTGCAAAATAGTATAACATTTGATATATATCATCGTATATGATATATCATCTTATAGTTAGAATACACTTGTTTTGCAGACTGTTGATAGAATCCAATGAAGCAGTGAGCCTCATGATTTATCATACTCTGATATGCCATGACACAGGTTTCCTGGTGATGTCTCGGTATCATTTGTGCTATCTCCATATTTATAGTACATCAATCAACACTAGTAAGTAGTATTTGTTGCATAGTTCATAGCTTTACATATGCTTTGTTTATATCTGGATAATTTATTACTAAAATCAATAACAGCAATCAGGGCTTAACACTTACTTTTTTTGCGTGCCCAGCAGGGCACGTGATGGCCCAAATCCATGTGCCATGATCTCATTTTTATGTGCCCTGAATTTTTAAACCGCAGATACCAAAATAAAAGAAAATAAAAACAAAAAATATTTTAACTATAAGATGAACATGAAAACTTCATTTATACAATGTATGTTTCACCATACGGAACACCAACATTGTGGATATGATGGTTGAGTTTGGCTAAAATATAATAACTGGTACTTTTTTATGGCCTGCCCATCAGGACACAGGAGTCTAAGATTTGATGTGCCCTGACTTAGATTTTATGTGCCCAGGACACCAGGGCACTAGCTAGCGTTTAAGCCCTGCAGCAATTTCTTATTCTGCTTCAATGTAAAATATGTATTTTCAAAGAAATATTGGTAATCCCAACCAGAATCATTGCAAAATCATATGACGTCCTCCATAATTTTTAGATGCTATGTTTGGTGACGAAGAATGAAGTGCTGATTTTTTTTCTGCTCCAGCACTGTCGTTGTGTCTGATGCCACTGTTGTTGTCAGAAACTACAACTTGGTGATGTGAGTTGGATGCCCTTATAATGTACATTATGTAGTCTACAAGATGGATTATTTTGTGAGTCCTTGTTACTTATCACAATATAGAATAATTAAATAGTTGTATGTAAGGGTTGTATTACTTTTGCAGTACTTGCAAAAGGTTTCTATCAATAAAAAGTCTGTTTATAAGTGCAGAACTATATCTTTAATGTCATAAATGATGAGAGCTCAAGTACATTGTTTTCTATAGTTACACACATTTAAATATATAACCCATAGTTATGCTTCAAATAATGTAATACACTTTTAGAACAAACAATATAATGATAATAAATGAGGTCAAAAATTGCCATTTCAGGCTCACAGACAGCATACAGCAGATGTAGAAGACAATCAAGTTCACTAATTACCTTATGCAATCAATTTAGATTATTGTGTGGTAAAAATAAACTAAGCATTTAATTTCTTATTCAGGACACAACCATATGGTTATCATGGTACGAAGACGAGCTTGTTGGTGACCGCAGCAGGAGTTCTGTTTGAAGACTTGCTGAGCAAATATTTTGTCTCTCCTGACAAAAAAGAGGTGAGGTATTGTGATTGATACTTTTACAACTTTCATATCTGTCCAACTCCATCTAAAGGTAATAAAAGATTTAAAACATGTAATTCTGATACAATAACCTGTGTATGAAGAAAATCTGCTCTGACATTTATTTACATGTCAGTATTTTTTTATATTGTGTAATAAACCATGTTGATTAATTTATCTTGTCTAAAATTACATACTCATAAGGAAGAAAGTTAATTAGCTTTAGATGTTGAATAATTATGTACATGTTTGGTTAATGGAGATGTCACTTTCTTTACATTGATTATGATTTTAATGTGTATTTTATTTTATAACAGTTTATTTAGCAAGAGACGAGGGGTGCACCAACTCTCGTGGAAGTACGATTCTATCCTCGGTCAGGATCGGAATATTTGACCTCCTAACATTGCGCAGGAAGAACATTCCTATGATGCCAACAGTTGTTTGGCGAAACTGTTTGCAAAATGTATGTAAAAGATATAGTGTTGTGAATAAAGAAAGATGAACCAAAAAAAGGTTTATGGAAAGCTTAAATTTCTTTATAGGAAACAAAAAAATTTTTTGGGCATCTGTTAGAAATTTTTAGGTTTAGCTTTTTATTTAACCATGTTTTGGCTATGCATCCAATAGTACCGGCATAGGTACAGGGGTCTATCACAGTATTAGAAGAATAGACTGCAGACTGCACAGAATAAGGTTATTCGTTTTTTTATGTACATACCACAGTAGACATCAATTATGATCACTAGATTTTTTAAATCTGAAATGGCTAAATGTAAAATATAGAGTTGAGTTTTGAAGTTTAAATTTAATGTTTAATATGTTTAAAGGTCTTGCACCCTCATACTTTTCATACTTTCAACTAAATAATAATGTACATTGAACAAGATATAGCAATAATTCATATTTAATCCCTCATGTTAGAACTCAAAGAAAAAATTCTTTTTGCTACAATGGAATTAGTCTCTGGAACCAGCTCCTCTGCCTCCAGGAAATAAAAACTTGGAAGAAGCAAATGTCTTTTGAAATTAAATGCAAGCAATATTTGATGAATAAAATGGTTCTCAATGAAACTGATATTTTTACCTTATAGTACAGTCTCTTTATCTGTGATAAATTTATAATGTGTTATATTTGTGTATTTATTATTTATGTTCTTGGCCAATGTTTCCTGTCGCTATAATTTAAGGTCCACTCTGGAAATAAGCATATACAGATATGTATAAACTTTTTAGTGCTCCTTATTTATTGCAGTGTATGTGTTTGTCTTTTGTTTATAATGTATCTTTGAGGGTCTTTTTGAATTTGAATTGAAAATATTTTGTGTTATTTTAAGCACTGATTCTTTAATAGCATTCAAAATATTAATAAGAGGAACACTAATGTTGTTGACAGTTTCAATGATACAAGTTATAACTTGCATTTTATTTGTGTATCAGTAACAATGCCAAAAGAGGAATTTAAACTTCAAACACCACTTGCTTGGATGCATTTGGTAATGTGTTCTTTCACTTTATGCAAAATAATCTAGTGAGTACTTTTTTGTGCAAGTGAGATATTTTGACAAATTTTCATGTACAATGTATGTATATATTGAATAAAATACTGTTTGTTCATGAAGTAGTTTTAAAGTTAATAAAATTGGTGGTCATCTTTAATTCATATTTCTAGTTTGTTGTCAATTTCTTACCCAAACATTTCTTTCATGTAGAAACATGTACCTTATATTATTTGCATTTCATTCTAATATTTACATTGGCGTATAGTTTATATTTCGTCAGACAGACCATCCCTTTAGTTTCCCATACATGAAACATCAAACCAATTTCTGTTTGGATCCAACATGGCTATTTAAAAAAAAACTGCTTCATTGCCTTGGACAGCACTTTACATATTTATATATGGATTGACTGATTCAATTAAATTTCATTTTAAATATTTGAAATGCTACACTTTGATTAAAATTCTTAGATAACAACATGCTGCTTGCTAAGTTAGCAGGTTAAATTCTTGTATGAACAGTTCCATTTAAATGACATACATGTGTACGTTGTGTTTTCCTCATATAGTGTGTCTTTATTTTGTGCAAAAAAAATGCTCTTTAAATATGTTAATTAGCTGTATCCTCAATCATATAATCACATTGGCCTGGTAAGTTCTATAAATCAACAAATAACCACAAGGCACCTATGACATAGAGGCTACAGGTTCAGGGGCTAGCTTTGATTTCATCATGCTAGCAGCTATGAAAGTGTTACAAATTTATCTTTATTGAACGATTTTTGTGAAATTGCATATGCACATAGTAGAAAAGGTAAGCTTCAATAATATGTATGGTTTGAATGACCTCACTAATGAGTTTGAAAAGATATTACGTGATTTACGTCCCAAGATGCTTACAGAAACACACATAACAGTCCCCATTTTGTTCCCTAAACTCTGTACAAATGTCAACAAAAATAAAAACTGGAACATTGTCTTCAAATAAGAAATATCAGTAATTACACTAGAAGTTATGAGTGGAATGTGTGTGAATTTGCATCACTTTATTCTTTGAAGTAACTGAGAAATACTGCAGTTTATCAGGAGACGTCTAAAATCAAATCTAGACTACAAAACGTGACACGCTATGTGCGGTCCACATAAACAACATTAGTACCGCGCACGTGGCGTTGCATCAACGCATTGACGTTGTTGTATGTACGGACAACATCCAGAGATGATAAAGAGTATTTAAATGCCTCCAGCGCACCTGCAAACCTGGCTTCCTGACTGTCACAGAGCTACCAAACAGAGCTGGGAGGTGGGGACATCCTCAGCTACACGGAACTTGTGATGGACTCGCGGGGGAAACTCGTCCAGCTCAACAGACTGCGTGGGGAGAGTGACGTGAGTGGGATGCTCTACTCCATGTGCTTAATCTTTCTATAGGGCCACGGATAAGTACCGTCTTATAGTCCCGAGATCTGTGTTGTCAGGACTGGTAAAAATTTTGAGTTACTTGTCCTATGGACGTGTATTCTCAGTCATCCCTTATGTCATCCCTGACATCAGTTTCAATTGTATTTACATGATATTCGTTGATTTGGACGTGCACTGTATGAAACCCGACGAAGGTTACTCACAGTAGTCTTCGTCATTATAAATAGGTCACTTTTCTCGATTCGGATTTTATAATGGATATTGTGACATCAATTCCAAAACGTAAGTCAATATTTATATTAGTACAACAGTCGGTATAAGAAAGCAAAGGATCTATTCATCTACATTATTTGCATTACGTCTATTAAAGTTTCATGTAATGACGTTCACATTGGTGACCTGTGTTTATGTTTCCACTGACGAAAGTTACTGGCAGGTATTGACCATGAAATACTAGTACATTTTGTAGCTAGTATTTTTCAGTATGTTTATTTCTAAAGCCACTAACGCATTTTTTAACATTTTTTCCAAAGGGCCAGCTACCTAAACTGGGGCAATGTCTCAAAGATAATTTTGAACTGTTGACATCCCTATTTTAAACATTTTTGTTATCGTCCAGCTCAACACCTCGAGAAGAATCATGTGTTACTGGCTTGCATCCAACATCAAAATCATTTCGTTATTACTTGGTAAAAAAATTTGATTTACGTTGAAACAAAGACACACTATAGGATTTCACAGATATTCTTGTTGGAACATTGAAATGTACATCTTAGTTCATAGACCCGGATGAATAGCTTTGCATAACCTTCATTCCCCTGTTTAAAATCAGTCCGCTTGAAAAGGAAAAATAAGCGTGTGAACGACCCTATTACATGATTCTATTCGTTGATTTGGACGTGTAAATCTTAGTTAGGACGGGTATATTTTTGAGAATGCCCGGGCTTCCTATGGACAAGTATGATTTTTCCCCAATTCATGGCCCTGTTTAGTTTCTATACGTGAACAGGTCTGAATTGCCAGCGAGAGCTCACTTTCGTGTAAACATCCACCCCAAAAGATAGCTAATATCTAGTACATGTACTATCTACTCCGTTCATCTGATTGTATGTTAATTAGACAAGCTTGAATTAGTGTAAAGTTCCATCCATTCAAGTTTCATATTTGTGTAATGGCCCACCTCCAAAGCATTGTTTTTTGATGTGGAGCTCTTCTAGCACAACTTGCTAAGCAGTGATATTGACATAATATAATGCAAAGCAAAACTTTTGTCTTTAGCTTTAGTTTTCAAACATAGCCAATCTCAATCTAATGACCTGAATGATTTATTTTTCAATGATGCATCAGTCACAGGTAATTACATTGATATACCGGTAGCGTTGGTGGTGTTGGTGCAAGGGGTTTGCTTCTAAAAGAGGATAATTTTCATGTCATGCAATGGGCTGGTTGGGCATAGTTTTCTTTGACACGGTATTTACTGTGGTTATTTAAGTTTGTAATCATAACCTGCTTTTATTGTTCAACTTATAGTATTCAAGTAAATAATTATAGAGAAAGAATAATTAAAAATACATGAAATAGATAATAAAGAAAAATAAACACTCTTCAATGTTTTAATCTGGACTCATACAAGTACAATTGAATTTTTTGATTTTTACTAATCTAAGTATGATTACAACAATAAAAATGTCAATTTTCAAATAACCTGAAAATCAAGCTGTCTGACGTTATTATCAAAAAGCTTTGTAAATCCATTGATACTTTCCTTTAAAACAGTAATGAAGAATTATAGATGAAAGTTGTTGAGAACAAGTCGCGTGTTTCAGATTGGCATGGTGGGGTGGAAAATGACCCTGAAAACACCTGAGTTCCCGTCTGGTCGTGAAATCATCGTCATTGGCAACGACGTCACCTACATGATTGGCTCATTTGGACCCAAGGAGGACATGCTGTTCAAGGTACAGGAAGCTCTTAACAATTTGGCCTATTTTTTCAAATTCGGAGCATTTTAAATGTGTATTATTACCGATGTGTACAAAAACATGTTTTTTTGAAAATATGCCCCTACTGGAATAGCTGGAAAAACTTCAGTGCTTATATTATGCATGGTTAACTACACACATTTTTTCTTTAATTTTGTTACCCCAGAAAGTTTACACATTGGGTATGAAGAAATGTGAGTTTTTACCAATGTTACTCGTTTTACATGGCCTTTTCATAAGCACATTACATTACAATTTCATGTACTTGTATGCCCAAAATCCAATGTATTACAGATTTAGACTGAGAAGCCAGGCCAGACCCTCTGAATTAGAAATAATAGGGTCTGCTCAAATAAACTTAGGATTTGATTGATTGATTGATAGATTCATTGATTGATGTATAATGCCTGCAGAAAGCGTCTGAGCTGGCTCGGGAGCTGGGCATCCGTCGCTTGTACCTGTCGGCCAACAGTGGGGCTCGTCTCGGCCTCGCGGAGGAGATCAAACATCTGTTCAAGGTCGCCTGGAAAGACCCACAGGACCCCAACAAGGTAATGATTCACAAACAGACGAAGGTTAAGTCGAGAGCCATGCAGGTATGTAAGTTTATTTACATCCATACAAGGTTAAAATAAGGGTTATACAGATTCAGTTGGGACGATTTATACAGTAGATCACTACACTTCCATTTCGTGCGCACACCCATTTCATGTGTTATTTTATATAAATTTTTTAGGCTCCAAACAATTACCACACAATATTACTACTATAAAAACGAATGTTTTGCCGGTGTCAACAATGAAAAAAAAAATTCTAGCATGTTTACGTTTAAATAACAACGAGATTCGTCACGAGACTGTCGTAAAAACAATTTGAAGACACCTGTCAACTGAAATTTTGAAATAACAAAGACGTTACAGACCTGAAATGGGTAATTTATCAACTTTTTTACATTTTTATGAACAAAATAGTTTAATAGTGTTACTGTTTCCCGTTATAGAATATTATGGGTAATTTTTATCGATGTCAAGGATGAATTTAACAATTTACTTTATGGTTTTGAATCGGGACAGTTGGAGGTGTCATTTCATAATGTAAACAGATCTGTATTGAAGCCATTTGCATGAATTAATCAGTTGTAGTTTAAGTTTTCATACATGTAGCCATTGCATATTATTTTAGATTAATTTATGGTGATATGAATGTATAATAATTTTACAAATTAGACTGTTAAAAAATTACTTTATTATTCAGAATGCAGTCACAATAATAGACAAAGTATAATAGACCACCATTTATCAATGATATTATTAATAAAGAAATACAAATTAATTACCTAGACATCTATTTATTTTGAAGTGTCTAATAAAAGTACTGTATATATTATTGCTGATCCACATATAAAAATAGATTCTTCAATGAAAAACTATATTAATTAAATTATTAAACTACAATACAGACCACACTTTTATCATATCTACATATCATAAAAAGCACACCATTCTATTCCTTATGTCAAAGCATTTATGTAAATCACTACGTAAATGAATGTTATAAATCAACAAAAATTGATTCTTAAAATGACATGATATATAGTTAATTAAATTTATTTAATTTGTAGTAAAAGTAAAATTCTACATCCGCAAAGCAAAGTTGAGGGGACAATACTTTTGTAACAACGAAAAGGGACTTAAAGTGGGAGAAGTGTAAGTTCCCAGATGATGATATATTAAAGTCTAAATATAATTTACTACAGTTATGATGGTAAATGATATCAACATGTATTTTTGAATAACTGTTTTCAAGAGATTTGTATGTTCATAATTGAGACCTAGGATTATGTAGTTAAAATGTATGTAAATTTCCAGATTCACTGGAAGGCAGGTCCCGCACCCAAAGGACCCAAAGGCCATGCCTGTCTTTTCCCGGGGTGCCGTTGAGAAAAACGTTTGCTACCTGGGCAAGGAATATGCCCAGAAAATGAATGATTTGAAAGAATATGTGAGAAGCGTTATACTGATCAAGCCTACAAGTGAGCTCCAGAAGTGCGGCCGATGTGGCAAGATTGCAATATTGGGTTCAAAGTTGACAGTGAGGATTTGCAAATTTGCAAGGATATCAAGAAAGATGAAATTGTTGATATTGTTTAGAGATTGTTTTAGAAATTGAAATCATGTTTTAAATTTAAAATTATAACTTTAATATGTACATAGCTTAAATGAACATAAATAAATTAATTGAATAAATGTGTTAACCAGTATCGCGTATTTCTGTAAGAGCCATATAATCAAATAGATATACATAGATTTGATTTTTTTTTAAAGGTTATTTGATAATAGAATTTTTAAAAGTATTTGTTGATTATATTTGAATGTTTTGCCTTACAAAACAGATATTTAACAGCTTTACACTATTTTTTTTATCTTTCTATCATCAATCTTGCAAAGTCAAATCATATTATGCAAAATGTAAATGTAAATAAGTATCTGTTTAATAGTCTTTGTCCCAACTATACAGCATGAAAACTTCACATCCACACCAAGTCATTGGCATTCAACATGTCACACAACATTTTTCTCATATCACCAGAAGGCATTACCTCTGACATCACTGGGAAACATAGAGCACATCACAATCTTAAGACAATACAAAATTAATAGATACATTAAGTAACGATGATGATAAAACAAATACAGGCTTACTTGCCATTAATCGATATATGACGAACTTGAAATGAAAACCTTTTCTTGTTGTATTTGTGCTTCCAATATAAAGAAAAATTTGTTACCTTAATTGACAATTATCTATACCTTAAAATTTAGTGCAATGGCTGCACAAAATGGAACTTTATTAATATATAATGAGGTAAGAATGGCTTTTCTACAATCTTTTACAAATAGATAATTTAATACATTATTTGTAGAAAATATATCCCACATAATTTATAACTTATATACTATATCTTTTTTTTCAAAATAGCACGTACAAAGGAAGACAAACCGCCTGCTTACACCAAAAGTGCCATGCTCAATGCCTATGAGGCAGTTAAAAACAGAGGTGTCTTAATCTCCATTTGACATCACATCTTTACAAAGTACCAACACAGACTCTGAGAGACTGGGTTTGTCGGGGGCTACCACAAGAGCTGAGAAGAGGAGAAAATTGTGGCTACTTAACGCCTCATGAAGAGGCAAACTTGAAAACATATATCATGTGGATGGGAGACCACGGTTGGGGTTTAAATAGAAAAACGGTAAAAAATTAAACTAGCTAGATATATCTTATCACTATTAACATGTTTTTCCTAACGCTTACTTTTAAATGTAAACATAAAAATGTTAATCATCCGGCAGGGGGGGGGGTTGTAGAGGGGCCCAATTCCATATTCGCGCTATATTTGGCATTTGTCACTAATTGCTGTCAACTTTTTCAACCCCTCACTTACACTAGGGGTCACCTTTTCAACCACTCAGTTTTACTATGGGTCATGATTTCAACATTTCAGCCAACATTGTATCTCTAGATAACTTTTTTCAGTGATCAAACATATGAAATTTAGTAAAACGAATTAAACGCTCCTTTAATCAATATGCCAAATGCAATCATATAATTGTCGATTTGACTGAAGTAATGTATTTAATTTAGGTTGCATTCTATGCATACCAAATGAAAAAAACAGAGAGTGGGAGTTAAAATTGCTAAAGAACCAAGTAGAAGCTGGCCTGCACGTTTCATGAAAAGATCAGGTCTGTCTGAAAGAACGCCGAATCAACTCTATCCAATGCGTGCTTCGGCGACTACCTGGAACATTCTTAAAAACGACCTCACCGTGTTCAAGGTCAAATATGATGCTAATTTTTTTATTAATATTTTATATATCTTTTGTATGTTACAAATGTGTCTAAAATCTTCCTTGTTATTAAACTTATGTATTGTGCTGTAATATTAAAATTGAATTTGATTATTGTGAATCGAAATAAATTTCATAATAAAATTACTAAAAAAATCTCAAAACCATTTTTAAAATAAATTTGAAGTTCTTTACTAGCACTAGTGACTAAATGATTAAGGAGACTTTCTGGAGATAAAAGAATTTGGAGGTAAAAAAATTCTTAAAATGTTCTTGTTTTTTATTTTAGTATAAAAGTACATTCATTTCCCTTTTTAAAAATGTATAACACCTTAGGGGTTTCGGGAATAGAATTTGGTTTATGGACCATACAAAAGATCATACAAATACAATGAAAAATTCAGTCAATGTTAATTTTGACTGTACCGAAATTGTATACATGATCTTTTGTGCTAAAATAAAAAAACAAGCACATTTTAAGAATTTTTTTATCTCCAGAAAGTCTCGTTAAGATTACTCGTTATTATTTTACAGGAAATTGTTGAAAAATATGATGTAAAAAACCGTTACATTTACAACGTGGATGAAATGGGCGTCGGTCGAGAGCTGCACCTTAGAGGGAAAGTGGTGTGCAAACTGGGTACCTATAGGACCGTTTTAATGCAGGTGAAAAAAATTAAAACTTACGGTATATGAAAATATATAAATATTCTCTGCACAATTACCTCTTTTATAAATACCCTTTTTTAAACTACACTATCAATCATTTCATTTTTCTTATTGATTATGACCTATGCCTAGGCAGCTGCATAAGTGGATGTAAAGCTCACATAATTTTCGGTAAATTAGAAAAAATTCTGTTCTTAGTAACATTGAGATGTTTTAAATGCATCACATCCACTGATGCAGTTGTCGTTAGACCATAATTTCTTTTAATTTGATCTACAGCTCTTCTCAGGCCAGCACCAAACTGTAGTGACTTGCGTAAATGTGGAGGGGCAGTAGCTAATTTCACATCCATAAATGTAACAATATTTTTGTTTAACAGCCAATAAATTTATGTTAAATACAACAGATAATCAATTCATTATAACACTATAGACATTTGTGTTATAACTTTTTACTAAACATTGTTTACAGAACAAACGACGTCTACTGGTAAACGTAGAATTAGAAAGCCAGGGGAATACGCATTAATGTTAATAGACTATAATAGGTGAGGAACTAAATAATGTTAGAAAAGTGTTAAATGTTAGTAAGTTTTAATTAAGATTGACAAATACATCATGTTATGGTTTTAAGAAATATACACTTGGCTATTAATGTACGAGAATTATCTTATTAATAATTTTTCATTAGATCTAACAAAAGCTGACTCCAGTCAAGTCACACACAACCCCAAACCTGAAAAATGAAGTGGACTAAATTGCCTTGTAATGGACAACAATGCTAGTTTTGCAGCATATACATTCATATGTAGTTTGTCTAGTGTCAGTAACTACACAAGTAACAGAGTGAACTACTTGAAAAATTCATATAACATTTTAAATGTGTTATTGGCTGTTATCAATAACATATAATCTAATATCTGATTCTGTATGTGAAAAACAATATGTATTTTGTATTGTATTCATTATTATGGTAAATCATATAACATTTTAAATGTTTTATTGGTTGTTATCAGTAAGATAATATAATATCTGTGATTCTGTATGTGATATTTCCTATTCATAATATCAAAAAAAAACAATATGTTTTTTATATTCTATTCATTATCATCGTAAATCATATAACATTTCAAATGTGTTATTGGTTGTTATCAGTAACATAATCTAATATCTGTGATTTTGTATGCGATAATTCATATTCATATTATGAAAAAACAATATGTATTTTGTATTGTATTAATTATTATCGCAGATCATTTATTAGTTTAGTAAATTGAATACATGTATTGAAGCATGGAATAAGCACTTAAAGTATGTGGTGTCAGTAAGAATAGAAATGAATAGATCTAATTCTGATTGATATTTTTTGTATAAATTTAGGAATTGAAAGTGATTCACTTATTTTAAAAATTTATAACCATCTGCATGGAATAAGCACTTAAAGTATGTGGTGTCAGTAAGAATAGAAATGAATAGATCTAATTCTGATTGATATTTTTTGTATAAATTTAGGAATTGAAAGTGATTCATTGTACTTATTTTAAAAATTTATAACCATAAGTAATATAGTCAATTTGAATGTTACTTATGCTGTTGCATATATTGAACAATGTTTTATGTGTATTCCAAGCACATTGTGTATTTATTTTATTATATTTCAATCATGTGAATGCTTAATATATTATACAATATTTTAAATACATCAATTTAGTGAATGTAATATGGAAATAAATTAATATATTTATTACAAACACATGCATTCTTTTATTTTGCCATCCATGTTGATTCAATTTACTACTAAAAATACATTTTACTTCCTCTGTATTAATGGTGGTGAATTTAAATTTTGTCCTTGGACATATGAATGTCCTATTGGTAACATAGGGATGACTTGATGGAGATTTGGTTGGGTTGGGATGTGTGTTTAGTATGCCTGAAAGATAGCAAATATGTACACTCATCAAATGAAATAGACCCTGAATCTGCCAATGCTAATATCAATATAATTTATGTTTATATTTGAAAACATAATCTCTAAAAGCAGCCACATTGACATGAATATTTCTATATGCATAACTGTGTTATATGTAGTAAAATTATATATTTGGTCGATAAAGTAAATAAATACTTAATTAAAATAAAACTACATAAAACAAAAATATGTAATTGTTAAACAGTAACAAAATTATAAAATATGTAATTCATCTTATTACCAGTGTCCATACATATCATAATGAAGAGTCTTCGAAGCTGTTGAAGAAAATAGTCACAGTTATTAACAAAAACATAATGTGTAAAGTGTTTGCAGAGAAAAAAATGGAGATGCCATTTTCATGTGCATCATATACCTTATTTTTCAATTAATGTGCAACATGTTACATATCAATTTATTGGAAATCGCTTTCATAATTTCTAAAGCATTATTTTTTTTGAAAAATATTTTTATCATTTTTATTGAAGCAAAGTGCAAAATGTGTGATTTCATAAAATGCAAAAACAAGACTTGATCTGTCATAAAAAAATTATTTACTATCACCAACAAATGCATTCACCATCTTTTATGAGTTTATTTACCGGGTATATCTAATCATTGATATATTAACAAACACAACGCACTTGGGATTGTATGAAATTGTAGTCAGCATAATGACCCCAGTCACAGTTAACGTTATAACAGGTTTCAGCTGTCAAAGCAGCTGTGTTTTGCCAGCTTCAGTTTTGTTCTTCCTGGTCATTGTAAAATATTATATTATATAGTTGAACTGAACTGAACTGAACTGAACTTATTACAATTTATTTTTCTATGAATAGTAACTGATGCACTGTTTAAGGAGAGTTTGAGAACGTTATAACAGGTTTGAGCTGGCAAAGGGCACCAGTTTTGTTCTTCCTGGTGCTAAACTTGTCTAGGTCTATGGGCCGGCAGGGAGCTTCGCCGGTTGTTCTGCTATCCGCTCTCTGCAAACCAAGGTCATCCGGCTCTTGAAGATGTCAGTGTAAATAGTTCGATGCACCGTGGCCACCTCTCCATTGACCACATTTGGCCACCTGGAAAAGAACTAGCCGGGTGGTGGAGTCTTCTATCCTCCAGGGTCAGCATATCTAGCTCTTTCCTCAGACTCGTGACGCTGCACCTTTGTCGAGGTCGGATCCCCATAATCCATCTAATGGCGCGATTCTGCACTTGCTCTAGTGACTTCCTGTGAGTTGCTAGGTGCGGATCCCAGACCACTGATCCATATTCTAGCCCTGAACGAACAAGACTGGTATATGCCATTTTTCTCATTGATGCGGGGCAGTCTTTTAGGTTTCTTTTCAGAAACCCAAGCTTCTTGTTTGCTTTTGAGACTGTTTCCTCGATGTGACGGGCAAACTCGAGCGTAGCCTGGAGACTGATGCCCAGGTATTTGGCTGTGTCCACCTGTTCCAGGATCTTCCCATTCATCTCATAGAACGATACACATGGTTCTGCTTGGCTTGAGATGCACATGATGTTACACTTGCTGACGTTGAAGTGCATGCCCCACTGGTGGCCCCATGTGGTCAGACTGTTGAGGTCTCTTTGAAAGGCGCACTGATCCTCGATACAACTGATGGTTCTGTATGCGAGGCAGTCATCAGCAAAGAGGCGTATCTGTGTGTTTGGGTCGACAACAGCTGGGAGGTCATTAATGAAACACAGAAAGAGAAGTGGCCCAAGGATGGTACCTTGTGGAACTCCCGATAATACATCAGAGCTTCCAGATAAATGGCCATCGACGCACACTTTTTGAGTCCGGTTTGTGAGGAAAGCTTCGATCCAGGATGACACTTTTCCGTCAATGCCCAACAGCCTGAGCTTGCTCATCAGACGGGCATGAGGAACTTTATCAAAGGCCTTCGAAAAGTCAAGGACTGCCACATCTATTCTTGAATGCGCTTGGTCTGCCTTCTCCAGTAAGTCCTGTATTGTAAGCACCAACTGTGTGTCACATGAGTGTTTTGCTCGGAACCCATGGTTCAATGGTGTGAGGGCTCCGAACCTCTGTAAGTGAGACCTTATATGTGTACACAGGATGTGCTCGAGCATTTTGCATGGAATGCAAGTTAGGCTGACTGGCCGGTAGTTTGCTGCTTCACTGACTGGGCCTTTCTTGTAAATAGGCACCACATTTGCTGTCTTCCATACTGAGGGTAGCTCGCCTGTGTCGAGGGAACACTGGAAAATGTCAGCATAGATCGGAGCTAATTCTTCCGCGAGCTCTTTGAGGAGACGACAAGCGAGGTAGTCAGGACCACAGGCTTTCTTGGCATTGAGGTTGTTGAGCATTTTGGCAACTCTTGTACTGCTAACTGTGATGTCACTGATTGAGGGGATGCTTGGTCCTTCTATCACTGTTGATGCATGCATGTCTTGTTTATCACTGGTGAAGACAGAAGTAAACTGCTTGTTTAATATCTCTGCCTTCTTGCATGCATCTGGATGAAGCTGACCTTTATCCTTTAGGGGAGCAATACCACAGTTTTCTTGCCATGGTGCCTTTACATACCTCCAGAAGGGCTTACTGTCATTCTTTTCAAAGCTTTCAGTCAATATGTTATTGATGTACTCCTGCTGGGTTTCCTGAGAGATGTGGTGGTGAGTCTTTGGTGCGCCTTGAATCTTTCCCATGACTCCAGTGTCCGCTTCTTTCTGGCATTATTGTACAGTCTCTGCTTCCTCTTGCACAGTTGTTTGAGCGATCTGTTCATCCAGGGGACATTCCTATGTGAGGATGATCGCGTCTGCGGGACGTACTTTGACATGAGGTCATTTATGCACTTTGTCAGAGCTTGGTGCCTGCCTTTCTTCCACTGTTTGTCCTGGTGCTGCAGCAAAGTACTGTTCCTGAAATGCCCTTAGCTCATCTTTCATCGAGTCCCATTTCGGTTGATCATTCTTGGTTTCTTTGGGTTTGGTTTAATGTGGACTGGTGTGATCATGGTCTGACATTCCAGGTTTATTTCCTTTTATGGGTTTGGTTGGTCGTAAACAACAAGTCTAACACACTGTTGAGTCTGGTTGATTTACTCTGTATTTGATGTAAATGATGCTCATTAGTGATCTCAATGAGCTTCTCGCACATGAGTTTATGACGACAATCTGTTAATTATGTCTATTAATGTCTATTAATTGAGGTGCACTATGAAGACCAGAATAGGCCATTGTAAAATATTTTATTACAATTTATTTTTCTATGTAATAAAATTTTTATTTAGTAACTGTGTTGGGTCATTATTGCTGACGTAAGCTTAAGCAAACAAGGTTTATCCAGTCATAATGCAACCTCTTCTCAAACTGCAATGCACGAACGCGGTGTGCATTTTCTGTACTACGGCCCATTTTCAGCAATTTAAAAAATGCGCTCTAGATCATGTGATTTTAATAAAGCATAAACATTGTTTTCATCACAAGGAAATATAAGTAAGTAGCTTCATTTTGACATATCAAACACTATTTTGGGTTAATTATTAGCTGTGCTACGATGGTTTAAACACTGATATGCACGAAATGGGTGTGCACTGATCTAGCTATGCTAGAGTAGCTCTGTTGTATGATGGTATTGCAGTGCTCACAATTGGATTGGTATTATTAACCCCTCATTTCCCCAGCTGTTTCGTTGATTTTACCGGCAGGAAAAAAACGTTTACTTAGATCGCCATTTTTACGATTTAACATCTGAAATAAAACTTTTTTCTCTGGCCTTTACAAATTCATATTCTGATGGTCTTAATAAAGAGGCTCTACTGTAGTTCAGCCTGCTGGGATACTAAAGTGTAGTAAAGTATTTGGAATTGATATGGAACTTTTTTAATTGCTTTGCTTGAGTTCTGTGAATATATGGATAAAAATAGAATAAATTTTATGTACTTTTGAACTTATTGCCGAAGAGGAACTGATTACTTCATAAATGAAAATATTTTCGTATGTCATGCAGGTTCAGGATTAGGTGGGAAAATGTTACTCGTCAACAGGACAAGTAACCCTCAAATATCTACTCGTTCTGCAACAAAATGTTCTCGTCCTCCTTGCACAAAGCTTTATATTTGTATGCCAAATCGACCAGAATTACTACACCTTGTCCTCCACAAGTTTTTACTAGTCAATACGAGCGAACAAGTGGCTAATCCTGACCCTGCATGTAGATTTTATCTTTGGTTTTAACAATTATGAGTGTGATTCAGTACATGGAGATCTATGCTGACTGAGAGTCTCGCGGCGGAGTCCTAGAGCCGGAGGGGACTGAGGAGATCAAGTATCGCTACAAGGACCTCAGCAAAACCATGCACCGCCTCGACCCAGAGTGTAAATATAGACTTTAATTTAGAAATTTTAGAATTCATTTTCAAATATTTTCACCATTTATTCTACATGGCCTCATCAGGATAAATGTAGAATAAATGGTGATGGAAATGAATTCTAAAAATTCTAAATTAATACATTAAATAGATACAAAGTAAATTTCAGAAAGGTGGAAAAAAAACATAATATATTTGATTGTTTATTCTACCACCTGATACACAGAATATTAACAACACCGTTGAAAAAAACAACTAGACACATGATGAGTACAACCTACTGGCGAATAAAACAAGTGTGTGGAGTATTTTGTTTGTTTCTATTTTACTGAATTTTTATTTAACTTTAATGCATGTATATTTGTATGTTATACTGGTTTCTTCGTCTGCAATTTTGCTAAGATGTTAGCGATGACTATCCTACTTTCACAAAAACCATTCACCCTCCAATTGCGGCTGTTGCATAAATCGCAGATTTCTTTCTTCTGAAGAAAAGATAATAAAAGAAATGAGTGTAATAAGTTTGATATTATGGATGCATATTTACTTGATATAGAGTTAATGGATGCATATTTATTAGTTTCTGTATTTTATTTTCAATGCACAAAAAGGATGTATAAAACAAATTTTCATAATACCACTGCCTATCTATCGCAGCCTGCTCTGGTGAACCCCTCAGCTGGGGATGCTGAACCATAACACAACTTTCTATCCCCAAAACAAACACCATAACATTTCTCATCATTTTTCTGCAGATGGCTCTGGCGAACCCCCAGCTATAGACGTTGGAGTGTAAGAAGCTGGAACGTTCTCTGAGGGAGCGAGAGGACGTGATCAAGCCTCTCTACCACCAGGTGGCCGTCATGTTTGTCGACCTCCACGACACCGCGTGGCGCATGCAGGACAAGGGCGTCATCACCGTGAGTTCCCAGGGTGAATTGTAGCAGGGTCAGGTTTAGCCACTAGTCCGCACGTATTTATTAGTAAAAACTTGTGGAGGAAGAGTGAAATGTTTTAGTAACTCGTCCTTTTAACAAGTAGCAAATTCTGGTCCATTTGGCATCGTATGGAGTTTGTGCAAGGAGGACGAGAACATTTTTAGCAGGACAAGTAGATATTTGAAGGTAGCACGTTTGCCACCTAATCCTGACCCTTATTCCGTTTTGTCATTGGAACACATGATTGACTGTCTGTTTGTCACTGTGAGCCCCTCTGACTGGCTGTGTGTTGCTGTGAGCCCCTCTGACATGTTATAGTATTCAACTGCTACTGAACGCGTTGTGTTTGCAGGCGATGTCTATGCCGAGATCGAGGTGATGAAGATGGTGATGGAGGTGCGCGTGTCGGAGAACGGGTGCGTGCACTACATCAAGTGGCCGGGAGCCACGCTCGACGCAGGCTCGTGATGGCCAAGCTACAGCTGGACGACCCGTCGAGAGTGCAACTCGTGTCCAAGTTATTATTGATGTACACGCCTGACCTTCTAAGGTAATGTGCATTTGCACATCCCGTGTGCTCTTCCAACTCTACATGCATGGCTACATTATGAGGCGAGGGGAGAGTGCTCTTGCGGCGCATATGATGCATTTTTCTGCAATTCAATGTATAATTTACAGCAAAATTGGGTACTTGAAAGATTTAAAATAGATCCTTTTTTTTTTCAAATGTCCAACAAGATTCACTTCATCACTTTCAAAACTCTGTACTATGTAATATAGTTAGAATAAAATGGTTCAAATTAAAAAAACATCATGTACATTTGTCATTGAGTTTTCCTTACTTTGAATGTTTTTACGCGAAAAGTAGGACGACCATCGTCCAAACCTTTGTATTTTTTTTATCAAATATGTTGAAACCAAATTGATTGCACTTTTATGTGCATTTTTACTGTCCATTCACCTTTCTAAACACAGAACAGTGTTATGAAATAGTCTTATTTAAATATAAGTTAAAAATACATAATAAACCTAAGATTCAGAAATTTTGACCCAAATTCAGAAATTTTGGCCTAGGGATTCAGAAATTTCAAAATGTGAGGTTGGCTACTCTGAAATTGAGGGGGGTTCCCAATTTATTCACAGAGATTGTAGGGGAGGGGGCTATTAATTTTTTCACAGCATTATTGGAAAATCCTCCTACCCCACCTTGTCACAAATACTAAATGGTTCCTTATTTTGGTGTGCTTGGTACTAGGATTTGAAGAATTGTGTGAAAACGAGAAGAACGAATGTTCTACAGATGACTATTGTCTGAATGGAGGCCAATGTGAGGATCTGATGAATGGTTACAGATGTGTGTGTCTGTTTGGCTTCACAGGACAGAGGTGAGCTCAAGCATAGTCATAATGCACCTCATCAATACTGTATTGTGAGTAATGACTGGTGATGTCATATTTAACTCATAATCAATTCAAGGATAATTTCCAAAAGGACTGGATATACAAAGTATGCTGATGACATTGTACAAGTATGCATTTTATATTCTCTGAGTAAGAACTGAGAAAGTTTCATAAAGATTATGTATTTTGTATGGTTTCCCATATTCCCACATTGTGTAAATATCAGTATGGTTTCCCATATGGCCCCATAGCACGTCTTGATTCTAACTCCAGCATTTTATATATTGTCTACATGATGCTTAAGTCAGAATGTTACAACCTGAACATAGGGGAAACTATAAGAAATATCTCTCCAATCTCTCTGAAATTGTCCGAGTTGTAGGAATATTTGATTAGCATCTGCATATTTTTTAAGAGGAACTTTGGAGGACTTGATGGTATCAAACCTCTGGAAGAGTTTGAAAAAACATTGCAGCACGTATCTCACAACAAAGTATGTAGAAAAATAATATGTTCAAACTGCTAAATTGTCTAATTACAAACACTTTTTTGTCTCTCAAATGTAGCTAACATAATAATTCTATTTTTGTATTGTCATATTAATGAATTGTTTTAAAGAAATATACACATGTAATTTGTTATTTTAACAATAGTGAAATTATGATAATCATTTATTTTAGGAACATGTAGAATCTGATCCTGATTGTACTCCAGCTGGAATCATCCAGGCAAGTCTTTTGGGCCATGGTGCTGAGAGTAACAGTGAAAGCAGGTAAAATACCAAATGACAGCACATGCACTAGTTTCAGTGAATGTCCATTTAATATATTGTAAGCAAATTTAATAATAAGCATTTATTAGGTGCACCATCATTTTGATAATCGTAAACTCTCAAAAACCATGTATACAAATCAAATTTCATCTAATGGTAAGTTTCTTTAATATTTAGATATTTCCAGGCATTTGCTGATTCTTACTGAAGCCGAAGCCGAGCTTGGAATACTTGAACAGCATATGACTGATATATATCAAAGATGCCATCACAATTTTTGGAAGTAGTTTTAGGAAGGATCAGGAATATACACAGGTCTCAATATTATTAATTGTAATAATTATTAGAGGGTTACAATCTCAGAAAAAACAATGCTCTTGATACTTAGCAAAATTATACATTTATCAGAGACTTAACATGATGATACCAATGGAAATATATGATGGAAATTATCTGAGGCATTTAAAATTATGTAATCCAATGTAATTAAAAGCAACTCTGTAAACACAAATTAAATGTGATAAAGGTATACTTTATAAGTTACCATACATTTAATGTAATGTGAATGTTATTTGCAGGTTCTTGGCACTTTTATTTGATTTCATTTATACTTATGATTAATTGAAAAAAGAAAAGATACATTCTCATGTTGCTTTTGTGAATGTCTTTCTGAAATTATATGTACTTCTAATAGTTTGTTGAAATTTTTTTGTGTACAGATTTGTCGGAATATAAACAAAGTAAAAGTTTGTATGGAAACTGGACAAACTGTCATTCTGTTGAACCTGGAAAACTTGTACGAGTCACTCTACGATGCTCCAAACCAGTATTATGTCATGCTAGGAAATGATAAGTTTGTGGATCTGGGTCTTGGAACACACAGTCAAGTGCAGGGTGCATCCAAATTTTAGGTTGGTTTTACCATTTTCTTGTTGAATGTGTACTTTGAGAATAATGTATAGATTATGGAGAAATTCTTTTTTCCTTTCAAAATTGGTGTGGAGTTTGTATATACTTATATTTTTCATGTATTTTTTGTTCATCATCATGAAGCAGTCATTCTTAAATCAATGCAATGAATAGGTCGCATGATTTAAAGATCCTTTTCCCTGTTTGTAGACTGATGTAGTTTATGAGAAACAAACACACATACAAAACAAACTGTCGGCTTCATGTAGGCCGGATTTTGTGCAGAAAGTTCCTTTTCGCTTTATAGCCGTGTTTCAGTAAACAGTCTGTCCTGCTCCTGGGTTTTAGACTAGTGACAACAAGAATCCCTTACCTTGACATTTCTATGTAAATTTTGGTGAATAGAAGCATGGTTTTGATAATTCTAATACATCATTAGTAAGAATATATATCTACGCATTAAACATTTACATTTACATTTACACTGCAAATTTTAAAATACTTGAATTTGGGACTAGAGTTACCACTACAACTTGTATACCATTTTCAAACTGTGACGGCGAGTGATAACAGCTAATACCAACAAGTAGGTTGTTTCACGCCTATTTTCGGATCATCTATAGCTTTGTGATGCCGATATGAAAGTGGTTACATTATCCAAAATTGAGTACAGTAGGCAGCCACCACGTTTATCAACATACATGTGATGTTATTATCTGAACGTGATGTACGCCATTCGCTCAAAACCGCAGGGTCATCCGGGTGCGTTTGGCTGAATTTCGTGCTGAATTTTTGGCTGAATTTGAGTTAATATTAAAGATGATATTTTTTTCACAGCTAATTTTATCAAATTTTTTAAGGTTATAAACAAAGAAGACGTTCTGGGGATGCTTCTGGGATACACAGCTACTCCTGGCAATCACCTACCTAGGATATTTCACATTGATTTAGCTCATGACGTATTTTAAGATGAATTAGTATGATGTTTATTGAGAAGAGCTCTATAATAAGACCATTTTCTCATGCAGGCAATTGATTCTTAAAGGAATATGCAAATGAGCAAGTTTTGCTTTGATGTTCGTATTTTGATTTATGCATTTATAAATGGCATGACATACTGGAGTAAGAGACAGTGCTTTTCATAAAATGCTATATGTGTTGCTTACCAATAACTTACCAAACTTAATTCCCCAAACCAAGCACACCTTGAATGCTTGGAAACCTGTATTTATATACCCGGTATGACCTGAATAGGTTGCAGAAGGAGTGGATGACCTTCTTTTCAACTTCCTGGTTCTTGGCAGTCTTCAAAGTCGAGATGGATGGATTTGGTGTAGATCAATGGCAGATCTTTATCTGGTGGAGACCATACCTCTTATGGAGAAACTTTTTCATACAAATAAAGTATTTAACACTATGATTTTGTATTAAATTTTCAAACTAATTACATTTTGTTTTTAGAAAATGATCATGCATGATTCATGTTTAATGAATGATTTGTGATTCTTGCAAAGGGAGGCGAAGTATAATAGATATTTATATTTAACTGACATTAAAATGTTTGTGAAAGTGTAATTCAATTCATATTTTCATATTTTATAGTAAAATTATGCAGAATATGTGTTCACTTAAGGTAAATAGATTTGATTCTAATATTAGTTGGTAGTGCCTTGTAATTCTAAAGCCAGCATTTTTGTGAATTTTTTATCATAAGGCCTTTAATAATTACATTGTATTTCATCCATAATGTAGTAAGATTTAGTGATACATCTTTTATGATAGACAATACATGAAGTTAGTGTTATTTTAGGGCTTCAGCTCAAGCCTGCAGATTATGATCAACTCATGGATCATGAAGAGGTTTACAGTGAAATATTTCAGCGTCCATTCCAGTATTTGAGCAGGATGATGCAAAATCAGAAGGTTAGAAAATTTGTCATTGAAATACTTAGTTTTTTCAGATAAGATAATTAATATTATTAAGTTTCATCATTTTGTAATCTCATTAACATCTTATGATGTTAATGCAGCAAAAGCCGAAGGAGATATTCCTCAAATGTTGCAAGTTCTGCTAGCTAAATGTGGCCTAGAAGATCCTTCTTGGGCAGAAATAAGGTTCAGTAAAATGCATTCTTGTGCAGTAAATTTTAACTAATATTATCACATGAAAATTTATGACCAGTATCTTGTTTACCAAAGAAAGACAATTTTAAGATATTTCCCATTTGATACACATACATGTCGTGTCATACCATGAACGATTTTCTGTTTATAATTTTCCTCAGGTGATAAAAGATTGTACTTCATTTCAGACACTTTGTGTGGTTTCTGAACAGTCAGCTTTTGGACACTGAACTGTCCGACTTCTGTTTACCTATTTATGCAGAAGATCTTCCTGGATTCAAACTTTTTGTTGTGAATTTTATGATTCACATGTCCAAGGTACATGTTTTAGCAATCATGAAAAGCAATGATGGTTGATTACCAATCATTGTACTTTTTAATAAGTTTTATTATTGTGGCATTGTTACAGACCATTTTTATTAATACAGTGGATTTTAAGAATAATTTATTTAAAATAAAGTTTTTCACAATACAGGATTTCGCAACACGCTCTCTTGATATGGCAGAAGAATCTCCAGGATTTAATGAATGGGAAATGGATACCGGTGACGATGATGTTGATGGTGATGTGCTGAGACATCTACAGTTAAAGAGGCACTGGGAAACTAGGTACCTTTCACTTTTTTTTATGCATTCCGCATTTTGTAATTTTGTATTCAAAATACAGTACAGATTGCGTCAGAAGGATACAGAATCGTAACGAAATTAGAGCAATCAGCGTAAAAAAAACGTAATAGTTCGCAACAATTCGAAACAAAGTTACGGCTATCACAGTTTTCTTGGAACTGCTCAATCACTGAAACTGCGACACTTACGATTATCGAAATAAACAGAAAAAACGTAATAATCAGAACATTTTCTCATACTTCCTGTCAATATGGCGCCTATATTTCGCTCATAAATAGTCGGATTTGTACGGCCGTTCTCATTTATTCCCGCCACAAAGTGAAACCGGAAGTGCGGACGCCGTACAGACACCCAATGAAATGAAAATATGTCAAAATGCCGGCGTGATTTTGAACTTTTAGAAGAATTCTTTTTATTACGGGAACCTCCATAAAATACGTGATATAAGCGGAACAATTGGAATAAACGTAAGTTCAGGGGAGTTACGATGAAAGCCGTAATTTGCGGAAGCTACAGAACATTTTTACGTTCATAATAGACATAACAATAAGAAGAAATTGGAAAAAATCATAAGGAATCAAAACGTAATCCTCGAAAATTTTCTTCTGTGTCCTTCTGACGCAATCTGTACTGTAGCTTTGAGTTTTAGTTTTTTACTGTTTATTTCTTGGCATCAGAGATTTTAGTCCTTTTATTTAAATTGGCAACAAAATCCTCTTGCATAAATCTTTTTGTTTTCAGCCCTCATCCATACATATTCTTCAATCCGGACCGTCATTCAATGATGTTTCTTGGGTTTCGTATAGACAGACCTACTGGAAATCTGCTGGACCTAGTATCGGGTCAAATTCTACAACAGAATGCTATCACTCGCCAGCTTTATGAATCTGCTGCGAAATAATGTTGACTTAAATGAGAATTTTGACCTAAAGCCCAGGTTAATTTATAATTTATAATTAGTTCGTAGCTGTTCTATATATAATAGCAATCATAAAGATTTAGAATCCTACTTGAAGTGATTGCTTATATTTTCATTAAGAAATTCACAAAGATTTTACAGTAAAGTTTTCTTTGACTCTAGGTATGAAGAAAAAAAAAACTATGTCTTGTTATGGGAAACGAGTTTCCTGAAGATCGTGATGATACATATGAATTGACCACAGATAATGCAAAAAAAAATCTTAGCCATTCACATGAGATTCAGGTAAGTTTTAAAATATATATTTGTATTCTCTTTTGATGTGAAACACTAATTCATATTAAATTCTCCAACTTAAAATAGCAAAATTTAATCTAGGCTATCTACAATGTATGATTTATTTATGTAGGTGCGGTATCCCTGTAATCATAATGGGAGAAACTGGATGTGGCAAAACAAGATTGATCCGATTTATGTGTGATCTACAAAAAGCCAGCTGGAGCAGAAATTAAAAACATGATTCTCATGAAGGTAATAATTTTTTGTAAAACTAACTAAACTAGAAAAGTACTCATTGGAGCACACAATTAGTCCTAGCACATATTTTTTTTTTTTTATAAACATCTATAGATGCAGTTTAAACCACAAAGACTACACACCGAAGTTTATGTAAAAAGTGTCCTCTGATTAATGGGAATCCCCACCATTAATATGATAACAAATCTAGTATGACAATGGAGTAATTATTATTATTACCTCAAATTTATGAATATAAAAAATATTAGTCAATTATCAATAAACATCCTTTTAAAGGTGGACTTCTGATTTAACTTTTCTACTGAGGCCACTTACCATATTCAGTTTTACCACAGGTTATGACTGTTCCTAAGTAATGAATACTCAACAAGTGGTGTCGTGAATATATCTAATAGTCTTTCATTGCTAGCACGCGTTCACTTTCATGACAGCAAATCATAAATGACAGACATAAAGCATTCAACCACAAGTTATTAAAAACAAAACAAATTAATTATAAAACAAAATGTAGTAATAAGATTAATCTACATCCTTCTTCTCCAAGTTTAAAGTTTTAAACAGAGCAGTTACTAGCTTTAAATAATTTTATAATTGTTCAGAACCAATGGGTCAGCTTAACATAGTGTAGCTAAAATATAAGAATTGTTAATGTATAAAAACAATGAAGCACTAGTTATAAAAGCACATCTTATCTAGAAGTTTTAAATTTCAACACAAATTCATCAAGTAAACCAGCAGCGTTCGGCATACACTGGTCACTCTTCATACATTATATATAGTTTTGATATTTAGATGGGAATCGCACTGGCCTGCCTGATCTGGTGGTTACCACTGGTTGGCATGGCGGAAGAGCTTCTATACAGGCTCTGTTGGAGTACTTCGCATTGGTGCACCACCAGAGGGAGTTGGAGTCAATGATGTGGGCT